>CP136060.1:140796452-141396452 GCA_032464435.1 Aegilops umbellulata | reverse complement strand
GTCTTCTAGAATACTGATGAGGACATCAATACCATTGTTACACCCATTGCCCCTAATGTTACATATAATGGACCAATTACTAGAGCTCGCGCACGCCAATTAAATTACCAGGAACTTTCGTTTCTTGGTAATGATTCTAATGTTCATGAGAATATGATGCTGTCTAAATTGGATACATTTGTTTTGCGTACAAATGAAGGGCCTAGCTTCGAGAAGGATGAACATTGGAGCAAGAACAAGCATGGACTTGATGGCATGCGCAAGGGGAACAAGAACGGAGTTACAAGTGATGATTTCAGAACTTTGAAGCCACCATAAGGAGTGAATGAAGCCTTGGACGAAATATACAAGATGCTACTTCATAAATTTCGTCCAGAGGCTATTCTAGGTGCTGCGTCACCTTATTATTGGACCAGACCAATGTAATTTTGAAATACATAAGTATAGGCTGTTTTTAGAGTCCGTATGTGTGGGGAAACAAGAGATAGGGTTGGTTTCGGACCCCTTCCCCAAGGGCCACGAAATTTCCCCCTCTTCCTCCATATATACAGCCCTTAGGTCACCGTTTAGACTTTGGGTTTTGTTTAGATTAAAAGTTCGCCATAGCTGCAACTTCGCGTACTTCGTTTGTGTTCAACGACCAGACCAAGGCGTCACAGAACCCCACCTTCATCAATAAAGATTTCCTCCTTTATTCGCAATATCCAGATTGCAATCTTAGTTTCTTGCTTGTTCTTCGTTTGCCTGCAGGAAACAGACCTTCGTGGTCAGGTTGATCGTGCTCCGGCGTGGTCAATAACCTCTCGGAGTTGGTTTAGCGATTGCTAAGGCGCGACGTCCTCGCACGTTCGTAGTCGGATCATCAAAGTCGACTTCCTCCAAAACGATAGCCACCATCTCATCGAAAGACGGGATACCTTTGCCTCTATCAAGTGGTATCAGATTTCCAGGTTGCTCGGTGAGATTTTACAGTTTTTCATAGTTTAGAACGAGTCGGTTCTTCATACCTATAGTCCACGAAAAAGCCAAAAAAATTAGGGTTAGTTCATCCCATCTGAACCAATCTGAGCCTTTGCATAATCTTTTCTGTATTTGCTTTGTTGAAATTGCGGTTGCATCGTCATGTCAAGTTGCTGGTCCTAGCGTCTAGTCCTGCTCCGTTTCGTGCGTGTAATATGTCAAATTGTTTGTCTCGATGAGTACATCATGTCATCTCTTTGCATCATTTTCATTTGAGCTCATCTTGATGTATGAAATGTTGTTGTAAGAGGGCTATGTGATGTTAGTTTCAGATGTGTTTCAGAACATGCACTTTTGTCATTTTTGCCATGATTGATGTGTGCATCCTATGAACTGGACTCCTACAAGTGTTCTGTAATATGCCATGCCATCTTTACAGTGGTGTATTTCATGTATTTTTGTGATCTTTGTGGTGACTAGCACAAGCATGCAAACAGTGGTGTATGCCATGTATTCCCTGCTGTTATTTTTATGCCAAGTGGTCATGTTGTTTCAGAGAGATCTATGCCTATTTTGAGCATGATCAGTAAGGGTGTTTTGAACATATGGATTTGCTCTATCTGTCCATGCCTTTGTTTGTAATTATGGAGTGCCATATCTTGAGTCAATCGAGCTCTACTTTTGCTATAAAATGTTACTGGCAGATTGTTTACATGTTATTCGATTTTGCCAAGCTTGTTGTAGTTGATTCTTGCATGATATGATGTTGTTCTTGCCATGTATAGCTTCTATGCCATGTTTTCTTGGTGGGCGTATGCTTAGTTTATCATGAAAAGCTCTGTAGTGAGTGCATCGAGCTCGTAAACATGCCTACTTGTTATCTGTTTTTGACATGCCCAGTTTTTTGCTAAGTCTGAAAACTGTAACGAAACTTGCTTAATTGACATGGGTGCTATTATATTTTCTGGTCCTTTTGGCTCATGGTCAGTAAAGGACTTTTGTTCTATGCTTTGAGTAGATTCATGCCATGCCATATTTTGCTATGTCCTGTTCCTGTAGCATGTCGTTTCCTTGCTCTAAACATGTCATCGTGATGCTAATTTCTGGCATGATAGTATTTTCACTAATTCGGTGAACCTGTTATCTTTTGCACTTTTTCCATGCTTGTTTGAACCTGTTGTGTTGTGATTTAACCGTAGCTCAATGTTCATATTTTGTTAAGCATCTTGAGTAGATCACTTACATATGCTTTGCTGATATGTTTGGGTGCGGTAGCTTAATTTCTTGTTGCACGCTAAGTGGCATCATGCTGTTAATGGCAGAATCTTGTCATTCTTGTTTTGCTTGTCATTTGCAAACCGTGCATTCGATTCCGGTGATCTTTATATCGATTTCAACCGAAATCACCTCACCTATCCAGTGGCATACTTGGTTTGCCAATATTATGCCTTGTTCATCCTTGTCCTTCCGGAGCACGCATATGCATTGCATATCACATCTCGCATATCATGCCATATTTTGCATCATGTTGTTTGTGCATTGCATCGTGGTTGATAGTTGTTCCTTTGCTTGTGTTCTTGTTTTGGGTAGAGCCGGGAGACGAGTACGTGAACGAGGAACCTGTTGAGAACGCTTACGAGGATCAAGCTTTCGACAACTCTGAGAACCTTGCAGGCAAGATGACCATACCCTCGAAATCACTTCTATCTTTGCTTGCTAGATGCTCGCTCTTTTGCTATGCCTATGCTGCGATACCTACCACTTGCTATATCATGCCACCCATATTGCCATGTCAGCCTCTAACCATCCATGTCCTAGCAAACCGTTGTTTGGCTATGTTACCGCTTTGCTCAGCCCCTCTTATAGCGTTGCTAGTTGCAGGTGAAGATGAAGTTTGTTCCATGTTGGAACATGATTACTTTGGGTTATCACAATATCTCTTATTTTAATTAATGCATATCTATACTTGGTAAAGGGTGGAAGGCTCGGCCTTATGCCTGGTGTTTTGTTCCACTCTTGCCACCCTAGTTTCCGTCATACCGGTGTTATGTTCCTTGATTTTGCGTTCCTTACATGGTTGGGTGATTTATGGGACCCCCTTGACAGTTCTCCTTGAATAAGACTCCTCCGGCAAGGCCCAACTTTTGTTTTACCATTTGCCACCTAAGCCTTTTTCCCCCGGGTTTTCGCGAGCCCGAGGGTCATCTTTATTTTAACCCCCCCAGGCCAGTGCTCCCTCTGAGTGCTGGTTCGAACCGAGTAGACTGCAGGGCCACCTCGGGGAAACTTGAGGCTTGGTTTTACTCGTAGGATGTCTCATCCGGATGTGCCCTGAGAACGAGATATGTGCAGCTCCTATCGGGATTTGTCGGCACAATCGGGCGGCTTTGCTGGTTTTGTTTTATTACTGTCGAAATGTCTTGTAGTCCGGGATTCCGAGACTGATCGGGTCTTCCCGGTAGAAGGAATATCCTTCGTTGACCGTGAGAGCTTATAATGGGCTAAGTTGGGACAACCCTGCAGGGTATTATCTTTCAAAAGCCGTGCCCGCGGTTATGAGGCAGATGGGAATTTGTTAATGTCCGGTTGTTGAAAACCCGAAGTTGACCTTAATTAAAACACATCAACCGCGTGTGTAACCGTGATGGTCTCTTCTCGGCGGAGTCCGGGAAGTGAACACGGTGTTGGAGTTATGTTTGACGTAGGTTGTTCTAGGATCACTTCTTGATCACTTCTAGCTTCACGACCGTGCTTTGCTTCTCTTCTCGCTCTCTTTTGCGTTGTTAGCCACCATATATGCTAGTCGCTTGCCGCAGCTCCACCTCACAACCCCATCGTACCTTTAAGCTTAAATAGTCTTGATCTTGCGAGTGTGAGATTGCTGAGTCCCCGTGACTCACAGATTCTACCAAAACAGTTGCAGGTGCCGACGATGCCAGTGCAGATGACGCTTCCGAGCTCAAGTGGGAGTTCGACGAGGAACGTGGTCGTTACTATGTGTCTTTTCCTGATGATCAGTAGTGGAGCCCAGTTGGGACGATCGGGGATCTGTGTAGCATTTGGGGTAGTCTTATTTCATTTTGGTTCCATAGTCGGACCTTGAGTGTAATCTGGATGATGAATGTTTATTTATGTATTGTGTGAAGTGGCGACTGTAAGCCAACTATGTATCTCTTTCCCTTATGTATTACATGGGTTGTGTGAAGATTACCTCACTTGCGACATTGCTTTCAATGCGGTTATGCCTCTAAGTCGTGCTTCGAGACGTGGGAGATATAGCCGCATCGAGGGCGTTACACTAACGCACCTCTACAACAACAACAACGACTACCTCCAAGTCACGAAACAGCTCTCTGCCGAGCGAGCGGTGTCCCTCTTCAACCTGGCCAAGCTGCTGGTGCTGTTGTTGATACTTCTGTGGCTCCTGCTGCTCATGTGGAGGAGGATGACTATTTGGGAGATTACGAGGATGAGGTTGATCAACATCAGAACTACGTGCAACCACCAGCACGACAACCATCAGGTCGTCCACATGCAAATAATGGCAATGTTAGGGCTCCCCCTCAAGTACGAGATCATGACCATCTCCCTAAACTGAAATTGAATATTCCACCATTTGAGGGTAGATATGTTCCTGATATATATCTTACTTGGGAGTTAGAAACTGAACAACGATTTACATGTTTACAATATCCTAAGGAGAGACGTGTTCTTGCTGCTGTTTGTGCTTTCACTAGCTTTGCATGTGTTTGGTGGTCTGAACATTGTAGATTATATCCTGTTCCAGCTACTTGGGATGCTTTGAAAACTGCTATGCGTACTCGTTGGGTTCCACCATATTATCAACGTGAATTACTTCAAAAATTTCAACGCTTAAGACAAGGAAAAAATTCGGTAGAAGAATATTATCAGGAATTACAAACTGGCTTGATTAGATGTGGTATTGTTGAGGAGAATGAAGCTATGCTTGTACGTTTTCTGGGTGGATTAAATAGAGAGATTCAGACCATTCTAGACTATAAGGATTATAATAATATCACTCGTTTATTCCATCTTGCTTGTAAAGCTAGACGTGGAGTGCAGGATCGACAGGCATTGGCGCGAACAAACTTTTCTGCGGGTCGACCTTCATCATGGACACCACGTGCATCATCTACTTCCACACGTTCTGCTACACCGACACCTCCGTCAGCTGCCACCTCCAACCGTGATACAATAAAGCAGGCACAATCACCACTATCTGCCAAGAGCACACCTTCTGGGCCTGCAAAGAGCTCTTCTTCATCCATGGCATCAACAGGGCAAACGCATGATATTATTTGTCGACGTTGCAAGGGTGGAGGTCATTATGCCAGAGAATGCCCATCTAAGCGTGTGATGATTGTTACTGAGGATGGTGGGTATGAGTCCGCTAGTGACTATGATGAGGAGACTTTGGCTCTTCTTACACATGAAGAACACGGTGGAGATGATTCTGATCATGAGACGCAATACATGGCTGCTGAAAATGCTGACAGGTATGAATGTTTAGTTGCTCAACATGTTTTGAGAGTGCAGGTCACGCAAGCTGAGCAAAATCAGAGGCATAATTTGTTCCATACAAAGGGAGTTGTGAAGGAACGTTCTGTTCGCGTCATCATAGATGGAGGGAGCTGCAACAACTTGGCTAGCATGGAGATGGTGGAGAAGCTATCTCTCATCACAAGACCACATCCTCATCCTTACTACATCCAATGGTTCAACAATAGCGGGAAGGTTAACGTAACACGTACTGTTCGGGTGCATTTTAGTATCTCTACATATGCTGATTATGTTGATTGTGATGTGGTACCTATGCAAGCATGTTCCCTATTACTTGGTAGACCATGGCAATTTGATAAAAATTCTGTACACCATGGTAGAAACAATCAGTATACTCTTGTTCATAAGGATATAAATATTACTTTGCTTCCTATGACTCTTGATTCTATTTTGAAAGATGATATTCATAGAGCTAATAAAGCAAAACAGGAGAAAAATAAGAGTGAAAATCAGATTGTGGCAAAAGAATTTGAGCAAGAAATGAAGCCTAATAATAAACCATCTACTGTTGCTTCTGAAATTAAATTGAAAAGTGCATGTTTACTTGCCACCAAATCTGATATTGATGAGCTAGATTCTAGCAAATCTGTTTGCTATGGTTTTGTGTGCAAAGAGGCATTATTTTCATTCGAGGACGTGCCTTCCTCTTTGCCCCCTGCCGTCACTAACATTTTGCAGGAGTTCGCTAACGTCTTCCCACAAGACGTGCCACCGGGATTACCACCTATTCGAGGGATTGAGCATCAAATTGACTTAATTCCCGGTGCATCGCTACCCAACCGTGCACCATACCGTACCAATCTAGAGGAGATGAAGGAGATTATGCGTCAAGTATAGGAGCTGCTCGACAAAGGTTATATACGCGAATCTCTAACTCCTTGTGTTGTTCCTATTATACTAGTGCCTAAAAAGGATGGTACGTCGCGTATGTGTGTTGATTGTAGAGGCATTAATAATATTACTATTCGTTATCGTCATCCTATTCCTAGGCTAGACGATATGCTTGATGAATTGAGTGGCTCTACAGTATTCTCCAAAGTTGATTTGCGTAGTGGATACCATCAAATTTGTATGAAATTGGGAGATGAACGGAAAACAACATTTAAAACTAAGTTTGGATTATATGAGTGGTTAGTCATGCCTTTTAGGTTAACTAATGCACCTAGTACTTTCATGAGACTAATGAACGAAGTTTTACGTGCTTTCATTGGACGTTTTGTGGTAGTCTATTTTGATGATATACTGATTTATTGCAAATCTTTGGAAGAACATTTGGAACATTTACGTGTTGTTTTTAATGCTTTACGTGATGCACGTTTGTTTGGTAACCTTGGGAAGTGCACCTTTTGCACCGACCGAGTGTCTTTTCTTGGCTATGTTGTTACTCCACAGGGAATTGAAGTTGATAAAGCCAAGATTGAAGCTATTGAGAGTTGGCCGCAGCCCAAAACGGTCACACAAGTGAGGAGTTTTCTTGGACTCGCTGGTTTCTATGGGCGTTTTGTGAGAGATTTTAGCACCATTGCTACACCTCTCAATGAGCTTACAAAGAAGGATGTGCCTTTTGTTTGGGGTACTACACAGGAAGAAGCCTTCACGGTATTGAAAGATAAGTTGACACATGCTCCTTTACTCCAACTTCCTGATTTTAATAAGACGTTTGAGCTTGAATGTGATGCTAGTGGAATTGGATTAGGAGGTGTGTTATTACAAGATGGCAAACCTGTTGCATACTTTTATGAAAAATTGAGTGGGCCTAGTCTGAATTATTCTACTTATGATAAAGAATTATATGCTCTTGTTCGGACTTTAGAGACATGGCAACATTATTTATGGACCAAAGAATTTGTTATACATTCTGATCATGAATCTTTGAAACACATTAAAAGTCAAGCAAAACTGAATCGCAGACATGCTAAATGGGTTCAATTAATTGAGACTTTCCCTTATGTCATTAAACACAAGAAGGGTAAAGAAAACGTTATTGCTGATGCATTGTCTCGTCGTTATACTATGCTTTCACAACTTGACTTTAAAATATTTGGTTTGGAGACCGTCAAAGATCAATATGTGCATGATGTTGAATTTAAAGATGTATTGCAGAATTGTAAAGAAGGTAGAACATGGAACAAGTTCGTCGTTAACGATGGATTTGTGTTTCGTGCTAACAAGCTATGCATTCCAGCTAGCTCCGTTCGTCTTTTGTTGTTGCAGGAGGCGCATGGAGGAGGACTAATGGGGCACTTTGGCGTGAAGATGACGGAGGATATACTTGCTACACATTTCTTTTGGCGAAAGATGAGACGGGATGTTGAGCGTTTTGTTGCTCGCTGCACTACATGTCAAAAAACTAAGTCACGACTCAATCCTCATGGTTTATATATGCCTTTGACTGTACCTAGTGTTCCTTGGGAGGATATATCTATGGACTTCGTTTTGGGTTTACCTCGAACAAAGAAGGGGAGGGATAGCATATTTGTTGTCGTGGATAGATTCTCGAAAATGGCACACTTTATACCATGTCATAAAAGTGATGATGTTGTTAATGTTGCTGATTTGTTCTTTCGTGAAATTATTCGCTTGCATGGTGTGCCAAATACTATTGTTTCAGATCGTGATACTAAATTTCTTAGCCACTTTTGGAGATGTTTATGGGCTTAGTTGGGGACTAAACTGGTTTTTAGTACTACTTGTCACCCCCAAACTGATGGACAAACTGAAGTAGTCAATAGAACATTGTCTACTATGCTTAGGGCCGTTTTGAAGAATAATAAGAAAATGTGGGAAGAATGCTTGCCTCATATTGAATTTGCTTATAATCGTTCGTTGCATTCTACTACTAAGTTGTGCCCTTTTGAAATTGTGTATGGTTTCCTACCTCGTGCACCCATTGATTTGTTGCCTCTTCCATCTTCGGAGAAGGTTAATTTTGATGCTAAAGAATGTGCTGAATTGATTTTAAAAATGCATGAGTTAACTAAGTAAAACATTGAGCGTATGAATGCTAAATATAAACTTGCTGGAGATAAGGGTAGAAAACATGTTGTCTTTGCACCTGGAGATCTTGTTTGGTTACATTTGCGTATGGATAGGTTTCCTAATTGCGCAAATCAAAGCTAATGCCACGTGCTAATGGTCCATTTAAGGTGGTAGAGAAAATAAATGATAATGCATATAAACTTGAGCTCCCTGCAGATTTTGGAGTTAGTCGCACTTTTAACATTGCAGATTTGAAGCCTTATTTGGATGAGGAAGATGAGCTTCCGTAGAAGACGACTTCATTTCAAGAAGGGGAGGATGATGAGGACATCAATACCATTGTTACACGCATAGCCCCTGCTGCTATACATACTGGACCAATTACTAGAGCTCGCGCACGCCAATTGAAATATCAGGTACTTTCGTTTCTTGGTAACAATTCCAATGTTCATGAGAATATGATGCTGCCTAAATTGGATACATTTGTTTTGCTTACAAATGAAGGGCCTACCATGGACAAGAAAGATTAACCTGGCAGCAAGTTCAAGCATGGAGATGTTGGCATGCGCAAGGGGAACAAGAACGGAGTTACAAGTGATGATTCCAGGACTTTGAAGCCACCATAATGAGTGCATGAAGCGTTGGACGAAATATACAAGATGCCACTTCATAATATTCGTCCATAGGCTATTCTAGGTGCTGCATCACCTTATTATTGGGCCAGGCCCATGTAATTTCGAAATACTTAAGTATAGGCTGTTTTTAGAGTCCGTATGTGTGGGGAAACAAGAGTTAGGGTTGGTTTTGGACCCCTCCCTCAGGGGTCATGAAATTCCCTCCTCTTCCTCCATATATACAGCCCTTAGGGCGTCGTTTAGACTTTGGGGTTTTGTTTAGATCAAAAGTTCGCCATAGCTGCAACTTCGCGTACTTCGTTTGTGTTCAACGACCAGACCAAGGCGTCACACAACCCCACCTTCATTACTAAAGCTTTCCTCTTATATTCGCAATATCCAGATTGCAATCTTAGTTTCTTGCTTGTTCTTCATTTGCTCGCAGGAAACAGGCCCTCGTGGTTAGGTTGATCGTGCTTCGGCGTGGTCAATAACCCTCGGAAGTTGGTTTAGCGATTGCTAAGGCGCGGCGTCTCGCACGTTCGTAGTCGGATCGTCAAGGTCGAATCCCACAGAAATCGATAGCCACCATCTGATCGAAACATCGGGACACTTTTGCCTCTATCAGGTCCACCCGTCCATGGTCGTTTTTAAAGTGGTTTTGTGGTGTCTTAAAGAACCCTTGTAGCTTTGCTACGGCTCGAGGTGCTTCGTAAGTCAGGTGCAGCAATGTACTTGATTACTAGTACAACAAGGTGCTATACAAACGGTTTTTAACCCCTTTCCGCAACGGCATTTGGAACCGTCGCCAAGTGAGTGACTGCGATAGGGGGTCCTTCCCACACGACCCAGAAACCGTCGGGGATAGGGATCCACCCAGATACTGCATCCTTGGAACTCGTTTGTGCTCGCATTGCCATCGCAATCAGTATTCTATGGTGCTACGTTCACGATGCATGACCTATCACAAATGGTTCACGATTATAGAACGTGTATAATAAGCAGACAATCACACATTCACTTTTCCCAAACCGCATGCATTAACTAATTAAAAAGATTAGCTAAACATCGTATGAGTGTCGGACAGGATTACGAAACATCGGACCGTCGTAAAATTGTCGTACATGATAACTATTGCACACACTATTTTGTGGTGCAACATTTACGATGCATACCATATCAGAAATAATTCACGGTCGCGAATCGTGTACGATAAGACAACTATCACACCGTTTAGTTTACCCGCACCATTTGTGATATTGTTTGACATCGCACACGCTTTGCAAACAGCAACTGTGTGCATGCTGGCACACGTTTCTGGAGAGCGTAACTGTGTGCATGGTGTATGTCGCAAATGTTTTTGTTGTTGGAGAGCGTAATTTCACCGTAATTTCACCAACCATGTGCGCCGTAACGTCCTGGAGAGCGTAATTTCACCGTAATTTAATTGTTGCTCTTTCAAATTGTACCGGATTTGAATTTGAATGTATGTTATAGCTTTATTTATATCCATCAGGTTCAAACAACCAATGCATTATTCGATTATTAGGTACATATGTTCAAGAATTAGATAAGAACCAAATAAAGAATGATGAACCACAGTTGTATACTTGTACTATTAAAGAAGGTAAAGAAAGAGGCTAAATACATTTTGGTTGCTGAACAAGGTGAAGCAGAATGCCCATATTGTGCCCTCCTACATGTAGAAGGCACGCACGACTCTAGTCCAAGCCCTTATGATGGCCAACCGTCCATCCTTCATGGTCTTCATGAAAACATCTTGATAATCATCGTTTTCTGGTAGAAATACTTTAACATTTGCATGCCCACTAATCATGTAGTTTGAGAGGTAATCTTGAGTAAACTGCTTCAGGAACCACTACAAAGGAAAGATTCAGACATTGTCATCTAACACAACTCATTATGGGCAATAAAAAGAAGGCTGCAGAGTTCTTACTTACCATCATCCAGTTCCCTGTTGTCTTGGATAAAGTGTAAACAAATAGTTTAATTGCCATCCTTTGACCCATTTTACAAAAAATCTTTATCAGCTTCCTCACTTGATGCTCGTTCATCAATATCTCTTTGCCCCATACGCAGAAAGGGTCGGAGATCGGATCTTTACAATGACATATGTACCTAAAAGCACCAAGTTAATATTAGAAGCTAAACAACAATTGTACAATGATGTAGTACAACACTGTTTTATAGTATCTTATAACATCCAATATACTCACATATTAGATGAATTAACATCTTATATTATGGGCCAGAAGGAGTTATCAGCTGATTAACTGCTACTGTATCCATGGGTTAGATTTAGTTGCAGCTAGTTTGGGCTCAAATAGCCCTAGAGTGTATCCAAACATGAGGGCTAGTTTGAGCTACTTGCATCTAAACCACCCAGAAAAACTATCCCACCCAAGAGGTCCTAATTGGAGCTAGTTCTCCTAGTGCATTTATTGTCAATCTAACCCTTTCATCCAAACACCTCTTTGGATGGACTTAGTTCAAGGTTAGTCATGAGCCGGAAACTAACTCTAACCTCTAGCTAAGTTGAATCTCCAAACAAGGTTGTGTTGTTGTTGCTACTGCTCTTCTACGTATATCTATACATCATCACCAGAACATTAAGGTAACACTCTTCCTTATTGCTATGTAAACTAGGATTGCATATTTAGACATTTAGTAAAGTGTATGTGGCCTCAGATATATTACATATGGCCCTAGTTAACCTAACGATAAATGGGTTGCATATATATATTCAGTTAAAAGTCCGATTCACCGATTAGCCTCATATCAGCCCCTGGCCTATATGGTACTAGCTACAGATATCCTGAATAGTGAGTATATATAAGCCATGGGATGAAACTAACCTCGATGGAAAATAGCAGACGTTCCCAAAATTGTCCTATGTAGGTACATCGAGAGGCATGTTAAGAACAACAGGCTAAACATCAACCAAATATATCCATGGCAAACAAAATAATCTCCACAAGATAGCTTCGATGTGTAGGTTTAAGCATGCTAGTAAAGCAAAACAAGTGGAAAGGTGTGTTAACTGCAACAGGCCTAACATTTAACAAAAAGCAAACATAATCATTCAAATTGGTATTGTGCCTATCTAAGTCCACTGGTTATTGTTAAATAAAAATGGAAAGACGTGTTAACTACAAGATGTAGTAACCAAATGTAGTGATTCATAGTGGTATTGTTGAAACTGGTATTGATGAAATTGAACTGCACAAGTCATACTTGCACATATAGAACATCACGTTGTGAATAACTGGAATAAACAAGGCATACTATGAACAACCAAAGATAGCATTTGAAACTAGACATATGCTAACTACAAACAACCGAACAATCAAAGAACTTTAAAAGAGGCATATGCTAGCTATAACAGGCTTAACAGCAAGCAAATATATGCATTCCTTGTTGGGAAACGTTGCATGGAAAACAAAAAAATTCTACGCACACGCAATGATCAATCCATGGAGATGCATAGTAACGAGGGGGAGAGTGTGTCTACGTACCCTCATAGACCGTAAGCGGAAGCGTTTCACAACGCGGCTGATGTAGTCGAACTTCTTCGCGCTTCAACCAATCAAGGACCAAATGTACGGCACCTCCGCGTTCTGCGCACGTTCATCTCGGTGAAGTCCCTCGCCTTCTTGATCCAGCAAGACGTCGAGGTACTGATGAGTTCCGTCAGCACGACGGCGTGGAGATGGTGATGGCGAAGTGATCTCCGCAGGTCTTCGCCTAAGCACTACAAAAATATGACCGAGGGAGTAAACGCTGGATGGGGGCGCTGCACATGACTGAGACAATGTTGTGTGTGCTTGTGTGGCGCACCCTACCCATGTATATATAGGTGGGAAGGGAGGAGGCAACCCCTAGGGCGCCCCAGGAGACCTGGCGGCAGCCCTAAGGCTGCTGCCTTGCCCTGCGCCCCCCTTTCCTTGTAAGTAGAAGGGGGAAGGAAAGAGGGGGGAGAGGGAAGGAAGGGGGTCCTACTCCACACTTACCTTTCCCTCCCCTCTTTCCTTCTAGTAGTGATCCGACCTCAGACAGTCATATCTCTGTGCATGAGTGTCATCACTGGATCGGTAATGCTGACACACACAGTACATGAGGTTTTATAACAGAGTTCAATCACACCCTTGTTTCATCGAATGTCTCAAAACAGAACTTATTACAATAATATGGCTGAAGACCATCTAATAAGATAATGGCAGAAGCTTCAAAGGTAATGAGTCCATTAACTCCAACGGTATAGCTGAGTGCACGACAACGACCTAGCGCACCTTACTCTTCGTCTGAAAACTCCGCAACATAATACGTTGCAGCCTGTGTAGGTCAGCACATGGAATATGCTGGCAAGATAACACTAAAGAGCAATGAACAAGTAACAGCTATCACCACATGCATACATGGCTGGTGGAGGCTCTATGGTTATCATTTGCAAAAAGCTAATTTTCCCCACAACAAAGGAATATATTTTATTGAACTACAAAGTTTGCTGATAAATATTGAGAAGGTTCCTCCAACTCAATCCCAATTAAACATAATTAACAACGCAACAAATTATTTAAGCAAAGTGATGAGATCAAATCAATAATTCAAGTACCAGATACTCAAGATGTCCATAATCGGGGACACGGCTAACCATGATTAGTATGTACATTCTGCAGAGGTTTGTGCACTTTTTCGACAAGACTCGATCTCCTCCGTTGGTTTTCTCGCACTACATGGTGTTTGAGAAACAGATAACCAAAACAGTCTTTCCGAAGAGGTCCCCTTAACCGATAGATAGGTCGGTACACCTACAATCCCCTACATCTGCTAGCCCATCATGGAAAGGTTTCCCACAAGTTACTCAACTATGCTAGAGCCCATAATGGCATGTGGCTGCACACAGAAGTTTCTAGCATGAATAATCTCATGATCCCTTTGAGCCTGGGTGGTGAACCATAGGATGATCACACGGCTACTCCGGGATATCCTAGGACAACGCTGGCTTGCTCCAGGTGCCCAGGCAACCACTGGGTGCTCCAGGGTGCCTCAAACAATCCACCCAGATGTATATTAAAGTAGCCACCTTAAGTTGAACCTTAGTTAACAGTAATCTCGCACATCTTTCATGGATACACTCAAACCAATCTATGTCTACGAGCATAGCATAGCAGTATAAGCATAATGTAGTAACACCCAGGGTTTGAATGTAGGACAATAGGTTCTACCTCATCAACTACTTCCTAATGCCCACATGTTAACAAGTCCTAACCATGCAGTGTTTGAGGATTGAAACTAATGCATAAAAACTGGGTAATAAAGGGATATGATCAAAGTGTTACTTGCCTTGCTGACGATCTAAAAACCCTAGTGATTCGTAGTAGCAAGCCTCGCACTCCGAAAACTCTATCGTGAACAAACAATAGCATACATAAGCACTCAAGCATAAGATGCAAAGGTAAGACTCAAAAGAAAAGATCCAAACTGAAAACTGAATAGAAGAGCTTCGATTTGCAAAAAAAATCTATCGAATCGGAGCTATGAAACTCAAACTATGATCAAAAGAAATTCTGTTAAAATTGATTATCTGGACAGAGGGGATCCAGACGAAGATTTTGGCGTTGGTTTCGCTGGATTTGGACAAAGAAGCAAAAAGTAACAAGGGTTTAAAGATCAGGGACTAATATGTGAGAAAAGTATTCACGGATAGGTCCCTGGCCGAAAATTAAAACTAAAAAGAAAAAATCTAACAAATGAATGTTCGCTAACAGATCCTAAACGAACGAATACGTTCATTAAAGTGAACTAAACAGAGAACGTTCGCTAATTAGTGAACCCTAAAATAAAACCGATCTAAAACCGAAGAACCGAAAAAAGTTCGAAAAAGAACCGGTGAACCGGGACGGTTTTATTAGTGGTTAAACGACGGCGGCAGTCAATGGTGAGCGGTGCGGCGGCTCCAGCGGGACGGCAGGGCGGCGACTCCGGCGAACGGCAAGCCGGGGCTGCGGGGCGGCGGCGGAGTGCGGCGTGGCGACACGTGGCAGCGGTGGCAGAGGCGGTGCAAGAGCGGCGGCGGAGGCTCGGTTAGAGGCGGCTGCGGAGGCGGCGGTGATGAGGAGACGGGCCAGGGGGCTCCTTATAAAGGGGGGGGCCGAGGCGGCATGGCTTGGGCGAGGGGGCGGCGAAACAGGAGTCCGACTCGGACTCCCCGAGCGAGGGCGGCGGCAGGACTCCTCCCGGGCGGGGAAAGGAGGTGGCGCGGCAGCTGGGCCAGCCTGGCTCGGCTGGGCCTTCGTCCTAGTCGGGCAACGAAGTTTTTTGTTTTAAATAAATTACACCTGAAGAAAAATCCTAATAAAATAACAAAATTTCTAAAAATACCAGAAATAATTTTCATCGTACAAACCTAATATTTAGGACAAGATGAACATTTTTCTGGCCTACAAATGCAATTTTCAAAAATGCATATTTTTTTCTAATTCAAATAAATACAAATAAAAATATTAATTTGATTGTAAAATCTCTTCCCCAATATTCCTCTCTCATAGAAGAAGTGTTGTAGGGTGGAACACTAAGTGAAGATCTTTCACGAATTGGAGGGGGAGTCCCCAAGAACAAGATGAACACAGGAGAGAAAACAAGAGGAACACTCAAGAACAAGTCCAATCACACATTCACTAGACCAACAAACACACAAGATCCACAAGGTACATGAACAATCAAAGGGAAACAAGATACATGGTAGAGTTCATCCCAAATCCTATGAAGGAGATGAGGGCTTGATGATTCACTTGGGGAATCCTTCTCCCTTAGGAGGGCTTGATGATCCTAGGGATCCTTCTCCCTTAGGAGGAAACCCACAAGGGGAGATACATGAGCTAAGCTATATGATTTGTGTCTATTCTTAGCTATTTCTAAATGGAGGAGATGGAGGAGTATATATAGGTCCAAGGGATGAAGGGGTAAGTAGGGACGAGATGGGGATACAAGGGGCAAGCCCAATCAGCCACGCACAGGGGGCCCCATGTGCACGGGGTAAGTGGAGCCCATGCGCACGGGGTATCCAGAGACCCGGCGCATGAGCCCGTGCGCACGGGGTCCGTGAGGCCCGTGGACACGGGGGTCCCGTGGGCACGGTACATGCCCGTGCGCACGGGGTCGCCTCGGAGCTGCTGCCTTCTTCCCTTCCAGGCTTCCTTCTTGGATGGTGTAGATGTTCTCTTCTTCTTGGACTCCTTCTCGATGAATGTGTAGCTCCGCTCACACCTATGTAGGCACACGAGAGAGGGGTCAAGTAGTATACCATCCTCGAGATGTACAAGTGGACACGTGTAAAGGAGATGATTCACCTTTGTATGTATGAAGTAGATGTGGCACGTGTCACTTGCCAAATGGACTCTTAACATGGTGATGTCCATAGGATGCTCCGCATCATCCCCTCCCCCTTGGGAAAGATCCGACCTCGGGTCGAAATCCAAATCACCATGGGAAAGAGATGATGTTGCCGTGTAGGATTTGACGACCACCAAGCATGCATCACCTTGTAGTTCCAAATGGGCACTCTCCAGTGTCACACCATCTTGTAATTCCTTCAAAAGGAGCAAAGATAACAAGCACTTGGAAAAACAAATGTGGTTGGCGTAAGAGCAAAACCAAGCATTCAAGAGGTGATTCACCCAACAAGTGTTGTCATCAAGCATAGCATATGGTTTGACAAAGAATTGTGGCATGGAATTTAAGCATATAAGTTGAGCACAATCAAGGACATCATGGAAACAAGTATGCAAATGGGAGGTTGAGATGCAAATATCTGTGACAAGTGAATAAGCATCTACCTCAAGATCATAGCAAGAATGCATAAAGCGCTCAACAAATGGTCTATGGTATGCATAGGAATCATTCACAACATCAAGTAAAATGAAGTGTCTAAACACATGGGTCAAGTGCAAGACAATGCAAACATAATGTGCATAGGGTGTAGTGAAAATAGTGTGGCACTCAACACAGTAGAAAGAGCAATTGTTCAACATGTGTGAGGCAATCAAGTCAATCATGCCATGGTTGCAAATAGTGGGCATAGACAATGCACATGACATACCGCAAGCACGAACACAAAGCAAGATCATAGTATCATCATAGGAATGGGTCACATATGGAACATGGTAATAAAAAGAGATATCTCCACCAAGCTTGCAAATACACATACAAGTATGAGAATCAAGAAACATGTGTAATGCAAAGCATGGGTCACAAATGCATGACAAATGCATATGAATGATTATATCAAGCATAGTGAACATGGAAATATGGGCATAAAATGAGAAGTGGTATATAACCCATAGCCATGTGAGGGCCATGTAGAAGAAATGCGCGAAGTCTTTGCGCGAAGGGAGTGGTGGGAATGTGAATCCACGGAATCCCAAGTCATCAATGCTCTCTAGAGCTCGTTTTGTCAACTCATGGGATTTGTGAGGTTGACAAGTATTCATGGGTACCTACACAAAAGAGACAAAACGACAGTAGGCGCCCACCATGGGGCAGGCGCACGGTGGTGATGAGTTCTTGAAGGGATCTTTTATTTAGGATCGAGGGGCTCATGATCGGCCAGGTGAAGAAAAGCCAGTCAGAAGAATTTACATCGACTCCGTGTTCAGTCATCGGAGATCAAATCAGTACTCATCTCAAAAACAAGGACAGAAAAAGTCTGCAATGGCGCACACGGCAACTCCTGTCGGTTCGATTTCCTCCTCTGCAATGACCAACGAGATCGTCTAAAACAACGCACGTGGCCGGTACAAGCGGCAAACGGAGAACAGAGATCAGATCAGTTTGGATCCGATTCAGATTGAGAAAGAGAAAGTACAACAGCGACATCCACACGTGAGGATCTGTGTGATCCAGCATGCAGGCAAGATGTTGTAGCTTCAAAAAAGATGCTGCCTGCTTTGTCCTTCCATCCATGACGTCACCAGATGACAAAAATTGCACACGGATCGACACAAATTGCTCGTGCTAGCATTCATGCATGCAGGAGTTCCTCTGGTTTGACCGGTTCTAAGCATTGCTATCCACGTGAGGGCTATTATCCCGACGCTGGAAAGGATACGAATCCGGTTTAAAAAAAGGAAACAAACCACGGCCTGGAAGTTTGGGCGTGAAACTCGTTTTGACTCGGCCATCTGTTGTCGCTAAGCCGCCCGGGCCGACCCTGCTAACTCCGTCGCCCTGGCCTCGCTTTGTGCGGCCGCCTGAGCCCGTCTATGGAAGTTGCTGCCCACTCTGGTGAACCGTGCCCTGCTTGGTCCTTGCTCCGTACCGGTCAAAGCGGCGAGCCTACTATGACGACTGTTGTCACAAATCCCAGCGAGCAAGTATATTGATACTAGTACTAATGCGTGCTACTGTTGTTACAAATCCGTCCACCAGCGCAAGCAATCATAGCTATGTTCAAAAAGTTTTAATATACTATCTTCAGCTCGTCCTGATCAGTCAATTTACTGCCCAAACAATATCATTCCGCGGACACCAATGCCGCCCTCATCGACAACAACTGCAGAAAGATTTTTTATCATGACCGCTGCAGACGATCTAGTGTAGTCTGTGTTGGCTATCATAAGAAGGCGCAATGGCACGGTTTTCAAGAAAGACCATCAACCATCACATGAAAAACAAGACTGGTCAAAGTGATGAATCAATTACTCCATTATTGGTGATACTTTGTTATTACTACGAGTCTGTCCAAAACAAGACTGACAAAAGAGCAAGTGCGTCCGCCGTACCGGCGCCAGCATCCGGGTTCATCCGGCAAAAAATACCAGGTGTTATTTTTCTTATGTATTTTATAAGTACATGTTAATTCATCCAACAACAATTACTCTGGGCTGTAATATTTTTATGCAGGAAGGTTATTAAGAAAAAAAGGGATGGTATTATACCACGGCGGCACGTTCGGCTGTGTCGCGCAGTTTCACGGACACGCGTATCGCGGTCCGGTTTACATTAACACGCCGGCCAACTTGCCCGTCCGTGCAACGCCACGGACTCGCCCGTCCGCCCTCGCGGCCGGTACACGCGTCCGCGCCGACTTATAACACGGAGGATAACTTGCTCGTCCGGACCGGCTCACAACGCCGTGGCCGGTTTACCTGTGAGGGATTTCAGTTTCACATAGTGATCATCAACTTCATGGCGGATTATTTCTGGCCTAAACACGTCAGGTGATATCCATCTAAAATATATTTTACTAGCACATATTATTTTTGTCAAAAAACAGTTTATCTTTGCCTTGGTCTACAATATTGCTTATGCAGGACAATTGTTCATCGCAAAAGCTATGGCCGCATACTGCGGGTATGGAGAATGCACTGGCAACGTTCTGCAGCGACGCTTTAGTCCGTACCACATTACCGGACGTGTGCAAGTCGCCGCTCCTATGGTCCGGTCTACATTGACTCGCCGACCGATTCGTCCATCCGCGTCACCTTACAACGCCACGGACGACTCGCCCGTCCATCCTTGCGGCCGGTTCACGTGCCCGCGCCGATTTACCACATCGCGGCCGGTTCACCGTGATTGATTTCAGTTTCACCATGGTGATCATCAACTCCACGGTGGATATTTTTTGGCTAACATATCAGGTGAAAACCATCCATTATATTTTCATATTATATATTGCTTTCTTTAAAAAGAGCAATTACTCTGGCTTGCAAGTTTTCCAATGCAGGACAAATTGTCTATTGCAAAAAGGGATTATTATATCGCTGAGCTATTGGATAACCCATGCTGGTTTATATCGCGATCCAGTCCGCATCAATTCGTGAGGACCATGCTAATTACCCAATAAAGCATGCACATGTCGTCATTCCCTGCAATCCGGTCTACATCAACATACGGCCATTTTACGCGTCTGCACCGGCTTACAATGCCGCGGCCGATTCATTTATCTGTGCGGCCTCTGAAGTCGCGGTCGTCTTTGTCATCCGTCTTTCGCGGCCTGGTCTACATCAACACACTGGGCCGCACCTGTCTGCACGAACTGTTTATTGAGTATGAGCAAGTCACAGCTTGGGTAGCCTGGTTTTCTTTCAATAAAACGAAGGCAAATCATCATATATTATCAACCGCCGTCTGCACTGGATGGCTCAATGGAAAGGTGCACAAATCGCTGTCACTACAGTTTGGTCAACGTCAAACAGCTAGTTGGAAGGAACCATTGGCCGAGTTGCTGACACGGCTCATACGGGATCATTTATAACCCGCCGCAGTCACCTCAATCTTCTGTGGATTTACATCGCGTTATTAACACCGATGATATATACCTTTTGCTATGGTCAAGTACAGAGAATCTCAAGACAACTCCTTGAGTCATCTTAAGACTCGGGGGGCTACGATGATATGACGCAGCAAGTCTTGCCAGTTTCAGCCGGTTTAAGAACCCCAGGACGATGGAGGGAAAGATAACCCGATCCCAGAGGCTACTGTTATGTTGATGAAAATTTAAAGGCCGTCAGAAAATTTCCGGCTTAGAAAGTATATGACAGTTACAAAATCCCGGCTCAATGAAGAAGTTTCGGATCATCAGAAAGGATTCCGGTTTGAAATCTGGCTGAAGGGAAGTCAGTCTCACTGAAGCTCTCAAATATCCGGTTTACAATCCGGTTCAAGGGAAATCTGTTCTCCCACAAAGCTCTGAAGCTTTAAAATCCGGTTTAAGAATTTCCGGTTCAAAAAGGAATTAACTTCTTACAAATTTGAGTTTAAAAGCCGTTAGAAAATTTCCGGCTGAAAATGAAGATTCTGGTTTAAAATCCAGTTCAAGGGAAAGATGTCCCCACAAAGCTTTGAAGCTCTTAATATCCGGTTCAAGATCCCGGTTCAAGAAGAATTTATCTCTTGCAAAAAGTTAAAAATTACCGAAGAAGACCTGCTGCCATGATGCACGGTTCAAACATGGGTATCCTGCCTTATTGGCCTGACATATTATTGATCACATGGGGGCTTCTGCTTCATAAAGCGGGGTCTCTGTCCTTTTTATATCATGTGTGGTTACATGGAGTTGTCTGTTTAAATCGGCCTCCGGTTTACCCCTTGCAAAAAATTATGAATGTCACTTGGGGGCTCGGTCATGTCTGAACCGATGCAATACCTTTTGATAGGCGAAAGCCACCAGGTCACTTGGGGGCTCGGTCGTGTCCGAACCGATGCAACACCTTTTGATCGGCGAAAGACACCAGATCACTTGGGGACACGGTCAAGTCTGAACCGGTCACGCCTCTTGATCGGCCTAAAGGCCTTAGAGTCACTTGGGGGCTTGGTCAAACCCGAACCATTGCCATGCCACTTGACCGGCGTAATGCCACGGTTCCATTTGGGGACCTGGCGGACTTGAACCATAGCTACACCTATTGGGAGCTTGGTCGTGTCTGACCATGGTAACACCATCTGATCGGCTCAATAGAGCCCTCTTTTTGCAAACGGTTTTTATCATTGCCTTTGCTTCCTTTGCTTCAATATCTTTTCTTGATAAAATTGCTTTTTTGTTTTGGTTGCGTTCTTAAACCGACCACATTTTACACCGGTTCAAACAACCAAATTGGTGGAACACGGTCCATTTTTAGACCGGAGATTATCTGCCCAGTTTGATTTTCTGTTACCATCCTATTATGGAGTAAACCGGTGTTTATCAACCCAGCTCGGCTTTCAACTACAAGTTGTCAGTACACGATCAAGTTATAATCCGGAGACTATCAGCCCGGTCTGGTTTGACTACAAGTCACCAGTATTATATATGGTTAATCCGGTGTTTATCACAAACCTGGTACGGTTTTATCATAAACCGGCACAATATGGAAGGAGTTATCAGTACTCAAAATTTGGGTTATTACCCCCACTACAAAAAGTTGGTAAACCAACGATGTGATTCAATGTCACAGGTATGATATATTTCATATATGATTATTCTTAAGTGCAGCCTTGGTTATAAACCTGGGTTATATGTTGGGCATCATGACCCGTCCGGCGGTAAACCGCCAGGACACTTTAAACTTGTTGTATGCAGAAACAGGTTGAATAAAGCATGATTATAAATTATCCGGTGTTTATTAAACCGGCCTGGCTTTAAGACGACAATTCGCCAGTATGATGATAAATTATCCGGTGTTTATTAAACCGGCCTGGCTTTAAGACGATAAGTTGCCAGTATATGATGAGAGATTATCCGGTGTTTATTAAACCGGCCTGGTTTTGGACTATAAGTCGCCAGTATATATTTGGATTGCGCCATTGGAATTATGCGCTTATAAATCATTGGGTTATTCAAATAGCCAAACTTGGCTGAATTTTGATTATGGTATTGAATGAATAATGTTTTCATACCGGATTATATTATTCAAATAGCCAACATGGGTGGATTTTTATTATGGTTATTAATATTATGATTAAGGTTTTCAAATTCGCTTTAGCGCAATGGTTATCATTTTCTACAATTGAAGGAATAGTCCCGAGTCGCTGCAGGCTTACAACCCGGCACTTGGGGGCTACATTATTCAAAGTTGAGATTATATCAAATATGCAAGTCTCATGTCGCTACAAGCATGCACCATGACACTTGGGGGCTAATGCAAAGTCATTTTTGCTCATCTTATTGAAGACCCAACTCATCACATCGTAATGAGCTGGCCCTTGGGGGCTACCAATTGCTCCTTTCAAGCCCCATGATGGGGGTTACATCATATGATGTTATTTTCATTGAAGTATACATCAAAGTCCCAGCTCAATATTATCTTACTGAGCCGGCCCATGGGGGCTACACGTGGCTGTTCAAAGTTTACAAGATTATATTTACAAAGTCCCTGCTGATTATTACATAATGACCCGGCCCTTGGGCGCTACATTGGTTGAAGTTTTATGGGCATCAGTCAATTACAAGTCCCAGGTTGCTGCAAGCATGACAACCTAGCACTTGGGGGCTACAGGTATTATATTATTATCGAAGAAATATTTTCAAATTCTCTTTTTGAGCAAACTAGATTGACCCGGCGTCACCAATCATTATGACCCTGTGGCTGCAACCCGGTGTCATCAATAATCATAAACCGATGTTGGCAATAATCATGAACCGGTGTCTGCAACAATCATGACCCGGAATTATCAGTTTTTATAACCCGACAGTTTTTGGCAATGATAAACCGGCAAGTTCAGCATCTTCAAACCAGTTGAATATCAGAGGAGTGTTTCAAGACCCATATTTCTTAATCCAGCGCTTTGGAACCCGACTCAAGTGGACTATTCTTCACAATATATTTTCTATGAGAAACCAATGTCAGCAAGTTGATTATGAAGCTGGCCTGCTAAACCAGATTTTCTAGAAGGAGTAAATGACAAGGACTTAAGGACGATCAGGAGCCGGTTTACAAAAATTCTTAAACCCGGAGCACAACCTGTCGAATTTGTGCTGGTGTTTATTTGCAGCATAAGTTTACCATGGATAAATCCAAGCTAAACTTGGGGGCTAATGTCAGGGATATACCCCGCGGCGTAAACCGGCCGGAAGTTAACCCGGCCGGACTTGGCGGTTTATCTGAAGACCCGCCCTGACCTTGGTGGTTTACAAGCAACCCGCTTGGTAGTTATGACTCACTGGTAACCCGGCGGGCGGATCAGACGGATGACAAGGCCCAAGGCCCAGAAGGCCGGTTCAACTATGGTGGGCCGGTTTAAGAGGAAAGGAATATTTGCCTTACAAGAAGTTAAGGCCAAGACTTGTATCCGGTTTGTATTAGAGATAGACTAGTCCCAATTCTAATAGGACTCCACATGTAACCCGCCCCTTCAACATATATAAGGAGGGGCAGGGCTCCCCAAAGAGGGGAGAACGATCAATAATCTCTAGGGCTAGACACAAAGAGCCGGTTTACGGCGTCTCCCTCGTGATGATAATGAGACCTAGCCACAAACAGCATGTAGGGCTATTCCGAATGATGTTTCCCGGGGCCCGAAGCTGTCTAAATCCTTGTCTTGTGTGTTGATCCGCCCTGCGTCTCTCGTCCCACTCAACCCCTCTCAAGCTACCACATAGATGCGTTGGCCTCGCGACTAAGTCCTGACACTAAGGACATCTGCCGTGACAATTCCACGACAGTGTGTGCGTGGTAAATGTACACATCATCCATCAGGATGTGTATGTGCATGGGTGAGTTAGCACAAGATAAGCATCGCTCAAAGAAATTTGATGCATGGTATAAGAACATGTCATCCATCATGAAAGAATAGTTATTGTGTATGACACGATGGGAATGCAAATTTAACATACACCTATATGGCACATCAATAGCTTGTTTATTCATGGGGAGCATATGGTGCACACAAGTAGTGGGATCATGCAATGGATAGGATGAATCAAAATCTCCTAAAATGTATGAGGAAACTATGGGGGTCTCCTCATGAGCAATAGTGGAAACATCATATGGAGAATATGAACAACATCCAAAACAATGCATATCCGAAGCTAGGTGGTCATGGCATGGCATATGGGATAAATGATGCAAAGGGAGCATATCAATATCATCACAAGAGAAACAAATGCCAATAACCATGGGCTTGTCATCTATGCCATAAGTGCAAATAGGATTAATGTTAATGGCATTTGCATAGTCACTATGATGAGATTACAAATATGACATATTGTTGATCTCATGCATAGCATATGACAAGTCAAGCGGCTTGTCAAACATGATGTGACCTAGAGAATTGTCACAAGAAATACTATGTAACATGGCATCACAACTAGGAAATTCAACATGCTCATTATCATAGTCATCATAAAGTGGTAAGTCATGACATGAGGAAGTCGCACTAGCATGAAGCATGGAAATAGGTGGATCAACATCATGCAAGCAATCAATGTCAAGAATGTCCACTAGTGGGACTAGAGCATCACCTTCACCTATGTTACCTTGTTCATTCCACGCAAGTGGTGTAGGTGAGGTGGGAAAGACTATATCGTGGTCATCTGCATCTTGATGGAACCATGTGGGGGTACATCTTAGTCCACCATGGCCATCGTCTTGTCCAAAAGAAGGACGAAGTCATCGAAGATCGTCACGTCATCATAGATGGGACCTAGCACCAAAGTAGAAGACACAATAGAGGTAGAGGTTAAGTTGTTAGAAAGAGAAATGGCCTCATATTCCTCATCAACTACCTCACTCTCTCTATGTGGTGGTGGCTCACTCACTCCCTCAAGGTAGGTGCACTCAGTGTCGCATATGGTGGAGTCACTCAAATCACTCAAGTGGTGGTGGCAGTGGCTCTCCTCACATGGGAATTGTGGCAACTCATCATATATGGGGCTAGTGGTGAAGTCACTCTCACTCTCAATATGGTGGCTAAAGTCACTCAAGTCATCATACGTTGCCTTGGTCGAAGGGAAACTCTCCTTCTCAACCATCTCGTAGTCGTCGCCATGGATGATAGCCGAAGATGGCACAACATCACTCTCATCGTGGATGAAGGCCGAAGATGGCACATCATCCATCTCGCCATCTTGTAGCGTGGTCGTTGCGAAGTTTGCTCGGGGTCGAGTAGACTTGGCCTTCTTGAGTTCTTGCTCCGCCTTGAGAGCACCAATGTATAGGTCGTCGAGGGACTCATAGTTGTTGTTGAAGATAGTCTTGGCGATGTTGTTGTTCAATCCCATCATGATGTAGAACTTCATCCAAATGGGGTCATCCACACCAGCTCGCCGCAAGGCTTCCTTCATGATCTTGAAGTACTCGTCGAGGGACTTGAATCCTTGTATGGTGTTCTCCAATTGGCGTTGAAGATGTTCCGTGTAGGTGGAAGGCACAAATTCTCGCCTCATTGCTTTCTTCGTCTTGGACCAACTCATGTCGAAGCTCCTCGAAGGTGAGTGAAGCCACCAAATCAACGCGTAGTCGTGGAAGGTACTTGTGGCGCACTTCACTTGAACTTCGGTGGGTACTTGATGTAGCTTGAGGTAGGCGTCCATCTTGCACTCCCATTCAAGGTATTCGTCGGGGTTGTTAGTCCCAAAGAATGAAATCTCGTCGGAGGTGTCGAAGTTGTTGTAGCTCGAGGGAGTAGTGGACTTGAGATCGTGGAGTAGGCAAAGATTCCGTACATCCCCAGGCGAAGATGCCTTGAAGTCACTTGGCGAAGATGCCAAAGGTGTTGAAGAAGCCGTAGTGTTGAGGTTGATGTCGTGGCTCTGTGTAGTCCGTGCGCACGGGGTTGCAGGAGGCCGTGTGCACGGGGTCCCGTGTGCACGGGGGTCGAAGGCCCGTGTGCACGGGGGTGGCAGAGAAGCCAACTCTCGTCTAGTAGGTCGCTCTTCATGGTCTTGTCGATGTCGATGCTTGTGTGTACTTGCCGGAGATGGTAGCATGGAAGTCTATGCACTTGAGCGTCTTCTCGAAGATGAGGAAGACCGATTGCGGTTCTTGATGAGGGCCTTGAGCTCCTCCATTTGCTTGTCCATCTTGGCGTCGATGACGTTCTTCATAGCATCGAACTCGTCGTCGTGGTTGTAGACCGGAGATGATGTGCTTTGGCTATCCATCACAAGACTCGAGCAAAGGTGAGTAGGAAATGAGATAAACAATACCAAGCTACCTTTTCCCAAAGTTGAGGATGTATCCCGTATCACTCAATGTGAGATGACAGAATAGTGGAATTGGTATCGGACTTGTTCACTCACACCTACAAGTAAAAGCTTATCAAGTGGCTTGGTTAGGACAAGTGGCACAAATTCATGCAAATTGAAGTCCAAGATATTGTAAATGTTGAGATAAATCCAAAGGACTAAAAATGCAAAGCAAGTGATCATAAATATAGAGGAGGGCAATAAAGAAACACACACGGTGGGATAATGGGGCTTGTGCAACTATAGGGATGAGCAATACAAAATTGCCTAATGAAGACGAAGATCGTGTTGCACAAACACTAGGAGAGCACTAGATTGATTTCACACTTGGGCACGATTCACCACTTGGCACCAACCTATATGTATGCAAGCTAAATGGTTCCTATTCCATGTATCCTCATGCACAAGTATCTCTTATCATGCTCAAATCTTTGCTTATAAGCTTATGACCATTCTCTTCCTTGCTTAAAAGCTTTTTTTTGTTGTTTTCTTCCTTTCCACTTTTCTTATTGGGCCTCAACCACAATCATGAGATAAGTATCACAAGATATCCATGGGAGTAAAAAATTGCACTATATGATATATCCAATGATGCAACAATATGATATCGTATCACTATGGTGCACAAGTTTTTGCGAAGCCCGGCAATACTCGGATAGCTAGTCTCAATAGGTATGAAGGTATTCGCAAAGATGGCAGGGCTATCAAGATGTAGTGGCAAGGAAGGGAAAGTTTATGACGGAATGGATACCTTTGTCACACTTAACCTTTCACGAAGTCGGGGTAACCGGCCTTGCTTCCGGTTGAAGATGGTCTCAAAGAATGGATGGTCGTCGTCAATGTGGAAACCCGTGGTGGATGAAGTCGATGGACCGATACAAGTCACCGGTGGTGGATGAATATGTAACCATCCCAAAGTAGCCGAAACACCTTAGGAGACTCAAATCACAACTCAAACAACCACAAATACCAAAGGAACCAAAATGGGTTAGGTTGCGGAAGTTTTATGTGGTGGTGCGGAAGTTATGGCGGAGGGCCTATGCAAAAGATGCAAAAATGGAGGAAATTTGATGGAGTAAAATGGTGGTAAAACCAAGATGAGCAGCTCGGGCACGTCTCTAGCTTTTCAGCGAGCCAAAGAACACCCAAATCGGAGTTCGGGAGTGGAAGTTATGGGTAAAAATGTGAAAAGCTCGCGGCTGCTGTAGGGGGGCTGTGCGCACGGGGTCCAGGGCCCGTGGACATGGGGTCCCGTGCGCACAGTACACGTACCGAGGACTCGGGGTCACCAGAGACTTCGTGGGGGCGGGCCGTGGGCATGGGGTGGGAAGCCCGTGGGCACGGGGTAGGCGGAAAATTCGCGATTTTCTTGTCAAATTCGAAGGGGGAAAGAAAAATTGGGGTATGGGGACGCAATAGGAGTTAGATCTACTTGCTAGACACCAGATCCACGGATCAAAATCAACAAAAACTCACAAGAAACTTCAAATCACAAAAAATTTGTTATGGCTCTTTTTGTGGGGAATTTTTGAAATTGGGCAAGAACAAGCAAAATTATGCTAGAAAAACAAAGAGGGGGCTCCAATTTCGTGATCAACGTGGCTCTAGATACCAAGATGTTGTAGGGTGGAACCCTACGTGAAGATCTTTCACGAATTGGAGGGGGAATCATCAAGAACAAGATGAACACAAGAGAGAAAACAAGAGGAACACTCAAGAACAAGTCCAATCACACATGCACTAGACCAACAAACACACAAGATCCACAAGGTACATGAACAATCAAAGGGAAACAAGATACATGGTAGAGTTCATCCCAAATCCTATGAAGGAGATGAGGGCTTGATGATACACTTGGGGAATCCTTCTCCCTTAGGAGGGCTTAATGATCCTATGGATCCTTCTCCCTTAGGAGGGCTTAATGATCCTAGGGATCCTTCTCCCTTAGGAGGAAACCCACAAGGGGAGATACATGAGCTAAGCTCTATGATTTGTGTCTATTCTTAGCTATTTCTAAATGGAGGAGATGAAGGAGTATATATAGGTCCAAGGGATGAAGGGGTCAGTAGGGACGAGATGGGTATACAAGGGCCAAGCCCAATCAGCCACGCACAGGGGGGCCCGTGTGCACAAGGTAAGTGGAGCCCATGCGCACAGGGTATCGAGAGACCCGACGCATGAGCCTGTGCGCACGGGGTCCGTGAGGCCCGTGGACACGGGGGTCCCGTGGGCACGGTACATGCCTGCGTGCACGGGGTCGCCTGGGAGCTGCTGCCTTCTCCTTGGCGCTTCCTTCTCCATTTCCAGGCTTCCTTCTTTGATGGTGTAGGTGTTCTCTTCTTCTTGGACTCCTCGATGAATGTGTAGCTCCTCTCACACCTATGTAGGCACACGAGAGAGGGGTCAAGTAGTATACCATCCTCGAGATGTACAAGTGGACACGTGTAAAGGAGATGATTCACCTTTGTATGTATGAAGTAGATGTGGCACATGTCACTTGCGAAATGGACTCTTGACATGGTGATGTCCATAGGATGCTCCGCATCAAGAAGTCATGGTATCATCTCTCTTTTATTTTTATTATATGAAATAATTGGAGAGAAAATATTAAAATCAAATTGATCCTCTTTTCAAATTTGAGAAAAATTCAAATATGAAAATTAGTTAAATCTCCAACTCTCTCCTTGGGTCCTTGAGTTGCTTAAGATTTCTAGGATCACAACCAAAATCAAATTAAATACGATATGCATAAGATGACCTATGTATAACATCCAAATTGAAAATTTGGGATGTTACACTTCTCCTCCTCATAGGGCCGGCCACTATAGGGGCACACTTTTCCTCCTCATGGTATCTTCTCTCCCTTCTGGCTGGTGTGTTCCCTCTCTTGGCCCATAAGGCCCATATCTTTGCCGGGGGTGCCCGAAACTCCTTTCCGGTGACCCGATAAGTAATCGGTACCCTCCGAAACACTTCCGCTGTTCGAGTACCATCGTCCTATATATCAATCTTTAACTCTCGACCATTTAGAGACTCCTCATCATGTCTGTGATCTCATCCGAGACTCCGAACAACATTCGGTCTCCAAATCACATAACTCATATAATACTATATCGCCAACGAACGTTAAGCGTGCGGACCCTATGCGTTCGAGAACTATGTAGACATGACCGAGACACCTCTGCAGTCAATAACCAATAGCGGAACCTAGATGCCAATATTGGCTCCCACATATTCTACGAAGATCTTTATCGGTCGAACCGTTATGACAACATACGTAATTCCCTTTGTCCATCAGTATGTTACTTGCCCGATATTCGATCGTCCATATCTTCATACCTAGTTCAATCTCGTTACCGGCAAGTCTCTTTGCTCGTTGCACAATACATCACCTTGTGACTAACTCCTTAGTCATTTTCTTGCAATCTTATGATGTGTATTATCGAGAGGGCCCAGAGATACCTCTCAGATACTCGGAGTGACAAATCCTAATCTCTATCTATGCCAAACTCAGCAAACACCTTCGAAGATACATGTAGAGCATGTTTATAATGACCCAGTTACGTTGTGAAGTTTGATAGCACACAAGGCATTCCTTCGGTATCCGGGAGTTGCATAACCTCATAGTCGAAGGAATATGTATTTGACATGAAGAAAGCAATAGCAGTAAAACTGAACGATCATTATGCTAAGCTAATGGATGGGTCTTGTCCATCACATCATTCTCCTAATATTGTGATCCCATTATCAAATGACAACTCATGTCAATGGTTAGGAAACCTTAACCATCTTTGATCAACGAGCTAGTCTACTAGAGGCTCACTAGGGACACGGTGTTTGTTTATGTATTCACACATGTATTAAGGTTTCCGATCAATACAATTCTAGCATGAATAAGGAAATATAAATAACAACTTTATTATTTCCTCCAGGGCATATTTCCTTCAGTCTCCCACTTGCACTAGAGTCAGTAATCTAGTTCACATCGCCACGTGATTAACACCAATAGTTCACATCGCCATGTGATTAACACACATAGTTCACATCGCCATGTGACCAACACCCAAAGGGTTTACTAAAGTCAATAATCTAGTTTACATCATCATGTGATTAACACCCAGAGAGTACTAAGGTGTGATCATGTTTTGCTTGTGTGAGAGGTTTAGTCAACGGGTCTGCCATATTCAGATCCGTATGCATTTTCCAAATTTCTATGTCAACAATGCTCTGCACGGACTCTTTGTCACGTCCATAACCGAGAAATATTTCCTTAGTCCTCTTTAGGTACCTAAGGATAATTTTGACCGTTGCGCAGTGATCTACTCCTGGACCACTATTGTACCCCCTTGCCAAGCTCATGGCGAGGTACAAAGTAGGTCTGGTACACAACATGGCATACTTTATAGAACCTATGGCTAAGGCATAGGGAATGACTTCCATTATCTCTCTATCTTTTGTCGTGGTCAGGTTTTGAGTCTTACTCAACTTCATACCTTGTAACACAAGCAAGAACCCTTTCTTTGACTGATCCATTTTGAACTTCCTCAAAACTTTGTCAAGGTATGTGCTTTGTGAAAATCCTATTAAGCGTCTTGATCTATCTCTATAGATCTTGATGCCCAATATATAAGCAGCTTCACCAAGGTCTCTCATTGAAACACTCTTATTCAAGTATTCTTTTATGCTTTCCATAAATTCTATATCATTTACAATCAACAATATATCATCTACATTTAATATCAGAAATGCTACACAGCTTCCACTCACTTTCTTGTAAATACAGGCTTCACCATAAGACTATATAAAACCATATTCTTTAATCACCTTAACAAACCGTATTCAGATGCTTCCACTAGTCCATAGATGGATCACTGGATCCTGCATTCTTTATTAGCACCTTTAGGATCGAAAAATCTTCTGATTGCATCATATACAACTCTTCTTTAAGATATCCATTAAGGATTGCAGTTTTGACGTCCATTTGCGAGATTTCAAAATCATAAAATGTGGCAATTGCTAACATGATTTGGACAGACTTACGCATCGTTACGGATGAGAAAGTCTCATTGTAGTCAACCCTTTGAACTTGTCGAAAACCTTTCGCGACAAGAGCTTCGTAGATGGTGACATTACCATCAGCATATGTCTTCTTCTTGCAGATCCATTTATTCTCTATGGCTTGCTGATCATCGGGCAAGTCCACCAAATTCCACACTTTGTTCTCATATATGGATCCTATCTCAGATTTAATGGCGTCAAGCCATTTGTCGGAATCTGGGCTCATCATAGCTTCTTCATAGTTCGTAGGTTCGCCTTGGTTTAATAACATGACTACTACAACAGGATTACCATACCACTCTGGTGCGGATCGTGCTCTGTTTGACCTACGAGGTTCAGTAATCCATAGGGCGTCAATGGCCTTCTGAAAGTCATGCTCCCTGGTTTCCTCTTCATCCCCTCTATAACTCACATCACCACATATCTCTTTCTCTTGACACCTAGAGGGATTTCCTTGGTTCCGAAAGGGCTTTCCGGGGCGATTTGCTTCACCGCCTCGGCCCTTACCGCCAGCGGCATTCTGACCTCTCTCCTTGTCACACTTATCATATTCTGCCCTCTGCTTCTTAACAAGCTCCTCAACCTGGTAACACTCCTGAAGATCATGGCCCTTGGTCCGATGGATCATGCAGTACGGCCCATCACCTTTCCCAGCTTTCTCGGTGGTAGCGGCTTCCCGGCAGGCGGTGCAAGCAGCAGCTTCCTTGCCGGGGGCCTCAGCCTTGGTCTTCTTGCCGGTACTGGGTGCGCCCGAACCTTCGACAATCATCACTGCCTTATCTCTTGGCTTCTCACTGTGCTTCTTGCTCTTTATCTGACTGGTTGATTCATCCTCATCCTCTGAATCAACGTTGATGCAATCTTCCTCTCCGAGCAACTTTCTTCCTTCCTCCATCCGAGCACACTTATCCACTAGTGTGTATAGCTCCTTCACATTCTTGGGCAACCGCCCGTTCATCTTGGAGCGAATGCGACGGTTGCGCACATTGGATTGGAAAGCTGCTATAAGGGCTCCCGGATGGATATTTGGAATATTTCAATGAACTTTGAGGTAGGGGTCACATTGGACTTGAGGGCCAAAGGGAAGTAGTTGGTATCGGTGTCAAAACGGACGGATCTCGGGTAGGGGGTCCCGAACTGTGCGTCTAGGATCGATGGTAACAGGAGACGGGGGACACAATATTTTACCCAGGTACGGGCCTCTCTATGGAGGTAATACCCTACTTCCTACTTGATTGATCTTGATGAATATGAGTGTTACAAGAGTTGATCTACCACGAGATCGTAATGGCTAAACCCTAGAAGTCTAGCCTATGAGTATATGGTAATGAATCTGTCCTATCCGGACTATTCTCTCCGGTTTATATAGACACCGAATAGATCTAGGGTTACATGAGGTCGGTTACATAGGAGGGAATCTTCATAATGGGTCGCCTAGCTTGCCTTCCATGCCAAGTAGAGTCCAATCCGGACACGGGTATTGTCTTTGGTCTTCGTATCTTCACATCCCATCAGTCCGGCCCGTGGATAACAGGCCGGACACCCGAGGACCCCTTAGTCCAGGACTCCCTCAGTAGCCCCTGAACCTGGCTTCAATAATGAGGAGTCCGGCGCGCAGATTGTCTTCGGCATTGCAAGGCGGGTTCCCCTCCTTCCAAACTCCAAGATAGTCTTCGGATGTGATGATTGTATCCGGACCAGTTACACACCATGCACAACCGCAGAGAGAATATATATTTCTTACACAAGTTCCATCCGCTGATAGCTTCCTGCAACAAGATATCAGGCCCGTCCGGTCACAATTTCGAACCATTTTTCTTCTGCCATCCCACATTTCAAAATGCGCTTGCTACTGGCACGTCTTGTGGAAATGGAGATCATGCCCCCCTATTGCGGGATTCTCATCAATGTGGGCATGGGTAACCCAACCGTGTCGTTTACACGACCCTTTGGGAATAGGCGAGTTTAAGGCGAGCATGGAGGCGTTTGACATTCGCGGCCTCTATAAGGGGGTAAGGACTCCCTTCTTCCACCCACGCCCTTTCTCTTCCTCAGCCTTTCCATCCCTGAGCTCCAGTGCCCAAGCCTTAGCTTCTTTCTTGTTCGAGAAAATACTCCAAAGATGTCCGGATCCAGAGTGGGAGGTAAGTGGATGGCCTCTTCCGTCAAGAAGAAGGACATCAAGGAGCTCCAGGAGGCCGGATATCTGGCCAAAGAGATCGCTCATTGACTCCCGACCAAGGGACAGATCGTCCCCACTCCGAGCCCCACGAGAGGGTTGTGTTCCTTACACATTTCGTTCGCGGGCTTGGGTTCCCTCTTCACCCATCCGTCCGCGGGTTGATGTTTTACTATGTGCTGGATTTTCATGACCTAGCCCCCAACTTCATCCTCAACATTTCGGCGTTTATCATCGTCTGTGAGGCTTTTCTCCGCATCCCGCCTCACTTCGGCCTCTGGCTGAAGACCTTCAATGTGAGGCCGAAAGTTATGCGCGGCCAACAAGCAGAATGCGGAGGCGCTATGGTGGGCAAGATGCCCAACGTCACCTGGCCCGAAGGTTTGTTTGCGGAGACGATTAAGGAGTGGCAATCGGGGTGGTTCCACATCACCGAGCTGCGCGATGCTATCTGGTTGGCGGCCCGCGAATTTCGTTCCGGAATCTCGATGCGGCTCACCTCTTGGCAAGAGAGGGGCCTAACCTGTGGTCCCTCGCACGAGCTGACTGGGCTCCAGACGTGCATCCAGAACATGATAGAAAGGAAAATCAAGCTCGTCAACGTGGTCTAGGTCATGCTTGTTCGTCGGGTCCTTCCGTGCCAACGCCGATCTTGTAATTTGTGGGAGTTTGAGCCGGCCAAGCACCAAACGCTACTGGGCTCTTCGGCATGACGCACGAAGAAATCTGGAAGGTGCTCTTCAAGGCCGGCGAGACGCCACCGCCTACGACTAAAGACCGCGGGCTTAGTTTAAAGCGCCAGCCCAACCCGGTCAGTTCCTTTAATGTTTTCAAGGAGCATCCCCTACTAGCATATTTTGAGAGGAAATTTAAGCTTCCTCCCCCTATTTTCAAGCCTGGATTAAGTTGGCCGAGGAGATCAGTTGTTCGGCTCCGCTGCCCGAGGACCAAGAATTTCCATTATTGGAGAAGATGTTGTTCCCTGCACCCTACGAGGTGCCGGAGAAGACGGCCAAAAAGGCGGCCCAAGGGGCCAAGAAGGGCCTTTGCCAGAGAAGCACACCGGACGAGACATCCGAAAGTGAGACTTCCTCTTCGTCCGCTGACGACAGTGATGAAGAGGAAGAAGAAAACGACTCCCCACCTGAAGCGAGGTGGAAGAAGAGAGCGGCCCCCACATGCCCGGAGGCGGAAGCGCCTAAATGGGTTAAAGGCTCCCTCGCGGATAACTCCGCGTGGGACGTCGACAGCAGTCCGGAACGACCTTGCCGGACCAAGCCTCGGGCTGCTTCGTAAGTACCAGAATTCACAAAAATCTGGCCTTCCTGGTTTGTAATATTGACATATCGTAAACTTTTGTCATTGCATTCTGGCGCGCGGTGACTCCCCGCGATCCTCGACAGAGGATTCGCTGGACATAGAGGAGATGGCTAGCATATCTCCGCCACCTGCTCATTCCATCTCACTCAGGGGTGATGACAAGGTTGTGTCCAAAAAGGCCTTCCCAGGCAGGGGGGAGGTTCCGGAGATCATCGGGGTGACGCCCCAGGATGACTCCTCGGACGCCGGACGCACGGGGGAAAATCCCCCATGGAGACTGGTGACGGGGTCTGAGTTCCCTTCGGACTTCAGCCGGATACCATTCCGGAAATCTATACGGCTCCGGGGTCCCGCGAACGGCATTCCCCCCAAGGAGGGAGCGTGCATGTCCCCCCGGTGACCTCTGTCCAACCAGAGGCACCGGATAATCTGCTGGAGGCGCTGCGAGGCGCCTCTATCATGGATGAACATCATGTCCTTATGGACACGGTAATAGACAAGGTTCAGTTCACTAAAAGCGGACTGACCGAAGCCTACACTAGCCTTCTAACAGGCTTTGAGGTAAGTAGTGTGATTATAGGAAAATATCACAGTATAGGCAGTAGCCCCTGATACTCTGTTTAGTGTTCGGGAAGAAAAGCCTAAGAGAGGATAAAAAAATCGCAGGAGTCTAACTTGAGTTGTCTATGTGAATAAGCAGGTATCTCTGCAGGCTGCCACTGCTCATGCTGCGGAGGTCTCTGGACTAAAGCAGAAATTGGAGCGGGCCGAGGAGGAGCTCGGCCGCGTGAAGAAGCAGTTGGAGGATAGCCAAGGTATGCAGTAACCTGTGGGTACATTTCGAAAAAAGAATAGTCTGACCGGACTGAAAGTGTCATAAACTTTATTAGGGGCCACAACCGAGGTGTCAACCCTTAAGAAGGCGCTAGCCGAGGCTGAGGACAAAGCGGCCGAGTAACGCGCTTTGCGCAAGAAGCACGAGACCCAGGTTGGCAAGGCGCAGCAACAGCTCCAGGGTGTGATAGAGAAATTTGAGTCCTTGGAGCACGATTTTAAGGCGCAGGAGTCCGAATTGGCGAAGGCTCGCCAGAGCGCGCAGGATGCACGAGCCGAAGCTCAGAGCGCTCTCCAGGAGATTCAAGTGGCCCAGAAAATTGCGGCGGTGAGTCTTTCACCATGCCGAACAAGCATGTAGAGAAAACTTCCCTTGTACTTGTCCTGAATTTTGTTTTTCCATGGGCATTTTCAGGTCTGCCGCTTAGTGTGTCAGACGTGGCCGAGCATTATAGAGCCAAAGACGGGATGTCTATGGAGAAGATGTTCTGGTCCCAATATCTGGGATCCGAACATCCGGTGCCCTTCAGCGACCAGCTGAAGCAGTTGGTCGAGCTGCACAGGTTGGCAGAGCTGGCCACGAAGGACCTGATAGTCCGGCTGTGGCCTGCCGATCCTACACCTGGCAGCTATTTCGGATTTGTGCAGCGCCTTGTGAGTGCCTGTCCGCAGCTCGAAGCCGTGAAGCGATCGGTCTGCATTAAAGGTGCACGTATGGCTTTTGCCCGCGTCAAGACGCATTGGGCGAAGCTGGATGCCAAGAAGCTAATGACCGAAGGACCGCCGGAGGGCAAGGAGCATTGTCGACCCGAGCACTATTTTGATGGCATCCTGGAGGGGTCCCGCCTTGCGGCGGAGCAATGTTCGAAGGATATTATATTCCCATAAGAACATGTGGTTGGCGCGGAGCAATGTTGCGGTGGAAACTTGGTTGGTGCGGGCCTGGCGGTGACCTTGACGCCCTTGGTGAGGGCCTTGCCGGGTGGCCCGACAAGGGTCTTGCCGTGGCGCGCTTTTGTCCCCGGCAAGGGCTTTGCCGGGGGTATGGTGGCCTTCCTCGGCAAGGATCTTGCCGAGGACCGTCGTCTTCTAATCCTCATCTGATCTTGAATATGTCTTCACAAAGATCTGCATGCCACCACAGAGGTGCCTTCCCGAGCCCTGGCCATACGTGGATGATGGCGTTGGGGACCGTGGGCTCAAGGGTGGCTCGCTCTGTTGGTGTGGGGCGAGCTGTCTCCGGCAAGGGTCTTGCCGGGGGAACCTGCCTCGTCCCTCTGCTCTTTGTAGTCTTGGCCTTGGCGTTGCTCTTATTATCTTGGGCTTCGGTCTTACCTTGGCTCGCCTCCCCTGCTCTGCTTGGTGTGACCGCGGGCGCGGCTCCTACTGCCCGTGCTCAGGTAAAGGGGTACAAAAGTGCGCCCCTATTTTTGTACACCAACAGGAGCCCCCGGGCCTGGGCCACACATAAGCGCGACACGTTGTGGGGCCAGGTCCAAAACGGTGCACAGACAGGCGGGGCGGTTTTTACCGCAGTAAGACTTTTCGTGCACTGCGCTTCCCACGACCCGCGTGAGCGGCGCGGCATGGAGGGGTGGGCGTGACATGGGCGTCATGCGTGGCGTGTTTCTTGCATGCACGCGTCACATCGCAGTAAATGGGCAGCGCGACCCGCGGCTTCCCCATAAAAAGGGATAACCGCGGGTGCACTGTTCCTTTTACCCTTCGCGCAACCCCAATCTCGGAAACCTACGTCTGCCTTCATCTTCTTCTTCAAGCTTCATTCCTGCTGGGCACCGTTACGCTTCCACCGCCCTATGTCCTACCCTCCTCCCCCAGCCGCCATGGCGCCAAAATCCACCAAGGGCAAGGGAGTGGCCAAAGACGCCGGAGCCGCCGGAGAGTGCGCTGGCGGTGCAGCGGACGCAGTCCGCCTTCTTCCCCTCGACAGTCGACGTGTTCGAGCTTCGGGACTCCTTAAGGCCCCTGTGGGGAGTGAAGACGGGGGGGGGGGGGGGATTTGGGGCATCTGGCCATGCGTGCCATCCCCGCCAACTGCGCCGAGGCTGCACCAAATCGGTACCCCTTCTTTGTTGATTATTTTTCCTGCGGGCTTTGTCCTCCCTTCTCCGATTTCTTCAGCGACGTCATGCATACCTTTGGCTTCCGCCTCCTGGATTTTACTTTGAATGTGGTAGCGTGTATGGCCCTTTTCGCGCATCTCTGCGAGGGCTTCGCCGGGGTGCACCCCAAGACGGCGCTCTTCCGCCATTACTTCTCCCCTCGGATCCAACCAGGGGGCGCCATCTCCGGTTGCATTGCCTGGGTCTCAAGATCCAAGGGAGCGTATCCGGAGGGCGCCATGAAGGAGAGGTGGGAAGAATGGCGGGGCCGGTGGTGTTGGAACGAGGAGAAGGACCGACCGACGTTTTGCAAAGTTCGCTGGGCGCCAGCGGTCCGCAGAAGCGATTGGAGCGACGTCGATGCTGATGACGAGAAGCTCACGGTCGCCACCACCAGGATCCTCCGGCTCACCGAGGCCGGCCTCACTCTTGAGATGATCAGGGCGTACTTCATCCGCTGCCGGATCGCTCCACTTCATAACAAGGGGAGGCCTGCCTGGCTCTTCATGAACCCCGCCGACATCATGCGGCTTCGTCCCGGCCTCGACCGCAACTTCACAGTGATGGGGCACGCCCATTTCTGCCAGCGGCTCTTCCAGCTGGACGTGGGCTGCGACGGTGAGGTTGAGCAGACCGGCAAGGATGTGAGGGCCGACGCGAAGGCCGGCAAGGTCCTCAAGGGGCCTCTGTTCAAGCTACCGACAAGGGTGGTCCCGTTGTGCACCAACTCGCGCCGGTCCGATATCATTGCCATGATGCCGGACTGCAACACGCATGGCCCTGACTCGAGCTGGAAGGAGCCGGAGGACGCCGAGGTGCAGTAGTTCTTTGACACTCTGCATGAGGGGTACATCAACGCCGACGCCGAGCGGCTGCTTGTCCAGGACACCACCCAGGCGGAGGTGGACTACATCGCCACCAGGGCGAGGGAGACACAGCTTGCCAGGGAGGCCGTCAGCACCGGCGGCGTGGAGGACAAGGCCGTGACGGCCGCGGAGGAGGAGGAGCTCGCCCGGTGGGCGGAGGCCGCTGCGGGGAGCTAGCAGCGCTGGCACCGAGGCTCCTCTGGTTGAAGATGTGACCGGCGAGTCGTCGTCGGAGGAGGACGAGACCGTAGGCCCGACGCCGGCTGTGGGGAGAGGGCGAGTCCTACGGCAGGCCAGTTCCGGCGAGCCGGTCCGGCCCGGCAGGGCTGCGCTGCCACAGCTGACCTTGGAGGGGTCCGGGTGCCACATGAGGGCCGCAGCGGCAAAGAAGCCGGCGAAGGCCGCGGTGAAGGAGATAGCCGCCCCTTCTTCGTCCACGCGTGCCCAGACACCACCTCCTTCTCCTCCTCTGGCGGATGTCGATACGGAGGTTAGTTTTGATTATGGATCCCTCAGCCCGAGGAGGAAGAGGAAAACAGCAGAGGAGGAGGCGGACCACGAGTAATTATCTGGTTCCTTTTCGTTATCTCTGCCTCCTCAATCTATGTGGCTCGTCTTGACTTGTGTTCATCTTTGCAGGGACGTGGAGACGCTGGCCTAGAGAGTAAAGAGGGCCAAGGTCTCGGCGGGTGGCCAACCCCCAGTTGGTACTTCGGGGGCGCCATTGGTGGTGTTGAGCAGCCCAGACAGCAGCCCCCGGCAGAGCCCCCAGCGTAAGTTCATCACTCTTCCCCCGTTGCCATGCGTCAGGGGCACGACACTTTGGTCCTGACCTTGCCAGGTATGCAGGAGTGGAGCAGTAGCAGGAGGAGCCACAGACGGCTACTCCCAACATGCCGCCCCCATCGACCACGCCGCCCCGAGGGGCGTCCCTGGCAAGGGCACCAGACACCAAGCCCACGCACATGGAGGAGGAGGAGGAGAACTTGGGCGCCGGTGGCTTTGCCTCGACGCAAAATGTTAGCGGGGAGGGGACTTTCGTTTCCCAGCCAGGTACTGGCGCAGGTAAGTCGTTTGCCGTGCGTCCCTGCTTCTTTTCCTTCTGGCTCTTGGTCCTGGCCTTCCCTCACCCCCTTCTTCGGTGTCTAGATTCCTCCTCGGTGAACCCAGAGGACGTGAACACCGTCATTGAGGGCGTCGCCAAGGCCGCCGAGGCGGACGCCGAGAAGATCGCCGCCGAGGAGGCCGCCAAGGGCGCTGCCGAGGACGCCACCAAGGGGCCTCCCGGGGAGGCTGGCAAGGCGGCCGCTGAGGTGGCCGGCAAGGGGCCTGCCGAAGAGGCCGGCGGGGCCGCTGCCGAGGAGGAGGAGGTGGTGGCTGGTGACCAGCCTTCCTTTTCTGCGGCTTCCGGCTCCGGCAAGTATTTGAGGGTGAGCGACGACTTGTTCGTCCACCTCCCAAGCGCGTCGAGCACCAGGGAACCCGTTGAGGGAGAGGTGTTCAACGACGAAGTGCATGCCGCTGCCGGGCTTGAAGTCGCCGATGAGCCGATCGCCGGCAGCGACGGTTCGCAGGAGGAGCGGCTCCTCCATGCCATGGGTGCCATCTTCCGGAAGCTCCAGGCGCTCCACCGCGCCCGCCTGGACAAGGTTAAGTCCAGGACGGCGGTGGTGGAGAAGGCGGAGGCGGACCTCCAGGAGCGCTTCGCCGAGACGCAGGACTGGTTCTGCGAGGCCCACAAGGAGCTCAAGGCTGCCCAGGGCTAGCTGGCCAAGCGCGACGTGGAGCTTACCATGAAGCTCGCCGACGTCGAGAAAGCTCAAGAGACGGCGAGGAACTTGGCCACGGCCGCCAAAGCCTCCCGGGCCCAGCACGAGGCCGCGCTGAACTCCCAGGAGGAGGACCTCGCCGCACGTGAGGCGAAGCTTGCCGCCATGCTTCGCGGCAAGGATGCAGAGGTGGAGAAGCTCGTCTTGCAGCGGACTAGTGAGCTGGAGCAGAGGCACGAAGAGGCGCTCAATGCCCAGGCCCAGGTTCACGCCGGCAAGGTGGAGGAGCTGGAGGCGGAGCGCGACGGGCTAAAGGAGCAGGCCCCGAAGCTGTCCCAGGAGGACACGCTTAACGCTGCCCTGAGAGAGGCGCATGGCGCGGTCGTCAGCAAGGCCGGGGAGCTCTCCGAGGCCAACAACTCCATCAAAGACCTCAAGCTAAAGCTGGAGGGTCTCAAGAAGGTGCTGTCGGAGGCCAAAACCCGGGAGGGGACCCTGGCCAAGAAGCTGTTGTGCAAGAACGAGGGCCTCAACTTCGCGGATCATGTGGAGGGCGAGAACCGTTGGCTCGATCGCCTTGGCACCGTTGCCAACCAGGCCGCCGCGCAGCTGGCCATCATGGGGATGCCGGACATGAGGTATGTCCCGGAGTGGAGCGTGAGCGCCAATTGCAGCCTGACCATGTTCTTTGAGAAGGTCGTCGGCGCTCTAGAGCAGCTCCACGCCAACCGGGCGGCCTCACTGGCCGACGAGTCCCGGAGGCTTTGCCAGGATGCCGTGACGAAGGTTCTCACCAAGGTGGCGCACTGATACCCCAACCTCGACTTCGACGCCGCGCTGGAGAGCTTGCCGGAGGGTACTGACCTCGCGCCGCACAGGGAGGGCATCAAGCCCATCATCACTCAAGTCAGCGAAATTCAGAGGGTGGAGGGCCAGCACCGAGATTAGGCACCCCGTTCTTTATCGCCGCTGCAGGTTCACAACCAAGACAATCGCTAGCTCTAGTTAGAACCGCAGAAACAATCTGATGTAAGTAACTCTGCAGCACTTTCAGTATTATACATGTTATTTTCCTGTTTGATTATCCTCTGTATGTCCACCCTACGTTACTCGGTAGGCTCGTCGGCGCGTAAACCCAAGGCGGCGTCTTGGGGACAGATCCCCATTGGCCTGCCGGGTGTGCTTGCTGCCGGGCGAACCACCTTGCCGCCCCTAGCGCGGCCGCCCAAACTGTCGAGCTTGACACGAGTCAGAGTAGGGAGCGTTGCCAAGTGCGGAAGGCTACCCCGCCACTCTCGACGCGGCCGCTTTGAGCTGTTGAGCAGACTCGAAACAGAACAAGGGCGTTGCCAATTGCGGGAGGGACCCTTTGCGTGCAGGTTTCTCATACATAGGCGAGATCTCCGAGGACGATAACCTTATGTATAAGAGGAAATAACCCAAAGCTCTGAATGACTTAGCTTTTCTGTTGCAGAGCCGGCATCATTCCTCCGGCCACCTTCTTCTCAGGAGGCATGGCGACGAAGAACTGCTAGGCTAAGCACTAGACCAGATTCTCACAATTGCGCCATCCCCCTACCTGGCGCGCCAAAGATGTCCGCGTGGAATGACACCTATGGGATCACAAGAATCCCTACTACGGTTGCCGGGGCGCGGGGTTGCGAGAAGAGCAGGGCTAGTAGACAGCACAGGGATCGTGTACCCAGGTTCAGGCCGCGAGGATGCGTAAAACCCTAGTCCTGCTTTGGTGGGTGTATTTCAGAGAGTTCTTGAGCTCTCGAACTAGCTGTGGTCTGTGCGTAGTTCGAAAGAGACGAATCGTTCTCCAGTATGCCATGGGCCTCCTTTTATAGGCGAAAGGGGCTGTCACAGTGTCATACAGGAGGTGGAAAGGCGTATAGTATTGCAAGCTCATCGCTCGAATTATAGGACAAGACGCATTAAATGTGTAGCTTAGGTGTCCCCTCGCTTTATCGGGGGCGGGGGCGAGGCCCGTCCCGTCCGTCGCCGCTCCTCCTCACTCTGACACGCGCCCTAGCGAGTGAGGCATGCGGTGCCATGTAGGCAGGCATGCAGCTGAGGTGGCGCGGTGGTGGATCCTTCACGAAGATCTGCATGTGCCACGCAGGCGCTCGATGAGTTGGCCTCGGAGCTGCATGTTGCCACGCGGGTGCCTGCCCAGCTGGTTGGGCTGGCAGCTGCATGTGAGCGGCGGTGGAAACTTGGTTGGCGCGGGCCTAGCGGTGACCTTGCCGACGCCCTTGGTGAGGGCCTTGCCGGGTGGCCCGGCAAGGGTCTTGCTGGGTGGCCCGGTAAGGGTCTTGCTGGGTGGCCCGACAAGGGTCTTGTCGTGGCGCGTTGTCGTCCCCGGCAAGGGCCTTGCCGGGGGTCTGGTGGCCTTCCTCGGCAAGGATCTTGCCGAGGACCGTCGTCTTCTAATCCTCATCTGATCTTGAATATGTCTTCACAAAGATCTGCATGCCACCACAGAGGTGCCTTCCCGAGCCCAGGCCCTACGTGGATGATGGCGTTGTGGACCGTGGGCTCAAGGGTGGCTCACGCTGTTGGTGTGGGGCGAGCTGTCTCCGGCAAGGGTCTTGCCGGGGGAACCTGCCTCGTCCCTCTGCTCTTTTTGGTCTTGGCCTTGGCGTTGCTCTTATTATCTTGGGCTTCGGTCTTACCTTGGCTCACCTCCCCTGCTCTGCTTGGCGTGACCGCGGGCGCGGCTCCGACTGCCCGTGCACAGGTAAAGGGGTACAAAAGTGCGCCCCTCTTTTTGTACACTGACAATGCATAGCAACGAGGGGGAGGGTGTGTCTACGTACCCTCGTAGACCGTAAGCGAAAGCGTTTCACTGCGCGGTTGATGAAGTCGAACTTCTTCGCGCTTCAACCGATCAAGTACCGAACGCATGGCACCTCCGCATTCTGCGCACGTTCAGCTCGAGGACGTCCCTCGCCTTCTTGAAGCAGCAAGACGTCAAGGTAGTAGATGAGTTATGTCAGCACAATGGCATGGTGATGGTGATGGTGAAGTGATCTTCGCAGGGCTTCGCATAAGCACTACGAAGATATGACCAAGAGAGTAAACGGTGGACGGGGCGCCGCACACGGCTGAGACAATGTTGTTTGTGCTTGTGTCGCGCCCCCTACCCATGTATATATAGGTGGGAGGGGAGGAGGCAGCCCCTAGGGCACCCAAGAGACTTGGCGGCAGCCCTAGGGCTGCTGCCTTGCCCTGCGCCCCCCCCCCTTCCTTGTAAGAAGAAGGGGAAGGAACGAGGGGGGAGTGACGGAAGGGGAGTCCTACTCAAATCTTTCCTTTCCCTCCCCTCTTTCCTTCTCCTCTTCATAGGTCCGGCCACTATAGTGGCGCACCAGCCCCTTGAGGGCTGGTGTGCTCCCTCTCCTGGCCCATAAGGCCCATATCTTTGCCGGGGGTGCCCGAAACTCCTTTCGGGTGACCCGATAAGTACCCGGTACCCTCGGAAACACTTTCGTTGTCCGAATACCATCGTCCTATATATAAATCTTTACCTCTCGACCATTTCGAGACTCCTCGTCATGTCTGTGATCTCATCTAGGACACCAAACAACATCCGTTCACCAAATCACATAACTCACCTTTACCTAATATTAAAGGGAGGAGGATTTCATAGTTCTCCATACGTTTATAAGTTGTTTTCCTTTTGTTTTTAGTTTTCTGTGTGTATAATTGATGTGAATTTAAGCTTGGGCCAATTTGGGCTGGGCCTTCCTTCCCCAAAAAAACTCCATGTGTTGTCGCACGAGACCCAGTCTCCTTCCTCTTCTTACATCGATCTCCTTCTTTTCTTCCTCTCTACCGGAGCACGTCCCCCACACACAGCTTGATGTGCTGCCATAGCTGACGGGGTCTCCTTCCACTTCTTTGATCCAACCCAATCTCCTTCCTCTTCTTTAATCCAATCTGTCCTGCGCTCGAAACCATCTCCGACACAAAATACACATCTAACTTGTGTGCCCATGGAGTGTCCATCAAGGACTTCTTTGGCCGTTTTAGAGGCTGATGTACGCACATATAAATACACATCTACTCCCTTGATCGAATCCCCCGCCCAATTATGTCGTTTCGTTCGAGCTCAACATTGGTGCCTTGCTGTTCTGCCGAAGTAGTCAAAATCTTGTTGTTCTACCAACCTCGCCGGAATTTCTTCGCTGATCCTGATCCTGATCCGTCAACCCTCCACCCCCATGCTGACAAAGCTTCTTACCAAACCACCATGGAAGATCGGGGATGAGATGAGGAGGGCCGATGTTGCTTGAGGCTGATGAGGACATGACTACCTTGGATACGACCAAAAATATTGCATACATGCATATTTGTCAAGTGATTTCTAGTGTCAACTATTCAATAATCTATTTATATTATCCAGAACAAAAATACTTCACACACTTTTGTGTTTTGTCAAATTGCAGGTGTATGGGACATTTGTACAATCCACATATGAAGATAAGGGAAAAAGAGAAGTTTAGGTGCTGTGCAAAAAGTCCCTTCACGTCACTTTTGGGCCAAGAGAAGATAGAGTCCAAGTCTCTCACGTTCTGGATTCAGATTCGGACTACACAGACATACCTGACTCAAAACGGCAAGAACTTTTTCATACGGACTCCGAATTGGGTGATTCTTTTTTGTTGGAAAGTAGATTTCGTCCTCTTTCCACTCCATTTGGATTCACCTTTAAAGTCGTCCGGAGCATTGAGATATGGACGAAACAATTTGACGCTGCAGCAGAATCTGAGTCAAACAACAATTCCAAAGGTGTTGCATCACCTCCACTTGCGCCCATGAGCCTTGTACGACCTAGGGTTGGTTTTAGGCTGCCTTGGGACGTCCTCCCACCTCCTTGGCCGCCACCCCTTGCTCCTATATAAGTAGATCCACCTAGTAGCTATTTCCTTGGGATTTGTTTAGTTAAAAGTTAGCCAACGCAACTTCGTGTACTTCGTTTGTGTCCAACGACCAGACCAAGACCGCTTTCGGATCCCCACCATTATCAATAATCCATCCATATTCGCAATATTCAGATTGCTTTATCATATTCTTGCTTGTTCTTTGATTGCTTGCAGGAATAGACCTTCGTGGTCAGGCTGATCGTGCTTCCAGCATCATCAGTAACCTCGGGAGATTGGTTTAGCGATTGCTAAGGCGCAACGTCGTGAACGTTTGTAGTCAGATCGTCCAAGTCATCTCCACCAAATCGATAGTTATCATCTCATCATAAGATCGGGACACCCCCGCCTCTATCAAGTGGTATCAGTTTTCAGGTTGCTCGGTGAGAATTTCCAGTTATCCCCAGATTAGATTTGTTTTCTTACCTTTTGTCCAAGAAAAAGCCACACAAAAAAGTTAGATCTGTTTATACTTTCTCCAAGCCCTTCTGAGCCTTTGCATAATCTTTTTAGTGTTTTGCTTTGTTGAATTTGCGGTTACATCGTCGTGTCAAGTTGCTGGTCTTAGTGTCTAGTCTTTAGAGTTTCGAGTTCTGTTCACAGTTTGTCACGCCACCGCCGCACCATCTTCATTGTCGTTGCCATATACCACCACCGCGTCATTATTGCATCCGCTGTCCACCACCGCCATCCATCAATTTCCACCACGTACTCCCCATCATTCATTGTCATAATCATACTTGAGGTTGTTCGCGTCATCACTAGATCCAATCTGCATCTTATCTATCTTGTTTGTGAAAAAAAAAAGAGAAAGAAAAAAAAGTGAGAAAAAAGTGAGAAAAAAAAGAAAAAAAGAGAAAAAAAAGTGAAAAAAAATTCCGTGAAAAAAGGAGAAAAAAAGATATTCAGAGTGTGCTCCGCCTTTGTTACGCGTCGCGCCGTGATTTTTTTAGTGTTCTAGGCTCGCGTCTCTAGCACAGTCTAGCCTAGGACCAGCACAGTACCGTCGTTGAGCGTTTATTCAACATCGCATCTCTGAATTGATTATTGCTGATCTTTTGCTATGATATATTTGGCCTTCCAAGCTCCACATATTTCTACACCGTGTATACATACGCTCACCTGGCAATCGCTTTACTCAATCTTTGGAGTTATTTGACACCGCTGGTTCCCGGTCACCACTTGCTGCATGGTAAGAACTTGTAAGACTTTGATATTTGCTATGTTGTGAGCGTTTTACCACCACATCCTAGTAGTTCATAGGAACATTATTCTCGGATTTTTTTTTCTTGTTTTTCTACTAAATATGGCAGGTTCCAGAGTCAGTTGTGCTTCATCAATCGTGGGAGACGTGCCACCAGCTCCAAAAATACAACCACCGTCACAAGAGGTGCAAAGGCATAAGAATACGCACAATCAGGTTTTTGTTTCCATGCCACCTTTTAATGGTCGTTTTAGGCCTGATTTATATATTGAATGGGAGTTCGAAATAAATGTTATATTTGCTTCCCATGATTTTTCGGAACGTAAAAAAGTTAAGCTTGCGGTTGGTTCTTTCACTAGTTTTGCTACTGTTTGGTGGAGTGAACATTGTCGGTTATACCCTGATTATGTACCTACTACTTGGGATGATTTAAAACTTGTCATGAGAGACAGATTCGTCGATGTTTATTATACGCGTGGCATGATTAAAAAACTACAACATTTAAAACAAGGTAGTGACACTGTTAGAAAATATTATGATGATTTACAAACTACCTTGTTGCATTCCTTTTTAGAGGAAAGTGAAGAAGATTTTATGGATAGATTTTGGGGAGGATTAAACCGTGATATTCAGGAGATACTAATTAATGAAGAATGTTATCCTATGGACCATTTGTTTCATCTTGCTTGCAAAGCTGAACAGGAAATAAAGAGGCGTGATGCCCACAAGACAAACAAGCATAAGGTGCACATCCAAGGAGTTGAGACGGTCCTTCCTTCTACCATTGTGCCTACTATGACAACAACATCCGTTGTTGTGAGCACTGCATCAGCTCCATATTATGACCCATCACTGCCGAGAGTTCCAACATCATCTGAGTTGATAACACGAGGTAATGACAAAGGTACTGATCTTCTAACTTCACATGCGAATGATGAATGCCTTGTCGATTTAAATACACCATGTGATGCTCTAGCCACTACATTGATCACACCACCTATTTTAGATGATTATGTTGATGATTTGACTTTGCCATGTGATCAAACAACTGCAATATCAAGAATTTTGAGTGCACCCATTGAATTAACCGTTGATGTGAAAGAACCATGTGAATTAGACACTAAAACAAATTTGGATCAACTATGTTTGAAAATAATTGTGCCAATGTTTAATCATTTTGATATGACCTCTAATCTTGGTGATGATTTTGTGTCAAATGACTTATTGCATGTTGGCTTATTTAAGCATGTTGTAGCATGTAAATTTTATGCAAGTAAGGTTTATTCACCAATATTGGGATGGTTTAATGATGAATATTGTCAATTTTTTCATATGAATAAGAGCTTCACTTATATGTGCAAACTGAGTTGCAATACTTTCATACCTTCTACTTCTTGTGATAATATTTTGGCTTTATATTTTATTCACTATGAAAGTTACTCATGTATACATGTGTCATATGTGCAAATTCCACGGGAAGTAAAAATTGATGACATATACATATACAACATGTACACCTTGTCTCTTTTGTTAGCCACATTTCAGATAAAGCAACGCCGTGGACGGCTTTATTTTCAAGAAGTGGAGGATGATGAGGACATGACTACCTTGGATACGACCAAAAATATTGCATACATGCATATTTGTCAGGTGATTTCTAGTGTCAACTATTCAATAATCTATTTATATTATCCAGAACAAAAATACTTCACACACTTTTGTGTTTTGTCTAATTGCAGGTGTATGGGACATTTGTACAATCCACATATGAAGATAAGGGAAAAAGAGAAGTTTAGGTGCTGTTCAAAAAGTCCCTTCACGTCACTTTTGGGCCAAGAGAAGATAGAGTCCAAGTCTCTCACGTTCTGGATTCAGATTCGGACTGCACAGACATACCTGACTCAAAACAACAAGAACTTTTTCATACGGACTCCAAATTGGGTGATTCTTTTTTTGTTGGATAGTAGATTTCGTCCTCTTTCCACTCCATTTGGATTCACCTTTAAATTCGTCCGGAGCATTGAGATATGGACGAAACAATCTGACGCTGCAGCAGAATCCAAGTCAAACAACAAGTCCAAAGGTGTTGCATCACCTCCACTTGCGCCCATGAGCCTTGTACGACCTAGGGTTGGTTTTAGGCTGCCTTGGGACGTCCTCCCACCTCCTTGGCCGCCACCCCTTGCTCCTATATAAGTAGATCCACCTAGTAGCTATTTCCTTGGGGTTTGTTTAGTTAAAAGTTAGCCAACGCAACTTCGTGTACTTCGTTTGTGTCCAACGACCAGACCAAGACCGCTTTCGGATCCCCACCATTATCAATACTCCATCCATATTTGCAATATTCAGATTGCTTTATCATATTCTTGCTTATTCTTCGATTGCTTGCAGGAATAGACCTTCGTGGTCAGGCTGATCGTGCTTCCAGCATCATCAGTAACCTCGGGAGATTGGTTTAGCGATTGCTAAGGCGCAACGTCGTGCATGTTTGTAGTCGGATCATCCAAGTCATCTCCACCAAATCGATAGTTATCATCTCATCGAAAGATCGGGACACCCCCGCCTCTATTAGAGGCCGTGATACATGAGGCCACGGATGACGATGAGGAGCCGCGGCCGACCTGCATGTGGTGCCTAAAGCTATGGCACTTGCATGAGTTCTGTCTTGTCTCCCTCCATCATCTCCTACTCTCCTTCCTCCACGACCCTCGACTTGCTGGAATCAGCTCAGGGGACAGCCTCATCCGGGAGCGCGAGGACGAGTGCTTGGCCGCCAAGTCTGGGACACGACATGAGCAAAAGATGAATCGGCCGATCTGTTTTCACCGACGCGCCTCCCCCAGGTTCGTTTGCACTGCTACTCCCACCCCCTGTGATTATCCTATATTCTCGACATTCATTGCTCTGCATAATGGAGGCAACCAGACCACCCCGTCTGGAGGCTGCATAGTGGAGGCAACCACCCCATCTGGAGGATACAACACCGTGTGATAGCGATGCTGACCGCATGCGGATTACAGTATGTATGAACACTCTCCCTCATCCCTCCTTAGTTACTTCTTGGCAAGTTACGGTGCAATCACTGTATTCAATCTACATACATGGGATGCTAGATTCCTATATACATGGCCTGGTGATATTTGCTTCAATCTGTAATGCCTGGTTTACTACACATTACTACTAAGATTAGTAGCCCCCAAATCATAGTTGTAATGCCTGAGAAAGTTCTCGTAATTAATGTTGGGAGAGAGACTATGAGATGGAACGAAACTACAAGCCACCTGATTTGGCAATCGTTGGTAGTTGCAGAGCGCGTGTGATCTGTTCTACTTTGACTTAGAGTGTGCCGTAAGCGATATTTTTTCGGAATCTGGTATCGAGGTCTCTTAGAGATTGTAATTACTACTCTTTATGTGCAAAAAATGAGACTGAAAAAATGTTAATTGAGTATGTTTTGTTCATGTAGGAAGGTTGTGAAAGAAGTGTTCCTCCCTTATATTTTTAGTATCAAGGTAAGGTCTTGTTATTGGGCGTTGGATTTCGACTACTCTAGATTGCCTTACTGCTCCCTTCTTATCACTTGATGACCTTAGGCTCCACCATTTTGTTTCTTTTCTTTTTGTGGGTACCACCATTTTGTGGGTACCACCATTTTGACATATATACACACACACGCACACATCTGGGCTATTCTGTTACCCTACATGAACTGATAAATTCAAGAGGCTGAAGTGATGAAATTCGAGCGCTTGAACTGATGCTTTCTATTTCTGTTAAAAATCGTCTTCTTTAGTTCAAATTCTTTTGCAATTTTTTTTGTCGAAACGGGGCGTGTAATATATCGTTGGAAAGCTCTTGACATCTCCATTACAATTCTATAATTTGTTTTTGCAAAAAAATTATGGTTTAAGAGCAGTTTTGAAAAAACCATTTTTTTCAAAACCGAAAACGCAAATCGTATTTTGTACTTAATTTTCAAACGGTTTATTGGAATTGAGCAAATGAGATGGCGTTGGAAATCTTGTGAAAATCCTCATATTCCATATATCTACTTTGTTTTCAAATTCTGTATGCTTGAAAACTAATTTGAAAAATGGTGAAATTCTGGGCGAAACGTATTTTCGCTGTTTTTTGCAAACGTTTTGTCGGATTGATGCAAATGATACGGCGTTTGAAAGCTATGGAAAATGCGCAACTTTTGCATATAGAAAGTTTTTTTTTCTAATTCCTTACGGTTTAAATATGAATTCAAATACGGTTAAAGTTGGTTTTGAACGTGATTTTGTTAAAAAGTTTATTGAAATGGTGAAAATAATATACCATTTAAAAGCTACCGAAAATGTAAAAATTAGTCATGTTAAACATTTTTTCAAATTCGCAATCGTTTAAGTGTAATTTTGAATACGACAAGACGGATCCTACTGTTTTCCCGTCTGAAAAACAGAATACTCGTACTGATATATGTGTGTGTTTGTACTGAGCTATTTTTTGTAGAGTAATTTTGAATTATTCTGAAAAAAGAGTACTTATACTGATGTTTGCATGGGTTTGTACTAAGCATGTTTTCACTAACTAGACTTTGCTCTGGTTTTGGGTAATATTTTTGCTCGTAAATTTTCAATGGTTTACTGTATCGTCACCCCTGTACTTGTATGGTTTGTATCATCCAACTGAACGATATTTTATTCAAAAAGAAAATGTTTTGTTTTGTTTCTTGTTTTTGAACTCAACATATTTTTGACAATGATGTTATGAACTTCTCTCATTCTACGACTTGTACTGAGGTACTTACTAAGCAGGATTTTCATGGGGTTTCTTTTTTTGCTTGAACTTTTATAATTTGAATTTCTGCCATTTATTTTATTCCGAACGGACCACCGTTTTTAACTCGTACTGAGGTACTTACTACGCCCGAACTGGGCTGGCGGCAGCACGTGGGTCGGAGGAGCGACCCGTCACGGCGCCGCGGGCTCCCTCGCTCCGGCTGCCGCCGTCGCTCGCTCGCCCGCGACGGCTGCCTCCGGCGGTAGGAGGCGGGTTGGGTTGGGGTCGGGTCGAGGAGTTTCTGCTATGACCTACGCGTCGCGCCCTTATAGGGCCAAGGGGTAACAAAATAATATTCTGTTCGGATTGTCTATTCATCATTCTGGGTGAGGAATAGTTATTCTTCACCCCCCTCTATTTTACCACTAATGCACTGTAATTTTACGTTCTGTAAGTTTTGTCTTATTTCTAACGTAAAAAGAGACAGTAAGAAAATATATAATCGTTGTAAAAAATACTTTATGTTATGTAAAATTACAAATGTAAAAACATAGTGTAAAATATACATAAACTTCAAATTTTCTTGTCTTATGACATATATTTTTATTTTCTTATACCAAATTTTACGTAGTGAATCAATAGGAATGTAACTATTTGAATTTCAGATGTAATTTAATTATGAAATGATCGTAAGATTACCTCGGGTCAAGAATAACTTATTCTGTACCGTAGATGATGAATAGCAACACTATATATCACTTTAATATCACTTTAATATCGTCCAGTTTTAGCAAACATATAGCATTATCTTGACATATTTGCATTGAGAAGATAATACGGATTGTCTCTGCTAAGTTCTTCAATGTTCAGGCTCCATTTTATTTAAATTCGTACTTGGGGTGGAAGTCAACACATTGAGAATTGTATGCTTGAAGAATGACATTCGCTACATTTACTCAAATTTATTGGTTACTCTAAGGTACTAATGGTTGGTCGTGCTGCTCTTGATCTTGTGCCTGGAAACAACGGGTATGATCTCCCGCGGGCCGTTATGGCCAAGGCCAACATCCGAGGGGGATAGCTTGATCAGACTGGTGGCGCTCGTGGTAGCTGTAGCGCCCTACCTTTTGTTGGTCACGGAGGTCTACCGGCCTAGGCTCCTCCAACGATGGCTGTCGAGGAAGTCACCTCACGGCTGTGTCCTTCACCATGGAAAGCAGTTCAGGTGGTAGCTCGTACACTACATTGTGGCGTTGCATGGGCTTCATGTACACGGATGTGATGCGAGCCATATTGACAAAACGTAAGCACCTGAGGAGCTGTAGCTTCTTCCCATCAAATGTGTGTGTTTTGCGTACCCATGTGCATAGGCAACGGTTTTGATTTTGTCTGTTGTACTCTTTTGGCCATGTTTGAGAATGCCATCATGGTGACCATGCCTTAACGAGAAAAAAGTTTCACAGCTTGGAGACGTCCACGCTGAGGGATCAATAGATGTAAGTTATTCCCCTTGTGCTCTTTTTGACTTTCAATCAGCTATGGATATTTGTGTAGGTTGCAATGTGTGATGGATGATGCTTTGTAGGAAAACAACACTCATGATATAATTTGACTACACAGTGTTATTTAACCGGCGAACCAGGAATCGTTGCAATGTCAAGATGTTAATTAACTATAGTGTGTGTAAGTAGTGGTATGTAGTACAAGTTCGTCAGCCGCAAAAATGCTTGTGTGGCGACGTTGGGTGGGTTCAAGCAAGGTCTGGACTGGTCCTTGGTTGCTCCGTGCTCGACATGATCACCAGCTTCTGCATGGGTCTGGTTGGATTGTTGTGCTCTTTGCCACGTGGAGTTGGCCATTGCCACCAAGTATCTACCATCCAAGGCAGTCAATTCCTTCTTCTAAGTTAACAAATCGAATGTTATATTTTTTGTGTTATGTACCTGAATTTCAAGGTAAAGGTTGTTGCCTAATCTCTTCAAAGGATAGATCGTTTGAGGTTTTGACATATATTGTAGTGGGCATAATTTGGTTTAGCAAGCACAATGTATCATCAAACGTTGTAGTGTTGCATTTTTTTGGCTTGGTTATGAAGAGAAATTATGCATGTCCATGCAACCTACTATTTATTTGAATAGTTGTGACATAACAATGGCATTGTTTTTGTTGTAAAGAAATTAACACTTAATAGAAATTATAAACCATTTTGGCGCATGTATTAACAGTGAACCAGTATAAAATAAATCAGTGTTAGCTAATAAAAAAGTTCGAAAAATCTTCCTCCTTTTAATATTAGGTAGAGACATGAGAGGCATATAATCCCATGATTTATATATGTCCTCGAGGTATGTAGAGTATCAACAAACTTCATAGGGAATCAACAGGCTAGGAGTGGATAATGAAGGAAGGGAAATGGTGGGCTAATTAAACCGAATTTGTGACATGCATGATTTAACGACCAATGGTTGTATGGAAGTTATATATGTAAGAATAGCGCATTGATTACTCCCAGATGGATCTTTCGGCAACACGGGTTTGCAGACTTCAGCACCATGCTGCCGCCAAGATGGAGCTCGGAGGGAATTACCCAAAGAGATCACAAATGCAAACATGAAATGATTTTTTTCCCGCTGCAACGCACGGGCATATTTCCTAGTATAGTACTATATCGCCAACGAAGGTTAAGCATGCGGACCCTATGGGTTCGACAACTATGTAGACATGACCGAGACACCTCTCCGGTCAATAACCAATAGCTGAACCTGGATGCCCATATTGGCTCCTACATATTCTATGAAGATTTTTATCGATCGAACCGTTATGACAAAATACGTAATTCTCTTTGTCCATCGGTATATTACTTGCGTGAGATTCGATCATGGGTATCTTAATACCTAGTTAAATCTTGTTACCAGCAAGTCTCTTTACTCGTTCCGTAATACATCACCTTATGACTAACTCCTTAGTCGTTTGCTTGCAAGCTGATGATATGTATTTGTCAGATTTTGGGTTCCGCAGACCCTTGAGAGGTTCGAACTCTAGGGCACGCACGAAGGACTCTTTCTCCCCAGCCTGCCTACCCAACGATTCCACGGCATAACTCGATGAACCCAAAGAACACGAGACGCAGAGGTTTATACTGGTTCGGGCCACCGCGTGGTGTAATACCCTACTCCAATGTGGTAGTGGATTGCCTCGAGGGCTGAGGATGAACTAGTATAGTGGGTGAACTGCTTCCAGAGAAGAGGTGTTATTGAGCTCGATGAGCTGGTGGGTGTGAGGATTGAATGGATCCAATCCAAGATCATTTTCCTCCTGTGGTGGTGGCTAGTCCTATGTATAGAGGCCCTGGTCCTCTTCCCAAATGTAGGCGGGAAGGGATCCCACAATGGCCAATTTATAAGGGAGACAACTAGTACAAGCTATCCTGACAAAAGGTGGTCTTTGCCTGCAAAAGGCTCTGGTGGTGACGCTATTGTGGGCTCCGCGATGACCTCCGTCCTGTCGTCCTACTAGTCCTGGTCTTGTTGCGTCGATAAGGAAACCTTTGCCTGACGCCTTGGGACTCCTCGCCTGCACTTACCTCTTTAGTACGAAAGAGGAAACTGGTGCACTGCGCTCGCTAGCGCCCGCCTGGCCTTGGTCGTCATGGCTCACGTCACATGAACCTCGTGAGGTGCCCCCTGCATAGATATCTCCACTCCTCGGGAGCCAGCCTAGCGAGGCCGCCACCAGGGAGGTCTTGGCATCGTCCGCCTCACGAGGCTTGGCCCCTCGCGAGGGTCTTGAGTTGTTGCCGCTGAAGCTGGGCCGTACAAGGCCCTTGGTGGAGCAATGTCATGGGCCGCAAGCAGGCAAGTCTGGGCACCCCCGTTCCCAGGACGCCGACAGTAGCCCCCGGGCCCAAGGCGCGGTTGGACTTGGCTTCGAGGCAAAGCCAAAGGGAAAATGCGGAGCGCCACGGTCCCCAACCGCATGCGGCCTTGGTCGATGCGTGGTGATTGACGGGACGTGGGCGCCTTCGCTTCCCCGCGCTGCCTCGGCAACCGTCCTCGACTGACAAAAGGCTGGTGCGTGCCATAGAGCTTTCATTTCCTTCCTTTGTCTTGCTCCAGATCCCCTTCCTCTTCTCGCCCCAAATGACTCCAGATCCACCGGAACTCTCCTCCAAGCTCGCTGCCGATGGCGTCCGACAAGTAGAAGGCTGCGCGCTCGCCTTCCTGGTATGAGCCTGCCCTGAGCGCACCCATGGTCACGGGGAAGAACCTTGCCGCCATGCTCCTGATGATGGCGGACGGCAACAATGAGGGGGGGGGGGAGACCGTGCTCCGGGCTGGCTCCGCCGAGCTGGAGGCCTCAGGCAGCACCTTCTATCCCTTCGTCATACACAGCGTCTTCACGAGACTGGTCCCCCTTTCTCCGACTTCTTCTACGCCGTCCTCAGCCACTAAAATCTTCATGCCCTCCTTCTTCATCCCAACTCCGTCCTTCTTCTGTGGGTCTTTGCTTTTTATTGCGAGGCATTCGTCAGGGTGATGCCGTCCGTGGCGTTTCTTCGCCATTTCTTCTACCTCCGGATCAAGGAGGGCCACTGCTCGGGGTGTGCCAACTTCATCGCATCCAATGGGACCAATGCAATCTCAAGAGCCAGGAAGAAGGTGGAGGGGTTCAGGAACATGTGGGTCCTCATGGATGTGAAGATCTCCTACCCTCGGCTGGCGCTGTCGACGGGGATGCCAGCGCCTCACGAGGGGTGGACCAGCATGAAGCTCAACGACCCCCAGGCAGAGCAGCTGCTATTGTGGATGACGACTGATCTGAAGCCCGATGACCCGAAGGCGGAGAAGTTGACGGGGGCCATGATCATCAAGGATTTTCTGACGTAGCGCCTGGCTCCGCTCCAGGCACGCTCGCACCCCATGTGGAGGCTCATGGAAGAGGGAGGTGTCCTCCGCCTGCGCCCGGACGCCCTGTCTGACAAGGACCTGGACAATACCTTCCGTTTCCTAGTCGGGGAAGACCAGGGGCACCCGCCTGATACCCATCTTCCGATGTACCGCCGCCCAGACGGGGCAGAGGTCGCCGCCGCCATGCCTGTCTTCAATGAGCACGGGCTCATGCTGCTGGTGCCCACCGAGGCCCCGGTGGTGTTGTCCTCCAGTGATTCCGGCGAGGAGGAGGGGTCGAGCTCGGAGGCCACCCGGGAAGGGGCGGGGGAGACTTCTCCTCCGTGCGTAGCAGATCTCCTCTGCACCTTCCCCGATGACGACGAGGCTGACGAGCATCCGGTGAGGGAGTCGCCGCACCCTACCGGGGTCACGATGAGGTCCAGGGGGACCCCTCCAAAGAAGCCGCAGTCCGGGGTCCCGAAAAGGGGCAAGTCGACGCTGAGCACCCGAGGCGGTGCCTCCTCCTCGCTGCCCTCTATTGCTTCCGCGGACCCTATCGTCGCGCCCTCATCTTCCCTTGGGGCTCGCACGCCGGTGCCCCATCCCACGAAGCTTTCGGGCTTGGTACTTCAGAAAAGGCCGAGGGAGTATGCTGCCGTGGACCAGTAAGTGCTCCACCTTGATCTTTCATTCTCGTCCTTGCTGCCGTTTCTTGATGCTACTCCCTCGTACTGTTAGGCCAATGTTGGCAGCGAAGAAGAAGAAGGAGACGGCCGCGACAACCGGAGCCCAGCAGCCTGCCGCGGCCGGGCTACTTCCTGCTCGGAAGGACAACGGCGGTTCCTGCACCTCAGCGGCCGGGCTGTTCCCGCGAGATTCAGGGGCTCGTCCTCAGGGGAAGGAGGTCTCGAGGGCCCAGCCGGTTCCGGAGGCACCTGCCCCCAACTCGCTAGCTAAGGCCCCGAAGGCTCAGGAGCCCCAATTTCTTATGCTACTGCCAACTTGCAGGTCTTGGCGCCAACGCTGTCTCCTCCTCCTCCTATCACACCGCTGGGCCGTGATCCTTCTGCTCTGCCTGACGCTCTGAAGGAGGCTCTTTCCGTGCTGACCCAGCTCCAGGACGACCTTCAAGGCGCCGACCGTCGCCTGGCGTCAGGGTGCCTAGAGTTGATTTCGGGGTGGCTGCGATCCGAGGCGTCTGTCAGGGCCGCATGGAGCGAGGCCGTAGCAACCTCCGAGGAAGGCAAGCGAGCTGTCGGCCTGGCGGCAGCTGCCCGTGACGCGGCGCTGAAGGAGGCTGAGTCTGTTAAGGAGCGTTGCCGGTTGGCGGAGGCCGAGCTAGAGAGCATGCGCAACGAGCGCATGAGGCTCGGCAGCGCGCGGCGTGGGAGGAGAAGATGAAGGCTCGGGAGGATGCGATCGCTGGTCGTGACCCCGAGCTGGAGTAGTCGGCACGGGCGCAGGCCGCGGAGCGCGGCCGCGTGGATGAGCTGGAGAAGAAGGTGGAAGCGGAGAAGGCCCAGCTAGAAGTCAAGGCAAAGGTTCTTGCTGAAGATTGTTTCATGCCAATATTATACCACTTTCACATACTTTTGGCAACTTTTTATATGATTTATTGGACTGACCTATTGGTCCAGTGCCCAGTGCCAGTTCTTATTTTCTGCATGTTTTTTGTATCGCAGAGTATCCATATCAAACGAAGTCCAAATGCAATAAAATTTCACGGATAATTATTTTGGGATATTTGTGATTTTTGGGAGTTGGAACCACCGCAAATGGAGGCCCACATAGCCCACAAGACACCACGGTGCGCCAGAGGCCCCTGGCGCGCGGTGGTGGGTTGTGCCCTCCTCGAACGTTGGTTGGAGCTCTACTTCGGGCACAAGGAATCTTATATCCGAAAAAAAAATCGTGTTAAAATCTCAGCGCAATCGGAGTTTTCGACCAGATCAGGAGAACACGAAACAGAAGAGAACAGAGAGGGAGATCCAATCTCGGAAGGGCACCCGCCCCTTGTCGGGGGAAATCTGCCTCCACGAACACCTAAGGGGACCGAGCCCCTTTCTGGTTCGGCGGGGGGCGGAGGTCGCGCGAAGAGCGGATCAAGGCGATGCACACAAGGGGTTTACCCAGCTTCGGGCCGCACAGATGCGTAAAACCCTACTGCTGCTTTGTGGTTTGTATTGTGTTCTTGTTTGGGAGCGCTGAGTGCTACAGTACACTCAGGCAACTAATCAGACCGAGCATGAGTGGTCTCGTTCTTTCTCTTTCCTTCACGTTGCGCATGGGGCCTCCTTTTATATGCGCAAGGGGTTACCCACAGGTGGCAACGTAGGCGGGGGTAAAACTGGAAAACACTGTGCTGGGTACAGCTGTTTGCACAGTGCTATCATACCTAACTCTGACGGCAGGGGACAAGGGCATTAAATGCCCGTCTAGGTCGCCCAAACAGTGCAGAAAAGGGACCATCAGAGGTGCCACCGTTTGCCACGACGGCTATCCTGTCAGCGTTGCTTTGCCACCGCATGCCCCTGGCTGCGCAGCCCCTCGCCATGTACGCCTGGAATGGCCCCAGAGCGACGCGTGGGTGGATGAGCTGGAATGCAGGCACGGGGTGGTGACTTGCCGCGGCTAGCGCCTTGCCGCGGTCGATGCCTTGTCGCGCCCGGGAGCTAGTCGCTCACCGGTCCTTGCCGGGACGCGTGGCGCGTCGCAGCAAGTCTCTTGTCGTGCCCTGGTCGGCCTTCCCAGCAAGCTCCTCTTGCCGGGGCCTTGTGCTTCGAGCGGCCGTCCCGGCAAGCTCCTGTTGCCGGGGCCTTGCTCTCTTCGGGTGGCCTTGCCGGCAAGCTCCTCCTGCCGTGGCCTTGGCTCAAATACTTTGTTCTTGGACGGCCCAAAAAGGGACCATGGAGAGTTTTGGCGATCACCTGGCAAGCCTTGCCACGGGGTGCTACGACTGCCCGTGCACAAGTTCGGGGTACTAAGGTACCCCTACTTTAGTACACCGACAGGAGCCCCCGGGCCTGGGCCATACACGGTGCCGAGCGTTGTTGGGCCAGGCCCAAAACAGTGCACGGGCACGCGCGGCCTGGGTCACGCTGCATCTTTTTCTACATCCACCACGCCCCCCCCCCCGAACGGCACGCGTCGAACGCGGCATCGTGGGGAGAGGCGCGCGTGACGTGGGCGGCGTGCGCGGGGCTGAGCCCCGCAGGCATGCGTCACGTCGCAATAAAGGGGGACGGTTCGCGCCATCTCCATAAGTGGAGGGAGGCTTGTTTGCTGGACGTGGCCGAGGCACGGTTTCCGAGGCGTCCGCTCCCCATGATCACGGGGTGGGGGAGGTCGCCTCAGCCGTCGCCTCGGTCCTGCACGCCAGCCACGCGGCTTCCATGCACCTAGAGTTGCGGACGGTGGAGGCAGGAAACCGGGCCGTCGCGGGTCGAGGCAGCAGGCCGGTCCCAGTCGCCTGCTCTTCCTGCGTCTTGATTGGCTGAGCGGGGCGGCCGAGCCCCCACCCTGCTCCTTTATAAAGAGCAAGAGGGGGCGACGGAAATCCACACTCCTTCATCTTTCCTTCCCTTCAGCTTCTGATCCCCTCTCTCCATTCGCCATGGAGAAAGGAAACCCTGGTCCTTCATCGGTGGCGGCGAGGGTCGCCACTAGGCAACGCGCCCCTCCTCCCCTTGCACCCGCGGTGGCAGAGCCAACCGTAAGGGGAAGAGGGAGGGGGCGAGGTCGTGGACGAGGCCGAGGCGCTCGTGGACGAGGCGGACGGGGCGACGCGCCAGCCTCGCCTCCGCCAGCGGCTCCTCTTCTCACGGCGGTCCACATCAGGGACGACCCTTGCGAGTTCTTCGTCAGGCTGCGCCGGGCGCCTCGTCGTCGCCTCCGTCTCCCGGCTCCCTTCGCAAGCGTGATGGAGGTGGAACAACCCGAGACGCTAAGACTGCGCATGAGGGGCTGCGGGATCAGCGGCATGCGGGTCCACGTTGAGTCCCCAGCCCCCGGCGTGATGTATCTTGGTCGAGGGTGGAAGACGTTCGCCCGTATCCACAGCTTGACGGAGGGGTTCACCCTCCATTTTAAGTAGATGGAGGGCGATCTCCTCTCCGTCAAGGTCTTCGGGTGCTACGGGACCCGGGCCCGGTGCTGCGTGGATAGCTCCTCCGACAGCGAAGGCTCCTCCTCGAGCGAGAGCGACGAGGAGGGGAGCGACAGCGATGACGAGGGTAGCGGTCGTCGAGATGGCGGGTCCGACTAGGCGCCGGTCGTGGCTCCGTGTGGCACCGGCGACCCCATCATCCGCGTCGCCGGCTCCTTGAGCTTCTCGAGATCGTCTCCTTGGCGGCTGGCGTAGGGAGGCTGCGGAAGAGGAAGAGGGCAGGCGGCAAGGCCGTCAACTCGGAGTACGGGGGCACGGCGCCCTCGACAGCATGCTGACGTCCTGCCGCCTCGTCGAGCCCTGCTTCCGGCGCCGCCGTCACCGTCCAGCTTTCAGACGGCCCCCGGGGTGTTCTCTTGGTGACTTGTGCCACTCGTAGCTCGCCTAAGCGCCCCTTTTTCCCTTCTCGCCTCCTTGTCCTACCTCCTGAGGAGAGAGACAAGAAAGGGATTACGGGCACCTTATCTCTTTTTAACTTGTAAGCCCTCGGGCCTTAGTTGCATTTAAAGCTTGTAATCCCATCTCTCATGTTTTTCATTCTCTCCGAACTGTACCTGAGCGGAATGTTTTTTTAATGAAAAGGGGATGTTTGCCGGGCCATTTGTCCCGCGGGTAAAACCCACGCTAAGGAGCGAATCCTTTATATCGTTAAGATAGACACTTCTTTGCCCGGCAATAGGCCCTGCCGTCTTCCCGCGCCACTCGACCTTTCTCACGCCTTTGGCGGAGGTAGGGATGAGGCGGGTTCGGGCTCCTCATTCCGTCCCTTTGCCACCGCGGCAACTACCAAAACTGGCCCCAGGAACGCGCTCTGGGGCCCAGAGTTAAGGGATCACGGTAGCTTTTTAGGAAGAAACAAGGCTTTCGCATTCCTCAGTCCATAAGAGAATGCATGAAAAACTTATCTGGGATTGCAGCCCCCGGCAACTTTGGCTTGCCGCGGGCGAATCTTTGTACTTGCAGCCACCGGCAACACTGGTTTGCCGGGGACCAGATGCTGGTCCGCCCTTCTTCTCTTCTTCGTCCTTAAGCGGTCTGGCCAGGATATGCAAAACCCTGCGAACCAAGGGAAACGAAAGAACAGGAAAAAAGGACGCAGACCCGACCTCTAAGCTAGGGGTTAGCAGCTGTTAGGCACTATCAACCCTAACCAAGGACGAGACTCGACTCAGCATGCATGCTAAAACTTAGGGCGCCAGCGCTTCATTTACTGCTGCTCAGGGTCTGCGCCTGGCTTTGTACAAAGGATTACATGCAACAGTGGCAAGACTTGTACAAAAGGGTGGTTGTCGGACGGGGTCCGACAACCGCGCCTTACGGGTAAAACTTACGAAGATGCTCAATATTCCAGGAGTTGCTCACCGGAGTGCCACCTTCGGTCTCAAGGCGGACAGCGCCGGGCCTCGTGACTCGTCTCACCCGGTAAGGGCCTTCCCACTTCGGCGTCAACTTGTTATGATTCTTGGCGGACGGAGCGCGCCGAAGAACAAGGTCGCCTTCCTCGAAGCTTCTGGCTTTAACTTTGCGGCTATGGTAGCGACGCAAAGCTTGCTGGTAGCGAGTGGCTCGCACAGCAGCCTGAAGACGATCTTCCTCAAGGAGCAGCGCGTCATCTTCACGCAGCCGCTCTTGCTCAAACTCATCATAAGCGAGCACTCGAGGTGACCCGTATACGAGTTCCATGGGGGTAACTGCTTCTGCTCCATAGACTAGAGCAAATGGTGTCTGGCCAGTGGCTCGATTTGGCGTCGTTCTGATCGACCAAAGAGCCACCGGCAGCTCCTCGATCCAGTTTCTTCCGCACTTGTGCAGCCTGTCGAAAGTTCTGGTCTTGAGCCCGTGCAGCACTTCGGCATTAGCCCTCTCCGCTTGACCGTTGCTCCTGGGATGAGCAACAGAAGCGAAGCAGACCTTGGCGCCGAGATCTTGGACGTATTGCATGAAGGCGCGGCTCGTGAATTGCGTACCGTTGTCGGTGATGATCCTATTGGGGATCCCGAAGCGGCAAACAATCGACCTGAAGAACTTGACTGCTGACTGTGCTGTCACCTTCCTCACTGGTTCCACTTTCGGCTACTTTGTGAACTTGTCGATTGTGACGTACAAGTACTCAAAGCCCCCGATAGCTCGGGGGAAGGGGCCGAGGATGTCGAGCCCCCAGACCGAAAATGGCCAGGGTAAAGGGATCGTCTGGAGAGCTTGAGCTGGCTGGTGTATCTGCCTAGAATGGAACTGGCACGCTTCACACTTGGTTACTTGTGCAGTTGCATCCTGGAGGGCTGTCGGCCAGAAGAAACCTTGTCGGAACGCTTTGCCGGCAAGTGCTCTTGCGCCAATGTGGTGACCACATATGCCTCCATGTATCTCTGCCAACAGCTTTTGTCCGTCTTCCCGGGGAATACACTTCAATTTCACACCGTTGCACCCTCTTCTGTACAGTGTGTTGTTGATGAACTGGTACATACTTAAGCGCCGGGCTACTCTTTCCGCTTCTTCTTGTTCTTCGGGAAGTTCTCCGTTCTGGAGGAAATGGACAGTCTGCTGCACCCATGCTGGAGCCTGTGGCTCGACAACAAGGACTAAAGGCACATCTGCTGCTGCAGGAACGTCCGCTTCTACGGCGAGGATCTGGGGCTCAGCCGGAGCTTGATGTTCCCCGGCAAGCTTGCCGGAGCAAAACTTGTCGGGAGCGCCTGCTTCTACGGAACAAACCCTGGGGTTTGCCGGAGCAGACTGCTCCTCAGCACTCTTGGCGTCGATCTTGGGGACCTTCTTGGCGGCGGCTCCAGGGAGATCTGCCGAAAGATAGTCGCCGGAGACCAACTTCCTCTTCTTGCTCTGTCCGTTTGATGGTGTTACGGATGGCTGAGTCAGCTTGAGCACAAAGGTTCCTGGCTCCACAAGTAACTTAAGTGTTGCGCACTTTGACAGGCCATCAGCAATGTCGTTCTCAGCTCTTGGAACGTGTTCCATTTGTAGGCCGTCAAAGCGCTCTTCTAGCTTCCTCACTTCATCAACGTACGCTTCCATCAACGGACTTTGGTAATCTTTGTTCACTTGGCGGACGACAAGCTGCGAGTCACCCCTAACAATGAGCTTCTTGAACCCAAGTTCTGCCGCGATCCTGAGACCGGCGAGCAAACCTTCATACTCTGCAGTATTGTTGGTTGCTTGCTCCTTGGGGAAGTGCATCTGGACTATGTACTTGAGATGCTCTCCGGTGGGCGCGATAAGTAACGCGCCAGCACCGGCGCCTTGCAGCAAGAAGGCACCATCAAAATACATCAGCCACTCTTTGCTTGCTTCTTTGACGGGGATGCTCGTCTCTGGGATCTATTCGTCTGGTGTCGGTGTCCACTCTGCTATGAACTCCGCCAACGCTCTGCTTTGGATAGTTGAAGTGCTCTCGAATTTGAGACCGAAGCTTGACAGTTCCAGTGCCCACTCGACAATCCTGCCTGTTGCTTCTGGATTCTGCAGTATCCTTTTTAGCGGGTGACAACTATAATCTCATGTGCTTGGAAGTAATGGCGCAGCTTTCTCGAGGCCATGAGAAGGCCGAAAAGCAATTTCTGCACACCAGAGTACCTTGACCTAGCCCCCTGCAGAAGGGAGCTGACAAAGTAAACTGGGCGCTGCACCATTCTCTTCTTCTGCACCTCCACTCGCTCCTGCACAGATTCATCCTTGTCGGGGCCAGAGCTTGTCGGGGAAGCCTCCTGCTTGTCGCTGGACGCGCTTGTCGCGGTTGCTAACTCATCATCTGCCCCCTCTCCGCTACTAACGCAGCACTAACCACTTGATTGGTTGCCGCCAGGTACAGCAGCAACTTCTCTTGTGGTTTAGGCGCGACAAGTATTGGAGCGGAGGACAAGTATTTCTTCAAGTCCTGCAGCGCAGCCTCCGGTTCCGGAGTCCATTTTACTGGACCCGCCTTTTTCAAAACTTTGAAAAATTGCAAGGCGCGTTCTACAGACTTGGAAATAAACCTCTTGAGAGCCGCGACGCAGCCGGCAAGCCTTCGTACATCCTTGACGCGTGTTGGTGCTTCAATCTGCTCGATGGCCTTGATTTTGTCTGGATTGGCTTCGATTCCTCGCTGAGACACGAAGAACCCGAGAAGCTTGCCGGAAGGGACTCCAAACACGCACTTCTCGGGGTTGAGCTTGAGGCTGATCCTGCGCAGGTTCGTAAAGGTCTCTTCTAAATCTTGAATCAGGGTTGCCCTGTTCCTGCTTTTGACCACTATGTCATCCATGTAGGCTTCAACATTTCTGTGGATTTGCGGCTCAAAAGCGGTATGGACAACCCTCACAAACGTCGAACCAGCATTCTTCAAACCAAAAGGCATCCGTACGAAACAGTACGTGCCACATGGAGTGATGAATGCGGTCTTTTCCTCATCTTCTTCAGCCATGAAGATCTTATGGTATCCTGAGTATGCATCAAGAAATGAAACCAGGTCACTTCCGGCCGTGGAGTCAACAATCTGGTCAATGCGCGGCAAGGGAAAGGGATCTTTGGGACAAGCTTTGTTAACATCAGTAAAGTCGATGCAAAGCCTCCATTTCCCATTTGCTTTGCGCACGACAACAAGATTGTCCAACCACGTCGAATGGAGCACACCTCTGACAAGGCCTGCCGCTTCCAACTTCTTGATCTCTTCTGTGATGAACTCTTGGCGCTCCACCGCTTGCTTCCTGACTTTCTGCTTGACGGGCCACGCATGAGGACAGACGGCGAGGTGGTGCTCAATCACTTTCGTGGGAACGCCGGGGATGTCAGATGGTTGCCAGGCAAACACATCGACATTCGCCCGCAGGAAAGCAACGAGCGCGCTTTCCTATTTGGGGTCGAGAGTGGCACTGATGGTGAAGGTACCACCAGTGCCGTCCTCCTTGGAGGACACCTTCTTGGTTGTTGGCGGGGCTGCCATTGACTTCTTACTCTTGCCGGTGGAGCTCGATGGCGCGTCCTCGACGGTAGCGCAGCACTCCGAAGAGGTGCGCTTGCCGGAGTGGGCACCAGAGCACTTGCCGGGCTTGGTCTTCCTCTTCCCTCCGGGAGCTTCAGCGGCAAGCGGCTTGTGATCCGTTGCGGCGGCTGCTTCCCGGTAGATCTTGTCGGCACAGATAAGGGCATCCTTCTTGTCGCCGGGGACAGAGATGACACTTATCGGGCCTGGCATCTTGAGCATGTTGTATGCGTAGTGAGAGGCCGCCATGAACTTGGCAAGCGCTGGACGGCCGAGAATTCCATTGTAGGGCAATGGAAAATCGGCAACGTCAAAAGTGATCCTCTCTGTCATGAAGTTCAGCTCGCTGCCAAATGTCACTGGCAGCGTTATCTTCCCCTTCGTCTTGCTCCTTCCCGGGTTGATTCCTTGGAACGTGTCGGTCTCTTCGAGCTCGCTGTCCGGGACTTGGAGTTTCTGGAGCACAGCGGAGGAGATCAGGTTCAAGCCGGCCCCGCCGTCGACTAGCATCTTAGTGACCTTGAGGTTGCGGACTGTTGGTGAGACCAACATCGGCAAGCACCCGATCGCAGTTGTGCGGTCAAGGTGGTCCTCAATATCGAAGATGATAGGCGTGCTGGACCATTTCAGAGGCTTGCGTGACTCGACGGGTGGTTCCGCTGCATTGACTTCCCGCGCCCACTGCTTGAGCTGGCGGCGGGAAGTATGCAAAGAAGCACCGCCGTCTACGCACAAGACCTCTGTGGCTTTCTGAAACTCCTGCTCACTGGTCTCGACATCATCCATGTCTTCGTCTTCGTCATCGTCTTCGTCCTTGTCGCGGCCGCGGGGAGGTCTGTATGCTTGCCGCTGCTTGACCTTGTCGCGGCGTCCTCCCTGGCCGGGGCGCTTCGTGCCGGATCCTCCGCCAACTCCCCGGGCTCTCTCCTTGTTGCGTCGCTCATACTCGGCCTTTTGCAGCTCGACGAGCCGCTCAACCTGCTTGCAGCTCTGGAGGTCATGGCCCTTGGTGCGGTGGATCTTGCAGTACTGTTTGTTGGTGCCGTCCCGCTTGTCGGCGACCGCCACAGCCTGGCAGTTGGCGCATCCGGCAACCTCCTTGCCGGAGCTACCATCCTGGGCCTTCTTGGCGGCGCCTTCATCGCCGGACTGCTCAACAACCAGTACTTCTTGGCTCTTCTTCTTCCTGTTGCTCCGCCGCCGGTTCTTCCTTGCCGGGGCGGTATCCTCACTGTCAGATTCTCCTGCTCCAGTGTTCTCTCCGGGGAGTTTCTTCCCTTCCTCAGCACGTGCACACTTGTTGGCCAGGGCATATAGCTCGCTGACGTCTTTGATTTTGCACATCGCCATCTCCTACCGCATCCTGTGGTTACGCACGTTCTGATGGAACGCGCTGATGACCGCGGCAGGGTGGACGTCTGGGATGTTGTAGTGTACGCGGCTGAATCTCTGGATGAACTTGCGCAAGGGTTCCCCTTCCTTCTGGACGAGCAGATGGAGGTCGCTCGCTTGGCCATGGGGTTTGTGGCCGCCTGTAAAGGTGCCAACAAACTGATGGCACAAGTCTGTCCAGGAGGTTATGGAGTTATCCGGCAAGTGCATGAGCCAGGATCTGACGTTGGATTTGAGTACCAGCGGGAAGTAGTTGGCAAGGATCTCGTCGTCTCGCCCTCCAGCAGCCTGCACCGCAATGGTGTAGATGCTGAGGAACTCTGACGGATGCGACTTGCCGTCGTACTTCTATGGTACGTCTGGCTTGAAATTCTTCGTGCTGGGCCACTGGACTTGCCGCAGCTCACGGGTGAATGCAGGGCAGCCTACCGCGTACGACAGGTCGCCTGGTCCCCCCGGCGCATGCATGTCGACAGAGGGCCCAGCGCGCTGGTCTGATTAACGCCGCGATTCTCTTCAACGCTCGATGCGAGTACGAGCGTCCTCTTGCTCTCATTCGTGAAGAACTTGGCGTTGATCGCGACGAGTTCGCGGATTTGACGACGCGGTGGAGTCGTTGTCGTGATGGTTCCGGCGAGTCGGCGATCTTGGCCTTTGGGGCGGGGAATGCACGGTGGTCGCACCCCCACCGGTCTTGGCGCCATCGGTTCTCGCCTGGCCAACCTGCCGCGGCTGCGACGCACTATGCTGCCGCGGGGTGTCGCCGTTAGCGAAGCCGATGAGACTCTGTATCGTGGCCCTCCAGTCGTCGAGCTTGTACGCCGTTGGAGGGTAGTCTAGGAGCAGTTGAGCTCGTGCTAGAACTTCTGCTGGAGTGGCGGGCAGCGGTGGCGAACGGCGCGTGGAGCGGGATGTGCTCGAACTTCTAACTATGTTAGAAGGAGCAGCACCCGGACCAGGCAGTCGCGCCACGCTCGCGCCAGCACGTTGATGTGTATGCTGGCCTTGAGCACCCTGGGATCCGCCAGCTCGATCTGGGTCCAGCGAGCGTATGGTACCGTGAGTGCCAAGACGCTGCTGGTCCCGTGCCTCCTGAGAGGGGCGCGGTGCATGTTCGGACGCCGTGGCACCATGAGCTGGCTCTGCGACGCCCGTTCCGCCGCCGGCGCCGTCCCCACCACCCATTTGCTCCAGGGGCGGTGGGTTCGACGCGGATGGACCAGCCACCTCCGGAGCCTTCTTCTTCGGTGGCATGCTGATGAAGACGATGGAGATCTGGCCTGTGCAGACGCCGGATCAGGTTCACACAACCTCGACGCCCCCTACCTGGCGCGCCAAAGATGTCGGGGGAAATCTGCCTCCATGAACACCTATGGGGACCGAGACCCTTTCTGGTTCGGCGGGCGGCGGAGGTCGCACGAAGAGCGGATCGAGGCGATGCACACAAGGGGTTTACTCAGCTTCGGGCCGCACGGATGCGTAAAACCCTACTGCTGCTTTGTGGTTTGTATTGTGTTCTTGTTCGGGGGCGCTAAGTGCTACAGTACACTCAGGCAACTAATCAGACCGAGCGTGAGTGGCCTCCTTCTTTCTCTTTCCTTCACGTTGCGCATGGGGCCTCCTTTTATATGCGCAAGGGGTTACCCACAGGTGGCAACGTAGGCGGGGGTAAAACTGGAAAACGCTGTGCTGGGTACAGCTGTTTGCACAGTGCTATCATACCTAACTCTGACGGCAGGGAACAAGGGCATTAAATGCCCGTCTAGGTCGCCCAAACAGTGCAGAAAAGGGACCGTCAGAGGCGCCACCGTTTGCCACGACGGCTATCCTGTCAGCGTTGCTTTGCCACCGCATGCCCCTGGCTGCGCAGCCCCTCGCCACATACGCCTGGAATGGCCCCAGAGCGACGCGTGGGTGGATGAGCTGGAACGTAGGCGCGGGGTGGTGACTTGCCGCGGCAAGCGCCTTGCCGCGGTCGATGCCTTGTCGCGCCCGGGAGCTTGTCGCTCACCGGTCCTTGCCGGGACGCGTGGCGCATCGCAGCAAGTCTCTTGGCGTGCCCTGGTCGGCCTTCCCGGCAAGCTCCTCTTGCCGGGGCCTTGTGCTTTGAGCGGTCGTCCCGGCAAGCTCCTGTTGCCGGGGCCTTGCTCTCTTCGGGTGGCCTTCCCGGCAAGCTCCTCCTGCCGGGGCCTTGGCTCAAATACTTTGTTCTTGGACGGCCCAAAAAGGGACCATGGAGAGTTTTGGCGATCACCTGTCAAGCCTTGCCGCAGGGTGCTACGACTGCCCGTGCACAAGTTCGGGGTACTAAGGTACCCCTACTTTAGTACACCGACACCCCTCCGCCACCATGGAGACCAAGGACCAGAGGGGGAACTCTCCTCCCCATCTAGGGGGGAACGCCAAGGATGAAGAAGAAGTAGGGGGCTCTTTCCCCCTCGCTTCCGGTGGCGCCGAAGTGCCACCAGGGTAACGTTCGGGACGGCGATCTACATCAACAATCTTGCTACCGTCAACACCAACTTTCTCCCCCTCTATGCAGTGGTGTAACACCTCTTCCCATCGCTGTAATCGCTACTTAAACATGGTGCTCAACTCCATATATTATTTCCCAATGATATATGGTTATTCTATGATGTTTGAGTAGATCCGCTTTGTCCTGTGGTTTAATCGTGATCTTGGTTGGTATGATTGTATATTTTATTTATCGTGCTATCCTACGGTGCCCTTCGTTCTCGCGCAAACGTGAGGGGCCCCCACTGTAGGGTGTTGCAAAATGTTCATGGTTCGCTTATGGTGGGTTGCGAGAGTGACAGAAACTTAAACCCGAGTAGGTGGGTTATGGAGTATGGGAGTAAAGAGGACTTGATACTTAATGCTATGGTTGGGTTTCATGACCTTAATGATCTTTAGTAGTTGCGGATGCTTGCTAGAGTTCCAATCATTAGTTCATATAATCCAAATAAAGAAAGTATGTTAGCTCATGCCTCTCCCTCATATAAAATTACAAGAATGATTACCGGTACTTGTTATCGATTGCGTAGGGACAAATAACTTTCTTGTTGACACAAACCCTTTTACTAAACACCTAACTTTTATTTTCTTGCAAAGTATTCCTAGTTTTATTCTTGCAAAGTAGTTCTAGCATCACTCCTACAAAATAGTTTCATGCTTGTTTACGGTAAAGTGAACGTCAAGGGTGCATAGAATTGTATCGGTGGTCGATAGAACTTGAGGGAATATTTGCTCTACCTTTGGCTCCTCGTTAGGTTCGACACTCTTATTTATTGGAAAAAGGCTACGAACGATCCCCTATACTTGTGGGTTATCAAGACCTTTTTCTGGCACTGTTGTCGGTAGTTATAGCGTGGGGTGAATATTCTCGTGTGTGCTTGTTTGCTTTATCACTAAGTAGTTTTATTTCTTGTTCTAAGTTGTTCTATATCTTTAGTTATGGATATGGAACATGAAACATCAAAAAAATTAGTGGTACTTGCTACTCATGGAGATGGGAAACCTCCTAAAACCCTCGATGCTCGTTATGTAAAAGATATTTTGCACTACATTGATAATCATGAGAAAACCCCATTCAACTATATAATCGGAGTAATGGTGGATCAACGTGAATACTTTAGGGATTATCGCTTGACTCATAAAGCGAGATTGTTATGGGATCAAATTCATATGTTGCATTGGTATGCTTGGAATTTATGCCAGAGATATGATTATACTTGTTGCTCTAGGATGAATGCTCCACATCTTCCCTTTTCATGTGAATTTGATGATAATGAAACATTATCTTCTTATGCTAATGGTATATATGATTACTACGATGTGGAACAGATAGAAGAATTTGTTGCTTTTAAGGCTGCATATGAAATTGAATCTTTGTTTGAAAAGTTTGAAGATCTTGAGGATTCAGTTTTATAGACCTGAAAATCTTGCTATCCTTAAATATTTCTATGATAATTATAAATACAATTATGATATTGATGTATTTATTGATAATAACTCCGCTTTCCAAAAAGACCAATATTTTGCAGGAGTTTATGGAAGAAGAAATTGATGAAACTGCGAGCTCATTGGATGAAAAAGATGATGAGGAGAGCGACGGACAAATGGAGGAAGAACGGATTGATCACCCGTGCCCACCTTCTAATGAGAGTAACTCTTCAACTCATACATTGTTTAATGTCCCTTCGTTCTTACCGAAGGATGAATGCCATGATAATTGCTATGATCTCGTTGATTCGTTTGAAATATCGCTTATTGATGAACTTGATGCTTGTTATGCTTGTGTCCAAGATGCCAATATGAATTATTCTTATGGAGATGAACTTGCTATAGTTCCTTATGTTAAGAATGAAATTGTTGCTATTGCACCCACACATGATAGTCCTATCATCTTTTTGAAATCTCCAAACTACACTATATCGAAGAATTTTGCTCTTATTAAGGATTATGTTGATGGGTTGCATTTTGCTACTACACATGATGATTTTGATAAATATAATATTCATGTGCTTGCTGCTTCTACTTGCAATTATTATGAGAGAAGAACTATGTATCCGCCTCTTTATGTTTCCAACACGAAAAAGTTGCAGGAAACTGCTTATGCTATGTATTGGCCTTTACTTGATGTGCATGAATTGTTCTTGTATGACATGCCGATGCATAGGAAGAGTTGTATCGGTCCTACAAAATAGTTCTATTATCTTGCAAAGTACTTCTAGTTTTATTCTTACAAAGTAGTTCGAGCATCACTCCTACAAAATAGTTTCATACTTGTTTCCGGTAAAGCGAACGTCAAGTGTGCGCAGAGTTGTATCGGTGGTCGATAGAACTTGAGGGAATATTTGTTCTACCTTTAGCACCTCATTGGGTACGGCACTCTTTTTTATTGACAAAGTCTACAAACGATCCCCTATACTTGTGGGTTATCAAGAACTACAAGAGCTCTACGGGAAGGGTTGAAGAAGCCGTTGGCGACTGATGAGGAAGGCCCCGCCAAGCTACTCCCTCAACTCATCACTGCGCTCGAGGGCGCCGTTGATGGGATCGGCCACATGGCGGAGGGGGAAGCGCGCGCGCTCTCCTCTTCGGCCTTGACGCGCGTCTCCAGCCACCTTCACATTCGCGACCCCGGCGTCGACCTTGATGCGCTGCTTGAGCCCGTGGATGAGGAGCACAGTGCAGCTGCTGCCGACGCCGTGAAGGACCAGGTGGAGGCCCTGCTGGAGAAGTTCCTTGCTATCGACCCTGCGCCTCCAGCTGGTGGTGCCACCGATCCTGCGCTACGGCTGACGGCGACGCCGACGTTGAATGGACACCCCTTGTGGGTGATGGTAGCGCCCAAGGCTGAAGAGAACGCCTGCTGGTGGTGCTCCCCTCCATCGTTATCTCCTGCAACATGCACGGTGCATCGTGGAGGCGTTAAAACTTGTGTTTGGCATTTGAGGAACAATATGTCTTGTAATAATTTTTTAAGGTTCCGCAATTTCCTTCCCTTTGCTTTAGTGATCTGCGCCGGCAGGGCCCGGCTCCGCACATGCCTCAACAGCCGTTGGGTCATCCGGATCACCAGGACGAGACCAAGGGGTGAGGGGCTACATCACCAGTTAGGCTCTTGAGTCGTGATGCTCAGGAGCCCCCCTTGACGTGCAAACAGCCCCTGGGAAGGGAATGCGAAAGTAGGCCTTAGCGTTCTGCATCGGCAAGGCCCGGCCTCGCGCATGCCTCAGAAACCGTTGGGTCGTCCGGATCACCAGGACGAGACCAAGGGGTGAGGGGCCACGTGACCACTTAGGCTCCTGAGTCGCGATGCTCAGGAGTCCCCCTTGACGTACGAACAGACCTCCATACCTTTCCTCATCGGGGTCCCGCTCGGTAGGGGCACGCGACGACCTGGTCCACGGGACCTGGCAGGGTGGCGTATGCTTGGGTGTGACCCAAGGGTAGCCCTCATGCCCAGCGCCCTCGCGCGACTCTTCCGAGGGGAAAGTGTTGCGATGAGGCTGGACACTGAGCCTGGCGGCTCCCTGAGGATGGTACGGCCATGGGGCCGCCCCCAGTTGTTTATCACCAGTGCGGAGCATAGCGTTTCCACACTTGCACAGGCATAGCTGCTCCTCGACCGTGTCAACTGCCAGCACGGAGCATGGTGCTTCCACTGGTGCGTGGTTGGGGGATCCCTCTGAGTGGAGCCCCTGGGGCATGTACAGCCCCACCCTGGCACGTGGCTTGCACGTCAGGGCTAGACGAGGTGTGTCTGGGCACCCATGAGCCAGTGCGGGACTCACGAGGACCTACCTCAAGGCGGGTTGCGCCTGACCTTGGCTCTTGATAGCTGTGGTGGTCCTACGAGATGGTTAGGTGACCTGCGCCGAATGAATCTCCTGAGGTGATCACATGAGAAGGCCAGACACCAACGACACCAGGAGATGACGTGAACGGGGCCGGCCCACCAGACAGAGCTCAATCGTTGGGTTTATCGACGCTATAGGGACAGACCCGAGAACAGACGCTGTGCCCAGTCTTCTCATGCAAAAAATCCTGAAGAAAGACAACCGGCGCGCGGCTCCCGTGGTGGCGAGGCACCGGGTCACGTGCCCTGGCTCATCCGCCCGCGATTAGCTCATGCAAGAACAAGGCACCAAGGGCCATGGGAGGTGACGTACACGGGAGATGGCCCGCGAGCCAGAGCTGAGCCGCTTGGGTTTAGTGGCACTGCAGGGACGGACCCGAGCATAGACGCCGTGCCAGTCCTTAATCATGGGGCGGTCTTGCAAGGGAGCATGACGTTCATGGTATCAAAAACGAAGTACCGGACAGGGAAGTGATAGCCATAAGGTGACCCATAGGAGGAGGCAAGCTAGTTCAAATAGATGCAAGAGCGATACATGCCTCAGGGGCGGACCCATACGGCCTGGGGATGATGCAGCCCGAGGGGCGCCCCCAACAGAGTAAGTTAAAGATGCAGAAGGATACACGTTGAAGGGGTAGGCCTGTGCGACCTGGGGATGATGCAGCCCGAGGGGTGCCCCCAACTTAATAAACTAGAAAATGTCACCTGGCACCGTTGCTGAAGAGGTGTTGAAGTAGCTGAAGGCACGCGCTGAAGAAGTAGCTCCTCACGAGCCACCAGGGTCCTGAGCCTCAGGAGGATCTGGGGGCCGGGAAGCTCATGAAGGACCATCGCCATCTCCGCCAGGACCTCCTGGTGCCTGGCTTCCTGCGCCACTAGGATGCTCCACAGGCAGCGCTGGAAGGTGACAGCTGCGTTCGGTAAGCCGAAAGGCGTGCGAACGTACCTGTGGGGTGGGCCTTCACACCGGCCGACGCGCGTTGTCCAGAAGAGCTCCCGAGATGTGGCCCTGTTGATCCCTGGGATGTCGACGCAGATGCACAGCTTGTTGTCCACGCCAGGACAAGGAGTTGCGCCAGGTGGTGGGCGGCGGTCACCGCGCACGGATCTTGCCTCTTGGAACTCCTTGGTAGCCTTGGTGATGAACTCCTGAGCACCAGGCACCTCGTGCCTTGTGCCCTATTGAGGGAAGCGTGCGGTGAAGCATGCCTCCACGTGGTGCCCGAGCGCCTCCCTCGTGACGTTGGTTGGGTCAGAGGCCCTACAGAACAGAGCCCCCAAGCCCGCCCGAGGAGGGCGCCGGGCGAGCCTTCCTATGCGAGGGAGGGAGGCGCCCCATCTGCGGGCGCATGTCCTGAGGTGGTGCCGCTAGAGACGCCGCTTTCTTGAGGCCCTTTTTAGAGCTGCTGCTTTTTCTTCCTGGGGACGTCCTTAGGAGGGTGGATGGCGCCTTTGTTTTCTGGGTCCTCGACTGTCGCAGCCTCGTAGGCGCGCTCAAGAGAGCTGAAAGTGCGTTATATCGACTAGAGGGGGGTGAATAGGCGATTTTTATGAAATTCTTCACTGAGGAATTTGCTCGTGAGGAAATTCCTTAGCGAAGAACTACTAGCAGCGGAATAAGTACTCAGAGGTAAACATAGCAGAATACATGCATGGTCATCATGATGAAATGAAGACAAACTCAGAGTACAGAAAGCGTAAACACAGGATAACACAAGATGAAGACAAACAGACTGAAGAAATTGAACTGAGGAATTTGTGAAAGTCTTCAGTCAAAGTCTTCAAACACAGATATGAACAAACAGACAACACAGTAATGAGGAAATGAAAGTGTTGAGGAAATGGAACCAGTAAGCTTGGTGAAGACAATGATTTGGTAGACCAGTTCCAACTGCTGTCTCAGTTGTACGTCTGGTTGGAGCGGCTGAGTATTTACACTCGAGGACACACAGTCCCGGACACCCAGTCCTGAGCACGCAGCTCGGGACACCAAGTCCTCACTGTATTCTCCTTGAACTAAGGACACACAGTCCTCGTCCAATCACTCGTGGTAAGTCTTCAGGTGACTTCCAAACCTTCACAGACCGCGATCCACAATTCCTCTTGGATGCTCTAGACCTTGACGCCTAACCGTCTGGAAGAAGCACAGTCTTCAAAGGTAACAAGGATCTGATCCACGCAGGATCAATTTCTTTAGTGACGCTCAATCACTTTGGGTTTGTAGGTGTTTGGGTTTGGGTTTGGATTTTCCTCACTTGATGATTTTCGCTCAAAGTCCTCAGAGGATGGGTTGCTCTCAAATGACAAGTGTCAAGTTCACGCGGAGCAGCCAACCAGCTAGTGGTTGTAGGGGCGGCTATTTATAGCCTAGGGAGCAGCCCGACATGATAAGACATAAATGCCCTTCAATGATATGACCGTTAGGTGGACAAGATATTTTAGGACAGCTGGCGCGTAGCACAGCAACGGTCGGAAATTTGGAGTACAAATTCCTCAGGGCTATCATGTTCCTCACTGTGTAGGCAATTCGCACTGGCGAATTCCTAACTCCTCAGTCAGAGCAAAGTCCTCAGTGACCAGAAGAACTGCGTCTCTGTCACTGAAGAAATTGACTGAACTGTATGAGATTTCCAATGGCTTCACTCGAAGGGATTGGTAGGTGTAGGATTTGAGTTGAGCATCACATGGAAATTTTCTCCTTAGTATTTCCTCGACCCCCTTTAACAATACAGTGTTTCCTATGACTCAAGAAAGAGAAAAATGAAACTACGAAAACAAAAGTCTTCACGCTTCACGTTCCTCGAACGAATACCAAGTCTTCAAGGTCACACCAATTTCTTCACTTTCAAAGTCTTCAGAAAGTCTTCAAAATATCAAAGTCTTCAGTTGAAGAACTTCATTTTTAGGGGTCGACTTTCACTGTAAATATCAAACTCCTCATAGATTTATAGACCTGTGTACACTCATAAACGCATTAGATACTTAACCTATAAGTCTTCAATACACCAAAATCACTAAGGGGCACTAGATGCACTTACAATCTCCCCCTTTTTGGTGATTGATGACAACATAGGTTAAGTTTTCAACGGGGATAAATATATGAAGTGTAGAAACTGATATTGAGGAATTTGATTGCAAGATATAGAAGAACTCCCCCTGAAGATGTGCATAGTGAGGAATTTGCTTTTGAAGCAATGCACACTTGAAGACTTGGATCATGGAGATCTCCCCCTATATCTTGTAATTCATACACGCATTTGATATATGATATGAAGAATTTGAAATGCATGATGAAATATGGTGCCTGATGCAATTCAGCATGCGTGCGATAACATTAATGAGGAATAAGCATGCAGAATAGCGCATCAAAAGTATCAGAGCTCAAGCATGTATCGAAGTATCAGAGCACCGAGCACCATAGGGTTTAAGATTACAACTCGATCCAATAAAAGTTTCGGAAGAACGAGAGTTGCAACTTAAAAAATATGCCCTTATTATAGACCCGCTTGAAGACTAACTCAAATTTCTCCCCCTTTGTCATCAAATGACCAAAAGGATCGAAACTGAGGACTAACGCCCCTGAAGATATTCAAGTTGATGGAGGAGCGCTAGTGTTGTTGGGGTCGGTTGTCGAAGTAGGGCCTGCTGCAGTGTCATCCAAGTCTTCATTTTCATCAGTGTCGCGCGATGAAGAATATGAACTGGCCACCAGAGAAGGAACCTTGACCTTCTTGAATTTCTTCGGCGGAGGTGCCGACCAGGCAAATTCTTCTTTGAGGCCCATGTTCTCCAAATCTTCAGCACTATATACTTGAGACAGAACGGCCCAGGTGCGGTTGAGACTTTCATGAAGGTAGTAATGGTTTTTCTTCACTGCATTATGTGTGGCAGTCATGTTGTGAAGAATTGAACCAAACTGACGCTTGACCCATCTGTGAATGCGATCAACCTTTTGATGAAGACTGAGGAGTAACTCATGATCAGTCATCACCCTGGGTGCTGTGGCTTGAGGATTTGTCTTGGCAGTATTAGCAGCAGAGTCATGTGTGGTAGAGTCATCATTGGTGGAATAAGAAGCAGCCTTGCGAAATTGACCATCCAATGGACGAATGCCTTCATCTATCACAGCAGTGGCCTTGCCCTTTTCATCAGCTGAGGAAAATGTCCTTTTGAGGACTTCAATAGGAGGCAAGTAGCTGCAGTGGTTGAGAGTTTCAGCCTTGTAGTTGAGTGAAGATCTTGTCCTGATGAATCTCATAATCCAAGGTGCATAAGGCTTCAGCTCAAATGGTGACATAGCAATGTTGGCCAGAGTCCTCATGAAGAAATCATGGAAGTTTATGGGAACGCCATGTATGATGTTGAAAAGCATATTCTTCATGATGCCAACAATTTCTTCATCAGAAGAATCGTGTCCTTTGATGGGACTTATTGTCTTCGTCAGAATGCGATAGACAGTCCTAGGCACATACAGCAATTCCTTGATGAGGAATTTGGTACGAGGTGATTGCCCTGGCTTCAGAGGCTTCATCAGCACTTGCATATAGTGGTTTGATAGCTCAGGTTCATCATACACACAGCGCGCATCTTCAGTCGGTGGACTCAGAGAAAGGCAGCGAAGCAATTCAGTTGCTGGGGCCTTGTAGTGAGTATTTTCAGTCATCCAGTCCAGAACCCATGAATTGACATCTTCAGAGTTGCCAGTGATGTGCAGTGTAGCATAGAACTGAAGAATGAGTTCTTCATTCCAATCGCATATATCAGTGCAGAAATTAAGCAGCCCAGCGTCATGAAGAACACTGAGGACTGGCGTGAAGCACGGCATAGACTCCATATCCACGTGAGGAATATGTGCATGGTCGAAGACTTTGTCTTTGTTGAAAAGTACTGAGGAATAGAAATTTGCTTGGCTGGCTGTCCAGAAACACCTCTTCCTTATGCGACCAGAGTCATAAGGATTGTATTCAGTGAAGAATACGTGCTCGCCATAGAAGTCTTCAGCCTTGAATTTCTGTTTCCTTGAGAATGGATCCTTTGGCCTTGGCAGAGGAGTGTTAGTGAGTTGCATCACAACCTCAGGAATCACAAGCTCAGGTTCTTCAGGCTGAGGAATTTCTGGTTCCTCCTTAGGTGCAGTCACCTTTTCAGTTTCAGCAGCAGTTTCTTCAGCACAAGTGGCTGGAATTTCTTCATTTACAGGTGCAGTAGGATGAGTTTCTTCAGAGCCCATTTGAACAGTTTGTGCAGGGGAGTGAGGAATTTGCTGCAGTGGGGTGAAGAGTGGGGAATTTGGATGCTGACTTTCCCAAAAGTCGTCATTCATTACTCGAGTTGTGCTTCCAATATCCACATCTTCATCATCAATTTCTTCAACACCAGCCTCTTCAGCATCAAACTGAGGCATTGGTGATGAGACCATTGGGGTTGAAGGGATTGTATCCACTTCAATTTCTTCATCAATCTGCTCTGAGGAAGCAGCAGACTGAGTTTCTTCATCAGATCCACATGGGATCGCATAATCTTCACCAAAAGGAACAAGGTCCTTTGATGGCATGGAGGAGATAGGAATGGCATCAATAGGATTTGCAAATGAGCTTGTCCTTGGCTTCATCTTCTTGGGAGCTGAAGATTCTGAAGCAGCTGATGCCTTCCTTTTCTTCACAGCAGCTCGCTCTGCAGCCTTGGTTTTCTTCACATCTAAAGCAGAGGGAAGAATTGGAGTTGGAGTTGGTGCAGGTGGACCTGAGGAATCTGGTTCATTTTCTTCAGGCACAACTGATGCAGTTGCCCTGATCTCTTCATTTTCTTCAGGCGCACCACTAGTGGATGCCCTGGCAATTTCGTCAGTGGCTGGAGCAGAGTCATCAGCCTTCGAGCTGGCATTTTCTTCAGCAGTCTGAACATCGTCAGCAGTGCTGGCATGTTCTTCAGTGGGTTGGACAGATGCTTCAGCTTGAGGAATTTGTGTTGAGGCTTTTCCCTTGGTGAAAGTATCAGTTAGCCTCACAAATCTGACCTTGGCTCCTTGCCAATCAGCATAGTACGAGTCAAAGTTGTCGCTGAGGGCTCTGATCTCAGCTTGCATCTTGACAAGTTCATCAGGAGTCATCTTAACAACATTTTTCTTTAGTAACTTCTCTTTGCGGTATTGGGTCTTCTTGATCTCTCTGGCCCGATCATATTTCCACTTCTCCTCTTGGATGAAGTGAGTCATCATGTGACTTTGGCCAGGTGTCAGTTTGAAATCAGGCATAGGAGTGTTGGGATCCTTGTGCCAAAGATCAATATAGTCTAGGATCGCCCTTGGATCCAAAAACAGGGGCACAGGTGTGCCTTTGGCTTTAGCAGCCCTTTCTTGGCGGTCCCTGATGATTTCAGTGAGTTCTTCTTCATCAGCATCATCATCAGACGGAACAGAGAAGACCACTTGCTTCTTAGGACTTGGGCGAGTGCCGCGTCCAGCGGTAGCCTTTTTCTTCAGCAAGGAAGATCCAGCTGAGGAATTTGGTGCAGCCGAAGAACGAGCGGAGACTCCAGTGGCAATAGAGATGCCTGTAGTCCTTTGGCATGAGGCCAGATGCACAGGAGCTGAGGACTTTGTGGGAGCAGGAGCAGCATGAGGAATTTGCTTTGAAGATTTTGAAGATTCTGGCCGTGAGGGCGCAGCTGAGGAACTTGGCCGTGAGGGCACAGCTGAGGAACTTGGTCGTGAGGGCATTGAAGGTGAAGCACTTGGCTTACGAGTGGGCTTCTTTATCATAGATTTCCTTGGCTTGGCAGAAACCTCAGTAGCAGCAGCAGCAGATTCTTCATTAAATTTCCTCACTGCTTCTTTTGCTTGCTTTTGCAGTTTACGCTGGCGCTTGGCCCATTCTTGAGGAAATTCCTCACCTCTTCTGATGCTAGAGGGATCAGCTACTTGGCCAGGTGCCAATGGAGGGCGTTGACATGGAGGGTTTACGGCGAATTTCTTCATGTACTTAGGAGTAACATATATGTACTCCCTCCATTCTCTTGCCCATCTCCTTTCAATCTTCTGTATGCGCACCTTGCGCTGATTTCTATCTTCTTCAGGAGGTGTGCAGTACCCAGCATAAATGTCCTCAGAGATTTCAAATGCAGTCATGACCTCAGGTCTCTTTCCTCCTTTCTGTGGCCTTTTACCTTCAACCATTTTCTTCAGATGAGGAATTTGAACAATGGAATTCTCTGGAGAAGTATGCAACTTTTCTTCGAGGAACGCTGCAAATGAGTTAAGTTGATGAGAACCTAAGGATTTAGCAGCGGACATGTGTACCTGTGAACAGAGTATAGTTGCGAGGAATTTGAAGAGGTCATATGCGTTCTCAGAGGGTTTTTCATAAAGAAAAGTTTTGAGGAATTTGACCAGATTCGTCTTGAGGAATTTCACTAAGCTCCATATATATCTTAGGTTCCAGAGTTGTATAGATTGAGAATCCACACAATTGAGGAATCTTGAAGAAATTTAGACTTAGGGAAATGAATCAAGAACAGAGAACAAGTGAGGTGTTTTGTGTGTGAGGATTTGAAGAATAAAAACACCTTTGAAGATTTTGTAGAAAAACTTCGAATCAAAGAGGGCAGTAAAAATAGCTTTTAATTACCCTGAATGAAGAACACGACGAACTGTGAGTTGGAACAGTGAAGTTCGTCAATGCAGATCTTCCACGCCCTAACTTAGCGGAGGAAGACGTCTACGGCGGCGGCGGAGGTGAAGATTTCCGCAGTCGGCGCGAGTACGTCGGCGATGAGGTCGAGGCAGTGAAGCTCTTCCTCACCGGCGACGATGGAGTAGCGGCGGCGCTAGGGTTTGGAAGCTCGAGCGGGGAAAGTGAGATCGAGCGGGGTAAAGGAAGTGAGGATGGCGACGGAGGGGTATTTATAGCCGCAGTGAAAAACTGCTCGTCCGAAGATTTAGGACAAACATGCCCCTAGCCATTCTCCTTCACTTGACATGTGTCACCCACGTACTGTGTAGTGGAGATCGTGTAAGGTCGTGGGTGAGTAAAATAATCCATCGTGGGAAGTGGAACGGTTTGAGCGGCAAAAACGAAAGTTTGGATAAGATCAGTTTTAACGTTCCGTTCGCAATTTCTTCAGTTGACAAGGACACAGTGAAAAATTTGAATGAGTTTCAAATAGAACACACATGAAGAATTTGTGAATAGACTGGGTTGAGTATAGCATAGAGGGGAAGGGTCCGATCACATTCACTTAGCAGAAAAGATTCAACTTGAAGAAAAAGCTATAAGTGAATGCTGTAGAGGACATAAACTCATATATATATATAGCCAATGAAGAAAAACGACGGCAAAAATGAAGAATTTGCGAAGTTGAAGAATTTGAAAAACTGAGGAATTTCAAAAATGAGGAAAAACTCAAATTGAGGATTTTCAACTTTTGTGGTGGCGTGACCCACCGTGTAAGAATGATGATTTCAGACACCGCGTACAATTGTCGTAGACTTCTGAGAATCAAATTCTTCATTAATTTCTTCACACTTAGAGTGTTATTCTTCATTGATTGAAGAAAAACGTTTCTTCATGTGTTGCACATCTAAGTCATCAATTATGCATAAGTGTTAGGACGAGTGCATTTTCAAAGTACATTCGAAGATTCTAAGATATTTAGCTCACACCGCAACTTGCTAAATCTCTTCTCATCCAAGGGCTTAGTGAAGATATCGGCTAGCTGTTCTTCAGTCTTCACATGCTCAATAGAAATGTCGCCCTTTAACACATGATCACGAAGAAAATGATGACGAATCTGAATGTGCTTTGTCTTCGAGTGCTGAACTAGGTTGTGAGCAATCTTGATGGCACTCTCATTGTCACAGAGGAGAGGCACATTCTTCACGTTGACTCCATAGTCCTTGAGTGTTTGCTTCATCCATAGTAGTTGAGCACAGCAAGAACCAGCAGCAATGTACTCAGCTTCAGAAGTAGACACTGATACACAGTTCTGTTTCTTCGAGGACCAACAGACCAAGGATCGTCCGAGGAAATGACAAGTACCAGATGTTGACTTGCGATCCACACGGTCACCAGCATAGTCAGAATCAGAATATCCAATGAGGTCAAAGTCTGAGCCCTTGGGGTACCATAATCCTAGTGTTGGTGTGTGAGCTAGATATCGAAGAATATGCTTCACAGCCGTATGGTGTGATTCCTTCGGTACAGCTTGAAATCATGCACACATGCAAACACTAAGCATTATGTCTGGCCTAGATGCACATAAGTACAATAAAGAGCCAATCATGGAGCGGTATACCTTGTGATCGAAGTCAGTACCATTTTCATCAGTGCATAGATGACCATTTGTGGGCATAGGAATTTTGAGACCTTTGCAATCTTGCATGCCGAATTTCTTCAGGACATCCTTCAGGTATTTCTCCTGAGATATGAATATCCCATTGTGCTGTTGACGAATTTGTAGACCTAAGAAGAATTTCAATTCTCCCATCATAGACATTTGATATTCTTCAGTCATCATATAGGCAAATTCATCACTATAACATTGGTCAGTACAGCCAAAGATGATATCATCAACATATATTTGGCACACAAACAGTTCACCATCATATGATTTAGTAAAAAGAGTGGGATCGAGTGAACCGGGTGTGAAGCCTTTCTTCATGAAGAATTCCTTCAATGTGTCATACCACGCCCGTGGGGCCTGCTTGAGGCCATAGAGGGCCTTGTTAAGTCTGAACACTTTGTCAGGATGTTTTGGATCTTCAAAACCTGGGGGCTGAGCAACATATACTTCTTCCTCAATCTTACCATTGAGGAATGCACTTTTCACATCCATTTGGTATAAGATGATATCATGATGGTTAGCATAAGCAAGTAATATGCGAATAGCTTCAAGTCTAGCAACAGGTGCAAAAGTTTCATCGAAATCAATTCCTTCAACCTGTGTGTAGCCTTGAGCTACTAGTCGTGCCTTATTCCTCACCACAACACCATTTTCATCTTGCTTGTTGCGGTAGATCCACTTTGTACCAATGATGTTATGCTTGCGAGGATCGGGACGATTGACCGGTTCCCATACATTGTTGAGCTTGAACTGATGTAATTCTTCTTGCATGGCCTGAATCCACTCAGGCTCCAGAAATGCTTCATCTACCTTAGTGGGCTCTGTGATAGAGACAAAAGCAAAGTGCCCACAAAAGTTAGATAGATGTGAAGCTTTTGAGCGTGTGAGAGTACCTGGTGCTCTAATGTCATCGATGATCTTCTCCACTTGCACTTCTTTTGCAACGCGAGGGTGAGTTGGTTGCCGTTGAGGAATTTGATCAGCATTTTCTTCAGCATCAATTTCCTCAGCATTTTCTTCAGGTGCATCAGCTCGACGTTCTTCACGTTCTGGAACGAATTCTTCAGCAGATTCTTCAGTAGGAATGATATCTTCAGTAGCCTTGTGCTTGATCGATTCCTCAGGTGCTGGTTCATCTAACACAGAAGGTAGGTTCTCTCTTTGCGAGCCATTAGTTTCATCGAACCGCACATCTACAGTTTCAACAATCTTGTGAAGAACATTGTTGAAGACTCTTTAGGTGTGCGAGTCCTTTCCGTAACCAAGCATGAAACCTTCATGTGCTTTCGGTGCAAATTTAGAGTTGTGATGAGGATCTCTAATCCAGCATTTAGCACCGAAGACTTTGAAATAACTCACATTGGCTTTCTTGTCAGTGAGGAGTTCATAGGCAGTCTTCTTGAAGAATTTGTGAAGATATACTCTGTTGATGATATGGCACGCAGTATCAATTGCATCAACCCAGAAACGACGAGGGGTTTTGTACTCATCGAGCATAGTGCGAGCCATCTCAGCAAGAGTCCTGTTCTTGCGCTCCACGACGCCATTCTGTTGAGGAGTATAAGGAGCAGATAATTCATGAGTAATACCAAGTTCATCAAGATAGTCATTGAGACCCGAATTCTTGAACTCACTGCCATTGTCACTTCTGATGTGCTTGATCTTCACACCAAAGTTAGTTGAAGCCCTCGAGGAAAATTGTTTGAAGACTTCCTGCACTTCAGTTTTGTAAGAGACAAGGTCCACCCATGTGTAACGAGAGTAATCATCAACAATAACAAAACCATATTGAGATGCTTCATTAGAGACAGAGGAATAATGGTTAGGACCGAAGAGATCCATGTGAAGCAATTCAAATGGACGAGTAGTGGTCATGATAGTCTTCGCTGGATGCTTGGCCTTGGTCATCTTTCCAGCTTCACAGGCACCGCATAAGTGATCCTTGAGGAATTTGACATTCTCAATGCCAATGACATGCTTCTTCTTCGCAAGTGTGTGCAGATTCCTCATGCCTGCATGACCAAGTCGTCGATGCCATAGCCATCCTTCTGAAGCTTTTGCAAGTAGGCACACGGCAGGTTGTGAATCTGCAGAGAAATCAACAATATACAAGTTTCCTCTCCTAAAGCCTTCGAAGACTTTGGATTTGTCAGCTTCCATAATCACAACACAACGATACTTGCCGAAGACAACAACCATATCAAGATCACAAAGCATTGAGACAGACATAAGATTGTATCCTAAGGACTCAACAAGCATGACTTTGTCCATGTGTCGATCCTTTGTTATAGCAACCTTACCTAGACCCAATACCTGACTTTTGCTTTTATCAGCGAAGATGATATGCTTCATGTGTGATGCTGATCAGGGAGCATCCATCAATAGATTCTTGTCACCGGTCATGTGATTTGTACATCCACTATCAAGTACCCATTCAGTGGCTTTGGGTTGATCATCCTGCAGATGAATTAGTGCAACTTACGAACCTCATATACTTCAGTAGTGAAGAATGTGATATCACAATTCATCAGATCAATTTCATCAAGCAGTAGAATCGATAAAACAGAGGGAGGACGTGTGAAATGAAAGTTCATTTCATCATGGTTAGCCTGCGTCCTTTCAGGCATTTTTGTCAGGTCCCCAGCAAATTCTTCAGACGTTACAGCACGTCTGGAGACCTGAACCTGCAGAAGAGATTAGTTCTTTTTCTTCACCACCCACATCTGAAGGGGTGGCAAAGAGTTCATCACTCTGCGAGCTCCATATGAGAATGGTGGCAAAGCAGCCAAACCATTTCGTTTCACGTAAGAGGGATTAGGGTAAGCATATGCATAAGCAGAGAAATTCTTCGAGGACTTATGAACATAATAATTTGAAGAATAATGCTCATATTCATATCCCTTGGCTCTTCCCTGCGAAACAGAGTTGTTAGCACGATGATGTTCATATGAGGACTTTGATCCATGTGAGGAATTTGATCCCCTTGAGGAATTTGGTCCGTATGAGGACTTGGATCCATATGAAGAATTTGGTCCATATGAAGAATTAGATCTGGGGTTCCTTTTCTTCACAGGTGGTGTCATGAGGACATTCACCTGAAGACTTTCAAGGCAGCTTTTGGGAACCCAGATTTTCTTCATAGGGGAACCGTTCCTGCAGTTAGTGCCAACATATCTAGCACATACTTCACCATTCTGATTTTTGAACAGTTTATAGTTGGAGTCAAATGACTCATTAGAAGAATGAGAAGATTCACATGTATAGCAAGATAAATCAGATGGATCAACTGGAGGTCCCTTTGCAGCAACCCATGTGGTTTTGGGGTACTGCTCAGGCTTCCAATATGTACCATCAGCATTGAGTTTCCTCTCAAAGGCAATACCCTCTTTCCTAGGGTTCCTGTTGAGGATCTGCTTTTTAAGCACATCACAGAGAGTCCGATGCCCTTTGAGGCTTTTGTACATGCCTGTCATGTACAATTCCTTCAGTCCTGCATCGTTAGTAATACTAGCAATGTCCTTAGATGAGGAATTAGTGATAGCAGAGACAGGTGAAGAATTTGTAACATTTGAAGCATTTGAACATTCAGGTGAAGAATTAGCAGATTCTCGTTCAATGCATTTTAAACATGGAGGAATAAATTCTTCCTGAGCAGCGCTGCTTTGTTGAGCAAGTAATGAATCGCGCTCCTTCTGAAGATTCTCATAACTTTCTCTTAGCTTCTCAAGATCTTGCTTCTTTTGAAGATATTCATAAGAAAGCTTCTCATGATCAGATAAGAGAGTGTTATGATGATTTTGAAGGTTGTCAAACCTGGTCTGAAGTCTTTGAAGATTTTCAGCCAAGGCCTTAGAGCGATCCATTTCTTCACCCAACATATCATCACTTTTGTCTAGCATGTTTTGAACCTTTTCAAAAGCCTTTTGTTGTTGCACAGCAATCTTAGCAAGTTTAGAGTAGCTAGGCTTAAGATTTTCATCAGATTCATCCTCACTAGACTCAGAGGAGGCGTATTTGAGTACCTTAGCACCCTTTGCCATGAAGCAATAGGTGGGAGCGTAGTCATCACTGCCTTCATCAGCCTTGCTGGAGAGATCACTTTCTTCAGTGTTGAAGATAGACTTGCTGACGAATGCAGTAGCAAGGGCTAAGCTTGCCACACCAGATTCAGAATCCTCAGACGCTTCTTCTTCCTCTTGTTCCTCAGATTCAGCTTCAGAGTCCATTTCCTTGCCAATGAATGCCCGAGCCTTCTTGGAGCTGCTCTTTTTGTGAGATGAAGATTTTGAGGATTTTGACGATGAAGATTTTGAGGACTTCTTCTTTTTCTTCGCATCATCAGAACTGTAATCCTTGTATTTCTTCTTCTTTGATTCCTTTTCCCACTGAGGACAATCTTGAATGTAGTGTCCTAGTTTCTTGCATTTGTGACAAAGCCTCTTCTTGTAGTCACTGGATGAGGAATCACTGCTCCTTGAGGGTTTTCCAAAGCGACCACGTCTTGAGAACTTCTGAAATTTCTTCACAAGCAGTGCTAGATCATGACTCAGTTCTTCAGGGTCACCAAGGCTGCTACCAGAGTCTTCATCTTCGGATTCTGATACTACTTTGGCCTTTAGTGCATGTGATCTGCCATAGCTCGAACCATAGAGATCTCTCTTTTCAGCAAGCTGGAACTCATGAGTGTTAAGCCTCTCGAGGATATCAGCGGGGTCAAGTGACTTGTAATCAGCACGCTCTTGAATCATCAGTGCCAGAGTGTCAAATGAGGAATCAAGCGATCTCAGCAATTTCTTCACCACCTCATGGTCGGTGATGTCAGTGGCACCAAGTGCTTGAAGCTCATTTGAGATGTCAGTGAGGCGATCGAAGGTTTGCTGAACATTTTCATTGTCGAGTCTTTTGAAGCGGTTGAAGAGATTGCAAAGAACATCAACTCGAGAATCACGCTGAGTTGAAACTCCTTCATTGACTTTGGACAGCCTATTCCAGATAAGCTTAGCAGTTTCCAAAGCACTCACTCTACCATACTGTCCTTTACTCAGATGGCCACATATGATATTCTTCGCTTGGGAATCAAGTTGCTTGAATCTCTTCACATCGGTAGCGTTCAGTGAGGGTGATACGGAGGGAACACCATTTTCCACAACATACCAGAGATCGTTATCAATTGCCTCAAGATGCATGCGCATCTTGTTCTTCCAGTAGGGGTAGTCCGTCCCATCAAAGGTAGGACACCCAGCAGAGACCTTGATCATACCTGCGGTCGACATAACTAAAACTCCAGGCGGTTAAACCAAAATCACACAGAACAAGGGAGTACCTTGCTCTGATACCAATTGAAAGTGCGTTATATCGACTAGAGGGGGGGTGAATAGGCGATTTTTATGAAATTCTTCACTGAGGAATTTGCTCGTGAGGAAATTCCTTAGCGAAGAACTACTAGCAGCGGAATAAGTACTCAGAGGTAAACATAGCAGAATACATGCATGGTCATCATGATGAAATGAAGGCAAACTCAGAGTACAGAAAGCGTAAACACAGGATAATACAAGATGAAGACAAACAGACTGAAGAAATTGAACTGAGGAATTTGTGAAAGTCTTCAGTCAAAGTCTTCAAACACAGATATGAACAAACATACAACACAGTAATGAGGAAATGAAAGTGTTGAGGAAATGGAACCAGTAAGCTTGGTGAAGACAATGATTTGGTAGACCAGTTCCAACTGCTGTCTCAGTTGTACGTCTGGTTGGAGCGGCTGAGTATTTAAACTCGAGGACACACAGTCCCGGACACCCAGTCCTGAGCACGCAGCTCGGGACACCAAGTCCTCACTGTATTCTCCTTGAACTAAGGACACACAGTCCTCGTCCAATCACTCATGGTAAGTCTTCAGGTGACTTCCAAACCTTCACAGACTTGGTCACTCGGCGATCCACAATTCCTCTTGGATGCTCTAGACCTTGAAGCCTAACCGTCTGGAAGAAGCACAGTCTTCAAAGGTAACAAGCGTCGGATCCACGCAGGATCAATTTCTTCAGTGATGCTCAATCACTTTGGGTTTGTAGGTGTTTGGGTTTGGGTTTGGATTTTCTTCACTTGATGATTTTCGCTCAAAGTCCTCGGAGGATGGGTTGCTCTCAAATGACAAGTGTCAAGTTCACACGGAGCAGCCAACCAGCTAGTGGTTGTAGGGGGCCGGCTATTTATAGCCTAGGGAGCAGCCCGACATGATAAGACATAAATGCCCTTCAATGATATGACCGTTAGGTGGACAAGATATTTTAGGACAGCTGGCGCGTAGCACAGCAACGGTCGGAAATTTGGAGTACAAATTCCTTAGGGCTATCATGTTCCTCACTGTGTAGGCAATTCGCACTGGCAAATTCCTAACTCCTCAGTCAGAGCAAAGTCCTCAGTGACCAGAAGAACTGCGTCTCTGTCACTGAAGAAATTGACTGAACTGTATGAGATTTCCAATGGCTTCACTCGAAGGGATTGGTAGGTGTAGGATTTGAGTTGAGCATCACATGGAAATTTTCTCCTTAGTATTTCCTCGACCCCCTTTAACAGTACGGTGTTTCCTATGACTCAAGAAAGAGAAAAATGAAACTACGAAAACAAAAGTCTTCACGCTTCACGTTCCTCGAACGAATACCAAGTCTTCAAGGTCACACCAATTTCTTCACTTTCAAAGTCTTCAGAAAGTCTTCAAAATATCAAAGTCTTCAGTTGAAGAACTTCATTTTTAGGGGTCGACTTTCACTGTAAATATCAAACTCCTCATAGACTTATAGACCTGTGTACACTCATAAACGCATTAGATACTTAACCTATAAGTCTTCAATACACCAAAATCACTAAGGGGCACTAGATGCACTTACAAGAGCACACCGTGTCGTTTTCTTCGCACGACATCATGATGACGCCGCCGCTCCCTGGCATCTTGAAGATGTTGTAACCATGATGAGTCTGATAACCCACGAGTATAGGGGTTCGCAACAGTTTTCGAGGGTATAGTATTCAACCCAAATTTATTGATTCGACACAAGGGGAGCCAAATAATATTCTCAAGTATTAGCAGTTGAGTTGTCAATTCAACCACACCTGGGAAACTTAATATCTACAGCAAAGTATTTAGTAGCAAAGTAGTATGGAAGTAACGATAACGGTGGCAAAGTTAACAGTAGCAGTTTTGTAGTAGTTGTAACAGTGGCAACGATAAAGTAACTAAGCAAAGATCAATATGTGAAAAGGTCGTAGGCATTGGATCAGTGATGGATAATTATGTCGGATGTGATTCCTCATGCATAGGTTATAACCTAGGGTGACACAGAACTAGCTCCAATTCATCAATGTAATGTAGGCATGTATTCCAAATATAGTCGTTAGTGCTTATGGAAAAGAACTTGCATGACATCTTTTGTCCTACCCTCCCGTGGCAGCGGGGTCCTATTGGAAACAAAGGGATATTAAGGCCTCCTTTTAATAGAGTACCGGACCAAAGCATTAACACTTAGTGAATACATGAACTCCTCAAACTACGGTCATCACCGAGAGTGATCCTGATTATTGTCACTTCGGGGTTGCCGGATCATAACACATAGTAGGTGACTATTGACTTGCAAGATAGGATCAAGAAGTCACATATATTCATGAAAACATAATAGGTTCAGATCTGAATTCATGGCACTCGGGCCCTAGTGACAAGCATTAAGCATACCAAAGTCATAGCAACATCAATCTCAAAACATAATGGATACTAGGGATCAAACCCTAACAAAACTAACTTGATTACATGATAAATCTCATCCAACTCATCATCGTCTAGCAAGCCTATGATGGAATTACTCACGCACAGTGGTGAGCATCATGTAATTGGTGATGGAGGAAGGTTGGTAATGACGACGGCGACGGATTCCCGTCTCCGGAGCCTCGAACGGACTCCAGATCAGCCCTCCCGAGAGAGTTTAGGGATTGGCGGCGGCTCCGTATCGTAAAACGCGATGAATCCTTCCCTCTAATTATTTTCTCCCCGAACATGAATATATGGAGTTGGAGTTCAGGTCGGTGGAGCCTCAGGGGGCCCACAAGATAGGGGGCGCGCCTAGGGGGGCAGGCGTGCCCCCACCCTCGGGGACAGGGTGTGGGCCCCCTAGTCTTGATTCTTTTGCCAGTATTTTTATAATTCCAAAAATATTCTCCGTGAAGTTTCAGGTCATTCCGAGAACTTTTATTTCTGCACAAAAATAACACCATGGCAATTCTGCTGAAAACAGCGTCAATCCTGGTTAGTTCCATTCAAATCATGCAAGTTAGAGTCCAAAACAAGGGCAAAAGTGTTTGGAAAAGTAGATACGATGGAGACATATCAACTCCCCCAAGCTTAAACCTTTGCTTGTCCTCAAGCAATTCAGTTGACAAACTGAAAGTGATAAAGAAAAACTTTTACAAACCCTGTTTGCTCTTGTTGTTGCAAATATGTAAAGCCAGCATTCAAGTTTTCAGCAATGATTATAAACTAAACATATTCACAATAACATTTAGATCTCATGTTTACTCATATCAATGGCATAATCAACTAGCGAGCAATAATAGCAAATATCGGATGACAACAGTTTCTCAAAACAATCATAATATGATATAACAAGATGGTATCTCGCTGGCCCTTTCTGAGACCGCAAAACATAAATGTAGAGCACCTCTGAAGATAAAGGACTGAATAAACATTGTAATTCATGGAAAAAGAGATCCAATCATAGTCATACTCAATATAAATTAATATTAATGGATGCAAATGGCAGTGCTGCTCTCCAACTGGTGCTTTTTAATAAGAGGATGATGACTCAACATAAAAGTAAATAGATAGGCCCTTCGCAGAGGGAAGCAGGGATTTGTAGAGGTGCTAGAGCTCGGTTTTGAAATAGAGATAAATAATATTTTGAGTGGCATACTTTCATTGTCAACATAACAACCGAGAGATCTCGGTATCTTCCATGATACACACATTATAGGTGGTTCCCAAGCAGAATGGTAAAGTTTATACTCCCCCACCACCAACAAGCATCAATCCATGGCTTGCCTGAAACAACGGGTGCCTCCAACTAACAACAGTCCTGGGGGAGTATTGTTTGCAATTATTTTGATTTGGTTTGAGCATGGGACTGGGCATCCCGGTGACCAACCATTCTCTCGTGAATGAGGAACGGAGTCCACTCCTCTTGAGAATAACCCGCCTAGTATGGAAGATATAGACATCCCTAGTTGATACATGAGCTATTCCAGCATACAAAACAGAATTTCATCTGAAGGTTTAGAGTTTGGCACATAAAAATTTACTTGGAACGCAGGTACATACCGCATATAGGAATGTATGGTGGACTCATATGGAATAACTTTGGGGTTTATGGAAGTGGATGCACAAGCAGTATTCCCACTTAGTACAAGAGAAGGTTAGAAAGAGACTGGGAAGCGACCAACTAGAGAGCGACAACAGTCATGACCATGCATTAAAATTAATCAACACCAAGTGCAATCACGAGTATGATATAATTGACCATGAACATAAATATCATGGAGGCTATGTTGATTTTGTTTCAACTACATACGTGAACATGTGCCAAGTCAAGCCACTTGAATCATTCAAAGGAGGATACCACCTTATCATACCACATCACAACCATTTTAATAGCATGTTGGCACACAAGGTAAACCATTATAAAGTCCTAGCAAATTAAGCATGGCATAAGCAACTATAATCTCTAATTGTCATTGCAAACATGTTTCATTCATAATAGGCTGAATCAGGAACGATGAACTAACCATATTTACAAAAACAAGAGAGGTCGAGTTCATACCAGCTTCTCTCATCTCAATCAGTCCATCATATATCGTCATTATTGCCTTACACTTGCACGACCGGACGGTGTGGATAATAATAATAATAATAATAATAATAATAATAATAATAATAATAATAATAATAATAATAATAATAATAATAATAATAATAATAATAATAGTGCACGTGCATTGGACTAAGCTGGAATCTGCAAGCATTTAATACAAGGGAGAAGACAAGTTAATATGGGCTCTTGGTTAAATCAGCAATTATGCATATGAGAGCCACTCAACATTTTCATCAAGGTCTTCTCCTCACGACCCCCAAAGAAAAGATATAAAACTATTTACACGGGAAATCTCCCAACAAGAAGAAGAAGAACGAGAAATCTTTTTGGGTTTTCTTTTAATTACTGCTACTACAAGCATGCAAAGTAACTAGCTAAAAGCTACAACTATTTTTTTGGTTTTTCTTAAGGTTTTTCAAACACACAAGAAGAAAGCAAGAAAAAAGAAAATAAACTAGCATGGATAGTACAATGAAAAAGTATGATCACCGACAACTGGCATGAGTGTGTGAACATGAATGTAATGTCTGTGAGAAATATGTACTCCCCCAAGCTTAGGCTGTTGGCCTAAGTTGGTCTATGCCCATGGATAGCCTGGCGGATATCCGAAGTTGTAACTGGGGTCGTACTGAGATGCAGCAGCTACTGCCTCACGAGCTGCAGCTTGGAGACGAGATGCCTCTGTCCTCCTCTCGTACTCGTTCGCCTCCTCCCTGGTTATAACATATCTCCATTTTGCCTAAAAGTCAAAGGAAGTAGGAGCAGGGAGAGTAATATGGACAACACGACCTCTGTCAAAGATTAGTCGGTGCTGGAGAGATTGTTCATTCCTCTCAACAAACTGATAACGAACCATAGCATTAAAATCTAGATAAGCAGGAGGCAACTCCATATCATTTTCATGAATGGTTACCTCAAGAAAATTAGCTAAACGAGTAGCATAAATTCCACCAACACTGGTGCGTGTCGGTCATAAACAAACGGTTTTTACCCCTTTCCATGGCGACATTTGGAACCGTCGACAAGTGAGTGTGTGCGATAGGGTGCCTTCCCACACGACCCAGAAATAGTCGGGGATAGGCCCTCCTAGGACCCAGGCTGGGGCCGTGTGCGATCGGGCGAGGCATCGAAACACAATCATTTCCGTAGGTATGTACATCCCACACGGTGAATCGCAGAAATCATTTCCGTAGGTATGTACATCCCACACGATGAATCCCAGAAATCATTTCTGTAGGTATGTACATCCCACATGGTAACCCGAGAAAATCATTTCTGTAGGTATGTACATCCCACACGGTGAATCCAGAAAAACATTTCCGTTCTATGTATATCACACAATAAATCCAAGGAATACATTTCCGTTCTTATGTACATCCCACATAGTCAATCCAGGGAAAACATTTCCGTTCGGATGTACAACCCACATAATTTTATGTGTAGGCTCGTGTGTGAAAGGTGTAACTATCACACACAGTCTTCCTTGGTTAACTGTTTGCTTTTATTAACTATATCACGCACGATTTGATGAAGAAAACTGTGTGGCATTGGGCTATCCATCGCAACCACTTTTACTGCTAGAACCGTTTGCAAAGGTCCATGACACATTTAGCAGGTTTATTAGTTTACAATTAATAATTCCAGTATTACGCAAATTCACATTTCATATCGAACAGCTGTTTGCCAATTTCATATCAGGCACATAAATATATTATAGCATCGCAGTACGGTAGCTACATGAAAACATCACAGTACAACACATGGCTAGTTCAACTTCATAAGAACAATGTATTCATTTCCCTAATCGAGATCATCAAGGCTTGTCTTATCCAACTCTGCTTTCAGTCAGTAAGAACCTGTTTTGCACGGGCCAACTGGAAAGTGCCTCCTCCTTCTCCAACACCATCTTAGCAAAGTCTTTTTAAAAAAATCGAGCTCATTCTCCACCTTCAACTTTTTATCCCGCATCTTGAAATATGCTTCAGCGTTGACAGGACTTTCTCTAAGCCTAGTTGTCTTCACTTCCTCATACATGCTCCAGAGCTTCGTTAGGCACATATTCAAAGACTGTGGCCACTCTTGATCAACCCACTCCAAGTAAGAACACTTCCGTTCATCCTATAATATTTAAAACTAGATCAGTAACAATTGTGGGGAAAATGGGTTTATAGCAACATAGAAAATCACCAATGCTTATTTTGAAAAACTGAAGAAACATGTTAATTATGAAATATATTCTCAAAAAGATCAATGTGCAAATTAAATAATTGGTACTGAGACAACAACCAAATTCTGGAACATCAGAAGCTATAGTTAACTACAATGACGCTACAAGTTCTTACTCATGTACAATAAATAACAAATTGAACATTTTATGAGGAAGGTAAATATAACTGCAATAGCATAGCAACAGTGTTTGGATGACAGCAAATTCATACTAACAGGTGTGTACATGCACAAATTTAGTAACATAGAACTAATAGCACTAAGGCCGTCCACTATGTATGCCAAAACTGGTGTAAAGACAACTGTTGCTACATCTCGCACCGGTGCCCTGAACTGGCGAGCCGATGCAGCGGAAAAAAATCAGGGATCCGGACTCCGGAGCACATAGTTGCTCCGATGCCCAGTTCCTTCGTGCCATAAAGATTTTGTATTTTACTGCTTGGCTGCTCGGATGTGTGGACCAAAGTTGGCTGCACAAACTGCTGAAGCGGTGCCAAATAATTTTCTAATGGCGCCGTTGATAAGATGGCAACAATTCAAGATACTAGGTACAAACTATGACACTGTCTTAGGATGCGTTTGGTTGAAGGTGTGGTATGGATGGGTTGGGACCGTGACAGTGTCTGCATCACATCTAACAAATGATTTGTAACAACAAAAGAGGGTCTAACCTTCTCTGCACATGCCAGAAACTTCCTCCCAGTGTCCACAGAATCAAATGCAAGTAGCTTCACGCATGGAGATTGATGGTGACAACGAGCAGATAGATCTTCAGCCACCCCACTCCATTCGTTGCCACTGATGGTCTTAGGGAGTTACAAGAGGAAGAAATGAATCAAATCGACCTCCCGGTAAAAATCCTTCATTCCAAGTCATAGCCCGAGAGAGAGAAGAGAGGCATACCTGGGTGGTGAAGTAGTAGTCGCCAGAGGAGGAACCGCTGGAGATGTCTTTGAAGAAGACCATGGCGACCCTGGCGGTAGGATGCGAGACGAAGAGAGTGAGGAAGTGGCTATAGCTTAGCAAGGAAGGAAGGAAGGAAGGAGGGAGGAAACAGGGGAAATGTAACTTGTGGTCGGGGAGAAAAGGGTGTGGGGAAGGGGGGAAGGGGGCAGGGGTAGATATTTTGTCGGTAGGCCAAAATTTTGGAAATGTGGAGGGAAACTTTGCAGGCGGTGCCGCCAGACCATTCACTTTGAATGATTGTGTGCATCGCAAACGATTCTTCTGCTTTATGCGCATGGGATGAGTTTGATAATTCAAATTTTGGTCTCAAGGCATAGGCACATTAACTTTGAACGCACGCGGTGCCGCCGGACCATTCACTTTGAACGATTGTGTGCATCGCAAATGATTCTTCTGCTTTACGCGCATGGGATGAGTTTGATAATTCAAATTTTGGTGGAAATTTCCCCGGGCACGTCATTGCATAATTTAACGTCGCTTGCTAACTTGGGCACACAAAAGAGCGTATAGCAGACATACCACACTTACTGAATCGAGCAATTTTAGTAATTACACAGAGCCAGTTGACCTAAACATTGCTCTAACAAAAGACCAGCTTTAAAACAAAGCCTAAGTACGCATAATTAAAAATCTGCCGCGGCACCGGCCTATGCATCGCCGGTGTGAGATGAGACGTTGATGACTTGTCCTGGCGACATGCCGCCGTTGGTGGACTCCATGTCCCCTGCTGAAGTCGACCGTGTCCTCGTCCTCGTCCTCATCCTCGTCCTCGGCGCCACACTCAAGGTTGTAGTACTCATAGTAGTGGCCGCGCCACAGCTCGCATTGGTACTCCACCGCCGATTCCTCGATGGACAGACTCTTCTCTACCTTGACCTCGGCCACGCGCAACTCCTCCTCCCGGCGCTCCTCGATCTCCGCCGCCTCCTACATCCAGCTCCTGCTCGGCGACCTCATGAGGAAGCAGGTGCTCCATGGCCACCGCCGCCTTTTCTGACATGGGTTGCATGCTGGATTCCGAGGTGGCCTGGAATATCTTGGTGTGTGCATCCACGACCTTGGAATGGATGTCCTGGACCCGGGCCAGGGTGACATCAGCGGCCCGGACGGCAGCTCAAGCGCTCTCGGCGTTTGCAGCCGCCGTCGCAGCTACAGTTGCAGCCGTCTCGGCTGCTGCAGCTGCCCTGTCGGCTGTCGCAGACGCCCTCTTGGCGGAAGCGGCCGCGCTCAATGCGGATGCGGTGGCACTCTTGGCGCAGGCGGCCGTGCTCTCAGTGCAGGCGGCGGCGCTCCGGGGGTACGCGGCCATCGTACGGGCCTTCACGAAGCGTTTCCACGGCATCATCTTTGGAAGAAGGGGGTGCGGGAATGGGGATCAGGATTCGTGGATTTGGGGGTTGCCGGCACTGGAGCAGACGAGCCGGTGAAGCTTAAGGAGGGAGACTTAAATAGACCCAGATATTTTCATCGCAAACGGTTCCTAGAAAACAAGTGTGTGTGATGTCGTGGATATTTTTTATTAGCTGTGAAAGACGAATTTGGAATAAAGTGCCAACGGATGGTGTTTTAAATGAACAAGAAATTTTGTAGTACTAATACAACTGTCATGTCAAATTTTGGAAAATTTCAGGGGTCATTTGACCTTCTAAGACATTTAAGTGACTTTCTAGCCATTTAATGACTGTAATTGAAATTTGAACTACATGTACATGCAACAGGTAACCGTAACAGTTTGAAAACTCATATTTCGTGTACTTGTGTGCGATTTAATTCCATGTGCAGCAAATTGGAAGGAATTTTCAAGCATATTTGTCTAACGGCTATGACACAATTAAGCATGGAGTGACATGGCATTTTAATTCCAAAAAAATAAAAAAATCAGAAACACATGAAACCTTGGTTGATGTAATGTCATGCCACCAAGATGATGTGGTAAAAAATTGGCATGTTTGACCAAAGTTTGGACACACACTCCTCACAAACCGGAGCAACTCACTAGAAGGCTCGTGGTTCCGAGAGGGAACAATGCATGTTTGATGACGAACGGGAGATAGCTTCCTCTTACGGCCTTCAAATTTTTTCTACATCTAACGTTCACTACTACAACTGTAATGTGAAATTTTGGAAAATTCTAGGGGTCATTTGACCTTTTCAAGACATTTAAGTCATTTTCTAACCATTTAATGACGATAATTCAAATTTGAACTACATCTGCATGCAACACCTAACCAAAACATTTTGAAAAATCACATATGTGTACTTGTTTGCGAGTTAATTCCATGTGCAGTAAATTAGAAGGAATTTTCAAACATATTGGTCTCACGACATGGACACATGCATACGTATGCATGGAGTGACATGGCATTTTAATTCAAAAAAAAGAAAAATGATGAGAAACACATGAAACCTTGGTTGATGTAATGTCATGCCACCAAGATGATGTGGTAAAGAAATTGGCACGTTTGATGAACTTTTGGAAACGCACCCCTCACAAACCGGACCAACTCGCTAGAAGGTTCGTGGTTCCGAGAGGGAACAATGCATGTTTGACGACAAACGGGAGATAGCTTCCACTTACGACCTTCAAATTTTTTTCCTATACGTTTAACGTGCACTAATACAACTGTCATGTGAAAATTTGGTAAATTTCAGGGGTCATTTGACCTTTTAAAGACATTTAAGTGATTTTCTAACCATTTAATGACCGTAATTCAAATTTGAACTACATCTACATGCAACGCCTAACCAAAACAGTTTGAAAAATCATATTTTTGTGTACTTGTGTGCGAGTTAATTCCATGTGCAGTAAATTCGAATGAATTTTCAAACATATTGGTGTCAAGGAATGGGCACATCCATGGAGTGCATGCCATGGCATTTCAATTCCAAAAAATGTAAAACAGATCAGAAAAACATGAAACCTTGCTTGATTTAATGTCATGCCACCAAGATGATGTAGTAAAAAAATTGGCCTGTTTGACGAAAGTTTGGACACACACCCCTCACAAACCAGAGCAACTCACTAGAAGGTTCGTGGTTCCGAGAGGGAACAATGCATGTTTGCTGACGGACGGGAGATAGCTTCCTCTTACGGCCTTCAAATTTTTTCCTGCGTTTAACGTGCACTAATACAACTGTCATGTGAAAATTTGGAAATTTGCAGGGGTCATTTGACCTTTTAAAGACATTTAAGTGATTTTCTAACCATTTAATGACCGTTATTCAAATTTGAACTACACCTACATGCAACGCCTAACCAAAATGGTTTGAAAATCATATTTTTCAAACCTTTTGTGCGAGTTAAAAAATCATCAGACGATGTAAATATCTGGTGTTCAAAAAAGAAAATGTAAAGATCTAGCAAGACAACCGGCCCCCACACGATTGGCACTCTATCTCTCGGCTCGAGGTTTGGTAGGTGATTGGCGGGGGTCGTTAATAGGACACAGGTCTGTATTGGAAACTGTCAGCTATTATGTTCGCACACGGATTTGCTGCGGGAATTGTGTGTAATTCAAACTACAGTACTCGTAAATTCCGACGACTGGCATTTGTACTGTCCCCATCGATCTAGATTTCGGCCGCCAATAAATACTACCTTGCTCATGTCGTCCCGCCTGCATTCTCATCTATATCCTCCCCTCGCTCGCCCCCCCCCCTCTCTCTCTCAAATCTTTGCCATGGCGACGCCGGTCTGCCCACGCGCTGACGAGGAGTCGCCGCCCCCCGAGGACGCTCACTCGATTAGCAGGGACGAGGACCCCTACGCGCCGCCTGACGAGGTTGCGCCGGACCCCCCAACTTTGCATTGGTTTTGGGACCAGTACAATCTTTGTCTATGGAAGTTGCTGACGCCGTCTGAGAAAGCCAGCCAAGTGGCGTTAAAGAAGGAGATGGGGGAGGAGGAAGTCAGGTACCAAGCAGCCTGTGAAGCCCCTGATGCCGCCTAGAAAAAGGAGGCGGCGGAGCTTTGGGGGCAGGCGTGTCGTCGTGCCGAGGAGGTGTACGAAGACGGTTACTTCGCGAGGAAGGTCATAGGCGCTGGGCGCCTCGTCGCTGCATGGAGGTGGGCCAATAAGAGGCCGCGCGCGTCCGCCAGCAAAAGGCAGATCGGTACGTCAAGCGCTGCGAGGCGGAGGAGCCGGAGTACTGCCTCCGCACTGGGAAGACGCCGCGCACCAGGGAACTGCTGGCGAGGGGCTGCCAAAATAATGGCCCCAGGAGGGATTATTAGTTTTAGTATTGTTCGTTTTCAATTTTATGCATTGTACCTAGTAGTTAAGTATCATCACGTATATGTGATGAGATATACGTGATCTAATGAACTAATGAACTAATGAACTAATGATGATATATAATATGTGATGATACTTAATATAATATGTGATTATTATATGATGATATATAATATGTGATTATTATATATATATATATATGTATATATATTCTATGATGATCTAATGAACTATTAATATATATATCTACCTACTAATAAACCAGCGATTGCTTCTGGTCATACGTCGTCGCCACTTTTGCACGAAAGTCCCTGCGTTTCTGTGTATTCAACCCGCGCTCCCTTTTAAGTGGATCTGAAGAAACGTTTCGTTTTCACAAATTAACCCCTGCATTTGTAAGTATTCGACCCGCGATCCTTTTTTAAGATAAGGTTTCGTTCTTTCAGGGGCGGCCATGGCAGGGAGGTGTGCTACGCTCGGGCGCCGCATCACCCGGCGCTGCGCTCGGACGCAGCATCAGGCGGCGGTGGCGGCAGGCGCGTGCGGAGACAAAGGAAGAGAAAATGAAGAGGCGGGCGGCGGCCATGGCACGGAGGCAGCGTTGGTGGCGGCAGATCAGGTGCAGATGCCTCTCCTCAGTCTCCTAAGTGGACCTTCTCATGCCGGAAGAATCTAATTTATTGCCGGCTGTAAGCGTGAGGGAGCGAGCAATGTCATCCCCATCATATTTCCTGCAGCTCCATGGGTTAGCCTACGTCATCATGGTCTCCGTCTCCATGTAGTATCTTGAGCTCCGCTGCTGCGCCTTCTTGGTCGGCCCGCACACTTCGTTGTTGCAGGCTCAACCATCATCACGAGCTCCTGGCCGTGCACAGCATGTTGACATCGCGTGCCCTGCCGCCACCATACAGCGCGGCGCATCCTACTCGCTCCCCAGCCATCACGCATTGCTGCCATTGAGATTTCAGCCGCTGGCCCTGTTGCATCACGCTCAACCACATGGCTGACCTCGCCCGTTCGCTGGGACTCACCGCCTAGGAGGATGCCGCAACCTTCGTCGGGACTGCAGGGAGCTCGTCGTTGTTGACATGGCTTCCATTAACAAAGTGCCCTGCCGCCCCTGTCAATGCGGATGGAGGGTCATCTTCATGCCCTGCAGCCTCGCCGGTGACTCCTACGTCATGACCTTCTCCATCTCCTGTGGCACCATGTCTGCTATGTGCTTGAGAGAATGCCTCACATGCTCACACCTTTTATCAAAAGGAAGTGAGGAGGACGATCAGGACCGCGAGCGCGGAGGACAACGATTACCTCACCGGAGGGAGACATGGCCGGTGTTGTGGGGAGGGGGCATGAAGTTAAACATCGATTGAAGATACTATCATGGGTTCCTCACAGAATATGACACAACTGAATATGGAGATCCTGCCGTTGAAGACGCTGACGCACACGAAGATTCAGAAGTTGTTTGCCTCATGGATTGATGAGGACAAGTTAACTGTTTTTGTTGGCACAAGATAACACATTCAGAAGTTGTTTGCCTCATGGATTGATGAGGACAAGAACAAACATTGGCAGGGCTGGAATATCTTCACCATTAGGAGCCAACGATTAAACTTAAAGTGTGATAACATAGATGTGACGTTCTGATTTTCCAACGGATACAAATCTGTGAAAACATACCATTTCTATTTACAGTGGAAATACTTGTAAGGGTAAGACAACACTCATCTTACTCCTTTTTAACTTTTCAGCAAGTCATGTACTAACAGGCTCTAATGTTCTTGTGAATGCGTGTGTGTCTGCAACAGTCTCCGCAACTCTGCAACGGGCTCTCCGAACTAGCCACCGATCCGCCTAACTGCTCTACTGTCCTTGGCTGCCTTCGGATGAAGCTACTGCTTGTGTGCTAGATTGGATGGATAAGCAAGAAAGCAAATCGAATAGGAAAAGATTGGGGGTATATGCATTGATTGGAAACTAAGAAAAGGAGAAGATAAGAGTATGTGGTGGACAAAGCTATTCGTTGATAAAGGGGTGAGCTTTGTCCATGAGGTATTGCATACTGAAGCCACAAGGAGGATTGGAATCATGCTATTTGTTTTTTTGGAAACCTACAGTTAATGAAGCAAACACAAACTGAACCTTAATGTGCTACTTCCTGATCTTTGGTTAATTTTTTGTTATTGATTCATTTTTATGTTTAGTTATTCTATCCACAAGCTAGAAAGACTAGGAAAATTCAGAAGAAAAAAAATTAAAAATGTCTAATGTAATTATTCAATATGTACAGGTGGCCACCATGTCATGTTTGGCTGGGTTACAATCACAAGTATTTCAAGGGTAATCAAGTTGATAAGAACGAGCTTAAATTCAACCAAAAACTTTATGGTGTGGTCTCAAATCTGTGTGCACACTCACATCCTAGCACACAATTATCTGAAACCACATGACACAATCTGAACTACAGAACTACATAGAGCCATTATGGATTTTTTAATTGAGAGACAACTAATTTCTCATTTTTTGATTCATCATGCTTACATGCCCTATCCTAGAGAGAATAACATTGTTTTTTGGTCTGGTTGATTCACTTCAGGTAAATTTTCTGGTAGCTTCAGTTTCTGTACATTGGCATGAAAAAGGTGTTTTTTGTTTAGATGAATTAACTGTTGAATACTCCATGGAAGAGGTAGGCCAGTCAAATGATTGGGAAGAATAAGGTGTATGCTATGGTTGAACGGATTCCTTTTGGAAGACCATTTAACATTGCCTGCCTATTATATCCTTCTGTCCTGAACTGTAGGCAGAAGTGCGATAGCATTTTCTGCTTTATGCTCTCAGGCAGCTGATTTCGTGTCGCGAACTCTAAAGCTTTATATATTGAGTCCCTCTGCACCAGCATGCACACACATCCTTTTTATTTATCTTTTCAAATTAGGCCGCATATGTAGCAGGCGTCAGTTATGATTGATCTTGATGCAGATTGAAGTACAAGCAAGATTGCACCTTTAGTAGAATCAATATCAACTATGAAGTATGTTTAATCTCAGTTATTCGTAAGCTTAATATGTTTTATGGTGACACAAAGTTGAAGTACACTGCAATCTGCACGGGGATCTCCACAATCAGAAAAGTTTAATATCGTACAAATATGGCAGATTTTATTTCAAATTATTGTTGGATTGATTTTCACAAAATTTTCTCTACATGCGGCCTAACACGGCAAGATTGCACCTGTAGTACCATAAGTATGAAGTTAAGTTTCTTTCAAAACTAAAGTATCAAGTGCAGTTAATCTCAGTTACTTGGAGTATATTGTAATGCTGATGCAGATTGAAGGAGGTCGCCCCTATGAACATTTTGGAAACATGTTTGTGATTGAGGACAACGAGTGACAGTAAGATGGCTCACACTTGAAATCACATGAAGAACCATTACCAGAAGGACCATCTCCATAGCTAGGCACATCTGAAATGACATGAAGAACCATAGTTTCTATACAAGTTGCTTTATCTGAAAGTAGACTTCTGAAGATATTAATTTTTCTTATTTGTTTTATAATTTTGGACAACTGAGATTCAGTGCTTTATAATCTTAGTTATTCAGTGCTTTTCACGGCATGCATGGAGTTCTCCTGTGCTAGCCTTGATATCTTGGCCATTAATGTCTCCAGTTACATGTGGATTATTTTCAAGCAGAGCTATTTCATAATTACTTTCAGAGGGCTGGCTGTACTCGTCAACTAGAAAATCAAATCAATATGTGCTATAACATAAACCTAAAATGACACTGTTAGGTCTCCTAAGATGAAAGTATGCATTACAGTGTGATCTATTTATGTAATAGTCATCCAAAAGTATAAATCACTAACTGTTTATCTTCTAATCTAAGACTAGCCAATTCTCATGATCACAACAAAAGGTATTATGAGTTCACACAATTATGTCAGGTTCAAGAGATCTATTTTCTTTTCTCCCGTTGCAACGCACGGGCAAGTTTCCTAGTGTGTGTGTGTGTGTCTATATATATATATATATATATATATATATATATATATATATATATATATATATATATATATATATATATATATATATATTATGAATTCCATTTTCTATCTGTTTTTGTATACTAATTTGAATCTAGCTGTTATCATCCACATATACAGAATGGAAAGCGTATATACACACATCGAAACAGAACATATAAGAATGGAAAACAGAGTACACACATGAAACATAGCAATAAACAGAGCAATACTATGATTGCTGTGAATACAAAGCTATCCACGTCGAAACAACTTTACAAAATAAAGCGTGTCCATGAGACCATGACCAGCAGCCCTTGCCTAGGGTAGCTCTTGGCTCTGCCTGAACTCGTGCAGGCGTTCGTCCAAGCGGTTGACACGCTCACGGTACATCTGCATCGCGATCTCGAGCTCCAAGTTGGCTATTTCATCGGAGATCACCAGCTCGAGGATGCGACGGTCATGTTCCTCTACTACGCCCAGGTGGACACCTGGGCCAAGGAGGCGGTCGAGCCTACGGACCAACGCGTTGGCATCCAGCAGGCCGCGGACAAGGCGAACGGCGGCAGCCATGCGAACGGTGCGGCGGGTGCCTTTTCTTGGCTATGTTGTTACTCCACAGGGAATTGAAGTTGATAAAGCCAAGATTGAAGCTATTGAGAGTTGGCCGCAGCCCAAAACGGTCACACAAGTGAGGAGTTTTCTTGGACTCGCTGGTTTCTATAGGCGTTTTGTGAGAGACTTTAGCACCATTGCTGCACCTCTCAATGAGTTTACAAAGAAGGATGTGCCTTTTGTTTGGGGTACCGCACAGGAAGAAGCCTTCACGGTATTGAAAAATAAGTTGACACATGCTCTTTTACTTCAACTTCCTGACTTTAATAAGACTTTTGAGCTTGAATGTGATGCTAGTGGAATTGGACTAGGAGGTGTGTTATTACAAGATGGCAAACCTGTTGCATACTTTTCAGAAAAATTGAGTGGGCCTAGTCTGAACTATTCTACTTATGATAAAGAATTATATGCTCTTGTTCGGACTTTAGAGACATGGCAACATTATTTATGGCCCAAAGAATTTGTTATACATTCTGATCGTGAATCTTTGAAACATATTAAAAGTCAAGCTAAACTGAATCGTAGACATGCTAAATGGGTTGAATTCATTGGGACTTTCCCTTATGTCATTAATCACAAGAAGGGTAAAGAAAATGTTATTGTTGATGCTTTGTCTCGTCGCTATACTATGCTTTCACAACCTGACTTCAAAATATTTGGTTTGGAGATCATCAAAGATCAATATGTGCATGATGCTGATTTTAAAGAAGTAATGCAGAATTGTAAAGAAGGAAGAACATGGAACAACTTCATTGTTAATGATGGTTTTGTGTTCCGTGCTAACAAGCTATGCATTCCTGCTAGCTCTGTTCGTCTTTTGTTGTTGCAGGAGGCGCATGGAGGAGGATTAATGGGACACTTTGGCGTGAAGAAGACGGAGGACGTACTTGCTACACATTTCTTTTGGCCAAAGATGAGACGGGATGTTGAGCGTTTTGTTGCTCGCTGCACTACATGTCAAAAAGCTAAGTCACGACTCAATCCTCATGGTTTATATATGTCGTTGCCTGTACCTAGTGTTCCTTGGGAAGATATATCTATGGACTTTGTTTTAGGTTTACCTCGAACAAAGAAGGGGAGGGATAGCATATTTGTTGTCGTGGATAGATTCTCGAAAATGGCACACTTTATACCATGTCATAAAAGCGATGATGCTGTTAATGTTGCTGATTTGTTCTTTCGTGAAATTATTCGCTTGCATGGTGTGGCCGTGATACTAAATTTCTTAGCCACTTTTAGAGATGTTTATGGGCTAAGTTGGGTACTAAACTGCTTTTTAGTACTACTTGTCACCCCCAAACTGATGGACAAACTGAAGTAGTCAATAGAACATTGTCTACTATGCTTAGGGCTATTTTAAAGAATAATAAGAAAATGTGGGAAGAATGATTGCCTCATATTGAATTTGCTTATAATCGTTCGTTGCATTCTACTACTAAGATGTGCCCTTTTGAAATTGTGTATGGTTTCCTACCTCGTGCACCCATTGATTTGTTGCCTCTTCCATCTTCGGAGAAGGTTAATTTTGATGCTAAACAACGTGATGAAATGATCTTAAAAATGCATGAGTTAACTAAGGAAAACATTGAGCGTATGAATGTTAAATATAAACTTGCTGGAGATAAGGGTAGAAAACATGTTGTCTTTACACCTGGAGATTTTGTTTGGTTACATTTGCGTAAGGATAGGTTTCCTAATTTGCGCAAATCAAAGCTAATGCCACGTGTTGATGGTCCATTTAAGGTGTTAGAGAAAATAAATGATAATGCATATAAACTTGAGCTGCCTGCAGATTTTGGGGTTAGTCCCACTTTTAACATTGCAGATTTGAAGCCTTATTTGGGTGAGGAAGATGAGCTTCCCGTCGAGGACGACTTCATTTCAAGAAGGGGAGGATGATGAGGACATCAATACCATTGTTACACCCACAACCCCTACTGTTACATATACTGGACCAATTACTAGAGCTCGCGCATGCCAATTAAATTACCAGGTACTTTTGTTTCTTGGTAATGATTCTAATGTTCATGAGAATATGATACTGCCTAAATTGGATACATTTGTTTTGCTTACAAATGAAGGGCCTAGTTTGGAGAAGGATGAACATTGGAGCAAGAACACGCATGGAGTTTATGGCATGCGCAAGAGGATCAAGAACGGAGTTACAAGTGATGATTTCAGGACTTCGAAGCCACCATAAGGAGTGCATGAAGCCTTGGACAAAATGTACAAGATGCCACTTCATAATATTTGTCCATAGGCTATTCTTGGTGCTGCGTCACCTTATTACTGGGCCAGGCCCATGTAATTTCGAAATACTTAAGTATAGGCTATTTTAGAGTCCGTATGTGTGGGGAAACAAGAGTTAGGGTTGGTTTCGGACCCCACCCTCAAGGGCCACGAAATTCCTTCCTCTTCCTCCATATATACAGCCCTTAGGGCGTCGTTTAGACTTTGGGTTTTGTTTAGATTAAAAGTTTTTCATAGCTGCAACTTCGCGTACTTTGTTTGTGTTCAACAACCAGACCAAGGCGTCACCCCACCTTCATTAATAAAGCTTTCCTCTTTTATTCGCAATATCCAGATTGCAATCTCAGTTTCTTGCTTGTTCTTCGTTTGCTCACAGGAAATAGACCCTCGTGGTCAGGTTGATCGTGCTCCGGCGTGGTCAATAACCCCTCGGAAGTTGGTTTAGCGATTGCTAAGGCGCGACGTCTTCGCACGTTCGTAGTCGGATCATCAAAGTCGACTCCCACAGAAAACGCTTGCTATCTCATCGAAACATCGGGACACCTATGCCTCTATCAAGTTCTCTGAGAATGTTGCTCAACTCTCTTAGGGTGCCCTCAGGATACAAAGGTTCCTGAGTCATTTTACCCCCTCTAGTCATAACTCTAACAACATTATCATTTTTCTTAGTATTTAATTCATTAAGCAGCTTTAAGCACTTGTTCTACTTGAGTGGTAACAATAGAAGCATGTTTACTAATAAGTTTGAGTTCACCTTTAACTCTAGACATATAATCACTCAAGTGTTCAATCATATAAGCATCACGCTTCAATTGTCTACCAACATAAGCATTGAAGTTTTCATGTTTAACCATAAAGTCATCAAACTCATCCAAGCATTGGCTAGCAAACTTAGTAGACAGGATTTCAGCTTTATCATATCTATAAAGAGAAATTGCCCTTACTACCTGTGTGGGGTTATCAAGACCATGTATTTCTTCAATAGGTGATAAATTCTTAACATCTTCAGCTTTAATACCCTTTTCTTTCATAGATTTCTTTGCCTCTTGCATATCTTCAGGACTGACAAATAGAATACCCCTTTTCTTTGGAGTTGGCTTAGGTGTTGGTTCAGGAAGTGTCCAATTATTTTCATTAGTCACCATATTATTCATTAGCAATTCAGCTTGATCCACAGTTCTTTCCCTGAAAACACAACCAGCACAACTATCTAGGTGGTCTCTGGAAGCATCGACTAGTCCATTATAAAAGATATCAAGTATTTGATTTTTCTTGAGAGGATGATCAGGCAAAGCATTAAGTAATTGGAGAAGCCTCCCCCAAGCTCGTGGGAGACTCTCTTCTTCAATTTGCACAAAATTATATATTTCCCTTAAAGCAGCTTGTTTCTTATGAGCGGGGAAATATTTAGCAGAGAAGTCATAAATCATATCCTGGGGACTACGCACACAACCAGGATCAAAAGAATTAAACCATGTTTTAGCATCACCCTTTAGTGAGAACAGAAATAACTTAAGGATATAGTAGTAATGAATTTTTTCCTCATGAGTGAATAGGGTGGCTATATCATTTAATTTAGTAAGATGTGGCACAACAGTTTCAGATTCATAGCCATATAAAGGATCAGATTCAACCAAAGTAATTATCTCAGGATCGACAGAGAAATCATAATCCTTATCGGAAATATAGATAGGTGAAGTAGAAAAAGCAGGTTCATATTTCATTCTAGCATTCAAAGATTTTTCTTTCAGCTTAGCTAACAGCTTCTTAAGATCATATCTATCAATGCAAGCACGAAAATCTCTAGCAGTTTCTTCATCCATAACATAACCGTCAGGTACATCAGGCAATTCATATCTAGGGGGAGAATCTTCATCATCACTTTCATCAATATTATCAGTTTCAATAATTTCATCCTCTCTAGCCCTAGCAAGTTGTTCATCCAGAAATTCACCTAGTGGCACAGTATTATCAAGCATAGAAGTAGTTTCATCATAAGCATCATGCATAGTAGAAGTGGCATCATCAATAACATGTGACACATCAGAATTAATAGTAGAAGCAGGTTTAGGTGTCGCAAGTTTACTCAAAACAAAAGGAGAACCAAGTGCAGAGCTAGATGGCATTTCCTTACCTCCCCTCGTAATTGAGGGATAAATCTTGGTTTTCTCGTCTTTCAAGTTCCTCATAGTGATCAAAAGATATAAATCCCAAGTGACTCAAAGAGTGGAGCTATGCTCCCCGGCAGCGGCGCCAGAAAATAGTCTTGATAACCCACAAGTATAGGGGATCGCAACAGTTTTTGAGGGTAGAGTATTCAACCCAAATTTATTGATTCGACACAAGGGGAGCCAAAAAATATTCTCAAGTATTAGCAGTTGAGTTGTCAATTAAACCACACCTGGAAAACATAATATCTGCAGCAAAGTATTTAGTAGCAAAGTAGTATGGAAGTAACGGTAACGGTGGCAAAGGTAACAGTAGGAGTTTTGTAGTAATTGTAACAGTGGCAACGGTAAAGTAACTAAGCAAAGATCAATATGTGAAAAGCTCGTAGGCATTGTATCAGTGATGGATAATTATGTCAGATGCGATTCCTCATGCAACAGTTATAACCTAGGGTGACATAGAACTAGCTCCAATTCAATAATGTAATGTAGGCATGTATTCCGAATATAGTCTTACGTGCTTATGGAAAAAAAGTTGCATGGCATATTTTGTCCTACCCTCTCGTGACAGCGGGGTCCTATTGGAAACTAAGGGATATTAAGGCCTCCTTTTAGTAGAGTACCGGACCAAAGCATTAACACTTAGTGAATACACAAACTCCTCAAACTACGGTCATCACCGAGAGTGGTCCCGATTATTGTCACTTCGGGGTTGCCAGACATAGTAGGTGACTATTGACTTGCAAGATAGGATCAAGAACTCACATATATTCATGAAAACATAATAGGTTCAGATCTCAATTCATGGCACTCGGGCCCTAGTGACAAGCATTAAGCATAGCAAAGTCATAGCAACATCAATCTCAGAACATAATGGATACTAGGGATCAAACCCTAACAAAACTAACTCGATTACATGATAAATCTCATCAACTCATCACCATCCAGCAAGCCTACGATGGAATTACTCACGCACGGCGGTGAGAATCATGAAATTGGTGATGGGGGAAGGTTGATGATGACGACGGCGACGAATTCCCCTCTCCGGAGCCCCGAACGGACTCCAAATCAGCCCTCCTGAGAGAGTTTAGGGCTTGGCGGCGGCTCCGTATCGTAAAACGCGATGAATCCTTCTCTCTGATTTTTTTCTCCCCGAACGTGAATCTATGGAGTTGGAGTTGAGGTCGGTGGAGCCTCAGGGGGCCCACGAGACAGGGGGAGCGCCCCTCACCCTCGTGGACAGGGTGTGGGCCCCTGGTCTTGATTCTTGTGCTAGTATTTTTTATAAGTTCCAAAAATATTCTCCATGAAGTTTCAGGTCATTCCGAGAATTTTTATTTCTGCACAATAATAACACCATGGCAATTCTGCTGAAAACAGCGTCAGTCCGGATTAGTTCCATTCAAATCATGCAAGTTAGAGTCCAAAACAAGGGCAAAAGTGTTTGGAAAAGTAGATACGATGGAGACGTATCAGAGTCACTGCCATGAACTTGGCCAGGGCTGTGTACCCGAGGATGGCGTTGTACGGAAGGTGAATGTGGGCGGCGTCGAAGTCAATGAGCTCAGTACGGTAGTTGTCGCGCTTGCCGAACGTGACAAGGAGGAGGATCTGCCCTATCGGGGTGGTGGAGCCGTCGGTCACTCCTGAGAAGGGCTTGGTCGGCTTCACCTGATCATATGGCACTTGGAGGCGGTCGAACGTATCGATGGATTGAACGTTGAGCCCTGCCCCGCCATCGATGAGGGTCTTGGTGACAAGGACATTGCTGATGATGGGTGAGCAGAGGATTGGGAGGGCGCCGACAGTTGCCGCGCACTTGAGCTGGTCTGACGAGCTAAAGGTGATGGTGCACTTGGACCACTGGAGCGGGCGCGTGGCCTCGAGCCTGGGGAGAGCCGTGTGTACCTCACGCGTGAACTTCTTAAAGATGCGCTGGGAGGCTGGGGCTAGAGCGCCACCCAAGATGCAGGTGATGGCATGCGGCTCCTGGAAGCCCCCAGCCCCCTCGTCCCTGATGATGATCATCGATCCTCAGCGGTGGTGGCAGCGAAGGGAGGCCAACCTTGTTGATAAGGACATGACTACCTTGGATACGACCAAAAATATTGCATACATCCATATTTGTCAGGTGATTTCTAGTGTCAACTATTCAATAATCTATTTATATTATCCAGAACAAAAATACTTCACACACTTTTGTGTTTTGTCTAATTGCAGGTGTATGGGACATTTGTACAATCCACATATGAAGATAATGATAGAGGCGAGGGTGTCCCGATCTTTCGATGAGATGATAACTATCGATTTGGTGGAGACGACTTTGACGATCCGACTACAAACGTGCACGACGTTGCGCCTTAGCAATCGCTAAACCAACTCCGAAAGGTTATTGACCACGCCGGAGCACGATCAACCTGACCACGAAGGTCAACTCCTGCAAGCAATCGAAGAACAAGCAAGAATATGATAAAGCGATCTGAATATTGCGAGTATATATGAAGTATTGATGAAAGTGGGGTTTCATAAGCGGTCTTGGTCTGGTCGTTGGACACAAACGAAGTACACGAAGTTGCAATGATGGCTAACTTTTAACTAAATAAAACCGAAGTCTAAACGATGCCTTAAGGGCTATATTTATAGGGAAAAGAGAGGGGATTTTGTCCACCCTTGGCAAGGTGGTACTAAAACACCTCCTAAGTCGTTTCCCCTACAATATAGACTCTAAAAATAGATTACATGGGCCTGGCCCAAAAAAAGGTGGCGCAACACCAATAATAAGCTATGGACGAAATTTACGGAAGGCCATCTTGTATATTTCGTCCATCTTCTTATATGTCATCATGGTGGCTTCAAAGTCTGGAAATCTCCACTTGAACCTCCGTTCTTGTTCTTTTCGCACGCACCTTCATCTTCGTGCTTGACCATGCTCCAACGCTCAACCTTCTCATCCATGCTAGGCCCTTCAATTGCAAGCAACACAAATGTATCTAAGTTAGGCAGCATCATATTCTCATGAACACTAGAAACATTACCAAGAAACAAAAGTACCTGATAATTTAATTGGCGTATATGAGCTCTAGCAACTATTCCAAGAGGTAAAGCAGCACGGGATATGGGTGTAACTGTGGTAGCCATGTCCTCATCATCCTCCCCTTCTTGAAAACAAACCCGTCCTCGGCGTTGCTTAATCTGAAATCTGGCTAACAATAGAGACAAGGTGTACACGTTGTATATGTATATGTCATCCATTTTAACTGATCTCAGTTGTGGCACATGTCACACAGATATACAAGAGCACCCTTCAAAAGTCATGAAATATAAAGCCAATATATTATCAGAAGAAGTCAAAGGCATGAAAATATTACAACTCAGTTTGCACATATAAGTGAAGCTCTTATTCATAACAAAAGATTGGAAATGCTCATCATTAAACCATCCCAACCTTGATGAACCATCACCAAGATTAGAGGTCATATCAAAATGATTAAACATTGGCACAACTATTTTCAAACCTATTTGATTAATCTAATCTATTCACTGATTCACATGGTTCTTTTGCATGAATAGTTAATTCAATGGGTTCACTCAAGATTGTTTGATCACATCGCAAAGTCAAATCATGAACTTAGTCCTCTAAAATAGCTGGTGTGATCAAAGTAGTGGGTAGCTCATCGCATGGTTCATTTAAATTGAGAAGGCATTTATCATACTCATTCTGAAGAAGGACTTTTGTTGTGGAAAAAGCACTTTCAGGAGGAACATGTGGAAAATAAGAGCTCTTTCACTGCCAACATTCCTGTAAGTTGGTTTAACTTTATTGTCCACCTTCTTCTGTCCCCTGATAAGTTTGAATGGACTGTCAATATGCTAAAGTAATGTGGGAACTTGTCTCTGCTGTGGAAAACATGGATCATGCATTTCTATTTTACATTCCTAATAAGTGCCCTGCTACTCATGCACCTATCTGTCAGGCCATTGATATTGATGAGCAAGTTAATAATGATCAGGGCAAGGAAAATATTGGGCAGGCTCCCAATATGCAGGATGTGGAATCTCAAGACCTACTACAGCCTTTTTGCTCTGACAATTTGAGGAAGAGAAGGAGTGGGAAGACTCGCCTTGTTGAAACTGAGGTAAGAAGAAGTGATAGAATCAAAAAGGATAATGCTGGGTACAAAAGGAACTCTTGCTCAAATAATAATTGTTTGCCTTGCAATGCTGCTCCTCCCATCATTCAAAAGTCAGTTGTTAAAAACCTCACTGCTTCTTTCTGTAAGGTTGCTGAGAGGGAACTGGAGGACAAGCTGGGTAAGAAGCCCAGGAGAAGGCAAAATGAGGACTTGGTCAAGGTGCCCTTGACCAAGGGAGAGGACAATCCATCCAACTCTTCTTGATGTTAGTGGTCTTCTGCTGGCTTAGGGTTTTAAGGAACAGTGATTTTGGACCCTGTTGCTCTTACTGGGCTTTCTTAATATCTGATGTAATGATGGAAGTATGGTACTTTATGGAACTTGTTGATCTGCTGGTGTACTCTATTATTAAGACCTATGAGCTGTGTGGTTTGTGGCTGTTATGCTGTTTTTGTGATGTGCTCTGTTTCCTGGCACTGTGCCTTCTGTTCTTCCTCTTGACTGATCAAGTGTTGGTACTTGATTTCTGGTGCACAAACTGCTATTGTTTTCATGAATAACACAAACAGAAACTGGAGTATCCTTAACTGGAATATTAGAGGGATGAATTCTGAAGATAAATGGTTGGCTCTAAGGCAGAAAATTGATGAGAGTGATTGTAACATCTTGTGCCTTCAAGAAACTAAAAGAGATTCTTTTGACACAGCTTACATTAAAAACTTCTGTCCTAACAAAATTAATAAATTTGCTTTCCTCCCATCTGTTGGAGCTTCTGGGGGATTGCTTGTTGCTTGGAATGGTACACAGTTTACTGGAGAAGTTATTGCACAAAACAGATTCTCTCTCTCAGTCCAATTCACCAGCTTACTGTCCAATCAGTCATGGATCCTAACTAACATATATGGTCCCTGTAACCCACAGGACAAAGTGGATTTCATTAACTGGTTCTTGAACATTCATATGCCTGCACATGTAGATTGGATTCTTATGGGAGACTTTAATCTTATGAGGGCCCCTTCAGACAGAAATAGACCTGGTGGAGATGTGAATGACATGCTTTTGTTTAATGAGGCAATCAGTAACCAAGGCTTAATTGAGTTACCTTTGCAGGGCAGAAAATTCAGTTGGAGTAACATGCAGCAGGATCCCCTATTGGTCAAACTGGATTGGTTTTTCACTTCTACCTCTTGGATGACCACTTTCCCTAACACTATTGTGCTCCCTCTTGCAAAACCGATTTCTGATCACTTGCCTTGTGTTATTAAAATTGGCACTTCCATTCCAAAAGCAAGTGTTTTTAGATTTGAAAACTATTGGTTGCAACACTCAGACTTTAAAGAGGTGGTTGCTGCTGCTTGGAGCATCCCAGTGGGAAATCTTGATGCTGTTAAGAGTTTAAATGCTAAATTTAAAAATTTGAGGAGAGCTTTGAAGTTGTGGGCCAGGTCTTTATCCTGTTTGAAAGCTCAAATTGCTAAACTCAATGAGCTCATATTTCTTTGGGATTTCTTTGAGGAATTTAGGGAATTGGATATTCATGAATGGAACTGCAGGGCCATTCTCAAAGATCAGCTGCTCATTTTTACGAGGAATCAAAATATTTACTGGAAGCAAAGGGGTAAAATTAAACGAGTCAAATTTGGAGATGAAAACACAAAATTCTTCCATACCAAAGCATCTATCAATTACAGGCACTATCATATTGCTGTTCTTCAAAATGATGACCAAGTGGAAATTTCTGATCATGCTGGGAAAGCTGCAATCTTATGGGAATTTTATAAGAAAAGAATGGGAACATCTCACAAAACATCAATGCACTTTGATTTGAACTCCTTATTTGGTCCCAGGCAGTACCAGACAATTTTTGATTACCTGGAGCTACCTTTCACTGAGGAAGAAATCAATGCAGTTGTCAAGGACCTCCCACTTGACAAATCACCAGGCCCAGATGGTTTTAACAATGAATTTTTCAAATCTTGTTGGGATATTATTAAAGTGGATGTGCTTAGATTTATTCAGGACTTTCATGCTGGGCAAATCTCAATTGAGAGCTTAAACACCTCTTACATCACCCTCATTCCTAAAGGAAGCACTCCTCTGACAGCAAATGACTTCAGGCCAATCTCACTACTTAATTGCTGTCTTAAACTTGTCACTAAATTGTTGGCCAACAGGTTGCAGAAAGTGATTCTCAAATTGGTGCACATCAACCAATATGGATTCTTAAAGGAAAGATCCATCCATGACTGCTTGGGCTGGGCATTTGAGTATCTACATCAATGCCATAAATCCAGAGAAGAAGTTATTGTGCTCAAACTAGATTTTGAAAAGGCTTTTGACACCATTGAGCACCAGGCAATTTTGGATATCTTAAAGGCCAAAGGGTTTGGAGATAGATGGATCAACTGGATTAAAATGTTGTTTACTTCTGCATCATCAGCTATCTTGCTTAATGGTGTGCCTGGCAAAAAGTTTTACTGTCTTAGAGGAGTCAGGCAAGGAGACCCTCTGTCCCCACTCTTATTTGTGCTTGCTACTGACTTGCTCCAGTCAATTCTCAATAAGGTCATGCACATGAGTTTGCTTAAATCACTTCTGCAAGTGGAGTCATGCCCTGACTTTCCTATTGTCCAGTATGCTGATGACACTCTCGTTCTCCTCCAAGCTGATGCAAAACAACTTCATTGCCTCAAAGCACTCCTCAACACTTTTGCAGATGCTACTGGCCTGAAAGTGAACTATAATAAGTCAAGCCTCATCCCAATTAATGTGCCAGAAGACAAGGTGGAAATCTCGACCAATACTTTTCACTGCAAAAGAGAATCTTTCCCCATTCAGTATTTGGGAGCACCCTTGGGTCTTCATAAACCAACTGTGGAGCAATGCTTTCCTCTTGTCACACGACTGTAGAAGAAGCTTGTGGGTTTATCTTCTTTCATGACTCTGGCTGGCAAATTTCTACTAGTAAAGTATGTCTTAAACTCTCTATTGATATACCTCATGGGATGCCTTGATGTCCTTGTAACTATTAAAACCCAAGCCATCAAGTTTTTGAGGCATTGTCTCTGGAGAGGGCCTGATCTAGAGGACCATAGGCCTGCTATGGTTGCTTGGAGTACTGTTTGTAGACCTAAGGATCAAGGAGGTCTGGGGGTCAAGGATATTTTTGTTCAGAACAAAGCTCTTCTTCTCAAGAACCTACACAAGTTTTATAATAGGCACAACATCCCATGGGTCAATTTGATTTGGGAAACCTACTATAGCAATGATTTGTTGCCTGGCAGTTCTTGGGTTGGATCCTTTTGGTGGAAGGCAAACCTCAAGCTCATTGACAACTTTAAATCTTTGGCCAGATGTCACATAGGGGATGGTAAAAGTGCTTTATTCTGGTCTGACCTGTGGCATTCAGCATGTTTACAAGACTTGTTCCCACACCTTTTCTCCTTTGTGAAGAACAACAACACTACTGTGCACACCATTATTCATACTGAATTCCTGGAAGATTTATTCCACCTTCCACTCACTATGCAAGCCTTCCAGCAATTTGAACATATGTAAGACATCTGTATTACCTTAAGGACCTCTGCCACCCTGGATTGCACTGACACCTGGAGCTACATTTGGGGTAATGGCCAATTCTCAGTTGCTCAGGCTTATAAAGTAATGATGGGAGTCAGAATAGTGCCTCAGCAGTTTAACTGGGTTTGGAATAGTTCTTGCCAGCCCAAACACAAGGTGTTTTTTTGGAGATTACTTCATGATAGGCTCAATACTAGGAACCTTCTACGCAGGAAAACCCTCCATTTGGAAAGTTACAACTGTGCTGTCAATAATTGTCCTCAGGAGGAAACCTTGCAGCATCTCTTTTGGACCTGCCCTTTTGCTTGCCAGTGTTGGGACCTTTTATGCCCTACAAGACAAGCTAATGTTTCTGTGCTTGAAGCTTTTGATGATCTCAGGCAGAAACTACATGTACCATTCTTCATGGAAATAATCATCCTAGCTTCTTGGGTCATCTGGATCTCAAGGAATAATCTCATCTTTCAAGCAATTCAACCTTCGGTTCAGAGGCGGAAAGCAATCTTACTTGAAGAGCTTAATTTGCTCAGATTTAGAATTAAAAAGAGTTATGCAAGGGCTTTCTGTACTTGGCTTGACAGCCTTGTTCTGTAATCTTGTTTGTTTTAGATAGTTTTTCTTTCTTTCTTTCTTTCTTTTTAGGGCTTACCTCAAGCCTTTGTACTTCTGGACCCTTGCTTCTCTTTTTTAATTAATAAAAATGACAGTGGGGTTTTGCCCTACTGTGTATAGTCAAAAAAAGATCGGTACCTTTGTCATTACCTCTTATGATCGACAAAGATGATGTAGGCACTCTAGGTGGCGACACGTCACATGGTGGAGGTGATGTAGTGCTCTCAACAATGGATGTTGTTGTCATAGGAGACGCAATGGTGGAAGGAACAACCATCGCAACTCTTGGGATTTGCACCTTCCGCTTGTTTATCTTGTGGGCAACACGTCTTGTTATCTCCTGTTCAGCTTTGCAAGCAAGATGAAACAAACGGTCCATAGGATAACATGTTTCATGAATTAGTATCTCCTGAATGTCACGGTTTAATCCTCCCCAAAATCTATCCATAAAATCTTCTTCACTTTCTTCTAAAGAGGAATGCAACAAGGTAGTTTGTAAATCATCATAATATTTCGTTACGGTGTCACTACCTTGTTTTAAATGTTGTAACTTTTTCATCATGTCACGAGTATAATAAGCGGGGACAAATGTATGTCGCATGGCAAGTTTCAAATCATCCCAAGTAGTAGGTATATAACCGAGGTGTAACCGACAATATTCACTCCACCAAACTAAAGCATAACCGGTGAAAGAACCAACCGCAACCTTAACTTTTTTATGTTCATCAAAATTATGGGAAGCAAATATATTATTTATGTTGAACTCCCATTCAATATATAAAGCGGGTCTAAAACAACCATTAAATGATGGTATATGAACATTAACCTGATCATGTGCATTTGAATGTTTATGCACCTCTCGTGATCGCTGTGGAATTTGCATAGGTGGTGGCACGTCTCCCGCGATCGACAAAGCCCATGAATTGACTCTAGATCCTATCATGATTAATAGAAACAAGAAACAAAATCCAAAAATAATGTTCCTATAACTACTAAGATGTGGTGATAAAACGCTAACAGTAAAGCAAATATCAATGTCTTATAAGTTTTTACCATGCAGCAGGCGGTGATCGGCAACAAGCGGTGTCAAGTAACTCCAAAAGTTGGGTAAAGCGATTGCTAGGTGAACGTATGGATACACGGTGTAGAAATATGTGGAGCTAGGTTGGCTTTATATATGTGGAAAAAATGCTAAAACCACGTTAATTAATGCAAGCTGAAAATTCGTTCAAAATGATCGAATGCTGGTTCTAGGCTAGATCGTGCTAGAGACGCGAGCCTATGACACAAATAATTTTCATGCACTGACAAAGTAGCACAAAACAATACACGGTGAGGGGAAAAAACTGCACTCCAAGATACTTCCGAACAATAGGATGCCCTCCAAACAGAATAAAGCACTTAAATCTATCTCATCCTTCCACAATATTCTGTTCTTTTGCAGCGTGGTCTCCAACGTGAATGATTCCAACCAAACAAACTAGCACGTATAGATGTACTTGTCTTTTTTTTCCTCCAGTGCAAATTTTGCAACCGGACCAACACAATAGAAGTTGTCGAATCTGTTTTTCTTTTCTATCCTTCCAAAAGATGTGCGTGTATTCTACCACGTGAGGCCTTTCTTTGGAAACAAGATGCAAAAAACGAAATTTCCTTCAACAGGCCAAATTTGGATCAGCACTTGCCTTCTCTCTCTTTTTTTGCTGCGATCTCCACTTCTCCCGTCCAAATCTGCTCTCTTTTTTTAGCTGATATGAAGTTACCAAACCAGTAAGATTCGGCCTGATTATTTTTTTTATTTTGCAGATCCGCAGTTACCAAACCAGGTGCATACTACGTCCCCCTTTTCCTCTTCTTTTTTAGTCAAAACGCCCCAGCAAACTTCCCACAAAATCAGCCAGCTACCAAACACCAACGCACTTGCCTTTTGTTTTAACTCACTTTCCAATTAAATTAAACCGATCAACCCTCTTTTTTTATTTGGCTGATTTTTTTGCGTATTACTTTCCAATTAGCGCACAACTCACGTCCTTCCTTCCTTCCTTCTTTCCTTTTTTTCAAAGAAAATTGCCCAACAACAACGGCCACCAACCAAACCGATTGGCACTTGCCTTTTGATACGCACAAAACTTTCCGCAACCAACAAATTCCTCACTAATTACAGATTCAACTTTCCTTTCAAGCACCCACGTGATCTGTTTCTTCCTAATGTTCTCTTTTTTTTCGATGAACACACTTTCCAAAGGATAACTCCTTCCACGTGAGATCTCGCACTCCAAAGCTGGCAAATCTTTCGTGAGGAAACAAACCCAGAGGAAGAAACGGATCAGTTTTTTTATTCTTTCCTCTATCCACGGCAGTTCCTTCTATCTGCTTCTTTTTTTTCGCGCACTAGATTTCTTCTCAAACACAAAAAAAATCCAGAAAAAGTGAATCGCCAGGACTCCACGTTATGCGTAGACGTGACCAAACCGAACAGTTTTTTTCTTTGGTCTCCGCTTCCTCCAAAACAAAAGGCAATCCCTTAGTCTTAGCAAACAGAGTCAAACTTCCCTTTTTTATATCCACGTTGGCTGCTCCTTTTTTTAACCTCCTAATGGATCAACACTTTCCTTCTAGTACACAACCGAATCCAACAACTTTAATTTCCGTTGTTAATCTTTCTCGGTTCTTTCTCTCTCACGTACCGGGTCACGTACACCCCAAGTACAAATTGATCTGAATTATTATTTTTATGTGTGATCACAACGTCCCAACAAAATTTGCCCACCAGATCTCTCGAGATGAATCAAGTATCAATATTGCTCACGAGAGGATGACGACAAACGACAATGGCTGGTGGATGGTGGTGATGTATGACAACAACAGCGGCAAAAACAACGAGTGGCAGCGGAAGAGGAGAATTATGCGGATGATGGCGTAAGCGTATGCGGCGTGAAGCAAACGTGACTAGAACTCAAAACTCTAAAAGACTAGACACTAGAAACCAGCAATTCGACACACGATGCAACCGAAAATTCAACAAAACAAAAACTAAGTGATAATAGCGAAAGGCTCAGACTGTTTGGGATATGACGAACTAATCTAACTTTTTTGTGGCTTTTTTGTGGACTATAGGTATGAAGAACAGATGCAATCTAAACTATGAAAAACTGGAAAATCTCACCGAGCAACCTGAAAACTGATACCACTTGATAGAGGCGAGGGTGTCCCGATCTTTCGATGAGATGATAACTATCGATTTGGTGGAGACGACTTTGAGGATCCGACTACAAACGTGCATCACGTTGCACCTTAGCAATCGCTAAACCAACTCTGAAAGGTTATTGACCACGCCGGAGCACGATCAACCTAACCACAAAGGTCTACTCCTGCAAGCAATCGAAGAACAAGCAAGAATATGATAAAGCAATCTGAATATTGCGAGTATATATGAAGTATTGATGAAAGTGGGGTTTCATAAGCGGTCTTGGTCTGGTCGTTGGACACAAACGAAGTACACGAAGTTGCAACGATGGATAACTTTTAACTAAATAAAACCCAAGTCTAAACGATGCCTTAAGGGCTATATTTATAGGGAAAAGAGAGGGGATTTTGTCCACCCTTGGCAAGGTGGGACTAAAACACCTCCTAAGTCGTTTCCCCTACAATATGGACTCTAAAAATAGATTACATGGGCCTGGCCCAAAATAAGGTGGCGCAACACCAATAATAAGCTATGGACAAAATTTACGAAAGGCCATCTTGTATATTTCGTCCATCTTCTTATATGTCATCATGGTGGCTTCAAAGTCCGGAAATCTCCACTTGAACCTCTGTTCTTGTTCTTTTCGCACGCACCTTCATCTCCGTGCTTGACCATGCTCCAACGCTCAACCTTCTTATCCATGCTAGGCCCTTCAATTGCATGCAACACAAATGTATCTCAGTTAGGCAGCGTCATATTCTCATGAACACTAGAAACATTACCAAGAAACGAAAGTACCTGATAATTTAATTGGCGTATATGAGCTCTAGCTAATATTCCAAGAGGTAAAGCAGCACGGGATATGGGTGTAACTGTGGTAGCCATGTCCTCATCAGATAAGGGAAAAAGAGAAGTTTAGGTGCTGTTCAAAAAGTCCATTCACGTCACTTTTGGGCCAAGAGAAGATAGAGTCCAAGTCTCTCACATTCTGAATTCAGATTCGGACTGCACAGACATACCTCACTCAAAACGGCAAGAACTTTTTCATACGAACTCCGAATTGGGTGATTCTTTTTTTGTTGGAAAGTAGATTTCGTCCTCTTTCCACCCCAATTTGATTCACCTTTAAATTAGTCCGGAGCATTAAGATATGGACGAAACAATTTGACGCTGCAGCAGAAACCGAGTCAAACAACAAGTCCAAAGGTGTTGCATCACCTCCACCTGGGCCCATGAGCCTTTTACGACCTAGGGTTGGTTTTAGGCTGCCTTGGGACGTCCTCCCACCTCCTTGGCCGCCACCCCTTGCTCCTATATAAGTAGATCCACCTAGTAGCTTTTTCTTTGGGTTTTGTTTAGATCAAAAGTTTGCCATAGCTGCAAATTCGCGTACTTTGTTTGTGTTCAACGACCAGACCAAGGCGTCACATAACCCCACCTTCATTAATAAAGCTTTCCTCTTATATTCGCAATATCCAAATTGCAATCTTAGTTTTCTTGCTTGTTCTTCGTTTGCTCGCAGGAAACATGCCCTCGTGGTCAGGTTGATCATGCTCCGGCGTGGTCAATAACCCTCGGAAGTTGGTCTAGCGATTGCTAAGCCGCGACGTCTCACACATTCGTAGTCGGATCGTCAAGGTCGACTCCCACAGAAAACGATAGCCACCATCTCATCAAATCATCGGGACACCTTTGCCTCTATCAAGTGGTATCAGTTTTGAGGTTGCTCGGTGAGAATTTCCAGTTTCCCCTAGATTAGATTTATTTTCTTACCTATTGTCCAAGAAAAAGCCACAAAAAAGTTAGATCTATTCATCCTTTTTGTCCAAGCCAGTCTCAGCCTTTGCAATTTTCTTTTCATTGTTTGCATTATTGAATTATCGGTTGCATCGCCGTGTCGAGTTGCTGGTCTTAGTGTCTAGTTCGTTTAGAGTTTCGAGTTCTGTTCACATTAGTCACGTCGCTGCTGCATCGTTATCCCTTCCGCTGTCCACCACATCATCCATCAATTTCCATCACATGTTACCCATAGTTCATTGTCACAATCATAGTTGAGGTCATTCACATCTTCGCTTGATCCAATCTGCATCTTATCTAGTTTGTCTTGGAAAGGGGAGAGAAAAAAGTCAGAGAAAAAAAGAGAAAGAAAAAGAAAAAAAAAACGTGTGAGAAAAAAAATGAAAAAAAATTCGGATCTATCTAGACTCAATCTCGTACTTGAATTCGGATTGGAATCTGTTTTGTGCACTGTTCACTAAAACAGGCATAACTTCCTCATACGAAGTCCGTTTTGGCTCCACGAGTACTCAAATAAAAGCTAGCGACGAGACGCATCTAAATAGTTGCAGAGGCAATTTCAATATTTGACACCTACAAATCAGCTTCCAAATAGGTCTTTTTGCCCTCCGAAGTTCGCGGACACATCTTATTCCAGTTTTTCAGGCCAGTTTTAGAATTCTTTGACTCCTCATATCAATTCGGAATTGAGTGATTCTTTTTGAATTGGAAAGCTTGAGTTAGTAGCATTCTTTGAAAAAAGTTATCAAAAAATTGGCTCAAACTTTTCAAGAGGAAAGTTGGAGAGAGAGTTGTTGTATATCCTACTTGGCAGTTGTTTTTCATCATTATGTTTAGTGCCGTTGTGATCTTCACTTATATCTTGCTGTCCAGAGCTACTTAGTATGCTTCATTGATGCTAGTTGTGCTATGCCGTGACCTCATTAGTGTTCTAGGATCGCGTCTCTAGTCCGGTCTAGCCTAGGACCAGCACAGTACCATCGTTGAGCGTTTATTCAACATTGCATCTTTGAATTGATTATTGCTAATCTTTTGCTACCATATATAGCCAACCCATCTCCACATATTTCTACACCGTGTATACGTATGTTCCCCTGGCAATCGCTTTACACAATCTTCAGAGTTATTTGACACCGCTGGTTGCCTGTCACCACCTGCCGCATGGTAAGAACTTGTAAGATATTGATATTTGCTTTACCGTGAGCACTTTACAACCACATTCTAGTAGTTCATAGGAACATTATTCTCGAATTTTGTTTCTTATTTCTACTAATCATGACAGTTTCCGGAGACATAAGTTCTTGGACGACGGACACATCATCACCATCACGAGAGTTGGGACAACACACACAAGCACATGGTCAGGTTATCTCTTTATCGTCATTTGAGGGTAGATTTAATCCTGCTATTTATCTAGCTTGGGATCTTGAAGTAGAACAAGTTTTTAGTCACCATGACTTTTCTGAACTTGAGTGAGTACGAGCTGTCACTAGAGCATTTACTGGTTTTGCTTCTGTTTGGTAGAGTGTGCATTGTAAGAAAAACATTGATAAGCAACCCACAACTTGGAAATATTTGAAAGATGTAATGAGACAACAATTTTTCCCTCCTTACCATCGTCGTGAATTGCTTCGCAAATTTGAACAATTTAAACAAGGCAACAACACTGTTCATGCTTACTACCAAGAGTTCAAATCTTATATGCATCATTGTGACATAGAAGAATCTGAGGATGATACAATGAATAGATTTTTTGGTGGTTTGAACCATGATATTCAGGCACGATTTCAGTATATTCCTCGCTGCATTACTGGTATGTATGTTCGTGCTTGTACCTTTGAGAGACAGTTACAGGAGGATGCATTGGGTGACTACAACAACTACTATTCTAGTTCATGCTCACCACCACCACTTGTTCCTCCACCGTTGCACCTACTAGAGCAGCCACACCTTAGATTATGAGCGCGACATCATCTCAAGAGTATGGTACATTGCCATCATCCGTACCTACATCAGCTACATCTTTGCGACAAGGTAACTGTAAAGGTATTGATGATATAACTTCACATGAGAATGATGCATGCCTAGTTAACTTGAATACATTATGTGTTGAGTTACCTGTTGATTTGAGCGCATCACCTATTTTAGAGAATCATGTTACTGTCATGAATGCGTCATGTGATCAAACAACTGAAATACCAACAATTTTGGGTGCACCCAATGAATTAACTGTTGATGCAAAAGAACCAGTGTTTAATCATTTTGATATGACCTCTAATCTTGGTGATGATTCTGTGTCAAATGACTTATTGCATATTGGCTTATTTAAGCAGGTTGTAGCATCTAAATTCGATGCAAGTAAGGTTTATTCACCAATATTGGGATGGTTTAATGATGAATATTGTCAATCTTTTCATATGAATAAGAGCTTCACTTATATGTGCAAACTGAGTTGCAATACTTTCATGCCTTCTACTTCTTGTGATAATATTTTGGATTTATATTTTATTCACTATGAAAGTTACTCATGTATACATGTGTCATATGTGCAAATTCCACGGGAAGTAAAAATTGATGACATATACATATACAACATGTACACCTTGTCTCTTTTGTTAGCCATATTTCAGATAAAGCAACGCCGAGGACGGCTTTATTTTCAAGAAGGGGATGATGATAAGGACATGACTACCTTGGATACGACCAAAAATATTGCATACATGCATATTTGTCAGGTGATTTCTAGTGTCAACTATTCAATAATCTATTTATATTATCCAGAACAAAAATACTTCACACGCTTTTGTGTTTTGTCTAATTGCATGTGTATGGGACATTTGTACAATCCACATATGAAGATAAGGGAAAAAGATAAGTTTAGGTGCTGTTCAAAAATTCCCTTCACGTCACTTTTGGGCCAAGAGAAGATAGAGTCCAAGTCTCTCACGTTCTGAATTTAGATTCGTACTGCGCAGACATACCTGACTCAAAACGGCAAGACCTTTTTCATACGGACTCCGAATTGGGTGATTCTTTTTTTGTTGGAAAGTAGATTTCGTCCTCTTTCCACTCCAATTGGATTCACCTTTAAATTCGTCCGGAGCATTGAGATATGGACGAAACAATTTGACGCTGCAGCAGAATCCGAGTCAAACAACAAGTCCAAAGATGTTGCATCACCTCCACTTGGGCCCATGAGCCTTGTACGACCTAGGGTTGGTTTTAGGCTGCCTTGGGACGTCCTCCCACCTCCTTGGCCTCCACCCCTTGATCCTATATAAGTGGATCCACATAGTAGCTTTTTCTTTGGGTTTTGTTTAGATCAAAAGTTCGCCATAGCTGCAACTTCGTGTACTTTGTTTGTGTTCAACGACCAGACCAAGGCGTCACAGAACCCCAGCTTCATTAATAAAGCTTTGCTCTTATATTCGCAATATCCAGATTGTAATCTTAGTTTCTTGCTTGTTCTTCGTTTGCTCGCAGGAAACAGGCCCTCGTGGTCAGGTTGATCGTGCTCCGGCGTGGTCAATAACCCTCGGAAGTTGGTCTAGCGATTGCTAAGGCGCGACGTCTCGCACGTTCGTAGTCAAATCATCAAGGTCGACTCCCACATAAAACGATAGCCACCATCTCATCGAAACATCGGGACACCTTTGCCTCTATCGCTTGTCCTGAGGACGGTCCTCCCGAGGCTGATCCCTCCAGTCGCCCTTGCGAGGCTGGTCCTGCCAGCGGTCCTCCCAAGGATGGTCGCACAACTCCTGGCGGGGGCCATAGTCGTCCCAGCATCCTCCACTTCGTCCTCCTCCCCAGTCGTAGCCTCGGTCGTTGCGCTCGGGGCGTCGACCGAAGCACCCATCATGGATGACCTTGAGCTCCTGACAGTCCTTGGTGTTGTGGCTTTGCACATTGTGAAGGCGTAGAATGGATAGCTGCCCTTGGACGACTCCGGGTGGTCGCAGCCGCGCTTCATCTCTGGCTCAGCCGCGAGCACGGTCGCTCCCTTGCGCTTCACATCCTTGTCCTTGGCCTTCTTATCCTGTAGGTCGGCACCTGGAAGCTCGAGGAAGGAGAGGCGCCCTTCCTCAGCTCTTGCGCACTTGCTCGCCATGTTGAACATCTATAGAGCCGTGCATAGGTCCTCATGGATAGCGAGATCCTCCTTCATCTTGACGTCATGGACGCCATCTGAGAACGTAGAGATGATGGCCTCATCCGTCACCTTGGGGATCTTGCGGCGGATACTGTTGAAGCGCTGTATGTACTTCTGCAGGGTTTCCCCTGACTGATGTTTGATGCGCCGCAGGTCACCCACGGCCGGCAGGAGGTTGCGAGCGCCCTAGAAATTGGCGACTAAACGCTCGTGTATCTCTCCCCAAGAGGAGATTGATCCCACAGGTAAGTTCAGGAGCCACGAGCGCGCGCCATCTTTGAGGGCCATGGGAAACCAGTTTGCCAAGACTTTCTCGTCGCCGTTGGCCGCCTCGATGGTCAGCTCATAGAGCTGCAGGAACTCAGTAGTGTCAGGGGTGCCATCATAGCATGGAGGCAGGTCGGGCTTGAACTTTCCAGGCCAGACGACGCTGCGTAGCTCAGGGGTGAAGGCACAGCAGCCTGCTGTAGCTATTGGAGCCCGCTGTGGGGGTGGAGCCTGGTCTTGGTACCCATGCACCGCCAACACGTGCGGCGCACAATCTTGACGTGGCGGTGCTGGGAATGCAGGAGCATCTTCTTGCGGCCGAGGGACCTCCTCGCAGCTTCCTTCTTCATGTACGGGCACCCTGCACGGCAGGTCGCGTCGCGGGACCGCGCGTCTTGGTGCGAGGGCGACGTCTTGACACGGAGGTGGTGGATGCGCCCCATTGGCCACGTCGCCCACAGCGGGAAGCGGATGAGGCAATGAGAGGGATGGTGCAGGAGAGCCCCCAATGGTGCTGACGAGCTCGGTGATGCGGTCCAGCCAGTCCTCATAGAGGTCGTCGACTGGGCGGTAGCGCAGGAGCTCGTGTGCCATGAGCAGCATAGCCTACGCGTCCGTGGGCCCGCGGCGAGTGAGAGATGACGAACTGGTCGGTGTCAGCGACGGGGTGGCGGTGCGTCCGTCCCGCCGTACGAAGGGGTGCAGCGACAAAGCCTGCTGCTCGTTCCCCACCAGGCCAGTGGCGGCGTTGGCAGCAGGCGACAGAGAGAGACGGGGAGGCCCACCGACAGGCGCCGTCTGGGTGACGCGAGCGTTGAGAGCGGCCCGACGCTCAGTGCAGGCTCGACGAGATTCAGCCATGGAACTGGTGGAGATGTGGAGCGTGGATTGAAGGAGGAAAAGCTTCGGCGCACCCCTACCTGGCGCGCCAAATGTCGGATTCTGGGTTCTGCAGACCCTTGAGAGGTTCGAACTCTGGGGTGCGCACGAAGGACTCCTTCTCCCCAGCCCGCCTACCCAACGATTCCACGGCCTAGCTCGATGAATCCATAGAACACGAGACACAGAGGTTTATACTGGTTTGGGCCACCACGTGGTGTAATACCCTGCTCTAGTATGGTGGTGGATTGCCTCGAGGGCTGAGGATGAACTAGTATAGTGGGTAAACAGCCTCTGGAGGAGAGGTGTTGTTGAGCTCGATGAGCTGGTGGGTGTGAGGATGGAATGGATCCGATCAAAGATCAGTTGCCTCCTGTGGTTGTGGCTAGTCCCATTTATAGAGGCCCTGGTCCTCTTCCCAAATGTAGGCGGGAAGGGATCCCACAACGGCCAATTTTGAAGGGAGACAACTAGTACAAGTTATCCTGACAAAAGGTGGTCTTCGCCTACCAAAGGCTCTGGTGGTGACGCTGCTGTGGGCTCTGCAATGACCTCCGTTCTACCTTGTTGCTAGTCATGGTCTCGTTGCATCGATAAGGAAACCTTTGCACGACGCCTCGGGACTCCTCGCATGCGCTTGCCTCTTTAGCACGAAAGAGGAAATTGGTGCATTGCGCCCTCTGGCGCCCGCCTGGCCTTGGTCGTCACGGCTCACGTCACATGAACCTAGCGAGGCCACCCCCAGGGAGGTCTTGGCGTTGTTCGCCTGCCGAGGTCTTGAGTTGTTGTCGCCGAAGCTGGGCCGTACCGGGCCGTTGGTGGAGCAACGACGTGGGCCGCAGGCAGGCAAGTCTGGGCACCCCCGTTCCAAGGACGCCGACAGTATTACCGAGGGGGCCCAAAGATACCTCTCCGATACTCGGAGTGACAAATCCTAATCTTGATCTATGCCAACTCAACAAACACCTTCGGAGATACCTGTAGAGCATCTTTATAATCACCCAGTTACGTTGTGACGTTTGATAGCACACAAGGCATTCCTCCGATATCCGGGAGTTGCATAATCTCATAGTCGAAGGAATATGTATTTGACATGAAGAAAGCAATAGCAATAAAACTGAACGATCATTATGCTAAGCTAACAGATGGGTCTCCATCACATCATTCTCCTAATGATGTGATCCCGTTATCAAATGACAACTCATGTCAATGGTTAGGAAACCCTAACCATCTTTGATCAATGAGCTAGTCTAGTAGAGGCTCACTAGGGACACATTATTTGTTTACGTATTCACATATGTAATAAGGTTTCCGATCAATACAATTCTAACATGAATAGTAAACCATTATCATGAATAAGGAAATGTAAAATAACAACTTTATTATTTTCCTCTAGGGCATATTTCCTTCATTCCTATCGGTATGTTTAAAACTGGATTGATGAAATGTACTGCACAGTAAATAGTTGCACATATAGAGCATCACATTATGAACAACTGAAATAAATAAGGCATACTACAAAGAACAAAATATAGCAATCAAAACTGGATATATTCTCACTACACTACAAAAGGGAACCGACAAAACAAATCATGGGTTCCCCCCCTGTGAAGAGTCACGGCAAAACAAATCATGGGTTTCCTCACTTGTCACAGATGGGCTCATTCCCGTGGGAAGAGCATTGACCCTGGATGCTCTCCATGTTGTCGCAGATGGAATTCTTCCCCTTGAATGAGCACGGCTGCAGGGTGCCCTCCCTGATGTCATAAACAAGCTCTTTCCCCTTGGAAGAGCAGATGGTCTCTTTCCCCTTGGAAGAGCCGGAGAGGGTGTTCTCCTTGTGGTCACCGTCGATGAGGTATGACATGGAAGCTGTGGATCCCAAGCCAGCGTCGCGGAACGTGTCCTTCAGCAATGACAAAAGGGGCTCGATAGCGATGTAGGATGGAAAATTCTTGATAGCGAGCCAGAGGAGATCAGCAACGAGACCATAGATGAGATCGACGGCGGTTGAACCCAGGGGGTTGGGGGTGGGCCACTTAACCTGTGACATAGCCCGTATCAAGCTGTCGCTGTCAACGACCTCGATGTCGTAGCCGGCGTCTGTGACATACCCGCGTACTCTAGCCCGCTGATTGAGTGCCTGCGGCCAGTAATGGTCATCAGCTTCCTCGGCTACGTCGGGCGAAGAGACCACGATGCACCTCTTTTGGGCCAGTCGCTCCTCGAACTCCACGAGAAGCGTAGCTAGGCATAGGCTGCGACACTCTGGACTAGGGGAAGGGGATCTGTGGGAAAGGGGGCGTTTGGCAAGCGTTATTTAAGAAACTCACAGCGGCCTGGGTATGGAGATCGATGGGTAAGCTGCACGGGCAAACTGGCAGATGTTGACATTTGAGGCCTTGCGGCAGCGACCTTGCTAGGGTTTTGAGAGAGGGAGGGGTGCGTGTGTGTGCGCGCACGCATGCCCGAAGAGGTTTTGGTGTGTGTGTGTGTGTGTGTGTGTGTGTGGAGGGGGTCGAGGGTGTGTTTGAGAAAATGACGTGGCTACTGAAAATTTTACTATGCGGGATTGAAATGTCGGGGCTATTGAAAATTTGGGTGATGGTGCATCGCCCATGGTCCGGAAATAACAACTGTGTGTTATGAAATAGAAAAACCCTTGAGGCGGGCAGATATTTTCAAGGGATGCAGGCGGGAGCGGGAACAAGAAACATAAAAAATGGTCGAAACATAATAACCCCGTGTTATCAAACTGAAAAAACCTGCAGGCGGATAGATATTTTTTAGAGGGGAAGCCTCGTGGAGCCCAATGTACTGTGCGGATGTGCGTGACAGGGGCACCGGCATGGCACACGGTTAGTGTGAGTGAACCGTGTTTGTTGCATCATCTGACTGGTCTAATGTTCATAAATTTGGCGAAAAATGATGCGGGAGAGGGTCAGAACACGAACACACTTGCATGTGGACCAAATATATGTACGAAAAGGGTGGTTTGATGTTCAAATACCAAATGCAACTTCGATGCGGCACCTATCTCACAAAGCGCATGGTATTGCTTCCCCCATGTGTCGGCAGGAATGGAATCCTAAGCTATGCATGCATGCCCCCCCATGGAGGTTCACCTAGCAATGCGTGAAGTAGCAGCCCCCCCCCCACACACACACACTTTCAATCAGCGGGCCAGAGAGGGCACCTCACCAAGATGGATTGCAAAATGGACCAAGAATAATCCACCTTAGTCATACAACCTCTCTCTTGTTGTAAGTCAAAGTGATGGCCGTCCATGCAACCCCGGAGATGGGCTAGCTCGCCAATAATCACGCAAGTAGCTAGTCCCCGATGACAACCACTGCGTGCGTGTGTCCCAAACATATGTCTGTAGAGGTGTGTTTGAATATACAATGGAACAACTTTGATGTGGCACTGTGTGCTATCGAACCAGAAATCCCCACACTGAGCGAGGGTTAGTTTACGATGCATATGTATGTCAAACCACACTTCAAGCCAATGACGGGGATTCATGCATGCATGCATAGTATGCGCTCAAACTTAGTTAGGTATGAGTCTCACCATGACCTATACTATGATAACACGAACCAAAGGAAGAATCCTCCATGGTAACCTATCTTGTTGTCGGTCAAGGTGATCATGGATGTCCACACGAGCCCATGAATATATAGGCTTGTCACTGATAACCACGCGCGGGATTGCACCGTTCGAAGACAATCACTACACGCATATGTATGGAGGTGATTCATGCGTGCATGCATGTTTGAATACCATTTCGCAACATTGATGTGGCACATGCGTCAAAAAGCATACAGTCCCCACACAAAGCGAGATCGGTTCATGATGTGTTGTGGTACTAGCCACTTCGACTTGATGGGAGGGATTCAAGCGTACACATGCATGTGTGTGCTCAAATTGTATCATGTCATCCCAGAGCATGACCTATATATATGCACTATTACAAAAAAAAATAATCCCCTCCTAAGTCAAATTGACCTCTCTCATTGTCAGGCAAAGTAGTGATGGACCAAGCGGGCCCACAGATGGAAAGCATCGATATCACTGATATCCGCTTAAGTGGGTGCGAGACGACAACCACCATTGCTTTGCATATGGGCCAAACATATGTTGAATACCCAAAATTTACAACTTTGATGTGGCACACGCCCCGAAAACCGTAAAGTCCCCACACAGAGCGAGATTCATGAAGCGTACTACGTATGATGGTCCCCTTCCCCCATCTTCAATGCATACTATATGCTCCTACCATAGTACAACCCAAAAAGAATCCTCCTTGATGATTAATTTAATTAACCTCTCCTGATGTAGGTCAAAGTGATGCATGCATCGATGATGGCCTCACAGGCCCACAGATGGAAGCGTCACACATGAGTTTCCCAGGAAGACCACCGCATGCATGCATGTGGCCCAAAGAGGTGTTGTGTGATGTTTGAATAGCCAATTTCACAACTTTGCTGTGGCACGTGCCTCGGAAACTAAAAAGTCCCGACACTGAGTGAGGTTACTTGTTCAAGGACACGTACGTATGGTATATATGCTAGTCCCCTCACACCTCTTCGGCGCGTACTATATACTTCCACCATAACACAAACGAAAAAGATTCTATCTTGCTGGTCAAATTAACCTCTCTACTGGCAGTTTGTCAAAGTGATGGACGACAACCTCATGGGCCCACAGAAAGCGTCCCACGCGAGTATCGAGTGTCGTGTAGGACAACCATCGACTGCATGTGGCCAAAACATGTACGCATGAAAGGGTTGTGTAATGTTTTAAATAATGAATTAACGACTCTGATGTGGCACCTGCCTCACAAAATGGCCAACCCACAGGGTGGCTCACGACTCGTAGTGTACTGCCAGCAACCCCCGCCCCCAACCCCCCCCCCCCCCACACACACACACCGTGAATCAACCGCAACTACGATGCATGTTAAATTACCCCGCGATGAACATATGTTACCAAAGGAGGGACGTTTTAATTTTAAAAAAACAGAGATCATTAAGACGTTACAGTACATTGATTGATTTTCTAGGGGTATAATGTGCAAAAAAACAAATTTCAGCTAAATGCACATGTGACAGTGCACCTAAATGGATTGCAAAAACACATGTGTCTCACTAGGTGCATGTTTACTCCCCATGCAAGAAATTTCAAACATTGAGAATCTTGATTTTTAAATTCTAGTACATCCAAAACTTATTTGAAACTCATGAAACTTATTATGTTGTCATATGGACACCAATACAAAGTGGAATTTTACTTTTTTTGTCAAATTTGAGACCAATTTTGATGTAATATTTATCTTCCTACAAAAAGGAGATTATTAATAATTCGGAACCAATATTGCAAAAGGATTATTTATTCGAATCGTGAGCGTTAGACCAACAATGGATACGTGCCATGCTTCGGTTAAGCAATAAATCGGCAGCATTAATCATCCAAATAGAAAAACAATATACGGGCCGACACGCGACCCGTGTGCCATGCAAGCAGGCGTGAGTTGACGGGATGCATGCGAGCAGTCCGCCATGCAGGCAGACCGGGAGGCGTGCTCGCTGCGCAGTGTCATCGGGAGGCGTGCGAGTAGCTATGTGAAATGACGGTAGGCATGCCAGCAGTCCGATGCGCAGGCTCACCGGGAGGCGAGCCAGCGGTTTGACTGCCGCCCGCCCCTCTCCCACTACTCCATATTAATGGCGCATCCGAGCGGCCGCACACCCCATCCTTGCCACACACATAATCCTCTCTGTTCGCTTGCATCCTCGATGCTGCTCTCAGTCCTCAAAGTCGTCAGTGTATGAGGGTGCCTCCGAAGCGCCTCATCGGAGGGAGTAGCAATGTCGGGGCTACTGAAGCACTAGATCATGCGTGGAGATGGAGAAAGAGGTTGCCATCACCGCCGACAAAGTATTGCTGCACCCTGACATCATTGACGGCGTCGTCCTTCCACGGCCGGAGGCGGAGGTCCACACCAACTTCGGTGACGACTCCGGCGATGACCACGGCGATGACTCCGACGACCACTCCGGCAACGACTCTGAGGACGATGGACAACCGGTTAGTCATCTATACCCCTTTATGTGTCAAATAGATCCTAGTGTTTCTCTGGTTACTCTTGCCTCCCCCTTTTTGGAATGGAAATCCTATGGTTATGTTCTCCCAATCAATGAAATCTGAGTAAGTTTTGTTAGATCAATGTAGTGTATTGATTGTTTGAATGGTACAAGTGATAAGTGGTTAGTTATTTCATCTTTGCAAATGATTTCTGCTAGTAATCCGACTAGGGTTAGTGTTCATGCTAATAATTCCTAGCCAGGACTTGACAATTGATTTTGAATAACCTACAAATATGTTTGTGCCAATATTTCTTCAAGATTGGTCTGTACATAGACGATTATTCTTAAAAATCAAACCATAACCTCTGGATATGTATAAAAAATAACCATAAATTCCTAATCCTACTTCACGACATGTAAACATTAATTTGATGATAAAATTTGGCAACTGCCAAATGTTCGCTAGAGATTAGTTTGTAAACATTAATTTGACGCCCCATTTTTAACTATTTGTATAGGTGCTGTCTGACGATTGAGACAGCGAGGATGAAGATGGCCCGAGGAGGTATAAGAGGCAAATCCCGAGGGTGCTTTTATGTGGGAATGCATAACAGACGTATTAGGACCTGGGACGGCGGCTATCGATGCCCATTTTTCACCCAAAAGCTTCATGACGCGTATGAAAGTGTTCTGGTGCATGCAAGAGGACGAGCCGTTCGCCCCTTCAAGCAAAAGTATTCTCACAGGGTGGCGCACGCCGTCTACGCCTAGTACCTGGAGAAGCTTCGGGATCATGCCGACAGATGAGATGAGATGTGGGATCAAACTATGTGCGCTTGAGTATGCTTAATGACAGTTGAACTATGCACTTATGGTTGAAGTATGCTTGTGTACGCTTATTATCTATGTCTGGGTATGTTTAATATATGTTTACTTATGTCTAAATGTGGGATATGGATGCAATCAGTTCGGTTGATGGAATCTACCTCCATCCTGGTTTATTTGTCCCCTTTGTAATTTGTGTTAAATTTTGACCAAAGATTTAACTAACAAAATGTTAGTGCAGGTCAGCAAAAATTATATTGTTGGATGCGTATTTGAACATAGTGTTCAATGATATAATTTTTGGTGACATGCATAAACATTTTTAGTTAAATATTTGTTCAAAATTGGGTACGAATTACAAAGGGGGCCAATAAACCAGGACGGAGGTAGTACGTCAATCACATATGGTTCCCAAAATTGGAACTGTGTGCAATGACTTTAATTTTCCCTGTTACGTCAATCACACACCGTTGTCTCTAGCAAACCATTGCCTCCGAAACTGTTTGTGGGACAGAAAACCCTCACCACCCAATTTAAAAGAGAAAAAGAAAACCCTCACCATCCCCACGTCACAAAAACCCTCACCCCGCCTGCCACCCCCTCCGGTCCCCATTCACAACTGCACAAGCTCCTCCGCGTCTATGCATGGCACCGCCTATCACGACGGCAATCACTTAGCTCGACGCTTGCCGCTGCCGCTAGGCTACCGACGAACCCCACCGTTTTTCGCCACTTCCGCTTGCCACCGCCTATTGCCATCGATTTTCTCGGCACTGCTCGCGATCGACCCAACTCCGCCCGGTTGGGGAATCCGCCATATTCAGGGGTTTTTCTCATGGACAAGGTGACTAATTTAATGAGATATTATTGCATCTCTTATCCTAGTTCATCTACCTCCTTGAAACACCCTGCCGAAATCACAGTGAATTCATTTTTATTGGAGCTGATTTGAGGGTTTTCTGTCATTCATAGAGTGTATAGTGCGTGGACACATCAGGGCTTTGCGGCCTCCTCCATACATCCATGGAGTTCCATCTCACCGTACCAGATGACTTGAGGATGCACGCGGTATGTTCAATCTCACCCTAAATCGGTTGGCATGGCCTACTTTCCTGAAAATATACTAAATATTGCTATGTTTGGATAAAAGGTGCCACATGCACCATATATTTCAAAGGGGATTTTTTGTCCTCTTCTTTCTATATTAGGCAAATTAATGATGTATTGTTCTTTTGATTATTGTCATATTTCCATGACATCATGTTTACCCTATCTATTTAATTATAGATTTTTGTCCCTCGATTTCAACTATTGTAAAGTTCCTTAAATTTGGGCCCATATTTGCATGTTACCATATTTTCTTTAACAATCCTACCATTTTCTGCAGCACGTTTCTTGCTATGCAACAGAATCTGTAGTACACAACCTTTCCCTTTACATAAATCAAGATTGTAGGGATGTCATACTGAACACAAACCATGGATACAATCGTTGCTACTGTAAGACTTGATGAACGTGGTGACTCGAATTTTGGCACTCGCCTCTGGAAAGAAATTTCAAAGTTTTATGTACTCAAAGTTGGCACTAAAATTACACTGCACATAAAAGTGCCTGGTCCTGAGATATATGTTCTTCCCCAACGATATCATCCGTCCAGACTTTGTTCGAAGTAGGTGTTCTTTTCAAGTATCTACATGTTGACTTACCCAACAATATCAAATGAATTCTGTAGTATTTAAGCAACCAATTTTTATTCCATTTTCTTACTCTATTCCGACCTACTAACTTCTAGTTACCAATACACTTTTCTATTGCGCTGTTTTAAATAAATAATCTATGTACTCCCACTTCTATTAGAAAGCGCCGCTGACAAGGAGACTCCGGAGGTGCATAACGGGGCTGCCAACAAGCGGAGGTAGGTCGAGCATGAATCACAAGCGACTCCAGCATGCCTAGACTTCATCAGCAGCCTCCCCGATGATATGTTGACAGTCATCATCTCCCTCCTCCCAATCAAATATGGGGCGCGGACAATCGTGCTTTCCCGACGGTGGCCCCCCTATGGAACACCACCCCTCTCGACTTCATCGAGACCCACGAGCTTTGCCATGGCTATCGCAAAAGCTTGGATGCATTCTCCAAGATCCTCGGCATTCTCCCTGGCCCAACCAGAGGCCTCAGCATGGGCAAGTTCCATTCCAACAGCAAGAACTAAGCCAAACTTGATGAATGGTTCTGATCCCCCGCCCTAGATCATCTCGAGGAGCTCACTTTTGATGATGGGCATATGCGCTCCCTGCCAACGTCCGTGCTCTGCCTAGCGCCCACACTGCGCGTCGCCAAGTTCAGGAACTGCCATTCCGCCCCCTAATGATGTGCCTGCTCTTATTATACCACGATTGAAGCACCTCAAGCTCATCACCGTATGCCTCCCAAATGGTGACATGGAGCGCCTGCTCTGTGGTTGTACTGCACTCGAGTTAGAAGGCGATCAATGGGTTGAGTAGCTTCCACATCACCTCCATGACTCTCCAGACTATTATGTGTGTTGCTAATGCGGCAAGAAGACATCACAAGATGTGTACCACGGTATGGTCATTGAAGACACACCTTCACTTGAGATATTACTTGTAGCTGATCAAGAAGGTCCAACAAGAATCAATGTCATTTCTGCGCCGAAATTGGCAGTGGTGGGCTACTCGTCTGACAAATACTCCTAACTTGTTATTGGATCCACACCCGTTCAGGTACAACAATCGCTTTCTGCCTCTCCTTCTAGAAATTAAAATTATTTCCATTTTTGAAGATGTATGTTCATCTGTCATCCAGAAAATGATTCAGACAAGCTTGACCCCGAAACTATGCACAATGAAGGTCTTGGCACAAGAATCTATCGGCACCAACCTGGAGAAAGTTGTCAGTTTCCTGAGATGCTTTCCATGCCTGGAGAAGCTATATATCGAGGTGATGTTCCTTTCCTGTTAAATGTTAACCATAAGGGAGTCCAATTTGTGACACCTTTTTGCAAGTTTAAAATGACAATTTACTATGATTTCTGAAGGATTTTTTGGAGAATTTCAGTAAATACATGTCCCCCCCCATATTGGTTGCATGATCCATATGGTTACAATCCATAAGCATTTCTCCTTTGGATTCATCTGTACTAGTTTTCTTAGGGAACTTTTCATCCACTCCAACCTCTTGTGAAGAAGGCTACATTTTTCTAGATTGTAATCAAATGCCCATGTTAATCATGTCGGATCAAAGATGGCATGTTAGTGCATTTTACAAATCCTGCTAAGAAAATAGGCATGTAGTAGTGTTCAAAACTGCATGTAGGCACTAACACGTTTTCTTCTTTTGCAGATAAGATTAGGCCCGGTGGTGGATAATGTGATACAATATAACAATCACATCGAATGCTTAGATCTGCATCTCTCAGAAATTACTTTGAACTCCTACCGAGGGACCTTACCAGGGATTATATTCGCCAGGTTCTTTGTTCTTAGAGAAAGGGTGCTTAAGGTACTGAGGTTTTCCCTACATTTGTTTCGGAAAAATAAATGGTTTGTTGATCAGTGTCGGCGGCTGCGGCAGAATGGAATAGGCTCCAAAAATGCTGAATTTGATTTTGGATCTTCAAATGATAGAGTAATCGAAATTCATCGTGTCAACCCCATACATGACTTCTCAGTGGCTGACCCCTTCGCAAAAATTATGAGGTTTCGAAACCAGACTTACAAGTGGTAATATTAGTTTGAACCTTTCTGACGTCCATGTTCAACAGATCAGCACGAGCGTTTGTAGCTGATGAGCTAAATTTCATTTCTAATATCAGCTTCAACCTTGTAATCTTCGAATTTGAGCCATATAACTCGGGAATTTGAACCTTGTAATATATTGAGCTTTTGTGGTACAATGTTGAAATGGCATCATATGAGAGTCATATATTGGTAGCACTATTTTGACCTTAATATGCAATGGACTTAGATTTTATTATCCATTCTCGAATCTGTTTACCTTGTTGATCTCATAGCACACGATTTGTATAGCTTACTCGACTGCGATCTTCGACATTATTGCTCACAGTTGGTTTCTGCAACCGTGTGCCCTGTAGAGCACAGAATTAATTATCGCACTGGAGTGTCCATCATCACCCTTCTGTGTAACCTTGACCTCATCACCCACGGGTAAACTTATGACCGAAGTAATTCAACACACTTCGTTATAAAGCTTTTTTCCAATAAACGCCCATGATTTGTCCCCCTTCTAGCTGATGCATGGCCAAACAAGCCGGGCGGGAAGCTTGCATGGTAAACTGTGCAGTAGCCCAGGAACAAGCTCACCGATGATACATTTCGGTGTTGTCAAGCGTGCACTGGAATCCTCCGCTATGAACGCGGGACAAGACGTGATGATTACAGGCCGGCCGACCCCCATTTATTACAGCCGCCATTTAACCCTTGTGTCTCTTGGACCTTTAGATCTCGCCCCACCATTGCAAGAAGCATACCCACCAGGACAAATTCTTAGAGGGTATCCTGCGCAGCTCCAATGCCGCTCCGAGCGGCTGGCGAGGACGAGCAGCAGTTCACCATGCATGCCGTGGTGGACACCCACAGAAGGTTCATGGAGCTCTCTGCGGTGTACACCAACAACCTGGTCTGGGTGAAGCACTCCATCCACATCCTTGAGTTGTTGCTTACTGAGGAGAAGTACAAGGTGGTCGAGTTCGACCTCGAGTACAGCCGTGCTCATGCCGGGTCTCGTCCCAAGGTCACCGTCACCTAGATATGTGTGTGCGATCACGTCCTGGTCTACCACTACTGCCTGTCCACAAGGCCTTGTGAGCGTTTCGCCAGGTTTGTCAATAGCCCCCACTACATGTTCGCTACGGTGGACATCACCAATGATGTAAAGGTGCTCAAGAATTCGGGCATCGCCTGCCAGAATCTTATCGACATCCAGGGCCTATACAAGATCTGGGGCAGCAACATGCATGAGAAGGACTCACTGGTTCACCTCGCCGAGGCCATCATCGATTCCTACTACAGAGACATGAAGGATTCCAGCAACAAGTACAAGCATGCCTGGCACTCGGCCTAGATGGAGAAACTCGACAAATCTCACGTCCTGTACGTGGCCAAGGAGGCATACATGAGCTACGAGATGTACAGGTAGATTGCTGACATGAGGAAGTGCCTCCTTCCCCAAAACAGCCAGGGATCCAAGCAGAGCAATGGCAAGCGTCATCACAACAAGAAGTAGATGATTAGATGCTCGTTTCTTCTAGTTTAGTATGCATGTAATTGCTTACGCTGGTGTGTGGAAATGTTATGTGTGTAGTCACTTGTGTAATTTCATGCTTAATTTGGTTTTGCAATGCTCTCTTTTTAAGTATACTAGCCAAATATGCCCGTGCGTTGCACTGGGAGAAAAAAAGTACCCTTGCAGTCATCCGTTTTAGTCCTTAAAAACTGCACCATCATCAACTGCCCCGATGAATATAGCATGTATTGCAATGGGAGCCACACCCTCCTAAAAATAACATCACACAAGACATGAGAATCATAGTCGACGAAGCCCCGACATAGATTCCTGTCGTCTGCTTGGAGCGGTGAGGTCGGGGTTTCTTGTCATGTTGCGAGATTTGATGTCAAGTACTTCAGATCTATGCAAGGGTTCAATGGTGATGATTGCAACTCTATGACACTGGTCTTTTAGGGGCACGTGCATGAAGACTTCCTGGCTGTCATGGACAAGGTCAAGCCGGCTCCGGTAGGGACCGGCGGCAACAGCTCATTCTAGCGGCAGTACTGGTTATTCGGTGATCTCGGAATCTCATTGTAATTTTAATTTTTTAGATGCCTTGTACTTTCGGCAAAATCTAGTCTTTTCACAAGATCATAAGTAAAATTCAACCGTAAGAAATTTTAAATGAAAACGATATACACAAATTATTAAATGTTTATTCCACAGTACAAATTTTAGGAAACTTAATTAAGTGATGTATGTACTATGTTAACTCTTTAACTTAACCGATCTTGTATTAAGGCATGGTTTTAACATTTGACGAATGACCATTTTTTTAATTCAACATCCATTAATTATGTGATAGAGGCGGGAGTGTCCCGATCTTTCGATGAGATGATAACTATCGATTTGGTGGAGTCGACTTTGACGATCCGACTACAAACGTGCACGACGTTGCGCCTTAGTGTCGGTGTACTAGAGTAGGGGTACCCTAGTATCCCGAACTTGTGCACGGGCAGCCACAACACCCCGCGGCAAGGCCTGCCAGGTGATCACCAAGGCCCTCTATGGTTCCTTTGGAGCCATTCAAGAACAAAGTATTTAAGCCAAGGAGACAAGTCCCCGGCAAGAGGAGCTTGCCGGGAAGGCCGCTCGAGGCACAAGACCCCGGCAAGAGGAGCTTGCCGGGAAGGCCAACCAGAGCATCTCAAAGAACTTGCCGCGACGCGCCACGCGTCCCGGCAGGACTCGGCGAGCGACAAGCTCCTGGACACGGCAAGACAACGGCCGCGGCAAGGCATTTGCCGCGGCAAGCAACCACTATGTACCTGCGCTCCAGCTCACCCACCTACGTGTCGCTCCGGGACCCCTCCAGGCGTACGTGGTGGGAGGCTGTGCAGCCAGGGGTACACTGTGGCATGCAGCGCTGACAAGATCATCATCGTGGCAAGCGGTGGCGCCCCTGACGGTCCCTTTTCTGCACCGTCTGGGCGACGTAGATAGGCATTTAATGCCTTTGTCCCCTGCCATCAGGGTTAGGTATGATACACTGTGTAGGTAGCTGTACCTACCACAACATGTTTCCATTTTTGCCCTTACCTACGTTGCCACCTGTTGGAGACCCCTTGAACATATAAAAGGAGGCCCATGCACAACATAGAGGGAGATCGGCCCCCGGAGAGCGATCTCTGGGAGGAAAACAGAAGAACGCTCGGTCTCGTTAGCTGCTTGAGTGTACTGTAGCACTCAGCGCTCCCGAGCAAGAACTCAATACAATCCACAAAGCAGCAGTAGGAGTGTTATCTCTCCGGAGAGCTCCGAAGCTGGGTAAAAAAACCCCGTGTGATTCGCCTCGATCCACTCTTCAAGCGACCTCCGCCCCCGCCGAACCGAGAAGGGGCTCCGTCCCCATAGGTGCTCGAGGAGCCAGAAAACCCCGGCATCTTTGGCGCGCCAGGCAGGGGGCGTCGAGGTTGTGTGAACCTGATATGGCGTTCACGCGAGCTAAATCTTCATCAACTTCATCGACATGCCGCCGAAGAAGAAGGCTTCGGAGGCGGCTACGCCGTCCGCGTCGAATCCACCGCCGCCGGAGCAAACGGCCGGTGGGGAAGACGCCGGCGGAAGAACGGGCGTCGACGAGGGAGCCCACGGTGCCACCAAGTCCAGGGACAAGGCTACGCTGCCCGTCGGGGGCGTAGCCGGCTCCCACGACGACCGGGCGTCCGTAGGCGCACCGAACCATCTCAAGAGGTGCAGGACCGGCAGGGTCGTGGCACTCACGGTGCCATACGCTCGCTGGACCCAAATCGAGCTGGCGGATCCCGGGATGCTCAAGGCCAACGTGCTGGCGTGAGCGAGGCACGGTCGCCTGGATGGAATACTGCTCCTTCTAACATCGTTGGAAGTCCGAGCATATCCCGCTCCCCGCACCGTTCGCCACCGCTACCCGCCACTCCAGCAGAAGCTCTGGTGCGAGCTCAACTGCTCCTAGACTTCCCTCCAATGCCAGACAAGATCGACGACTGGAGGGCCACCATTCAGAGTCTCATCGGCTTCGCCAACGGCGACACTCCACGGCCGGCGACCACATCGCAGCCGCGGCAGGCCAGCCAGGAGCGAGCCGATGGCGACAAAACCGGTGGGGGTGCAACCACCGTGCACTCTTCGCCCCGAAGGCCAAGATCGCCGACTCGCCGGGTCCGCCACGACAGCGACTCCACTGCTTCATCAGATCCGCGAACTCGTCGCGATCAGCGCCACGTTCTTCACGAACGGCAGCAAGAAGACGCTCGTACCCGCATCGAGCGCCGAAGAGAAACGCGGCGTCAATCAGAACGACGCGCTGGCCCCGCTGTCGACATGCAAGCGCTAGGGGAACCAGGCGACCCGCCGTACGCGGTAGGTTGCCCTGCGTTTACTCGTGAGCTGCGGCAAGTCAAGTGGCCCAGCACAAAGAATTTCAAGCCAGACGTACCAGAGAAGTACGATGGCAGGCTGCATCCATCGGAGTTCCTCAGCATCTACACCATCGCGGTGCAGGCTGCCGGGGGGCGAGACGACAAGATCCTCGCCAATTACTTCCCTCTAGTGCTCAAGCCCAACGTCAGGTCCTGGCTCATGCACTTGCCGGAAAACTCCATATCTTCCTGGGCAGACCTATGCCATCAGTTTGTCGGCGCCTTTACAGGCGGCCACAAACCTCATGGCCAGTAGAGTGATCTTCACCTGCTTGCCCAGAAGGAAGGGGAGCCTCTGCGCAAGTACATCAAGAGATTCAGAGGAAGGGAGGAAACTCCCCGGAGAAAATACAGGAACAGGAGGATCTGACAGCGATGATGCCGCCCCGGCAAGCAAAAACTGGCGGCGGAACAACAGGAAGAGGAAAGGCAAAGATGTGCTAGTTGTCGAGCAGTCCGGCAATGAAGGTGGTGCCAAGACAGCCAAGACTGGTAGCTTCGGCAAGGAGGTTACCGCATGCGCCAACTGCCAGGCAGTCGCGGCCGCCGACAAGCAGGACGGCACCAACAAGCAGTACTGCAAGATTCACCACACCAAAGGCCATGACCTCCAGAGCTGCAAGAAGGTCGAACAGCTCGTTGAGATGCAAAAGGCCGAATACGAGCGACGCGACAAGGAGAAGGCCCAAGGAGGTGCTGGAGGATCCGGTACGAAGCGCACCGGCCGAGGGGGACGCCGCGGCAACGCCAAGCAGCGACAAGGCGACAGACCTCCCCGCGGCCGCGACAAGGATGAAGATGACGACGACGACGAAGACATGGATGACGCCGAGACCAGCGATTAGGAGTTCCAGAAAGCCACAGAAGTTTTGTGCGTTGACGGCGGTGCTTCTCTGCATACTTCACACCGCCAACTCAAGCAGTGGGTGCGGGAAGTCAATGCAGCAGAACCACCCGTTGAGTCACGCAAGCTTCTGAAATGGTCCAGCACGCCTATCATCTTTGATATTGAGGAGCACCCCGATCGCACAACTGTTGTCGGGTGTTTGCCGATGTTGGTCTCACCAACTATCCGCAACCTCAAGGTCGCTAAGATGCTAGTTGACGGCGGGGCCGGCTTGAACCTGATCTCCTCCGCTGTGCTCCGGAGACTCCAAGTCCCTGACAGCGAGCTCAAAGAGACCGGCACATTCCAAGGAATCAACCCAGGAAGGAGCAAGCCGAAGGGGAAGATCACGCTGCTGGTGACATTTGGCAGCGAGCGGAACTTCAAGACTGAGAGGTTCACTTTCGACGTTGCTGATTTTCCATTGCCTTACAATGGAATTCTGGGCCGTCCAGCGCTCGCCAAGTTCATGGCGGCCTCTCACTACGCGTACAACATGCTGAAGATGCCAGGCCCGATAAGTGTCATCTCTGTACATGGCGACAAGAAATACGCTCTTATCTGTGCCGACAAGATCTACCGGGAAGCAGCAGCTGCCACAGATCGCGAGACACTTGCCGCTGAAGCTCCCGGGGGGAAGAAGAAGATCAAGTCCGGCAAGAGCTCTGATGCCCACTCCGGCAAGCGCACCTCTTCGGAGTGCTGCGCTACCGTCGAGGACGCACCATCGAGCTCCACCGGCAAGTGTAAGAAGACGATGGCAGCTCCACCAGCGACCAAGAAGGTGTCCGCCAAGGAGGACGACACTGGTGGTACTTTCACCATCAGTGCCACTCTCGATCCTAAATAGGAAAGCGCGCTCGTTGCTTTCCTGCGGGCGAATGTCGATGTGTTTGCGTGGCAACCGTCTGACATCCCCGGCGTTCCCAGGAAAGTAATCGAGCACCACCTTGCCGGCTGTCCTCATGCGCAACCCGTCAAGCAGAGAGTCAGGAAACAAGCAGTGGAGCGCCAAGAATTCATCGCCGAAGAGATCAAGAAGTTGGAAGCAGCAGGCCTCGTCAGAGGAGTGCTCCATCCCACGTGGTTGGCCAATCCTGTAGTCGTGCGCAAGGCAAACGGGAAATGGAGGCTTTGCATCGACTTCACCGATGTCAACAAAGCTTGTCCCAAGGACCCATTTCCCTTGCCGCGCATTGACTAGATTGTCGACTCCACAGCCGGATGTGACTTGCTTTCATTTCTTGACGCATACTCAGGATACCATCAGATCTTCATGGCAGAAGAGGAAGTTGATTTCTGGTAACTATCTTCCGGCAGAGCTTCCCAAAGCCGCCACCAAGAAGGTCCCCAGGATCAACGCCAAGAGTGCTCAGGAACAGTCTGCTCCGACAAGCCCCCGGGTTTGTTTCATTGAAGCAGATGCTCCCGACAAGTTTTGCTCCGGCAGACTTGCCGGGGAACGTCAAGCTCCGGCTGAGCCGCAGGTCCTCGCCGTCGAAGTGGATGTTCCCGCAACAGCAGATATGCCTTTGGTCCTTGTTGTCGAGCCACAGGCTCCAGCCTGGGCGCAGCAGATCGTCCGTTTCCTCCAGTCAGGAGAACTTCCCGAAGAGCCAGAAGAAGCAGAAAGAGTAGCCCGGCAGTCAAGTATGTACCAGTTCGTCGACAACGTACTGTACAGAAGAAGACTCAACGGTGTGAAATTGAAGTGTATTCCCCGGGAAGATGGACAGAGGCTGTTGGCAGAGATACATGGAGGCATTTGTGGTCACCACATTGGCGCAAGAGCGCTTGCCGGCAAAGCTTTCCGGCAAGGCTTCTTTTGGCCGACAGCCCTCCAGGATGCAACTGCACAAGTAACCAAGTGTGAAGCGTGCCAGTTCCATTCCAAGCAGATACACCAGCCAGCTCAAGCTCTCCAGACGATCCCTTTATCCTGGCCATTTTCGGTCTGGGGGCTCGACATCCTCGGCCCCTTCCGCCGAGCAGTCGGGGACTTTGAGTACTTGTACGTCGCAATCGACAAGTTCACAAAGTGGCTGGAAGTGGAACCAATGAGGAAGGTGACAGCATAGTCAGCAGTCAAGTTCTTCAGGTCGATTGTTTGCCGCTTCGGAATCCCTAACAGGATCATCACCGACAACGGTACACAATTCACGAATCGCACCTTCATGCAGTACGTCCAAGACCTTGGCGCCAAGGTCTGCTTCGCTTCTGTTGCTCACCCCAGGAGCAACGGTCAAGCAGAGAGGGCAAATGCTGAAGTGCTGCATGGACTCAAGACCCGGACTTTCGACAGGCTGCACAAGTGCGGAAGAAACTGGATCGAGGAGCTGCCGGTGGTTCTTTGGTCGATCAGGACGACGCCAAATCGAGCCACCGGCCAGACACCTTTCGCTCTAGTCTATGGAGCAGAGGCAGTTATCCCCACGGAACTCGTATACGGGTCACCTCGAGTGCTCGCTTATGACGAGCTCGAGCAAGAGCAGCTGCGACAAGATGACGCGCTGCTCCTTGAGGAAGACCGTCTTCAGGCTGCTGTACGAGCTGCTCGATACCAGCAAGCTTTGCGCCGCTACCATAGCCGCAAAGTTAAAGCCAGAAGTCTCGAGGAAGGCGACCTTGTTCTTCGGCGCGTTCATTCCGCCAAGAATTCCAACAAGTTGACGCCAAAGTGGGAAGGCCCTTACCGGGTGAAACGAGTCACTAGGCCTGGCGCTGTCCGCCTTGAGACCGAGGATGGCTTTCCGGTGAGCAACTCCCAGAACATCGAGCATCTTCGTAAGGTTTACCCGTAAGGCGCGGTTGTCGGACCCTGTCCGGCAACCACCATTTTGTACAAGTCTTGCCGTTGTTGCATGTAATCCTTTGTACAAAGCCAGGCGCAGACCCTGAGCGAAGATAAAGCGTTGGCGCCCTGAGTTTTAGCATGCATGCTGAGTCGAGTCTCGTCCTTGGTTAGGGTTGACAGTGCTTAGTAGCGGCTAACCCCTAACTTAGAGGTCGAGTGTGCATACTTTTGTCGTTCTTTCGTTTCCCTTGGTTCGCAGGACTCGCGCACCCTGACCGGATCACTTAAGAACGAAAAGAAGAAGACGGACGGACCAACACCCGGACCCCGGCAAGCCAATGTTGCCGGGGGCTGCAACACCCCGGCAAGCCAGCGTTGCCGGGGGCTGCAAGTGCAAAGATTAGCCCACGGCGAACCGAAGTTGCCGGGGGCTGCGATCTCAGATAAGTTTTTCATCCCTTATCATGTATTCTCTTATGGGCTAGGGTATGCGAAACCTCGTTTCTTCCTAAAAGCCACTGTGCTCCCTTAACTCTAGGCCCTCGGGTTCGTTCCCGGGGCCAGATTTGGTCGTAGTCGCGGCAGCAAATGGACGAAGCGAGGAGCCTGAACCCGCCCCCTCCCTGCCTCCGCCAAAAGCGTGAGAAAGGTTGAGTGGCGCGGGGAGAAGGCAGGGCCTGCTGCCGGGAAAGGAAGTGTCTATCTTAAAGATATAAAGGATTCGCTCCTTGACGTGGGTTTCACCCACGGGACAAGTGACCCGGCAAGCATCCCCTTTTCATTAAAGAGCATTCCACTCAGGTACAGTTCATAAGAGGATGAAAAACATGAATAATGGGATTACAAGCTTTAAATGCAACTAAGGCCCGAGGGCTTACAAATTAAAAAGAGATAAGGTGCCCGTAATCCCTCTCTTGTCCCTCTCTTCAGGAGGCAGGTCAAGGAGGCGAAAAGGGCAAAAGGGGCGCCTAGACGAGCTACGGGTGGCAGAAGACACCAAGAGAATGTCTCGGCGGCATGGTGATGGCGGCGCCGGAGGCAGAGCTCGAAGACGAGGCGGCAGGACGTCAGCACGCTGTCGAGGGCGTCGTGCCCTCGTACTCCGAGTTGACGGCCTTGCCGCCTGCCCTCTTCCTCTTCCGTAGCCTCCCTACGCCAGCCGCCCAAGAAGACGGCCTCGAGAAGCTCCAGGAGCCAGCGACGCGGGTGATGGGGTCGCCGGTGCCACGCGGAGGGGCACCCGACACCTAGTCGGACCCGTCAACCCGCCACCCGCCACCCTCGTCGTTGCTGTCGCTGTCCTCCTCGTCACTCCCGCCCGAGGAGGAGCCTTCGCTATCGGAGGAGCTCTCCACGCAGCACCGTGCCCGAGTCCCGAAGCACCCGAAGACCTTGACGGAGAGGAGACTGCCCTCCATCAGCTTAAAATGGAGGGTGAGCCCCGCCGTCAAGCTGTGGATGCGGGTGAACGTCTTCCACCCTCGACCAAGATACATCACATTAGGAGCCGGAAAATCAACGCGGACTCGCGTACCGCTGTTTCCACAACCCCTCATGTGCAACCTCAGTGTCTCGGGAGGATCCAACTCCATCTCGCTCGCAAACGGAGTCGGGAGACGAAGGCGACGACGAGGCGGCTGACGCAGCCTGATGAAGAACTCGCAAGGGTCGTCCCTGATATGATCCGCCACGGGGAGAGGATCTGCTGGCGGAGGCGAGGCCGGCGGACTGCCTCGCCCACCTCTTCCCCGACCGCCTCGGCCTCGGCCTCGACCTCGCCCGCGGCCTCGTCCCCTCCCTCTTCCCCTTGCAGCTGGCTCTGTGTAACGCCCCCGATGTAACTTGCCATATTTGTAATCCAACTCTTGCCATTCCCGGCTATGTGCTATGATATTTCCTCCGTGGTTGGGTTCTCTCCGTTTTGCATTTTGGTCATGTCATGCATTTCTTTTCATGTCATCATGTGCAACGCATTCGCATACGTGTTCGTCTCATAAATCCGAGCATCTTTCCCGTTGTCCGTTTTGCAATCCGGCGCTCCTATGTCTCCCGGCGTCCCCTTTTACATTTCTTCGTGAGCGGGTATTAAACATTCTCGGAATGGACCGAGGTTTGACATGTGGCCTTGGTATAGCACCGGTAGACCGCCTGTCAAGTTTCGGGTCAATCGGAGTTCGGTTGGTACTCCAACGGTTAACCGGGTAACCGTGAAGGCCTCGTGTGTGTTGCAGCCCAACACCCCTTCAAAACAGCCCAATAACCCATCTAAGTCAATCCCATGTCCTCCGCCGTTCGATCACGATCGCGTGGGCGAAAACCGCACTCCGTTTGGAGCCTCCTAGCTCCTCCTATCTATAAAAAGGCCTCCCCCTCCTCCATTTGCGGGCAAAACACCCCCAAACCCTAGCGAATAGCCCCGCGCCACCGCCGGACGCGTCCGTCCCGGACCGGACGCGTCGCCGCCGCCACCCGCGCCAACCAGGGGCTGCCACGTGGCCCCCGGCCACCGCGCAGCGCCCCGGCCCGCCGAGCCCGCGGCGAGCCCGCGCCGGGCCGCGCCGGGCCCAGCCGCCCGCCGCCTCGCTCGCTCCGCCCCGCGCCAGCCGCCCGCCGCCGTCGCCCGCTCCTCCTCCGCCCGCCTCCCTCCGCGCGCCCGCCGCCGACAGCCGCCGCCGTCTCCGCCGCCCGCGCCGGCCACCGCCGTCTCGCCCGCTCCTCCCGCGCCGCCCGCGCCGCCCCCGCGCTCCGCCGGGCCGGATCCGGCGAGATCCGGTCGCCCGGCCTCTCCTCCGCCTTCCCCGACCGGCCGCCGGAGAGATCCGCCGCCCGCTTCGAACTCCGGCCGTCGAACCTCGTAAAACGCGCCACCGGTTGACCTCCTCGTCCCCCCTCATTTTCTCTAAGTCTGGGACAATTTGCATCATCAGCTCCTGTTTATCAGGCTATATCTTTGCATCTATGGCTCCGTTTCATGCGTATGATATGTCATTTTGTTCGTCTCGAAGAGTACATCATTTTGTTCCATTGCATAATTTTCATTTGAAGTCATCTTGATGCCCGAAATGCTGTTAGAAGAGGGCTGGTTGATGTTAGTTGCTGGATCTTATCTGAACATGCACTTTTGTCATTTTTGCCATGATTGATGTGTACCTCCTATGAAGTTGAGTCCTACATGAGTTTTGGAATATGCCATGTTACCTATCCAGAGGATTTTGCCATGTATATTTATGATCTATGTGGTGACTAGCACAAGCATGCAAACTAGGTGTCTTGATGTTGCTGATTTCAGAGACTTAATGATTTCACAAAGTCCCTGACTGCCGTTATTTTCATGCCATGTATTCATGTTGTTTCTGAGAGATCTATGCATAATTTGAGCATGATCAGTAAGGGAGTTTTGAACTTGAGTATTTGCTTAATCCGTCCATGCCTTTGTTTGCAATTATGGAGTGCCATAGCTTGAGTCAATCGAGCTCTACTTTTGCTTCAAAATATTGCTGGCAGATTGTTTACGTGTTATTCGATTTTGCCAAGCTTGGTGTAGTTGATCCTTGCATGATATGATGTTATTCTTGCTATGTTTTGTTACTATGCCATGTCTTCTTGATGTATGTATGCTTAGCTTATCATGAAATGCTCTGTAGTGAGTGCATCGAGCTCACGAACATGCCTAGTCGTTATTAGTTTTCTGCCATGTCCAGTTTTCTGCTAAGTCTGAAACCTGTAATGAAACTTGCTTATTTGACATGGGTGTAATCATATTTTCTGGTCCTTTTTGGCTTATGGTCAGTAAGAGACTTTTGTCTAGTGCTTTGAGTAGATTCATTCCGTGCCTTATTTTGCTATGTTATGAACGTGTAGCATGTTGTTTCATTGCCCTGAACATGTCATCCTGATGTTAGTTTCTGCTTGTTGATATTTTCACCAAGTCTGTGAACTTGTTATCGTTTGCTCTTTTGCCATGCTTGTTTGGACCTGTTATGGTGTGATTTAGCCGAAGCTCAGTGTTCATCTTTTGTCTAGCATCTTGAGTAGATTACTTTCATATGATTTGTTGCCATGTTTGGGTGCAGTAGCTTAATTATTTGTTGCTTGCTAAGTAGCATCATGCTGTTAATGGCAGATTCGTGACATTCTTGTATTGCTTGCCATTTGCAAACCGTGCATCCGATTCCGGTGATCTTTATATCGATTTCAACCAAAATCACCTCATCTATCCAGTGGCATGCTTGGTTTGCCAAGATTATGCCCTGTTCATCCTTGTCCTTCCGGAGCATGCATACGCATTGCATATCACCTCTCGCATATCATGCCATGTTTTGCATCATGTTGCTTGCGCATTGCATCGTGGTTGATATTGGTTCCTTTGCTTGTTCTCTTGTCTTGGGTAGAGCCGGGAGACGAGTACGTGAACGAGGAACCTGTTGAGAACGCTTATGAGGACCAAGCTTTCAACAACTCTGAGAACCTTGCAGGCAAGATGACCATACCCTCGAAATCACTTCTATCTTTGCTTGCTAGATTGCTCGCTCTTTTGCTATGCCCATGCTGCGATACCTACCACTTGCTATATCATGCCTCCTATATTGCCATGTCAGCCCCTAACCATCCATGTCCTAGCAAACCGTTGTTTGGCTATGTTACTGCTTTGCTCAGCCCCTCTTATAGCGTTGTTAGTTGCAGGTGAAGATGAAGTTTGTTCCTTGTTGGAACATGATCTTGTTGTTCCTTGTTGGAACATGTTTACTTGTTGGGATATCACAATACCTCTTATTTAATTAATGCATCTATATACTTGGTAAAGGGTGGAAGGCTCGGCCTTATGCCTGGTGTTTTGTTCCACTCTTGCCACCCTAGTTTCCGTCATACCGGTGTTATGTTCCCGGAGTTTGCGTTCCTTACACGGTTGGATGATTTATGGGACCCCCTTGACAGTTCGCTTTGAATAAGACTTTTCCAGCAAGGCCCAGCATTGGTTTTACCATTTGCCACCACCTACCTTTTTCCCCCGGGTTTTCGCGAGCCCGAGGGTCATCTTTATTTTAGCCCCCCTCGGACCAGTGCTTCTCTAAGTGCTGGCCCGAACCGAGCAACCTGCGGGGCCACCTCGTGGCAACTCGAGGGCTGGTTTTACTCGTAGATTGACTTATCCGGATGTGCCCTGAGACCGAGATATGTGCAGCTCCTATCAGGATTTGTCAGCACAATCGGGCGGTTTTGCTGGACTTGTTTTGTTGCTGCCGAAATGTCTTGTAGTCCGGGATTCCGAGATTGATCGGGTCTTCCCGGTAGAAGGAATATCCTTCGTTGACCGTGAGAGCTTATCATGGGCTAAGTTGGGACACCCCTGCAGGGTATTATCTTTCGAAAGCCGTGCCCGCGGTTATGAGGCAGATGGGAATTTGTTGATGTCCGGTTGTAGAAAACCCGAAGTTGACCTTAACTAAAACACATCAACCGCGTGTGTAACCGTGATGGTCTCTTCTCGGCGGGGTCCGGGAAGTGAACACGGTTGTTGGAGTTATGTCTGACGTAGGTTGTTCAGGATCACTTCTTGATCATTGACGCGTTGCCTAGCGGCAACCCTCGTCGCCACCATTGGAGGACCGGGGTTCCCTTTCTCCATGGCGAATGAGAGAGAGGGGAGCAGAAGCTGAAGAAAGGAGGAGATGAGAGAATGTGGGTTTCCGTCCCCCCTGTCCCGCTCCTTATAAAGGAGCGGGGTGGGGGCTCGGCCGCCCCGCTCAGCCAATCAAGACATAGAAGGCGCAGGGAACTGGGCCCGACCCGCTGCCTCGACCCGTGACGACCCGGTTTCCCGCCTCCACCGTTCGCCACTCCAAGCGCATGGAGGCCGCGTGGCAGGATTGCAGAGTTGAGGCGACGGATGAGGCGACCTCTCCCCACCCCGTGATCGTGGGGAGTGGACGCCTCAAAGACCACGCCTCCACGCCTCCCTCCGTTTATGAGGAAGATACGAACCCCCAGGAGGCGGGCGTTTCATTTTTTTGAATAAAGGAACCACCCACGACCTCTCCCACGACGCCGCAATCGACGCGTGCCGTTCGGGGAGGGCGCGGTGGATACGGAGCAAGGTGCGACGTGACCCAGGCCGCGCGTGCCGGTGCCCTGTTTTGGGCCTGGCCCAACAGCGCTCGGCACCGTGTGTGGCCCAGGCCCGGGGGCTCCTGTCGGTGTACTAGAGTAGGGGTACCCTAGTATCCCGAACTTGTGCACGGGCGGCCACAGCACCTCGCGGCAAGGCCTGCCAGGTGATCACCAAGGCCCTCTATGGTTCCTTTGGAGCCATTCAAGAACAAAGTATTTAAGCCAAGGAGACAAGTCCCCGGCAAGAGGAGCTTGCCGGGAAGGCCGCTCGAGGCACAAGACCCCGACAAGAGGAGCTTGCCGGGAAGGCCAACCAGAGCATCTCAAAGAACTTGCCGCGACGCGCCACGCGTCCCGGCAGGACTCGGCGAGCGACAAGCTCCCGGATGCGGCAAGACAACGTTCGCGGCAAGGCATTTGCCGCGGCAAGCAACCACTATGTACCTGCGCTCCAGCTCACCCACCTACGTGTCGCTCCTGGACCCCTCCAGGCGTACGTGGCGGGAGGCTGTGCAGCCAGGGGTACACTGTGGCATGCAGCGCTGACAAGATCGTCATCGTGGCAAGCGGTGGCGCCCCTGACGGTCCCTTTTCTGCACCGTCTGGGCGACGTAGATAGGCATTTAATGCCTTTGTCCCCTGCCGTTAGGGTTAGGTATGATACACTATGTAGGTAGCTGTACCTACCACAGCATGTTTCCATTTTTGCCCTTACCTACGTTGCCACCTGTTGGAGACACCTTGAACATATAAAAGGAGGCCCATGCACAACGTAGAGGGGGATTGGCCCCCGGAGAGCGATCTCTGGGAGGAAAACAGAAGAACGCTCGGTCTCGTTAGCTGCTTGAGTGTACTGTAGCACTCAGCGCTCCCGAGCAAGAACTCAATACAATCCACAAAGCAGCAGTAAGAGTGTTATCTCTCCGGAGAGCTCCGAAGCCGGGTAAAACCCCCCTGTGTGCTTCGCCTCGATCCGCTCTTCGCGCGACCTCCGCCCCCCCGCCGAACCGAGAAGGGGCTCCGTCCCCATAGGTGCTCGAGGAGCCAGAAAACCCCGGCACTTAGCAATCGCTAAACCAATCTCCTGAGGTTACTGACGATGCTGGAAGAACGATCAGCCTGACCAGGAAGGTCTATTCCTGCAAGCAATCGAAGAACGAGCAAGAATATGATAAAGCAATCTGAATATTGCGAATATACATGAAGTATTAATAATGGTGGGGATCCGTAAGCGGTCTTGGTCTGGTCGTTGGACACAAACGAAGTACACGAAGTTGCAATGGCTAACTTTTAACTAAACAAATCCCAAGGAAAAAGCTACTAGGTGGATCTACTTATATAGGAGAAAGGGGTGGCGGCCAAGGAGGTGGGAGGATGTCCCAAGGCAGCCTAACACCAACCCTAGGTCGTACAAGGCTCATGGGCCCAAGTGGAGGTGATGCAACACCTTTGGACTTGTTGTTTGACTCGGATTCTGCTGCAGCGTCAGATTGTTTCGTCTATATCTCAATGCTCCGGATGAATTAGAAGGTGAATCCAATTGGAGTGGAAAGAGGAGAAAATCTACTTTCCAACAAAAAAAGAATCACCAAATTCGGAGTCCGTATGAAAATGTTCTTGCCGTTTTGAGTCAGGTATGTCTGTGCAGTCTGAATCTGAATCCAGAACGTGAGAGACCTGGACTCTATCTTCTCTTGGCCCAAAAGTGACGTGAAGGGACTTATTGAACAGCACATAAACTTCTCTTTTTCCCTTATCTTCATATGTGGATTGTACAAATGTCCCATACACCTGCAATTAGACAAAACACAAAAGTGTGTGAAGTATTTTTGTTCTGGATAATATAAATAGATTATTGAATAGTTGACACTAGAAATCACCTGACAAATATGCATGTATGCAATATTTTTGCTCGTATCCAAGGTAGTCATGTCCTCATCATCCTCCCCTTCTTGAAAATAAAGCAGTCCTCGGCGTTGCTTTATCTGAAATGTGGCTAACAAAAGAGACAAGGTGTACATGTTGTATATGTATATGTCATCAATTTTTACTTCCCGTGGAATTTGCACATATGACACATGTATACACGAGTAACGTTCATAGTGAATAAAATATAAAGCCAAAATATTATCACAAGAAGTAGAAGGCATGAAAATATTGCAACTCAGTTTGCACATATAAGTGAAGCTCTTATTCATATGAAAAGATTGACAATATTCATCATTAAACCATCCCAATATTGGTGAATAAACCTTGCATCAAATTTACATGCTACAACATGCCTAAATAAGCCAACATGCAATAAGTCATTTGACACAGAGTCATCACGAAGATTAGAGGTCATATCAAAATGATTAAACATTGGTTCTTTTGCAACAACAGTTAATTCATTGGGTGCACTCAAAATTGTTGGTATTTCAGTTGCTTGATCACATGACGCATTCATGACAGTAACATGATTCTCTAAAATAGGTGATGCACTCAAATCAACAGGTAACTCAACACATAATGTATTCAAGTTAACTAGGCATGCATCATTCTCATGTGAAGTTATATCATCAATACCTTTACAGTTACCTTGTCGCAAAGATGTAGCTGATGTAGGTACGGATGATGGCAATGTACCATACTCTTGAGATGATGTCGCGCTCATAATCTGATGTGTGGCTGCTCTAGTAGGTGCAACGGTGGAGGAACCAAGCGGTGGTGGTGAGCATGAACTAGAATAGTAGTTGTTGTAGTCACCCAATGCATCCTCCTGTAACTGTCTCTCAAAGCTACAAGCACGAACATACATACCAGTAATGCAACGAGGAATATACTGAAATTGTGCCTGAATATCATGGTTCAAACCACCAAAAAATCTAGTCATTGTATCATCCTCAGATTCTTCTATGTCACAATGATGCATATAAGATTTGTACTCTTGGTAGTAAGCATGAATAGTGTTGTTGCCTTGTTTAAATTGTTCAAATTTGCGAAGCAATTCACGACGATAGTAAGGAGGGAAAAATTGTTGTCTCATTACATCTTTCAAATGTTTCCAAGTTGTGGGTTGGTTATCAATGTTTTTCTTACAATGCACACTCCACCAAACAGAAGCAAAACCAGTAAATGCTCTAGTGACAGCTCGTACTCGCTCAAGTTCAGAAAAGTCATGGTGACTAAGAACTTGTTCTACTTCAAGCTCCCAAGCTAGATAAATAGCAGGATTAAATCTACCCTCAAATGGCGGTAAAGAGATAACCTGACCATGTGCTTGTGTGTGTTGTCCCAACTCTCGTGATGGTGATGATGTGTCCGTCGTCCAAGAACTTCTGTCTACGGAACCTGTCATGATTAGTCGAAACAAGAAACAAAATTCGAGAATATTGTTCCTATGAACTACTAGGATGTGGTTGTAAAGTGCTCACAGTAAAGCAAATATCAACATCTTACAAGTTCTTACCATGCAGCAGGTGGTGACAGGCAACCAGCGGTGTCAAATAACTCTGAAGATTGTGTAAAGCGATTGCCAGGGGAACATACGTATACACGGTGTAGAAATATGCGGAGCTGGGTTGGCTATATATGGTAGCAAAAGATTAGCAATAATCAATTCAAAGATGTAATGTTGAATAAACGCTCAACGACGGTACTGTGCTGGTCCTAGGCTAGACCGGATTAGAGACGCGAGCCTAGAACACTAATGAGGTCACGGCGTAGCACAACTAGCATCCATGAAGAATACTAAGTAGCTCTGGACAACAAGATATAAGTGAAGATCACAACGGTAGTAAAGATAATGATGAAAAACAACTGCCAAGTAGGATATACAACAACTCTCTCTCTCCAACTTTCCTCTTGAAAAGTTTGAGCCAATTTTCTGATAACTTTTTTCAAAGAATGCTACTAACTCAAGCTTTCCAATGCAAAAAGAATCACTCAATTCTGAATTGATATGAGGAGTCAAAGAATTCTAAAACTGGCCTGAAAACTGGAATAAGATGTGTCCGCGAACTTCGGAGGGCAAAAAGACCTATTTAGAAGCTGATTTGGAGGTGTCAAATATTGAACAAGCCTCTCCAACTATTCATATGCGTCTCGTTGCTAGCTTTCATTTGAGTACACGTGGAGCTAAAACGGACTTCGTATGAGGAAGTTATGCCTATTTTACTGAACAGTGCACAAAACAGATTCCAATCCGAATTCAACTACGAGATTGAGTCTAGATAGATCCGAATTTTGTTTTTTTTCTTCTCTCTTTTTTTTCTCACACTTTTTCTTTTTCTTTTTCTTTCTCTTTTTTTTCTCTGACTTTTTTTCTTTTTTTATCTCTCTTTTTTTTCTGTCTTTTTTTCTCTCCCCCTTTCCAAGACAAACTAGATAAGATGCAGATTGGATCAAGCGAAGATGTGAACGACCTCAACTATGATTGTGATAATGAACTATGGGTAACATGTGGTGGAAATTGATGGATGATGTGGTGGACAGCGGAAGGGATAACGATGCAGCGGCGACATGACTAATGTGAACAGAACTCGAAACTCTAAACGAACTAGACACTAAGACCAGCAACTCAACACGGCGATGCAACCGATAATTCAATAATGCAAACAATGAAAAGAAAATTGCAAAGGCTCAGACTGGCTTGGATAAAAAGGATGAATAGATCTAACTTTTTTGTGGCTTTTTCTTGGACAATAGGTAAGAAAATAAATCTAATCTAGGGGAAACTGGAAATTCTCACCGAGCAACCTCAAAACTGATACCACTTGATAGAGGCGGGAGTGTCCCGATCTTTCGATGAGATGATAACTATCGATTTGGTGGAGTCGACTTTGACGATCCGACTACAAACATGCACGATGTTGCGCCTTAGAAATCGCTAAACCAATCTCCTGAGGTTACTAACGATGCCGGAAGCACGATCAGCCTGACCACGAAGGTCTATTCCTGCAAGCAATCGAAGAACGAGCAAGAATATGATAAAGCAATCTGAATATTGCGAATATATATGAAGTATTAATAATGGTGGGGATCCGTAAGCGGTCTTGGTCTGGTCGTTGGTCACAAACGAAGTACACGAAGTTGCAATGGCTAACTTTTAACTAAACAAATCCCAAGGAAAAAGCTACTAGGTGGATCTACTTATATAGGAGAAAGGGGTGGCGGCCAAGGAGGTGGGAGGACGTCCCAAGGCAGCCTAACACCAACCCTAGGTCGTACAAGGCTCATGGGCCCAAGTGGAGGTGATGCAACAACTTTGGACCTGTTGTTTGACTCGGATTGTGCTGCAATGTCAGATTGTTTCGTCCATATCTCAATGCTCCAGACGAATTTAAAGGTGAATCCAATTGGAGTGGAAAGAGGACGAAATCTAATTTCCAACAAAAAAAGAATCTCCAAATGCGGAGTCCGTATGAAAAAGTTCTTGCCGTTTTGAGTCAGGTATGTCTATGCGCAGTCTGAATCTGAATCCAGAACGTGAGAGACTTGGACTCTATTTTCTCTTGGCCCAGAAGTGACGTGAAGGGACTTTTTGAACAACACATAAACTTCTCTTTTTCCCTTATCTTCATATGTGGATTGTACAAATGTCCCATACACCTGCAATTAGACAAAACACAAAAGTGTGGGAAGTATTTTTGTTCTGGATAATATAAATAGATTATTGAATAGTTGACACTAGAAATCACCTGATAAATATGCATGTTTGCAATATTTTTGGTCGTATCCAAGGTAGTCATGTCCTCATCATTATGTTTGTGCTTACAAATACCAAAGTGGAGCAATTAGCAGTTCGGTAACGTGCAACCAGAGTATAGATTGGCTGATATTGTCTCCACTATCTAGAGCTTATTAACTTGACATACTACAAATTTCTAAAAGAAAGTAAGGCTAAAAACCAAGCACAGTATCAAAATTATATAGAGGAGGCCTGATTGTGGAGGTGGATTGCGCTACAGTTGGCAAGGAACTACAAAATCGCAAGATAAGAAAGTCGACCTATTTCGGTGTACTGGAGGATGTAAAGAGAGCTATGAACGCTTTTGACTGCACTAAAATCATCATTGTGAGGCGCTCAGGCAACAAGCTAGCTCATGAGATTGCTGCAACCACGAGAAGCTCCGGGGATCACCTAATGATTGCTAGCGTGCATGAAAATGCTAGGCACATCATGATTGATGAATGTACTCGTACCATTGCATGATTAGTATGCATGGTTCTCAAGAAAACCATATATAAAAAGAAACTGAGGACAGTTTGCCACATAGTACAATTTGGTAATGCAAAAAGTAATTTGTACTGCTGTCGCGGGAGAGATATTTTATAATGTGCCAGCTCTCCTCAGTTGTTCTTTCTTCCTCCCAGCGCCGCTCCTTCATCTTCCTCATCCTGCTGCTTCACACCCAGCGGCATCTTCTTCCTCATCGGTTGGGTCCTCTTACTCCTTCCATTCTCCTCCTCAGCACCTTATCTTCTTCCTCCTCGGTTGGGTGATATTTTTGTTCCCATAGGGATTAACGGACCCACTCCTCACCCTTGCGATTGATCCCAAGCTGCTTATTGATTTCAACTCGTAGCCTTATTTAAATTATGTGACCATTTCTACGTAAAGGAGTGTCAAAAGAGATACTTATTGTAGATAACATGAGCAGCCAATAACTGTTTTTATCTAACTGAAAACATCACGTAGAGAATCTTGTGTGAATATAATCAAACCTTCATAATTCAGAAACAGACGATGAACTACTCATAGATTAAAGCATCACTAATTCGAATTTTAAACCGAGCCTAGAATACCAGTGTGGTACTTGATGTTAGTTATGTTTCCAAAGTTACAGCAGAATTGCTGCTAAATTGGTAGTCCACACAAACAATGTCCATCGTTCTGCTAAATTGGTAATCCACACAAACAAAGTCAATCAACCTTGTACCTAATTCAGCTCTTGATTGTAACAGAACCTACTACCAAAACCATAAGCGATCAGTCATCTAATCCATAAACTTAGTGTAAGATGATAAGAGTAATGGTAAGTAGCTACTGCTAGGAGCTGTGACTTATTGTTGCATACTGACATTGTACATGAACATTTTACAAATACTTAATATATGAACATGAACTTTATATATATCTAGTCATCTACATGGGAGCATTTCAGCAAAAACATGGCGAGCATGAGTATCGCACAAACCTACATCTTCCTAGATTTCGATGTCTCACAAATGGTGGTGGGCAGCAGCAACATGTCACTCTGTAGCTTGGGGGCCCTGGTCATGGGCGACCCTGCGGGTGGTGGGGGTAACAGGGCAGCAGCCAGCAACACGTAGGTAAGCCTGTACCTTTGCATCAAGGCATCACCCACGTCAACCACAGCTTCAAATTTTGCACAGTTCGGAGCGGGTAGTGGAGGCTTACTCACACTAAACGGAAGAAGGAGGGACGACGCTGAATCTGGATGATGGGTGGCTGGGACCGAGGACGCTCCCGGAGACCCGAGGACACACAACAGCACGGTAGCTCCATCGTGATGATGTAGGTCACTTGGTCCCTCACGGCCTCACACCATGGAAAAAAGGCAGGGAGGAGAGGGAGCTCCCGAAGGGCGACGGCGAACCGAGATCCTCGCGCCCGCTGGGGGAGCAGGAAGTTGCATATTGAGGAGGCTGGGGGTGGCGGATGGGCCGGGTTGGAGAGGATCTCAGGAATAGATGAGACCCCGAGGCGGGGAGAGCCGACAACGGTAGGCGCTCCAGCAGCGCGTGGCGACAGGGCGCGGGGGGGTGGGCCGGCGACGCGTGGTGAGGCAGGGTCATGCGCGGCGTCTATTGTAACCGGCGGTGGAAGGCCACGGGTGTGGGGGCACGTGGGGTAGGGGTAGGCGTGCCGGCTGGATCGGCGGCGGTGGCGCGCGGCGGCCGGCAGCGCACGGTGATGTGGGGTCTGGTCTTGCAGGAGGTGGCGGCGCTAGGGAGGTGGAGATGGGATCGAGGGAGGCAGGATCGTGCTCGTGTTTTTTTCGGTCACATGTACTGATTTGGATTTACTTAACATGATGATTGCGGGTTGAATAATCAAAAAGCACAGTGACTTTTTAGCAAAAGCACGACGACGGTGAGCGGGCGGGTAGAAGCGAGAATCGCTTTATTATTAGGGAAAGATATGTTGATGCTGTGTAGACAAAGCGTAGATGTTGTGCCAACAGAGCAAATCACATCGCACATGGACTAAACAATGGAAACCATCGGTGATGATTTCATCAATCACTGACAATTATATACCAGCAATCGTTTGCTCACAACACACACAACTTGTTAACAAGAATCATTTGTGTTGTTATCGGTCTTCCCACACATTTCCGATTACAAACCTGTTTACCCCGTATCACACACATCTTGTTAAGTTGAACCGTTTCTGTTTTCTTCCCTAATCAAAAACAGTTCATTTGAGTGAACCATATGCCGTATATCACACACACCTTGATCTGGCTAACCGTTTATGTTGCTTTCCCTAATAGCAAACAGTTCATCAGAGCGAACTGTATGCCATATATCGCACACACATTGATGGCTGCCCATTTCTGTTGTTCTGTCTAATCGCAAATAGTTCATATGGATCAACCATATGCCCAGCATCGCACATGCAACTAAAACCTAAACCGTGTTCAATGTATCCGCCATCGCAAATGTTTTGCATCTTTTTTGACGGGTTTTTTACATCACCTTTTGCGATTAATGCATCTCACACAGTTTCGTCAAAGGGTCTCTGATCGTAGTGTCACGTTAGTAGCATCCTGCAGTAGTGGATGGTCGTTGTATGGTCGAGCCCGTGTGGGCCCCACCGCGAAAATTTCAGACGAAATCTCTTTCATATGTTTGCTCCGGCTTATTCTGTGAGCCAAATCCTTTGTTTTGTTCTCATTGTGGCATTCGAGTTGCTACAAGGTCAACTATTGATTCCATACCTTTTTCCTAAGTGGTGTTCTCATACTTCTATCAGAGTGCTAATTCTTCTAGTTCATCAAGAATGTCATATTAATTCTTTTCCAACCGTCGTGGTTTTCTCCAAGTTAATTCAATCCTCTTCAACATTTGCAAGACCAAATCTAAGTTTTCTCAATGGCGTTCGTTTCAACCGTCCCAAGTTGTCTTCGTTATCCCACCCGCCCACCCTTTTTCTTCAAGGAGTCTGAAACCTCGAATCAAGTATCCATTTTATTGGTGTGGAGTCTCTTCATTCTTTTCCTTCAATATTCTTATCTGGTGATTCTCATGAAGATGCTCAGGAAGTTTCAAGTTCATTGTTCTTTCGTTCTCAAACTCTTCTGGTGGATTCTGTTCAAGCTTCGATGTTGATCATATCTATTCCTTTTGTTTCACATATTTTCCCATGTTGTAGTTTCTTATCCAAGGCTCTCTTATTCGTTCACCTCTCTCTACTCATATACAGAGTGTAGAAGAGATCTCATAAGATTCGTGTTTCTATTCTTAATCCGTTCAAGATATTTCGAGGTTGTTATCTCAGTGAAGCGATTTAATTCAACCGGTGTAATCTCTCTTAAAAAATCGGTCAACGGTGTTTTCTTTTGAGTGGGCCCATAACCCACATGTCTTTTCTCAGGACCTTACCTGACTGTAACAATTTTTCTGGAGCTATTCTCAAAATCTTTTTAAAGTTTGACGTAAGAATGAATTTTCATCAGTCAGATGCCTCCTCGAAGAATGCTTTGAGATTCTTTTCATGTTTGGTTCAACCTTTCTATTCTTCATTATTCCGAAGTGTCCCAACTATTTTTGTGGTGTTTCTCATTGTCATTCCTAGCTTCGAAAAACGAAGAAGAATTTCTCCTATCCGTTCTCTTGAAGATTCATGGCTTTGGCTTCATGCCATCCTCAAAATTGTGTTCGATAGTGAGAATTATTTTCATACCCATCTGAAGCATTTCAGGACTGTTTTCGTTTTGATACTCCAGAGGCCATCATTTCAAAATTCCTCATTATCAACTTTCCACTCTAGTTCTCATATTCTTACTAGTGCATCATTGAAGTATTCTCTAGTCAGCTTGTTATCTCTTCATTCTCTTGCATCTAAATTCCCTCAAGTATCTTCGTTCATTTTCTAATTATTCTCGGTGATTCGTTCTCTTTTCTTCATTAGTTTTCAATTCTTACGGTGGTTTGTTCTAGATTCCTCTTGCTTCGTGTCGCGGGAAACCATGGACACCTATGGGACAAGAGCCCCCTTTGGTTCGGCGGGGGGATGGGCACGTTGCACAAAGAGCGGAGAAGCGTAACACAACACGACTGAGATCACACGGGCAGTTTTACCCAGGTTCGGGCCGCCACGAGGCGTAAAACCCTACTCCTGAATTGGTGGATTGATGGTGGAAAGTGGTGGAGAAGCGCAACGCTCTTGCCCAGCACAGTTGCCTCGGGGTGACAGGAGCTACGCGCGTACGAGTGTGAGAGGGCCTGAATCCTTTCTACAGTTGCCGTGGGACTCCTTTTATAGATCAAGGGGTCACCATAGTGGCAAATCAGTCTTTACATACTGATTAGATAGAAAACAGTGCTATCATACCTAACTCTGCAGGCTGACAGAGCGCATTAAATGTGCCGCTCAATGTCACATCACAGCTTGCCCGGCAGGCCCTGCCGGGCTATTTTGCCAGCTTCGCGCCTGCTTGCTTGACACGTCTCAAGACAGGTGTTGCTTGGAGGTATTCTCTGTAGGAAGTGGCTGCCATGTGGCAAATAGCAGCCACTTAGTCACTTTGCGGCTTGACACCGCACTGATCGATGACCTGCGTCGCTTGTGAGGTGGAGCGGTGGAGTGGTTTGCCTCCGCGAGCCCCGATAGCCCTGCCAAGATGTGGGGACCCCGACTTATAAATCGAGATCACCGAATGCACGTGTATAGTGATCCTAGAGATCAATGCTCACTGAACACACAGAAGCTGAATAACAAGAGTCTTACATCCATACATACCGTTTTACACAAGTAGGACCATTATGGTCATTATCATCGCAGCGGAAATCTTCAATAACAACATGGACCAATGCCATCTGCCTTAACCCTACACGCATTCTGACTGGGAAGCGTCCTGGTTCGCATGTTCGTCTCCAAAGAACTCTTCTTCGGACTCCTGTTCTTCCATGCCTGGCCAATTAAATAACCAGTGGCAAGCCAATGAGTACTTTGAATGTACTCGCAAGCAACCCATGTTTTGGCTCAAGATACAACAGTGCATGACATAGGCAATTTTTTCCAGAAAGCTAATTTTGTTGTGCTATGACATGTTCAATAACAGGTAAACCATGCATCATATGAATTCAAGTAACCATAGGGGCTGGTTACAGATATCAACATAAAGGGAGTGGGCTCCAACCCAACTCATCCGTGTCAAGTCCTTTATCTTGACCCAAGTAGATCTTCCCACACACACTGGTTTGTAAACAAGTGGACGTAGACCAAGAGCGGTTACCCAACTGTCCTTGAGCGTGGAAACGGCTATTCGAATAGTTTTACACTCTGCAGAGGTTGCACACTTTACCCACAAGATCCGGGGAACTTCCGTGTCATCCACGACCCGCGGTACCTCAAGTACCCGAGGTAACCACCCGATCACTATCTTCCCCTAGACGACACTAAAATAGAGTCCACTCGATTGGCAGTAACCCCCATGTCCAACATTTCACATCTTAAAATTGTGGAGCCTCGCTCCCATATTCATCACATACCACAAGCACGGGGTACCGACGGTGTGTCCGGTGCCCTGTGAAGACAGTCATGGCCGCTCTACCTGGCACGACCCATCCCGAGAGAGAGCACCAACTCTCCCCCGTCACTAGTAATGCGGGCTCCAAGCTAGTATCGGCCTAGGTAATCAATAATGCCCTTTCCCATACAAGGGTAGTGTTGGGGATATTGCTATTTGGGGTAAACCGGCCTACAGGGCCCGGGTTAGTTTCGTCAATGGACCCGAGATGTTAAAGCCCAAGGAGAAATAGAAGGGCCCAAGGCCTGTAATCGGTTTAGAGGTTTACGGTGTAAGCCGGCCTGAGGTAAACTTGCATTGTAAGTTAGGAATAGAGAGACCGACCCGGGCACGTTTATAAACCGGAGGTCGGGACTTTGCAGACCGACGGGCGTCATCCGTGTATATAAGGGGACGACCCGACGGCGGTTTAGGGACAGAGAACAAGAACTCGAGGTTTAGGCGAAGCTTATCGCTCCCTAGCCCTCGAAACCCATCAATCCCATCACAACTAGACGTAGGCTTTTACCTTCATCGAAGGGGCCGAACTAGTATAAACATCGTGTCCTTGTGTCCACTTTTAACCCCTTCAAGCTAACCCGTTGCGATGGCTCCACGACTAAGTCCTTCCACTAGGACATCTGCCGTGACAAATCCACGACAGTTGGCGCCCACCGTGGGGCTATCGCGAGATGGTTTCAAGTTTTTGGAGGGCCGCTTTGAAGGACTCGAGGGTTACGCTGTAGGTCGGATGACCAAGAGCCGTCGCGGAAAACTCTACATCGACAGCACAGGCTGGGGCCCCGATGCCGGCTCGATCGAGTACGGGTACCGGGTCCCCTTTGGCGGCATCCATGTTTTCATCGGCAAGATCGGAGAACCAGGCCCCGAGTTAGGCGTCTGCGCCGACCTCGTCGAGACAGCTCAGTGCACGAGATCGGCCCTGGCTAAACCGACCAGGAAGCACGCCTTCGTGGGAGTCATCCACGGAGGAAGCTACGAGGAAGGATCCGAATCCGGTGACGAAACCGCCATCTACTCCGGCGATGAAACGTCGACCGGGGAAACCGAATCTCTTTACCAGTTGCAAGATGATCGGATTGGGGGCGGCTCCGATGGCAACAGTATTCCGGACCCCTCTGATCTGCCCTATCGGGTTGGGATCTTCATGGCTGGAACACAGGCGGTGCCACGATCATCAACTGCAGCAGCAGCGATCTCCGGATCGGCAGCGGCAACGGCTGCGCGGGCAGGAGGCCCTACGGGTTCACCAGCCCAAATTTTGTCAGACCTGTTTGACGCAGTGGCAGCGCTCATGGCGGAAGCCAACCCGGTGGATCAGGAGGTTCATAATGCTGAGATTGCCAAAGTGAGAGAGCAGATCACTCAAGCTAAAGCGGAGCTGGCAGCAGAAGAGATCAGGATGACGGCGGAGCGCGCCGCTTTGGATGCACAGGCTTACAGGCTCATGATGGACCAGAATGCGTCTCAGGAAGTCCGGAAGAGGAAATCCCGATCTCGATTGCCCGCAGCCCTCGACGCCCGAAATCTCTTCAACACCCTGGGGGTAAACCGTGCGGAGGCGACAGTTGGCGCCCCGGTTCAGCACTGGATAATAAACCTGCCTCGTCACAACACTGGTACACCACAGGCCGTGCCAACACCGTCAGGTCATTATTCCAACCCGATGGATAACCTCGTCGCGGCGGCAGCTCGGCTAGAAGCCATTCCGATCGAAGGCGATTCACCGCAGGACGTAGAGACACGCCGGGTCAAGGAGCTCCTTAGGACCGCGTTGGCCCAACAAGAAGCATATTCACAAAGCCGTGATCGGATTCACTCCACCCCTCGCCCCAGCGGGAGCCATAGTAGGCGCATGGAGGAGCCGGCTGTGTCAAGCAATGCCAGGCGTGAAGCGCTCCGCGGCAACAACCCGACGGGCGTCGACAATGCTCAGGAGAATGTGGATCGCACCCGTGCGCGGGAGGCCGGATTAGCAGCGCAGCATCAGGCTCGTCAGCTTACACCTATCTTCCCAGCGGCTACGGTTGAACCGGGGGTGGTCTCCAGTTCTTTGGGAGTACCGTGCCTTGTTCCCGCTTTGCGCAACGTACGCCTGCCCAAAGACTTCAAAGGCCCCCGCAAGGTACCAAACTACACGGCAGATCAGCCTCCGGAGACATGGGTGGAGAGCTATGAAATGGCTATGGAGATGCTGGATGTGGATGACACGGCGTGTGCCAAGTATTTTACTATGATGTTAGAAGGAACGGCCCGGACTTGGCTAAAGAGCTTACCGCCTAATTCAATCAGTTCGTGGGCCCAATTGCGCGCCCGGTTTATCAAGAATTTCAAGGACACGTGCAAACAGCCAATGTCGATTGTTGACCTAGCAGCCTGCGTTCAGCAAGAAGGAGAATCAACTACCCATTGGGTGCGGCGGGTGTCAGAAGTTTTGCACTCATCAGATCGCATCAATGCAGACACCGCCGTGGTGCTGTTGGAGAGCAACTGTCGGTTTGGCCCTTTGAAGCTAAAGCTGGGCCGGATGAAGCGTGATTGTACGGACATAGGAACGCTCATGACCGCTTTAGTGAAGTATGCGGATTCTGACAGTACCAAGGATCCTGACTCTGGTGATGACAAAGCAGGGAAGGGAAAGAAGAATAGCAACACCAAAGGCCAGCAATATCGACCGACAGGTAATGGAGCCGGAGGTAAGCGTAAACCGGACGGGAGCATGGACTTTGTGGCCAACACAAGTGCACAGAATAAAGGCCAGCGGCGTAAGGGGAAACAGCCAAGTTTCCGCGCAAATCCCGGTCCTAATCCGGACCGTTTGAACTTTTTCTTAAACCAGCCCTGTCCGAAGCACGGAACAAAAGAGGAACCAGCAACCCATCTTTGGAAGGATTGTTATATCATGAAGGAATTCAAAAGCTCAAACACTTTCCAATATGATCACAGCTCCGGCGGCGGTTCAGGATCCGGATCAGGATACGGTGGCGGAAATCCCGGTCCAGGGGTCCAGGGTAATCCGGGCGGACAGGACAGCCGAAATAATCAAAATAATCAAAGTGGTTACGGACAGCAGCAATCAGGTTATCAGAGCAACCCGAAACAGTTGAGTGGTGGACAGTATCATGTCTTCACTACAAGCTTGGATAAACGGGATAGAAAGCTTCAGAGGCGGGCAGTCAGTGCTATCGAACCGGCCACGCCTCACTATCTGCGCTGGTCGGAACAGCCTATCATATGGAGCCGAGAAGATCACCCTCCCAGGGTTTATAATCCGGGTCAGTTAGCATTGGTGGTGGCGCCTCAGGTGGGAGGTTATAAGATCACCAAGGTGCTCATGGACGGAGGGAGCAGCATTAACATCTTGTATTATGAGACCTTCCGTCGCATGGGACTGGTGGATAAGGATCTCAAACCGACCAATACCGTGTTCCACGGGGTGGTGCCTGGCAAGTCTGCATATCCGGTTGGTAAGATAGCCCTTGAAGTGGTCTTTGGCGATAGTCACGATTCCAGATCAGAGACGCTGACGTTCGAAGTGGTTAAAATCCAAAGTCCGTACCACGCTTTGTTCGGACGGCCAGCCTATGCAAAATTTATGGCACGGCCCTGCTACGTGTATCTGCAACTTAAGATGCCGGGTTACAAGGGCACTATAACGGTTCATGGCAGCCGTCGAATCGCTTTGGAATGCGAGGAAGGAGATGCGACTTATGCGGAATCGGTTTGTGCTACGGAGGAGTTAAAGCAGTACAAAGACAGTGTTGACCCGGAGGACATGACTTCGTTGAAGAAGCCAACCACGGACCACGATCCGGCCTTGAAGTTCAAATCGGCTGCCGAAACTAAGCTTGTTGACTTCATACCTGGCGATTCGTCCAAGCAGTTCAGCATCAGTGCAAACCTGGATCCAAAATAGGAAAGCGCGCTCATCGAGTTCATCCGTGAGAATCGGGACATCTTTGCATGGAAGCCGTCTGACATGCCTGGTGTACCGAGGCGACTCGCTGAGCACACCCTTAATGTGGATCCTAAGTATAAACCGGTAAAGCAGTTCTTACGCCGGTTTAACGAAGAAAGACGTAAAGCGATTGGTGAGGAAGTGGCCAGGCTCCTGGCAGCTGGGTTTATCATTGAGGTTTTTCATCCCGAATGGCTTGCTAATCCGGTGCTGGTTCTTAAGAAAAACGGCACCTGGCGCATGTGTGTGGATTACACAGACTTGAATAAAGCTTGTCCAGCGGATCCTTTTGCTCTCCCCCGGATTGATCAGATCATTGATGCTACGGCAGGTTGCGAGCGTTTGAGTTTTTTGGATGCCTATTCGGGTTATCACCAGATCAAGATGGCAGCTAAGGACCAGGAGAAGACGGTGTTCATTACTCCCTTTGGAGCCTTCTGCTATGTGTCCATGCCCTTCGGGCTTAAGAGTGCGCAGGCTACTTATCAACGATGTGTGCAAAATTGCCTCCACGAGCAGATTGGTCGTAATGTGCATGCTTATGTGGATGATATTGTGGTTAAGTCACGAAAGAAGGAGACCCTGGTTGACGATTTGAAGGAGACTTTCGATAACTTGAGAGCGTACCAAATGATGCTCAACCCAGCTAAATGTGTTTTTGGTGTACCTGCAGGCAAGTTGTTGGGATTTTTAGTGTCCCATAGAGGAATTGAGGCCAATCCGGAAAAGATCACAGCCATCACCTCCCTGGCCAAACCGAAATGTGTCAATGATGTTCAGCGCATGGCCGGGCGGATTGCAGCGTTAAGCCGGTTTATCAGTCGCCTCGGTGAAAAGGCGATCCCCTTGTATCAAATGCTCAAGAAGACGGATCAATTTGTCTGGAGCCCGGAGGCTGATAAAGCGTTTGAGGACTTGAAGCGACAGCTAGTCAATCCGCCAGTGTTGGCAGCCCCTGTAGATAAAGAACCACTCCTGTTATATGTTGCAGCGAATGCCAGAGCGGTTAGTGTGGCGATGGTGGTAGAACGAAAGGAGGCTGGAAAGGAACATCCGGTTCAGCGACCGGTTTACTACATCAGTGAAGTGCTTATCGAGTCCAAACAAAGGTATCTGCATTGGCAGAAGCTGGTATATGGTGTTTTTATGGCAAGCCGGAAGCTGAGGCAGTATTTTCAAGGACACCCCATCACGGTGGTCAGTTCTGCTCCTTTGGGTGACATCATACAGAACCGGGAGGCGACCGGTCGGATTGCCAAGTGGGCTATCGAGCTCGGGCCGCACGATTTAAGATACGTACCCCGGACGGCCATAAAGTCACAAGCACTTGTTGATTTCATAAACGATTGGACAGAGTTACAAGCGCCTGAGGAGAAGCCAGATAACACCTATTGGACCATTCATTTTGACGGGTCAAGACAATTGGAAGGCTCGGGGGCTGGAGTCGTTTTAACTTCCCCACGAGGTGATAAGTTTTGTTATGTCCTCCATTTAATGTTCCCCTGTACAAACAATGCGGCTGAGTATGAAGCTTTGCTGCATGGTCTTCGGATGGCTAAAGAGATGAATCTGAGCAGAGTTAGGTGCTTTGGTGATTCGGATCTGGTGGCTCAGCAGGTATCTGGCACCTGGGATTCAAAGGACCCGCTCATGGCTGCATACCGACGTGAAGTAGATATAGTAGCCGAGCATTTCAAAGGCTATCAAGTGGACCATGTGGACCGCAGAAAGAATGAGGCAGCAGATGCTTTAAGCCGCTTGGGCTCTCAGCGTAAACCGGTCCCACCCAATGTTTTCTTGGATGTATTGTATCACCCATCGGTACAGCTACCCGGTGAGCTGGAGTTGGCTGTTCCTGATCCGGAGGCTCAACTAGTGGCGGCTCTTCACGTCACCCCGGATTGGACGCTCCCTTATCTGGCATATATGAACCGGGGTGAGTTGCCAGAAGACGAAAGCTTGGCTCGACAGATAGTACGGCGGTCCAAGTCTATGACCATTCTCAAAGGAGAGCTACATCATCGCAGCGTGTCAGGAGCGCTGCAACGGTGCGTATCCCCTGAGGAGGGGGGTGAGATATTACGTGAAATACATGAAGGGGATTGCGGCCACCACGCCGGTTCAAAATCATTGGTGGCTAAAGCGTTCCGCCACGGTTTCTACTGGTTAACTACTCATGCTGATGCAGAAGACCTGGTCAGGTTATGTGATGGTTGCCAGAAATTTTCCAGACGAGCACACATACCGGCTCAAGAATTGAGGATGATTCCAATCACTTGGCTGTTTGCGACTTGGGGGCTCGATATGGTTGGGCCTTTTAAGCGTTCCAAAGATAAGAAGACCCACCTACTGGTGGCGGTTGACAAATTTACAAAGTGGGTGGAGGCAGAACCTGTCAGTAAATGTGATGCTGCCACGGCGGTTCGGTTTATAAAGAAGGTGATCTTCCGGTTTGGCTTTCCACACAGCATCATCACAGATAATGGTACCAATCTATCCAAGGGGGCCATGAAAGAGTTCTGTGCACGGGAGCATATTCGGCTTGACGTTTCTTCGGTAGCGCACCCACAATCTAATGGTCAGGCAGAACGAGCGAATCAAGAGATCTTGAGAGGTATCAAACCCCGGCTTCTGGTCCCTTTGCAAAGGACGACGGGTTGTTGGGTGGAGGAGCTACCGTCTGTATTATGGAGCATCAACACCACGCCTAACAGATCCACGGGGTTTACGCCGTTCTTTATGGTCTATGGAGCAGAGGCGGTTCTCCCAAGTGATATACGACATGACTCACCTCGTGTGGCAGCGTATGTTGAAGCGGACAACGAGCAGGCTCGGCAGAACGCTCTTGACTTGTTGGATGAGGAACGTGACTTAGCAGCTGCCCGTTCAGCGATTTACCAGCAAGATCTTCGCCGTTACCACAGCCGTCGGGTTAGGACCAGAACCTTTCAGGAGGGGGATTTGGTGCTTCGGCTCATCCAGGATCAGTCTGAACAGCATAAATTATCCCCGCCTTGGGAGGGACCTTTTGTGGTCAGCAAGAATCTGAATAATGGGTCATATTACCTGATTGATATTCGAGAGCGCAAGGATTCACGCACATCAGAGGAGGAGACCGGCAGGCCGTGGAACATAGCTCATCTTCGACCTTATTATACATGAGCCTTGGGCTCTGTTTATGTACATATCATGACCATGTATATATTATGATTAATACAATAAACCGGAACCTCGAGCAAAACGGGGTCTCTGCCGTTCTTCACATCATGCGTGGTTACTTGGAGTTGATTCGCTTTAATGCAATTTCTGGTTTACCCCTTGAGGTCGCTTCGAAGAGGATCAAAGTGAAGACTCCGGTTTATAGTCCGGTTCAAGGGAAGATGACTCCCGCAAAGCTTTGAGGCCCTTAATATCCGGTTTAAAGATCCCGGTTCAAGCATGAGGCTTCCTGTTCAAACATAGGTCGTATTCGAACCAAAGAGAACATAGCTATTCAAACATGGGGCTTCCTGTTCAAACATAGGTCGTATTCGAACCAAAGAGAACATAGCTATTCAAACATGGGGCTTCCTGTTCAAACATAGGTCGTATTCGAACCAAAGAGAACATAGCTATTCAAACATGGGGCTTCCTGTTCAAACATAGGTCGTATTCGAACCAAAGAGAACATAGCTAACCCTATAAAGTCAGTTGGGGACCTAGTCGGCCTGAACCGTAGCTACACCTCCGGGGGGCTTGGTCATGTCTTGACGACGGTAATGCCTTCTGGCTGGCACATTTGCCACTGAATCAGTTGGGGACCTGATCGGCTTGAACCGTAGTTACACCTTATGGGAGCTCGGTCATGTCTTGATGATGGTAATGCCTTCTGGTCGGCTTTTTAGCCAATGAATCATTTGGGGGCTTGGTCGTGTCCGAACCAACGCAATGCCACTTGATCGGCCCTTGGCCATTGAGTCACTTGGGGGCTTGGTCGAATCCGAACCAATGCAATGCCATTTGACCGGCATATTTGCCACGATTCAGTTAGGAACCTAGTCGACCTGAACCGTAGCTACACCTCTTGGGGGCTTGGTTTCTTTTGTCTTGACGACGGTCACGCCTTCTGAACGGTTCATAGCAACCACTATTTGCATGCGTTTTGCTATCGCGTTATCCTCTCGTGTTTGGTTTTTGTTTTCTGCCTTTATTGTGGTGTTTTTTGTTCTTCGAAACGTCAAGTACTTTTAAACCGATTCAGCTGACACAGCCTGGTCCGTTTTTTAACCCGGAGGCAAGTTGCCTGGTTTGGCAAAGGCGCAGCACGGTTCAGGTGGTCAAAAGATCACCTTGTGTACTCAGTAAAGACAGGAAACATAAGTTGGAAAAAGTCGTTGGAAAGGGCATCAGTACCCGTGCGCAAAGGCGCATTCAAACGCAGAGGTATTAAACAATCTTATTACAAGGCAGCGTAGTGCCTGAATATATTGTTTGTTGACGGATTAAACGTCACCAACTAAGGTGAATCGGAGCGTGGATTACGCCTGTTCGCCGCCTCGGTTCGAAGGCTGTGGATCGTCTTGCGCCGCTTCAGCTCTATCTTGGTTACCCATTGGCTGGAAATCAGCAGTGGTCCAGTCGATTCCCATTAGCGCTTGAAAGACAGCTTCTTCGTGAATCAGCAAAGACGGTTCAATGTCAGGGGCGTAGGTATGCTTACGGGTTGGAGGAATAAGGTTTCCTGCTTCAGGGACCGGGGCAGCTACTCGTTTGTTCTGGTTATCGTATTGGGCTTGGTAATGTGACAGATCTGCTTCCTCGGCCAATTGACAAGCTAGGGGGCGCACCGACCGGTTTATCGCCCTCAAATCATCTTCACCAAAGTCTGAACCGTCTTCTTTCAAGCTGGGGTATCCTTGGGCCGCTTCGACAGGATCGAAATCTGGTACCCACGCTTTGGCCCGGATCAAGGCAGTGATGGCTCCAGTTCGAGCAGCTGATCTTTTCAACTCTTCAATCCGGGCTGGAAGCATGGACAGCCTCTTTAACGTGTCTTGAATCAGAGACGGTGCAGGGTTGTTATGCGATGCAGTGGTGATAGCTCTTTGTGCTCCGGTGTACAACTGTTCAATCAGAGTATAGGCAGCTTTGAGTTTCACCCGCACATCAGAACCCAAGTGTCCAATACGTATGCCTGCAGTGTTTCAAGTTGGATTACAAACCGGGCATAGGATATAGCAGACAAGGTACAAATTAGAAGAAGGGCATCGAAAGAGATTTACCAAAGACAGCAGAGGTCATGGAGTGTATCTGTCGCTTCACGGTGGATAATTCATCAACCACCGGTTTAAGAGCAACTTCGGCATTTTCAGCCCTCTTCGTCAAAAGAGCTTTTTCAGTAGCCCAATCAGCTTGTTCCTTTTTGCGGCTTTCTTTCAGCTGTTCCATAACGGTTAAGGCATTGGTCAATTCATCCTTCGCTTTTTCAGTTTCAGCCTGTTGGGTTTTTAAGATTTCCTGAAGGTCCGAGACTTGTTTCGCTTTGGTCTTCAGATCCCCCTGCAGCAGGTCGTCAACAGTGTTCAGAAAATATTGCACGGTTTGGAAGTATCAACCACACAAGCAAGTTATGTGCTCGATACTTGGGGGCTAATGCATACTTGATTTTAACGCATGTTTTCCATTACAAAAAGTCCCAAGATTAATACAAGTATTTAAACTTGGCACTTGGGGGCTAATGGTTATTTGACGATGTTTCTGGATCTTAGTGGTCAAGGTAGCATGATTCGGGTTACCATCTCGGATTTGGATCAAACTGATAAGCTAGGGTGCAACAGAAGGAAGCACAAGAGAGTTACCTCAAGTTTTTCTTTCATCGTCCTGATCATACCAGCTTCATAATCGCGACTGGTGTACAGTCGGTTCAGGTACCCAGAATAAAGATCTTGGGCGCTTAAAGCGGCGTATGTTGAGGAGTCAACATCCCATTTGCCCTTTATGGCCGAGATTTCGTCCTTGGCAGTATGCTTGGCTAAAGTGGCAGTGTTCCCCGGTTCAGAGCAACCAATGCCGGTAATCACAACATCATCATCCTTGGAGTCACTGCTCTGCATTGGCCCTGTCGGTTTATCAACAGTTCCAGAAGGGGGGATGGATCCCTCAACCCGAACAGGGCTAGCAGGCGGATCAGTACGGCTGGCAGGGTTGGTAGGCCTTTCTTCAACACAGGTGTCATCTTGTGGAGATAGATAATTCTGAACATCTTCACGACCCAGAGCGTCAGAACCAGGCGTTTTCTCCGGTTCAGGAGCGGCGGTTCCTTCGGCCGGGTTGTCCAGACGAGCCTTCTTGCTCGGTCTAGGTTTAGCCCTGGGAAAAACCCAAAGATTGAAAAAACGGTGTAAGATGGATTAAGAGACTCATACAGAAATATGTTGTGATCGGTCCAACTTACCCAATAACCGTCTTTAGCGGTGGCAGTTGAGTGGCTGAGGATTCACCAGAAGATGAATGGAAAGTGACCTGATAATCGGAGTCAGATGGATTAAGAGGCTGACGAGTTAAACCTGCTTTAGGAGGAAAGCTAGCGCATAAATCGGAGACCTCTGAGCGGCGTTTCCGAACCGGGTTGTTCGGTAAACCGGCGGAGGTAACTACCTGGCCGCTATGCCGGGTGGTGCGTCGAGCTTCATGTTGCTGGATCTTCACAAGAAATTTGGGATCCAAGTAAGCAAGAGGATGAGAAAATTTAATTTTCCGGTTTGCTTGGCGAGGTTTTTTCAAAGACAAAGGAACTGCATCAGAAGAAAGAATAGTTACCTCTGGGCCTTCAGCATTGCTCGCTTCAGCGTCGTCCTGACAAATATCATCATCAATAAGACGTATAAAAAGTAAGCCAACAGAATCGAGGTCTACCCCAAGGTCCGGATTACCCACATCATCCTCCTCTAAATCCGGGGTAGAGGAAGCGGTGTTCCTTTTCTTCTGAGCGGGTTTCTTCACCCTCGTTTTGGGTCGGGTTACCTTTTCGGTCGGCTTTTGGAACTTCTTGCTCCAAAACGGATCATCTCCCTGTCTCAGAAAGGACCGGTGTTAGCAATATGTGTATAAGGAGATCATAAATTCTATAACAAACCGAGGGGAGGTACTTACAGCAGGTGGTTTGTTTGTGGCACAAAATGGAAGCAGGCTGGTTCGGGCGCACACGTATTCCGGTTCATTCAGCATCTTTTTCACAGCCTCAGTGACTTCATCTTCCGTCAGCTGAATGTTGCAGTGCCTCAAAGGATCATCAACCCGGCCCGTGTATTGGCACATTAAACCGGAGCGGATGCTAAGGGGCAGGATGCTCCATGAAATCCAGCAACGGGCAAGATCTACCCCCGTTAAACCGTTAGCCATGAAGGCTCTGAGCTTGGACAGCTGAGGGGCATACTTACTCCTCTCTTTGGCGGTTAGTCTTGGGGGGAAGGGGTGTGTATTGCTAAGTCTCTCCGGACGAAAGCCAGGCAGAGGATTTTCTTCAGCAGGAGAAGTATCCTTGCAATAGAACCAAGTGTAATTCCATTCTTGCGGATGACTATGCAACTTGGCGTGAGGATAAGTCACCTCTTTCCTCTTTTGAATCGTCACACCACCCAGTTCCATATTAGGGCCGTCGGTGAATTCAGTACGTCGGTTCAAATGAAACAAGTCCCGGAACAGCTCTACAGTAGGTTCCTCCTGGAAGTACACCTCACAAAGCACTTGAAAATGGCAGATATTCGTGACTGAGTTTGGACCAACGTCTTGTGGGCGCAACCTAAAGTTAGCCAGGACGTCCCGATAAATTTTTGAACCGGGTGGATTAAAACCCCGGGCCAGGTGATCCGCAAACACCACCACTTCTCCCTCCTGTGGGGTAGGAGGACATTCGTTTCCTGGAACCCGCCAATGGATGGCATTTTTGCTACTCAAAGCGCCAGTCAGAACTAAGTTGTTTAGTTGGGTCTCAGTGATGCGAGAGGGAACCCAGTTGCATTCGTACACCTGTTTTGCCATGAGGAAATCTACAAGACAAAGGTGTTCCGGTTTGAGAACAAGTGTGAATGTAAACCGAAGATGCTCTTATATAGAGTAAGGTTATCTACGATGATATCATCCAGCGGTTGATCAAGGGGACTAATGGATGTGTGGATTGGTTTGCTCGCTTTGCTAGAAGTTAAACCGACCAGATCTAACAGTTGTGAATATGAAAGCAGAAACAGATCCCGTACGGATTCTTTCAAAGCAATGGATCTACAGCTAGGGCGAAAAAGAAGTAAAAATATGAGGTTTGGCTCACAGCAGAACAGCATAAGTTTGACAAGCAGGGAAATGAGTGGGATCTAAGGAGATGAGTACAGATTTATAGAGATGAGTACATAGCATCATCATCTGTTCGCAAAAGCTCTCAGCGGGTATCGAACTGACGATGTCGTCCTAGCGTCAAAGCTACTATGGGGATGAACAAAGAACAGTGGCAGGATGACGAACCCTAGAACAGATCTAAAAGCAAGAAGAACAGGGGCCTTACCGGGATCCAAACGGATGTGAAAGGTCGCCGCGGTGCTCTGGTCCGATCAGGCTGATGCAGCGGCCGGAGTTGATGCAGTAGCTGACGGCGGCGGCGGAGCTCCGAGGTCTGGGTCGCGAGGAAGACGAAGAAGGGGACGAAAGGAAGGAAAGGAAGATGGCCTTCAAGTCCTATTTATAAGGCGCGGCGCGCGTGCCAGGCGCGCGAATCCAGGGGCCGGAGATTTCGGGAGCCCAGCCGTCGACCTGATTATTGCGGATTAGCAAAAGGAGACGGTAACTTTGCACTGACGTCATATCGGTTTACCGCAGCAAAAGGAGACGAAGAAACGGCGGTTCAACAGTTACCGGAAGACATTTGAAGACAGAAATTCTTATTAAGGATTGACATGAACCTGTTCAAATCAATCTGGGGCCTAATGTTGGGGATATTGCTATTTGGGGTAAACCGGCCTACAGGGCCCGGGTTAGTTCCGTCAATGGACCCGAGATGTTAAAGCCCAAGGAGAAATAGAAGGGCCCAAGGCCTGTAATCGGTTTAGAGGTTTACGGTGTAAGCCGGACTGAGGTAAACTTGCATTGTAAGTTAGGAATAGAGAGACCGACCCGGGCACGTTTATAAACCAGAGGTCGGGACTTTGCAGACCGACGGGCGTCATCCGTGTATATAAGGGGACGACCCGACGGCGGTTTAGGGACAGAGAACAAGAACTCGAGGTTTAGGCGAAGCTTATCGCTCCCTAGCCCTCGAAACCCATCAATCCCATCACAACTAGACGTAGGCTTTTACCTTCATCGAAGGGGCCGAACTAGTATAAACATCGTGTCCTTGTGTCCACTTTTAACCCCTTCAAGCTAACCCGTTGCGATGGCTCCACGACTAAGTCCTTCCACTAGGACATCTGCCGTGACAAATCCACGACAGGTAGAGTGGTTGCGCACGTAAGGTTGGAATAACGATCGTAACTTAAACCAATCCGTTTTTGAAAGCAACACACACTTGCCTCGGTACACCACTTCGTCATCAAGTGGTTACCCATCTCATTATCTCCCTCAGGCATAAGTGGCACCCCACGGGGTTTTCGAAAAGTCTTTTGAAAATACTTTGTCTCCATCACCATGCATATTCCCGTCCCTTTTTGCGTAGCATCTACTTTAGCATCCTATCTACTCCCACCGGCATAACCCTCATAAGAAGGTAGGGTCATGCACAATGCAAGTATCAACGAGGAAGTAACGGAGGCAAACCACCCCAAGTGGTCACCTCATCATCATGACTCCGATGCAAGTAATAAAAGTGTTATATGACATGCATAAAAAGTGTTTCATAGACATGGTCAAAGGGCTGCTTGCCTGGCTCAACAGAGTCTTCGAGGTCTTCATATATCACTAGTCCAACTCCAAGCATTTCGTCTGCTTTGTCAACTATCGTAGAAAGCAATCATAATAAGCAACACAACAAGGCAGAAAATAAGAGTGCTCTAAAATATTTATTTGACTTTTCTAGGACATCTCTGGTTATATGAAAATTAACCAGAGTGGTTTCAATGGAATTTGGTCAGTGGATAATTCTAAACATTTTGATATGATGGAATCAAGGGGTTTATGGATTTGGAAGAAGTGTACAGAAGCATTTTTGAAAAATGAGCAAAGGCACCCATTTAACAAACCATGATTTTGGAAGCATCTAGGAGTTGGTTTCACTGGATTTGGAGTTCAAACGAATATTCTATGGAACTGGAAAGTTGACAATCATGAAGAAATGGTTCATTATATTGTGTGGCATAGAAAGTATTAAGAAAAATGTTCATAAACTAAGTTATGAAATTAGAAGCATTTGTAAATTTGAATCATGGCATTTGGATCAAATTTGAGCTCTCTGTGATTTTCTGAAGTTCATCACAAAATTGGAAAATGGGGTTTTATTGGATTTGTGTGAAGAGAGGTGTTCTGAAAAAATGTGCATGCTGCACCAACAGGTAGAGCATGATTTATGGAGCCACCAGAAATTTGAATCATTCAATTTGGAGTTAATATGAATATTTGGTAGATTTTACAAATTTTTGGAAAAGGAAAAAGACAAAGGAAGTGGGGGTTGTACCTATACCGCGCACTGAGCGTAGCATAGCGCTGTAGCACACTGGGCCGGCCCAGCGGCTCGGCCACGCGGACGACAGGGCGACGCGGAAGGCGCCCAGCCGGAGTACGCCTTCGTTGCGGGGACGCGGGAGAAGCCGAACGCGCCTCCACTTGCCAGCGTGGCCCGGTGGCTGGGCCATTGATGAGCGGGGCCCGCCTATAGGTTCGTCCTCAACCTCCTGCGCGGGCGCGAAGGGAGACAGAGGAGGCGTTCGACGCCGGCCGCCGGCGCTATAGGGCGTCCCCGGCGATGATCCGCCCACCGGCGTGCTCAGCGGAGAGGGACGAACCAGGGAGACCCCACCACGGGTGCCTGCGCCACTGGACGGTGGCGTCGGGCGAGAGTGGACATGGCCTAGCGGCTCGCCGAAGGAGAAAGAAGGGTGCGGTCGAGTTCCTCAGGTTCTGGGGGGTCCTGTGATGCGGTTATAGGGAGAGGAGGGAGTCAGGACGTCGCGAATTTTGGCGATGGATGGCGGCTCGGCTTCGGCCTTGGAGGTAGATGGGGGGCACGGGAGGAAGAATGGCGTGGTACGGGGGGTCCAGGGGAGAGAGAGAGGGCAGTTGGAGATGAGAGAGGGCTCGGGGTGGCCTTTAAATAGGCGGGCGACGGTTCACCGAGGACTCGTGCGCCGACAAGCTCGTTTGCGTCACCACGGGTCACGGGACCTCGTCGCGGTGTGTCTGGGGCATTCCTGGATTCGGTCCAGAGCTAGGGGAGAGAAGAGAGAGAGCAGAGGGGCCAGGGGCACTGCATGTGTGAGCTTCCTCACTGGTGCACTCGGGCGGCCGGCGCGCGTGCGAGCAGGGGCAGGAGGAGGGAGAAGGAGGAGGGGTACCAGGCCGTGGCGTGTTGAGGACGCCGAGGAGCATCGTCGGGCGCGCTGGGGAGGCCCGAGGTGGCCGGAGGCGGTTGGAAGGGGGCGGCTACAGTGCGGGAGCGCACTGTAGCGCGCTCCAGAGCGCCCATATGGTGTCCAGGCCATTTTCTATGCTTGTGGGCGCACCCTTGCATGTCCAGTAGTATTTGGGGGTGCTAAGGAAGGGATCTTGGCCTTGGATGCTTTGGGTGGCCAGTGGGTGAAGAGGGAGGAAGGAGAAGAGTGGAAATGGGGCTGTCCAGAATAGAAAATTGGTGGTTCCATCCCCTTGATCAATAAGCATTGACTTGTGCTAAATTCCAGAGGTAGAAGGAGGTTAGGAGGAGGTGTGGTAAATAGGAGAACTCATTTGGATTAGTGGAAGAGGCCCAAACAGGGTTTTTAGTTAAGATGCAGAAGATGTTTGATGCTGGTTTGGGCAAGTAGATGATCCCTATTTGCCATGAGAATCCACAGGGTGAAATGACACATATAATTAGGGCCTTCCACCAATTTGGAGCTTATTTGGGCAAAGTTGCCAATGCAACTTTTGTAGAGCCTAGAAATTAGCAGAAATGAACTTGTGTAGATCTAGTTGAGCAAATCACTTCCCCTTGATGCACCACTTGGTGTAGTAGCCTCATTTGGTCATGTGAACATGCTCACAAAAGTTGGGGTCAAGGAGAGAAAGTTGGTAGTACCAAGTTGTTCAAATTTGATTCTGGTCAGAGAGGGTTTTGTGGCATTTTGGTGAACCAAAATGACCTTAATTGAGATGAGGCTTGGCAAGGTGATCGCAATATGCATTTTTGACTTGCTGGATTTTCCTTGGATTTTTATGAAAATATTTCCTGTAGAAATATTTCAAATCCTTGAAATGGGCAGAAATGGTTTTGGGAGGTTTTCCCATATTTTGAACATGACCATGTGTTGAAACTCTTATATATGGAATATATATGTACACTGAGTTTCCCTAATTTTTGTCAAATATTTGTGAAACAATAAAATAATTTTTTCCTATTAAAGACCATTTCTGGCCTTAAGAAAAAGCTTTTAAATAAAATAGGAAAATAACTTTTAAAATTATATTTTTGTCGTTTATGGGAGTCCTATATCTAATAGGATTCAAATATACCTCTTTAAAGATGTTTCACACCCCAAATCAAGTACTTGCAGTGCAAACCTCAATTCGGGGGTTTTTGGAAAACTAATTTTTGAAAATACTATTTGGCCAAATTATTTTTGTAAGAAAATACTATATTGTAGTATACACATGGCATGATCATTGGGCAAGGTTTTGGATCAAGGAGAATGGGTATAATAGTTGGAGGATTTATTTGATTTTTAGAGCACTTGCAACCAGCAAACCAAAAATCCAATCAAGCAAAGTTTAAAACACTGAAAAGTTTTTGTCAAACATCATTTTATCATGATTTATTAGCTTAAGTGTTGTTGCATCAAAATCAGGGTGTGACAGACCTACCCCCCTTACTAGAATCTCGTCCCTGAGATTCCCAAACTAGGCGCGGGAAGGAATACGAAACTTAAATATGGGGTAGTCCTCACGTCCTCATGTTGCTTCTGCTTCTGTGCGGTTCGCCATTGATCCTTGAAGTTCATGATGACGTGGCTTCGTGTATAACGTTCTTCTTGTTCCTGATTGCTAATGGGTCTCTCGCGTAGGTCAGATTGGGCTGGAAGTCGATGGTTCGGTGATCCATGCCTTTGTAGAGATCAGGCTAGTTTAGGAGGTCGGAAACATTTCTGGAGTGGTGTCGTGTGGAAAAACGTTGTGCACAGTGGATGACTCAGGTGGTAACTCAAGCTGGTAGCCGCCTATTCTTCATCTTGAAGTGATCTTGGGGAAGGACGATAAATCTTGGTGTGAGTTTCCCTTTGGGATGGAAATGCTTGGTTCCATTGAGAGAAGTGGTTTGCAGATACACCTGGTCTTCAACGAGGAGGTTTACTTCTTGACGATGGTGTTTGGTATAGTTCTTCCTCATTGATGTGGCGGTCTTCAAATGTTCCCTAACCAACTGAACGGTTCTTCTTCCGTCTTCGGGTAGACAAGTATGTCTTGAAATAAAGGCAACCAACCAACTTGTCCAAGTAATCCATGAAGTCTATGGGGTACATAAGGTAGGCTGGGGTATTGGTGGTGGTCTCGGTTGAGTGTTTGCCAAGGTATTCTCGACCTAGAGTCAAATCCCGTGGTCATGATCTAACCATGTTGTGGCTTGGTAAGGCTTAAGGGTTTCAAGGATCCTAGGGTGTGAGCGAACCTTTATCGTCTTATCCTTGAGCACGGTTTCTGAGATGCCAATTGTTCTATCTAGTCCTCCAAACAGATCACCTTATACCGCTGAAAGCATTATTACATATAGGTCAACTCCAATCATCACTCATGTGATTCATATCTTCATGGCTCCCGAGAGGAGGTCTAACAAAATCATATATGTCTACGATCCCCAAACTCATATGTATGGCTACCCCTAAAAATCCATGGGTAGAGCATATAAGCTACTAAGCTTGAATTTAATCACCACAATCCAAGTGCTCAGTCTATTGATCCAAGGTCCATGATAAAGCATGTATATCCTAAGGAAACACGTCATAAGCCACTCCAAGATCTTGTTTCCTTCCTATGAATCAACTCCAATAGCCCATTAACTTCCATTAATCACTACATAATCCACTAATTCTACAAATCCAATGTGTTTGGTGTCTCACACGAATCTTCTAATGTCCTATAGTCCCCAAATACTTGAAAGGGCTACCTTACTATAGTCATTCCACCAATTTCCATTATCATTGTCGAGTAAACTCCAAGGTCAGGCCTATATAGAACCCTAAATCAACTCCGACAATTAATCCAATCTCCTAGTTTATCGTCCATCGAGAAACATAGTATCATGATCGAGGTCATCAGTCTAAATCCAATTTACTCCGAACCATGTAGACTTACTCACCACCTACTCTCCACTAGGATCACCTATTTAAATCCAAATCTCATGTCCAACGAGAATTCCTACATGTTTCCCCCAAGTCATTTACGTAATATCAACTGTCTCCTATCAATATCATCTGATCAAGTCAAATCCTTGCACCTCCAAGAATTTCAGCTTGCGATCATAATTGTCCTACTAAATCCAATTTACTAAGGGGTAATGAAAGATATTCTAATCTATAATCATGATCCCTCCAAGTTCATCTACCAACATGAAATCCTCATAATCCACCAAATAGTCTCAGATGATTCCTCAAAGTCATTGATATAAACTCATCAAGTCATTTGTCCTCTATTCCTATATCCTCAAATTAGTCTTCCTATGACATCGTCCGTTTCTAGTGCTATATTAGGATGACAGCATACTAGTTCACTATGTCTACTAGTTCCATAATGAACCAAGTGATAAGCAAGGTTACGGAGGCTTAACTGGTTCTCTTGCAATTCTGCGGGTTAAGCACATGGTTAAGGATTCGAGCTGGGGTATCTTATGAAGTCTCGAAGGGTCTAGGAATGGGTCTCTAATCTTGAGGGGCAACCATAACTCTAAGGGGCTTCACTTGGTCTAGGAGTCTGTAGCAAAAGTCTTCAGTGCTAATTGGTTGCCGAAGTAGAATCCTTGGTGTATCTTGTCTTACCGGTCTTCAGTTGATGAGAGATATGAGAGAGAAAAGTGGCATAGATGGGGATGCCTAAGGGGGTTCTATAGTGCAGGTGCAAACAAACAAGTGCCAAAAAGGGCCAAACACAAACAATAAAATAAGGCAAGTGATATAGTTGCGTACTTGTTGCCTAGGGCAAAAGGGCGACCGATACCAAAACGCAAACAAATAAAAGCAAGCAACACACAATCATGGTTCTATTCGAACCATCATATGGACTCGACTGCGCATAGGGGGTACACGACTCATCCTACCCTAGGGGTTCTCGGATTTAGTAGTCGTGCTTTGCTCCGTGCCCCATGCAGTCTTCTGGGTTTTCCTCAGGTGTCGCTACGTCTCTTGTAGTTGTTTAATGAAATGATCCGGGTTGAGCCTGAAGATTCTTCAACAACTTCTCGTTTGTGGAAGTGATGGGGTGAAGGTGGCTCCTCATAGCAGGCATTGACTCGGTCTTATGTTGTCTTCTTAATCATGACGACCCCTTTTGCCTTCTAAGTCGTCGATGGTACTAGGTAGGTAAGCCTTTATGCAATGACATTATCAAGGCATAATAGAGGTCCATCATGTCGGTTACGTTGATGACAACATCGACACCAAGAGCGGGGGATGAGGAGAACTGTTTTCCTGCTCACTATAGTGAGGCGGGCCAAATGGCGAGGTTCTCATCCACCAGTGGTGGCCGATACAACAATGGTAAGGACATGATTGCTCTATTAGCGATGTCTATCATGGTCTTGCATATCTTACACCCTGATCGTCATAGGACAAGGTTGCATCATCCTGGGGAAAATTCAAAGGTGTCACCATCCTCTTGGTCTTCATGTCCTCATTCTTCAAAGGCGTGTCTTTCGTTGGCATCGTCTTGTTGTGGTGTTGCGAATCTTGGGTTTAGAAGAGGTGGGTGACTGTTTGGCAAGGTGTACTCCTTCTAGGCTATCCACGAGGATTACAAGGAATCCCGTGGTCAGGGGCTTGAGGGTGCTAGCGACCATTTGCAATAGTTTTGAAGGGCAGAGATCAATGGGGAAAGTATAACTTAGTTTTCGAAAAACTGAGAAGGGAAGAGAAGTATAGATAGTTTTGAAACCTTGTAATAGTTTTGGAAATAATTTTACCCTAACTAACGACCATGCTAACTAAGGCTTCCTACAGTCAACTTGGCTCTGATATGAGCTCTGTGGGGACCCCAACTCATAAGTCGAGATCACCGAATGCACATGTACAGTGATCCCAGAGATCAATGCTCACTGAACACACAGAAGTTGAAAAACAAGAGTCTTACATCCATACATACCGTTTTACACAAGTATGACCATTATGGTCATTATCATCGCAGCGGAAATCTTCAATAACAACTTGGACCCATGCCATCTGCCTTAACTCTATAGGCATTCTGACTAGGAAGCGTCCTAGTTCGCATGTTCGTCTCCAAAGAACTCTTCTTCGAACTCCTATTCTTCCATGCCTGGCCAATTAAATAACCAGTGGCAAGCCAATGAGTACTTTGAATGTACTCGCAAGCAACCCATGTTTTGGCTCAAGATACAACAGTGCATGACATAGGCAAATTTTTGCAGAAAGCTAATTTTGTTGTGCTATGACATGTTCAATAACTGGTAAACCATGCATCGTATGAATTCAAGTAACCATAGGGGCTGGTTATAGATATCAACATAAAGGGAGTGGGCTCCAACCCAACTCATCCATGTCAAGTCCTTTGTCTTGACCCAAGTAGTTCTTCCCACACACACTGGTTTGTAAACAAGTGGATGTAGCCCAAGAGCGGTTACCCAACTGTCCTTGACCGTGGACCCGGCTATTCGAATAGTTTTACACTCTGAAGAGGTTGCACACTTTACCCATAAGATCAGGGGAACTTCCGTGTCATCCACGACCCGCGGTACCTCAAGTACCCGAGGTAACCACCCGATCACTATCTTTCCCTAGACGACACTAACATAGAGTCCACTCGATTGGTAGTAACCCCCGTGCCCAACATTTCAAATCTTAAAATTGTGGAGCCTCGCTCCCATATTCATCACATACCACAAGCACGGGGTACCAACGGTGTGTTCGGTGCCCTGTGAAGATAGTCATTGCCGCCCTACCTGGCACGACCCCGTCCCGAGAGAGAGCACCAACTCTCCCCCGTCACTAGTAATGCAGGCTCCAAGCTAGTATCGGCCCAGGTAATCAATAATGCCCTTTCCCATGCAAGGGTAGAGTGGTTGCGCATGTAAGGTTGGAATAACGGTCGCAACTTAAACCAATCCGTTTTTGTAAGCAACACACACACTTGCCTCGGTACACCACTTCTTCATCAAGTGGTTACCCATCTCATTATCTCCCTCGGGCATAAGTGGCACCCCACGGGGTTTTCGAAAAGTCTTTTGTAAATACTTTGTCTCCATCACCATGCATATTCCCGTCCCTTTTTGCGTAGCATCTACTTTAGCATCCTATCTACTCCCACCGGCATAACCCTCATAAGAAGGTAGGGTCATGCACAATGCAAGTATCAACGAGGAAGTAACGGAGGCAAACCACCCCAAGTGGTCACCTCATCATCATGACTCCGATGCAAGTAATAAGAGTGTTATATGACATGCATAAAAAGGGTTTCATAGACATGGTCAAAGGGCTGCTTGACAGGCTCAACAAAGTCTTTGAGGTCTTCATATATCACTAGTCCAACTCCAAGCATTTCGTCTGCTTCGTCAACTATCATCGAAAACAACCATAATAAGCAACACAACAAGGCAGAAAATAAGAGTGCTCTAAAAATATTGATTTGACTTTTCTAGGACATCTCTGGTTATATGAAAATTAACCAGAGTGGTTTCAATGGAATTTGGTCACTGGATAATTCTAAACATTTTGATATGATGGAATCAAGGGGTTTATGGATTTGTAAGAAGTTTATAGAAGCATATTTTTTGAAAAATGAGCAAAGGCACCCATTTAACAAACCATGATTTAAGAAGCATCTAGGAGTTGGTTTCACTGGATTTGGAGTTCAAACAAATATTCTATGGATTTGGAAAGTTGACAATCATGAAGAAATGGTTCATTATATTGTGTGGCATAGAAAGTATTAAGAAAAATGTTCTTAAACTAAGTTATGAACTTAGAAACATCTGTAAATTTGAATCATTGCATTCGGATCAAATTTGAGCTCTCTGTGATTTTCTAAAGTTCATCACATAATTGGAAAATGGGGTTTTATTGGATTTGTGTGAAGAGAGGTGTTCTGAAGAAATGTGCATGCTGCACCAACAGGTAGAGCATGATTTATGGAGTCACCAGAAATTTGGATCATTCAATTTGGAGTTAATATGAATATTTGGTAGATTTTACAAATTTCTGGAAAAAGAAAAAGACAAAGGAAGTGGGGGTTATATCTATACTGCGCACCGAGCGCAGCATAGCGCCGTAGCGCACTGGGTCGGCTCATCAGCTCGGCCACGCGAATGAATGGGCGACGCCGAAGGCGCCTAGCCGGAGTACGCCTTCGTTGCAGGGACGCGGGAGAAGCTGAACGCGCCTCCACTTGCCAGCGTGGCCCGGTGGCTGGGCCACTGACGAGCGGGGCCCGCCTGGAGGTTCATCCTCAACTTCTCGCGCGGGCGCGAAGGGAGACCGAGGAGGCGTTCGACGTCGGTTGCCGGCGCTACCGGGCGTCTCCGGCGATGATCCACCCACCGGCGTGCTTAGTGGAGAGGGACGAACCAGGGAGACCCCACCACAGGTGCCTGCGTCACCGGATGGGAGCAGGGCTTCGCCCGCGGCGGACGGTGGTGTCGGGCGAGAGTGGCCATGGCCTAGCGGCTCGCCGGAGGAGAAAGAAGGGTGCGGTTGAGTTCCTCGGGTTCTGGGGGGTCCTGTGATGCGGTTATAGGGAGAGGAGGGAGTCGGGACGGCGTGAATTTTGGCGATGGACGGTGGCTCGGCTTCGACCTTGGAGGTAGATGGGGGGCACGGGAGGAAGAATGGCGTGGTCTAGGGGGTCCAGGGGAGGGAGAGACGACAGTTGGAGATGAGAGAGGGCTTGGGGGTGGCCTTTAAATAGGCGGGCGACGGTTCACTGAGGACTCGTGCGCCGGCAAGCTCGTTGCCGTCACCACGGGTCACGGGAGCTCATCGCGGTGTGTCTGGGGCGTTCCTGGATTCGGTCCAGAGCTAGGGGAGAGAAGAGAGAGAGAGAGCAGATGGGCCAGGGGCACTGCGCGTGTGAGCTTCCTCACTGGTGCACTCGGGCGGCCGGCACTCGTGCGAGCAGGGGCAGGAGGAGGGGTACCAGGCCGTGGCGTGTTGAGGACGCCGAGGAGCATCGTCGGGCGCGCTGGGGAGGCCCGAGGTGGCCGGAAGCGGTTGGAAGGGGGCGGCTATAATGCGGGAGCGCACTGTAGCGCGCTCCAAAGCGCCCATATGGCTGTCCAGGCCATTTTCTATGCTTGTGGGCGCGCCCTTGCATGTCCAGTAGTATTTGGGGGGGGGTGCTAAGGAAGGGATCTTGGCCTTGGATGCTTTGGGTGGACAGTGGGTGAAGAGAGAGGGAGGAGAAGACTGGAAATGGGGTTGTCCAGAATAGAAAATTGGTGGTTCCATCCCCTTGATCAATAATCATTGATTTGTGCTAAATTCCAGAGGTAGAGGGAGGTTAGGAGGAGGTGTGGTAAAGAGGAGAACTCATTTGGATTAGTGGAAGAGGCCCAAACAGGGTTTTTAATTAAAATGCAAAAGGTGTTTGATGCTGGTTTGGGCAAGTAGATGATCTCCATTTGCCATGGGAATCCACAGGGTGAAATGACACATATAATTAGGGCCTTCCACCAATTTGGAGCTTATTTGGGCAAAGTTGTCAATGCAACTTTTGTAGACCCTAGAAATTAGCAGAAATGAACTTGTGTAGATCTAGTTGAGCAAATCACTTCCCCTTGATGCACCACTTGGTGTAGTAGCCTCATTTGGTCATGTGAACATGCTCACAAAAGTTGGGTCAAGGAGAGAAAGTTGGTAGTACCAAGTTCTTCAAATTTGATTCTGGTCAGAGAGGGTTTTGGGGAATTTTGGTGAACCAAAATGACCTTAATTGAGATGAGGCTTGGCAAGGTGATCACAATATCCATTTTTGACTTGCTGAATTTCCCTTGGATTTTTATGAAAATATTTCCTGTAGAAATATTTCAAATCCTTGAAATGGGCAGAAATGGTTTTGGGAGGTTTTGTCCAATATTTTGAACATGACAATGTGTTGAAACTCTTATATATGGAATATATATGTACACTGAGTTTCCCTGATTTTTGTCAAATATTTGTGAAACAATAAAATAATTTTTCCCTATTAAAGACTATTTCTGGCCTTCAGAAAAAGCTTTTAAATAAAATAGGAAAATAACTTTTAAATTATATTTTTGTGGTTTATGGGAGTCCTATATCTAATAGGATTCAAATATACATCTTTAAAGATTTTTCACACCCCCAAATCAAGTACTTGAAGTGCAAACCTCAATTCGGGGGTTTTTGGAAAACTAATTTTTGAACATACTATTTGGCCAAATTATTTTTGTAGGAAAATACTATATTGTACTATACACATGGCATGATCATTGGGCAAGGTTTTGGATCAAGGAGAATGGGTATAAGAGTTGGAGGATTTATTTGATTTTTAGAGCACTTGCAACCAGCAAACCAAAAATCCAATCAAGCAAAGTTTAAAACACTGAAAAGTTTTTGTCAAACCACATTTTATCATGATTTATTAGCTTAAGTGTTGTGGCATGAAAATCAGGGTGTGACACAAGACGATCTGGAGACTTGCTTCCGGGGGTAACCCCATCCTCGCCAGGTTCGCCCGGCAAGGGAGGTTCTTCTCGTAGTTGTGCCTTGTCCCTCTGGATAGTGTGGGTCTTCTTGATCTGCACTTTGATCCTTCAAAGAACTGGTCCCTTGTGCTTTGATCTGTTCTGGTGTTGTAATCTTGTTCCCGTGCCTGTGCATAGTCTGGGCAATGGACCCAGGGTTTGTTGCACCGACAGGAGCCCCCGGGCCTGGCTCAAACATGTTGCCGCGCTTCGTCGGGGTAGGCCCTGACCAGTGCACATGTACGGGCATAGAGGTGGCTGGCCCCTTGAGATATTCTTTGCTTCTTCATTAACTTGAGCCCGAGCCAGTTTCCAAATCCTCCACGCGTCGTGTAATGCCAATCATGGTGGGGCCACGCTTGTAATGGCTTGGGAATGATTTTAACGCACGCGCGGGTAACTGCCAATTCACTCTTCCCACCACGCCCTTATCCATAGCCACGTATGCAGCATGAATCAAGTGTGGTAGGTAAAGGAGGCACGTGGTGTGGGAGAGCATCAAGGCGGGGGCCCAGTCTTCTTGGATTGGCAGAGTAGGACGGTGGTTATCCGCCGGAGAATCAGCCCCCCATCCCCAACTCGCCTATAAAAGGAGGAGCGGGGGAGGAACGGAGGCATTCATCCATATTCCCGTCTCCCTCATTCTCTTCTTTCTCCTGGTTATGCTGAGAGGGAGAGCCCGGGGCCAGGCCCCGTGATGTAGGGTGGAACCCTAGATGGCCGATCTTTCACGAAAGGAGCGAGATCCCTCAAAGAACATGACGAACACGGGGAAGAACGGAGAGAAAACACAAGGGGAAACAATCAAGAAAAAGTCCAATCACACATCCACTAGACAATCAAACACACAAGATCCACAAGGTACATGAACAACAAAGGGAAAGATACAAGGTAGCATTCATCCCAATCCTTGGAGGAGTTGAGGTCTTGATATCCCGGAGGATCTTCTCACATGCTCACATGGAGGTCTTGAATCCAAGGTGGATCTTCTCCGTAGAGGGGTCGTGGTCTCTCTCTCTCTCTCTCTCTCTCTCTCTCTCTCGTGGAGTAGATCCGATATGGATGAGCAAAGCTCTATCTCTAATGAGCTACTACTTTGCTAACCCTAGAAAGGAGGTGGAGGTGGCCTATTTATAGTCTTAGCCACGAAGGGGTAAGTGGGAGAGGGATACAAGGCCAAAGGCCCGCGGCTGCGCATAGGCAGAGCGGTAGTACCGCTTGGGAGGGCGGTAGTACCGCTTGCAAGCGGTAGTGCCACTTGGACCGGGAGGTAGTACCGGACCCGGGTCGCTCGAGCACAGGAGTTTGTCGGGTTGAGCGGCAGTTGAGCGGAAGTTCGGCGGTAGTGCTGCTCGGGGGCCTCTAGCGGTAGTACCGCTTGGTGTGGGCGGTAGTACCGCTCGTCCGGGGTCTTCTTCGTCCTTCTCTTCCATGCTTCCCTCACGGATGGTGTAGTTGTTCCTTGGCGCTTGCACTCCTCCTCATCGTCTGTAGTGTTCCGACAATACCTATGCATGCACACGAGTGGAGTGTCAAGTAGTATACCATCCTCGAAGAGGTCAAGTGAGCACATGTAAAGGAGATGATTCACCTTTGAGTATGTGAAGTAGATGTCGCACGTGTCACTCGCCGAACGGACTCTTGACATGGTGATGTCCATAGGATGCTCCGCATCATCTCCCCTCCCTTGGGAAAGATCCGACCTCGGATCGAAAATCAAATCACCATGGGAAAGAGATGGCTTTGCCGTGTAGAAGTGGACGTTCACCAAGTACTTGTCATCTTGAAGTTCGAAATGTGCACTCTCCAATGTCGCACCGTGTAGTGATTCCTTCAAAAGGAGCAAAAACAACAAACACTTGGAAAAACAAATGTGGTTAGTGTTAGTGCAAAACCAAGCATTTAAGAGGTGATTCACCAAACAAGTGTCGTCATCATGCAAAGCATATGGTGTGACAAAGGATTGAGACATGGCATGTAAGTATATCAATCGAGCACAAGCAAGGATATCATGGGGACAAGCATGTAAATGAGAGGTAGAGATGCAAATATGTGTGTCAAGAGAATAAGCATCTACCTCAAGGTCATAGCAAGCATTCACAAATTGCTCAATGAAAGGTCTATGGTAGGCATATGAATCATTCACAACACCAAATAAAATGAAGTGTCTAAACACATGTGTCAAGTGCAAGACAATCCAAGCATAATGTGCATAGGGTGTAGTGAACATAGTGTGGCACTCAACACAATAGAAAGAGCAATTGTTCATCATGTGTGAGGCAATCAAGTCACTCATGTGACAAGCAAAGGGACATGACATATGTGAAGTGATGACATTGTTGCAACCAAACATATGAGAGGAGCAAATAATCCAAGAATTGGATGCAACACACAAGGCATATATATCATGATGCATGGAATGGTTAAAATGACAAGTCGAAGCAAGATCTCTAACAAGTGTGCAATCAAGTGATCCAAGATGAACAATAAGTCTCATGGGGAAAGCAACACAAGTAGTATGATCTATAATATCCATGATCATGGTTTGGGGGTTCTCAAAAGAGAAGGATATCACCGTGAAAGCGTGTCCTTGTGCGTCCTTCACAATGCCGAAGCACAAGCAAGTGCGATGTAGAATCGTCGTGGTAGAAGTTGGTTCGCTCTCAAGAGCTCGAATGGTCAACTCACGTGACGTGGAAGTCGACACAAAGTCCAAGTATCTTACACATGCACACAACAAAACAAAGAACGTATGCGCATGGTAGATAAACACATCATCCATCATGATGGTTCTCTTCTCTTGCACATAACCATTAGAAGCACGAGTGCATGAATAATGTGATGCAATAATGGCTATATTCATGGCACGAGGTATATGGTGCAAAGAAGGAAGGCAAGCATGCTTCACAAGAAATATGTCAAAATCTCCAAATATATGTGAGAATGCTATGGGGGAAAACTCATAAGCAAGACTAATAGCATTGCTGCACTCAATACATGGCAAATCATCTAGCATGAGGGAGGCAACATATGGAGAGAGGTGACAAGAAGCAATAACAATCATGTGCAAAGCATGTAGATAGTTGTCATCAACCGCATGAAATGAGCAAGTATGAATCATCGGTGATGCAACAAGGCAAGCAAGCATAGTAATCAAGTCATGCAAACTAGTGGAGCGAAGATGCAACACACTAGAGGAAATCATGGCAATCATGTCGTGTGAGCAAAGAATAGGCATAGGCAATGTACATGACATATCGCAAGCACGAACACAAATCAAGATCATAGTATCATCATAGGCATGGGGCACAAAGCAATCATGGCAATAACAAACAATATCTCCACCACGCTTGCCAATACACATACAAGTACTAGAATCAATCATCATGTGTAATGCAAAGCATGGGTCACAAATGCATGGAAAAGGCATAGGAATGGGCATATCATGCAAAGTGAACATGGCAAGATGAGCAAAGGATATATAATGGACTGTTGGGGAACGTAGTAATTTAAAAAAAAATTCCTACGCACACGCAAGATCATGGTGATGCATAGCAATGAGAGGGGAGAGTGTTGTCTACGTACCCTCGTAGACCGAAGCGGAAGCGTTGACGCAACATAGAGGAAGTAGTCGTACGTCTTCCCGATCCGACCGATCCAAGCACCGTTACTCCGGCACCTCCGAGTTCTTAGCACACGTTCCGCTCGATGACGCTCCCCGGGCTCCGATCCAGCAAAGCTTCGGGGATGAGTTCCGTCAGCACGACGGCGTGATGACGATGATGATGTTCTACCAACGCAGGGCTTCGCCTAAGCACTGCAACGATATGATCGAGGTGGAATATGGTGGAGGGGGGCACCGCACACGGCTAAGGAACGATCACGAAGATCAACTTGTGTGTCTATGGGGTGCCCCCTGCCCCCGTATATAAAGGAGTGGAGGAGGGGAGGGCCGGCCCTCTATATGGCGCGCCCTAGGGGAGTCCTACTCCCACCGGGAGTGGGATTCCCCCTTTCCTAGTCCAACTAGGAGTCCTTCCATGTATTAGGAGTAGGAGACAAGGAAGGGGAAGAGGGAAGAGAAGGAAGGAGGGGGCGCCGCCCCTCCCCCTAGTCTAATTCGGACTAGCCAATGGGGGGGCGCGCGGCCTGCCTCTCCCTCTCCCCTAAAGCCCAATAAGGCCCATATACTTCTTCCCCGTATTCCCGTAACTCCCCGGTACTCCCGAAAATACCCGAATCACTCAGAACCTTTCCGATGTCCGAATATAGTCGTCCAATATATCGATCTTTACGTCTCGACCATTTCGAGACTCCTTGTCATGTCCCCGATCTCATCTGGGACTCCGAACTCCTTCGGTACATCAAAGCTCATAAACTCATAATATAACTGTCATCGAAACCTTAAGCGTGCGGACCCTATGGTTCGAGAACAATGTAGACATGACCGAGACACGTCTCCAGTCAATAACCAATAGCGGGACCTGGATGCCCATATTGGCTCCTACATATTCTACGAAGATCTTTATCGGTCAGACCGCGTAACAACATACGTTGTTCCCTTTGTCATCGGTATGTTACTTGCCCGAGATTCGATCGTCGGTATCTCAATACCGAGTTCAATCTCGTTACCGACAAGTCTCTTTACTCGTTCTGTAATACATCATCTCGCAACTAACTCATTAGTTGCAATGCTTGCAAGGCTTAAGTTATGTGCATTACCGAGAGGGCCCAGAGATACCTCTCCGACAATCGGAGTGACAAATCCTAATCTCGAAATACGCCAACCCAACATCTACCTTTGGAGACACCTGTAGAGCTCCTTTATAATCACCCAGTTACGTTGTGACGTTTGGTAGCACACAAAGTGTTCCTCCGGCAAACGGGAGTTGCATAATCTCATAGTCATAGGAACATGTATAAGTCATGAAGAAAGCAATAGCAACATACTAAACGATCGGGTGCTAAGCTAATGGAATGGGTCATGTCAATCACATCATTCTCCTAATGATGTGATCCCGTTAATCAAACGACAACTCATGTCTATGGCTAGGAAACATAACCATCTTTGATCAACGAGCTAGTCAAGTAGAGGCATACTAGTGACACTCTGTTTGTCTATGTATTCACACATGTATCATGTTTCCGGTTGATACAATTCTAGCATGAATAATAAACATTTATCATGAAATAAGGAAATAAATAATAACTTTATTATTGCCTCTAGGGCATATTTCCTTCAGTCTCCCACTTGCACTAGAGTCAATAATCTAGTTCACATCAGCATGTGATTTAACAGCAATAGTTCATATCACCATGTGATTAATACCCATAGTTCACATCATCATGTGACCAACACCCAAAGGGTTTACTAGAGTTAATAATCTAGTTCACATCGCTATGTGATTAACACCCAAAGAGTACTAAGGTGTGATCATGTTTTGCTTGTGAGAGAATCTTAGTCAACGGGTCTGCCACATTCAGATCCGTATGTATTTTGCAAATTTCTATGTCAACAATACTCTGCTCGGAGCTACTCTAGCTAATTGCTCCCACTTTCAATATGTATCTAGATTGAGACTTAGAGTCATCTAGATTGGTGTCAAAACTTGCATCGACATAACCTTTTACGATGAACCTTTTTGTCACCTCCATAATCGAGAATCATATCCTTATTTCACTAAGGATAATTTTGACCGTTGTCCAGTGATCTACTCCTAGATCACTATTGTACTCCCTTGCCAAAATCAGTGTAGGGTATACAATAGATCTGGTACACAGCATGGCATACTTTATAGAATCTATGACTGAGGCATAGGGAATGACTTTCATTCTCTTTCTATCATATGCCGTGGTCGGGCTTTGAGTCTTACTCAATTTCACACCTTGTAACACAGACAAGAACTCTTTCTTTGACTATTCCATTTTGAACTACTTCAAAATCTTGTCAAGGTATGTACTCATTGAAAACTTATCAAGCGTCTTGATCTATCTCTATAGATCTTGATGCTTAATATGTAAGCAGCTTCACCGAGGTCTTTCTTTGAAAAACTCTTTTCAAATACTCCTTTATGCTTTGCAGAATAATTCTACATTATTTCCGATCAACAATATGTCATTCACATATACTAATCAGAAATGCTGTAGTGCTCCCACTCACTTTGTTGTAAATACAGGCTTCACCGCAAGTCTGTATAAAACTATATGCTTTGATCAACTTATCAAAGCATATATTCCAACTCCGAGATGCTTGCACCAGTCCATAGATGGATCGCTGGAGCTTTCATTTTTGTTAGCACCTTTAGGATTGACAAAACCTTCTAGTTGCATCGTATACAACTCTTCTTTAATAAATCCATTAAGGAATGCAGTTTTGTTTTATCCATTTGCCAGATTTCATAAAATGCGGCAATTGCTAACATGATTCAGACAGACTTAAGCATAGATACGAGTGAGAAACTCTCATCGTAGTCAACACCTTGAACTTGTCGAAAAACTTTTTGCGACAATTCTAGCTTTGTAGATAGTAACACTACTATCAGCGTCTGTCTTCCTCTTGAAGATCCATTTATTTTCTATGGCTTGCCGATCATCGGGCAAATCCATCGAAGTCCATACTTTGTTCTTATACATGGATCCCATCTCAGATTTCATGGCCTCAAACCATTTTGCGGAATCTGGGCTCATCATCGCTTCCTCATAGTTCGTAGGTTCGTCATGGTCAAGTAACATGACCTACAGAATAGGATTACCGTACCACTCTGGTGCGGATCTCACTCTGGTTGACCTACGAGGTTCGGTAGTAACTTGATCCGAAGTTACATGATCATCATCATTATCTTCCTCACTAATTGGTGTAGTAGTCACAGGAACAGATTTCTGTGATGAACTACTTTATAATAAGGGAGCAGGTACAGTTACCTTATCAAGTTCTACTTTCCTCCCACTCACTTCTTTCGAGAGAAACTCCTTCTCTAGAAAGTATCCATTCTCAACAACGAATTTCTTGCCTTCGGATCTGTGATAGAAGGTGTACCCAACTGTCTCCTTTGGGTATCCTATGAAGACATATTTCTCCGATTTGGGTTTGAGCTTATCAGGATGAAACTTTTTCACATAAGCATCACAACCCCAAACTTTAAGAAACGACAACTTTGGTTTCTTGCTAAACCACAGTTCATATAGTGTCGTCTCAACGGATTTAGATGGTGCCCTATTTAATGTGAATGCAGCTGTCTCTAATGCATAATCCCAAAACGATATTGGTAAATCGGTAAGAAACATCATAGATTGTACTATATCCAATAAAGTACGGTTATGACGTTCGGACACACCATTATGCTGTGGTGTTCCAGGTGGCATGAGTTTGTGAAACTATTCCACATTGTTTTAACTGAAGACCAAACTCGTAACTCAAATACTCTTCTCCACGATCAGATCGTAGAAACTTTATTTTATTGTCACGATGATTTTTCACTTCACTCTGAAATTCTTTGAACCTTTCAAACGTTTCAGACTTATGTTTCATCAAGTAGATATACTCATATCTTCTCAAATCATCTGTGAAGATCAGAAAACAACGATACTTGCCGCGAGCCTTAACACTCATCGGGCTGCATACATCAGTATGTATTATTTCCAACAAGTCAGTTGCTCGCTCCATTGTTCTGGAGAACGGAGTCTTAGTCATCTTGCCCATGAGGCATGGTTCACAAGCATCAAGTGATTCATAATCAAGTGATTCCAAAATTCCATCAGTATGGAGTTTCTTCATGCGCTTTACACCAATATGACTTAAACGGCAGTGCCACAAACAAGTTGCACTATCATTATTAACTTTGCATCTTTTGGCTTCAATAATATGAATATGTGTATCACCACGATCGAGATCCAACAAATCATTTTCGTTGGTGTGTATGACCATAGAAGGGTTTTATTCATGTAAACAGAACAACAATTTATTCTCTTACTTAAATGAATAACCGTATTGCAATAAACATGATCAAATCATATTCATGCTCAACACTAAATAACACTTATTTAGGTTCCACACTAATCCCGAAAGTATAGGGAGTGTGCGATGATGATGATATCAATTTTGGAACCACTTCCAACTCTCATCATCACTTCACCCTTAACTAGTCTCTGTTCATTCTGCAACTCCCGTTTTGAGTTACTAATCTTAGCAACTGAACCAGCATCAAATGCCGAGGGGTTGCTATAAACACTAGTAAAGTACACATCAATAACATGTATATCAAATATACCTTTGTTTACTTTGCCATCCTTTCTTATCCGCCAAATACTTGGGGCAGTTTTGCTTCCAGTGACCAGTCCCTTTGCAGTAGAAGCACTTAGTCTCAGGCTTAGGTCCAGACTTGGGCTTTTCACTTGAGCAGCAACTTGCTTGACGTTCTTCTTGAAGTTCCCCTTCTTTCCCTTTGCCCTTTTCTTGAAACTAGTGATCTTGTTAACCATCAACACTTGATGTTTTTCTTGATTTCTACCTTCGTCGATTTTTAGCATCACGAAGAGCTTGGGAATCGTTTCCGTTATCCCTTGCATATTATAGTTCATCACGAAATTCTACTAACTTGGTGATGGTGACTAGAGAATTCTGTCAATCACTATCTTATCTGGAAGATTAACTCCCACTTGATTAAAGCGATTGTAGTACCCAGACAATCTGAGCACATGCTCACTAGTTGAGCGATTCTCCTCCATCTTTTAGCTATAGAACTTGTTGGAGACTTCATATCTCTTAACTCGGGTATTTTCTTGAAATATTAACTTCAACTCCTAGAACATCTCATATGGTCCATGACATTCAAAACGTCTTTGAAGTCCTGATTCTAAGCCGTTAAGCATGGTGCACTAAACTATTAAGTAGTCATCATATTGAGCTTAGCCAAACGTTCATAACGTATGCATTTGCTCCTGCAATAGGTCCGTCACCTAGCGGTGCATCAAGGACATAATTCTTCTGTGCAGCAATGAGGATAAACCTCAGAATACGGATCCAATCCGCATCATTGCTACTAACAATTTTCAACACAATTTTCTCTAGGAACATATCAAAATAAACATATGAAAGCAACAACGCGAGCTATTGATCTACAACATAGATATGCTAATACTACCAGGACTAAGTTCATGATAAATTAAAGTTCAATTAATCATATTACTTAAGAACTCCCACTTAGATAGACATCCCTCTAATCTTCTAAGTAATCACGTGATCCACATCAACTAAACCATGTCCGATCATCACGTGAGATGGAGTAGTTTCAATGGTGAACATCATTATGTTGATCATATCTACTATATGATTCACGCTCGACCTTTCGGTCTCCGTGTTCTGAGGCCATATCTGTATATGCTTGGCTCGTCAAGTATAACCTGAGTATTCCGCGTGTGCAACTGTTTTGCACCCGTTGTATTTGAACGTAGAGCCTATCACACCCGATCATCACGTGGCGTCTCAGCACGAAGAACTTTCGCAACGGTGCATACTCAGGGAGAACACTTCTTGATAATTAGTGAGAGATCATCTTAAAATGCTACCGTCAATCAAAGCAAGATAAGATGCATAAAAAGATAAACATCACATGCAATCAATATAGGTGATATGATATGGCCATCATCATCTTCGTGCTTGTGATTTCCATCTCTGAAGCACCGTCATGATCACCATCGTCACCGGCGCGACACCTTGATCTCCATCGTAGCATCGTTGTCGTCTCGCCAATCTTATGCTACTACGACTATCGCTACCGCTTAGTGATAAAGTAAAGCATTACAGGGCGATTGCATTGCATACAATAAAGCGACAACCATATGGCTCCTGCCAGTTGCCGATAACTCGGTTACAAAACATGATCATCTCATACAATAAAATTTAGCATCATGTCTTGACCATATCACATCACAACATGCCCTGCAAAAACAAGTTAGACGTCCTCTACTTTGTTTTTTGCAAGTTTTACGTGGCTGCTACGGGCTTAAGCAAGAACCAATCTTACCTACGCATCAAAACCACAACGATAGTTTGTCAAATAGACTCCGTTTTAACCTTCGCAAGGACCGGGTGTAGCCATACTCGGTTCAACTAAAGTTGGAGAAACTGACACCCGCCAGCCACCTGTGTGCAAAGCACGTCGGTAGAACCAGTCTCGCGTAAGCGTACGCGTAATGTCGGTCCGGGCCGCTTCATCCAACAATACCGCCGAACCAAAGTATGACATGCTGGTAGGCAGTATGACTTGTATCGTCCACAACTCACTTGTGTTCTACTCGTGCAAATAACATCATACCATAAAAACCTAGGCTCGGATGCCACTGTTGGGGAACGTAGTAATTTCAAAAAAAAAAAATCCTACGCACACGCAAGATCATGGTGATGCATAGCAACGAGAGGGGAGAGTGTTGTCTACGTACCCTCGTAGAGCGAAGCGGAAGCGTTGACGCAACGTAGAGGAAGTAGTCGTACGTCTTCCCGATCCGACCGATCCAAGCACCGTTACTCCGACACCTCCGAGTTCTTAGCACACGTTCAGCTTGATGACGCTCCCCGGGCTCCGATCCAGCAAAGCTTCGGGGATGAGTTTCATCAGCACGACGACGTGATGACGATGATGATGTTCTACCGACGCAGGGCTTCGCCTAAGCACTGCAACGATATGACCGAGGTGGAATATGGTGGAGGGGGGCACCGCACACGGCTAAGGAACGATCACGAAGATCAACTTGTGTGTCTATGGGGTGCCCCCTGCCCCCGTATATAAAGGAGTGGAGGAGGGAAGGGCAGGCCCTCTCTATGGCGCGCCCTAGGGGAGTCCTACTCCCACCGGGAGTAGGATTCCCCCTTTCCTAGTCCAACTAGGAGTCCTTCCATGTATTAGGAGTAGGAGACAAGGAAGGGGAAGAAGGAAGAGAAGGAAGGAGGGGGCGCCGCCCCTCCCCCTAGTCCAATTCGGACTAGCCAATGGGGGGCGCGTGGCCTGCCTCTCCCTCTCCCCTAAAGCCCAATAAGGCCCATATACTTCTTCCCCGTATTCCCGTAACTCCCCGGTACTCCCGAAAATACCCGAATCACTCAGAACCTTTCCGATGTCCGAATATAGTCGTCCAATATATCGATCTTTATGTCTCAACCATTTCGAGACTCCTCGTCATGTCCCCGATCTCATCCGGGACTCCGAACTCCTTCGGTACATCAAAACTCATAAACTCATAATATAACTGTCATCGAAACCTTAAGCGTGTGGACCCTACGGTTCGAGAACAATGTAGACATGATCGAGACACGTCTCCGGTCAATAACTAATAGCGGGACCCGGATGCCCATATTGGCTCCTACATATTCTACGAAGATCTTTATCGGTCAGACCGCATAACAACATACGTTGTTTCCTTTGTCATCGGTATGTTACTTGCCCGAGATTCGATCGTCGGTATCTCAATACCTAGTTCAATCTCGTTACCGGCAAGTCTCTTTACTCGTTCCGTAATACATCATCTCGCAACTAACTCATTAGTTGCAATGCTTGCAAGGCTTAAGTGATGTGCATTACCGAGAGGGCCCAGAGATACCTCTCCGACAATTGGAGTGACAAATCCTAATCTCGAAATACGCCAACCCAACATCTACCTTTGGAGACACCTGTAGAGCTCCTTTATAATCACCCAGTTACGTTGTGACGTTCGGTAGCACACAAAATGTTCCTCCGGCAAACGGGAGTTGCATAATCTCATAGTCATAGGAACATGTATAAGTCATGAAGAAAGCAATAGCAACATACTAAACGATCGGGTGCTAAGCTAATGGAATGGGTCATGTCAATCACATCATTCTCCTAATGATGTGATCCCGTTAATCAAACGACAACTCATGTCTATGGCTAGGAAACATAACCATCTTTGATCAACGAGCTAGTCAAGTAGAGGCATACTATTTGCACTCTGTTTGTCTGTGTATTCACACATGTATCATGTTTCCGGTTGATACAATTCTAGCATGAATAATAAACATTTATCATGAAATAAGGAAATAAATAATAACTTTATTATTGCCTCTAGGGCATATTTCCTTCATGGACAACAACCCATAACCATGTGAGGGCCATGTAAAAGAAATGCGCGAAGTCTTTGCGTGAAGAGAGCGGTGGGAAAGGCAATCCATGGGATCCCAAGTCATCATTGCTCTCTAGAGCTCGTTTTGTCAACTCATGGGATTGTGAGGTTGACAAGTATTCATGGGTACCTACGCAATAAAGACACAAACCAAAGAAATTGTGCGAGTGGTAAATGTACACATCATCCATCATGATGTGTATGTGCAAGTGAGTGTTAGCACAAGATAAGCATCGCTCAAAGAAATTTGATGCATGGTACAAGAACATGTCATCCATCATGAAAGAATAGTTGTTATGTATAACACGATGGGGATGCAAATTGAGCATACTAGTATATGGCACAACAATATCATGTTTATTCATGGGAAGCATATTGTGCACACAAGTGTTGGGATCATGCAATGGATAGGATGAATCAAAATCTCCTAACATGTATGAGGAAACTATGGGGGTCTCCTCATGAGCAATATTGGAAACATCATATGGAGAAAATGGACAACATCCGAAACAATGCATATCCGAAGCTAGGTATTCATGGCATGGCATATGAGATAAATGATGCAAAGGGAGCATATCAATATCATCACAAGAAAAACAAATGCCAATAACCATGGGCTTGTCATCTATGCCATATGTGCAAATTGGGTTAATTTTAATGGCATATGCATAGTCACTAAGATGAGATTGCAAATATGACATATGATTGATCTCATGCATAGCATATGACAAGTCAAGTTGGTTGTCAAACATGATGTGACCTAAAGAATTGTCACAAGAAATCCTATGTAACATGGCATCACAACTAGGAAACTCAACATGCTCATCATCATATTCATCATAAATTGGTAAGTCAAGACATGAGGAAGTTGCACTAGCATGAAGCATGGAAATAGGTTGATCAACATCATGCAACCAATCAATGTCAAGAATGTCCACTAGTTGGACTAGAGCATCACCTTCACCTATGTTACCTTGTTCATTCCACTCAAGTGGTGTAGGTCAGGTGGCAAAGACCAAATGGTGGTCATCTTCATCTTGATGGAACCATGTGGGGGGTGCATCATATTCCACCATGGCCATCGTCTTGTCCAAAGGAAGGACGTAGTCATCGCAAATCGGCGCGTCATCATATATGGGACCTAGAACCAAATGAGAAGACATAATAGAGGTAGAGGTTAAGTTGTTAGAAATCGAAGTGGCCTCACTCTCTCTATGTGGTGGCTCACTCACTCCCTCAATGTAGGTGCACTCAATCTCATGTATGGTGGAGTCACTCATCTCACTCAAGTGGTGGGGGTTGTGGCTCTCCTCACATGGGAATTGGGGCAACTCATCACATATGTGGCTAGTGGTGAAGACACTCTCACTCTCAATATGGTGGCACAAGTCACTCAAGTCATGATACGTCGCCGTGGTCGAAGGGAAAATCCCATGCTCAGCCATCTCGTCGTTGTCACCATGGATGAAGTCCAAAGATGGCACATTATCTCTCTCGCCTCCAAAGATGGAAACATCATGCTTGCTCGTCACCAAGTCGCTCGCCTCCAAAGCTTGGTCCTTGAAGGTCTCCGTAGTCGTACTCGTTGCTGCACCATCTTGAAAAAGAGTCGTGGAGGACTCAACATCATCAATGCCACAAAGAGGGATGGCGGTGAAGTCGAACTTGGGAGCATCGTCTTGGAGCTCATCGGGCTTGGACATCTTGGTGGTACTAGCCTCATGCTCGTCGTCTTTGAGTTTGGTCTTCGAGAAGTGTGCTTGGGGTGGAGAAGCCTTGGCCTTCATGAGTTCTTGTTCCGCCTTGAGAGCACCAATGTAGTTGTCGTCGAGGGACTTGTAGTTCTCGAGGAAGTTAGTCTTGGAGATGTCATTGTTCAATCCCATCATGAAGTGGAACTTCATTGACATGGGGTCGTCCACGCCGGCTCGTCGCAAGGCAATCTTCATCTCCTTGAAGTACTCGTCGATGGACTTGGATCCTTGGATGGTGTTCTCCAATTGGCCTAGAAGTTGTTCCGTGTAGGTTGGAGGCACAAACTCTCGCCGCAAAACTCTCTTCTTCTTGGGCTAACTCATGTCATAGGTCTCCGAATGTGTGTGAAACCACCATGTCGAGGCATAGTCGTGGAAGTTTCTTGTGGCGCACTTCACTTGATCTTCGGGAGGAACTTGATGTAGCTTGAGGTAGTCGTCCATCAAAGGCTCCCACTCGAGATAGTCCTCGGGTTCTAGAGTCCCATAGAAAGGAATCTCATGGTCGGTGTCGAGGTCGTAGTAGCCCGTGGAGGTCGCGGACTTGAGCTTGGGGAGCTTCTCTTGAGCGTAGTCTTAAGGTGCTTGTTGGCGAAGATGCCGTATATGCGAAGTCGAAGATGCCTTGAAGTCGCTTGGCGAAGATGCCAAGGGAGATGGTGAAGTCGTTGAGCGGTTGTTGGTGTTGAGCTCTTGACCTTCACGTTCTTGGTGGTGATGGTGTCGATGCCGATGTGAGCTTGCCGGAGATGGTAGCTCAGAAGAATGTGCTCTTGAGCGTCTTCTCGAAGATGAGGAAGATCGCTTGTAGGACTTGATGAGGGCTTTGATCTCCTCCATTTGAGCTTGCATCTTGGCGTCGTTGGAATTGTTCGTGGCATCGAACTCTTCGTTGTTGTTGTAGACCGAGGGTGAAATGCCTTGCCTATCCATCACAAGACTTGAGTAGAGGTGAGTAGGAAATGAGATAAACAATACCAAGTTACCTTTTCCCAAAGTTGAGGATATATCTCGTTTCACTCAATGTGAGATGAAAGAATAGTGGAATTGGTACCGGACTTGTTCACTCACACCTACAAACTAAAGCTTATGGTGTAGCTCGGTGAGGATAGTGGCACAAAAATTTAATGCAAAATGTTAGCAAGAGTCAATAATGTTGAAAGAGATTCACAAATTCGCAAGTGAAACAAGTAGACCAATAGCAAAGAATGGCACACGGAAACACACACACGGATAGATAGATGGGGTCGTGCAACCAAGGAATGAGCACAAAATGTGGAGTCCACGAAAAACGCTCATGTTGCACAACTCAAGAGAGACACTAGCACGATTGCTCTATAGGCGGATACGACACTTGTGCACAACCTATGATATGCAAAATGGATAAACTTCTATCCCAAGTATGCTATATATGTATGGTTCCCGGTGTTTGATCAAAGATGATCTGATATGACAATCTTATATGCAATGTGGTATGATGCTATGGCACTTGCTTACAAGCTTCTCTGCTCTTCTCTTTTGCTTAAAAGCTTTATTCTCTTTTTTTTGTATGTATGGCCACTTTGCGAAATGCACAAACCAAGATAGCAATTGTGTATATGCGGGAACAATCTTGTGACACAAGGGATGATATGATGATACCAATATGATATGGTATATATGCAATGGAAGGTACAGATCACTAATGTGCACAAGTAAGGTTGCTGGCAATACTCAAATGGCTAGTCTCGATAGGCAAGTGACGCAAAATGGGCTAGGGGTTATCAATGCAATTGCAAGGGAATATACAATGATGTCGTCGAGGTTACCGTCCTTGGCGATGATAAGTGGAGGTGTTCTTGATGTAGATACCAAGATGAAGGAGACTCGTCCCTAAGTAGCTGAAACACCTTAGGAAACGGAAAAACCACAACTCAAAATCTCAAGGACAAAAGTCAAACGGTGGTAGCGGGAATGTGGTGGTGGTTGCAGAAGCTCAACGGGATAGCCTAAATGCAATGATGGGGTTTTGAGACGCAATGCGGAAGTCGAGGGTGACTATACAAGGTGTCGGAGTTGGAAGCACGGTCCCTAAGTAGCCGAAACACCTTAGGAGACACAACTCACAACACAAACGAAATTGGGTTAGGTTGGGATGGCGGAAGTGTGTGTTGGGTAAGTCTATGCGAAAGTTATGGTGGTGGTTGATGAAGAAGCAACCATCCCTAAGTAGCCTAAACACCTTAGGAGACTCGAATCGCAACTCAAACAACCACTAATGCTATGGGGAACAAATTGGGTTAGGTTGCGGAAGGCTATGGTGGTTTTGCGGAGGATGTGGTGGAAGCCCTAGGCAAAGATGCCAAAGTTCCAAAAATTTGATGGAGTCCAATGTTGGTGAAACCTATCTAGAGGGATAGAGGATGTCAATAGCTACTCAACGAGCTAAAGAACACAAAAATCGGACTCCGGATGAATTAGTTATTGACAAAACGGTGAAACTCGGAATGCTGAAACTGGCATGGGCGATAGTACCGCTTGGAAGGGCGGTAGTACCGCTTGGGATGGGTGGTAGTACCGCTCGTGTCGGGTTTTTTCGACTGTTTCGGCTGAAATAGGGCCTGGCGGTAGTACCGTTCGCGGGGCGGTAGTACCGCTTGTGGTACTAAGCGGTAGTGCCGCTTGGATGGGCGGTAGTACCGCTCGTGACGGGATTTTTCGACAGATCGAATCGGGGCGCGATTTTGAGGCGGAAATGGATGATTTCGGGGTCAAAATTGGATAGATTTCATGGATGGAAAGTGGGGAAACTTGGGGAGATGCTAGATCCACTCGAAACCAAGCAAATCCATGGATCAAATCCAACAAAACTTCATCAAACCAACAAATCACAAAAAAAATTGGGGCTATTTTTGGTGGGGAATTTTCGAATTTAGGATGAAATCAACAAAATTAGGATAGAAAACACAATGGGGAGGCTCCAAATTCGTGATAAACCTAAGCTCTGATTCAAGATGATGTAGGGTGGAACCCTAGATGGCCGATGAGGGAGTCCTGGATTATGGGGTGTTCGGATAGCCGAACTGTACCTTCAGCCGGACTCCAGGACTATGAAGATACAAAGTTGAAGACTTCATCCCGTGTCCGGAAGGATCTTTTCTTGGCGTAGAAGGCAAGCTAGGTGTGCGGATATTCGAGATCTCCTACCATTGTAACCGACTCTGTGTAACCCTAACCCTATCCGGTGTCTATATAAACCGGAGGGTTGTACTCCGTAGGACACCCATCATCATACACAATCATACCATAGGCTAGCTTCTAGGGTTTAGCCTCCTTGATCTCGTGGTAGATCCACTCTTGTACTACCCATATCATCAATATTAATCTAGCAGGAGTAGGGTTTTACCTCCACCGAGAGGGCCCGAACCTGGGTAAAATAAAGTGTCTCTTGTCTCCTGTTACCATCGGACCTTGACGCACAGTTCGAGACCCCCTACCCGAGATCCGCCGGTTTTGACACCGACATTGGTGCTTTCATTGAGAGTTCCTCTGTGCCGTCGCGATCAGGAAGGATGCCTCTTCCGGTCTTTAAAGATGGCGCCATTACGAAAGGAGCTTTGGCTGTCGGCCAAACTCTCCGGCTAGGTGGTTTTCTCGCAACCGCCTGTTCGGCTGTTGCGCCGACGGTGACCTCCCGGGTCATCAAAAGCAACCTCCATGTCGGCTCAGAACTCGCCGAGAAATTGGATCCGATGGAGCTCTCTTTGGTTAACGAGCTCCTGGATCGTATCGCCGCATTGGGCGTCGCCACAAATTACGACCAGGTGGGGCTTAAACCCGACCTGAGAGAAATTAACTCTCCCCAGGTCACCCACCACGTTGCAGTGGTGGAGACACAATGCGGCGACCCTTCATCTATCTTGAGGACTAGCTATGTCCGAATCCCCGAACCCTCCATACCGGATATCCGCGGAGGGAAGGATACAATCCAAGACCTGAGCTTAAAATCAGGCAAATCGGATAACATCCAAGACTCCGGATCTCAGAATCCGGAAGTTCTTCGGCCTCCGAACAAGAAATTGGGCGAGGTCTCAGATTTAACGACACCCACCCACCCGATCTTAAGCGATCTTTCCCAAATCAAGCAAATGCCCGAAGAATCAGTACATCATTACTGGGCTAGATTCCTCATGGTTATGAACAGGATAAAGGACTGCCGCGAGGGAGACGCAATCTCAAACTTTTGCAGTAATTGCACGGACAAGGGAATACTCAACGCCATCAGCCATCGTAATATTACACGCTTTGCTGACCTAGCGTCCATAGTACAAAAATAATGTGCCCTGGAAAGTGCTCGGAAAACCGAAATAGAATTTTGGGATAATCCGGCCCTGAATAGCAATCCTGTCCGAACCAAGAGGGCGCACCGCAGTAAGGCTCCCGGACTAAACGCTAAAAAATCAAAACCCTCTAGGGGGCATGGAACCGTACTGGAAAAGTGGCTAGATGGACCCTGCAAGATTCACAGTGCAGACGACGCCACCCCAACTCACAGCCTCAGGGCATGTTGGATACTCCGGCAGGTGGCCAAAGTTGGCGAGGACCTCCTATTTCCAGAGGTCAAAGGAAACCATCCCGAGAATTTCAGTTCAGTTCTCACAGTCTTTGAGACTTTCGCATCAAATAACATGCGAAAAAGAACACTCCGCAGCCTCACGGAAGTCTATCAAGTAGCGACCATAAACCCATGGAGTAATACTGCCATCACCCTCGACACGAGTGATGAGCCTAAAATTCGAGCAGCCAGAGAACCAGCCGCATTGGTCCTCAGTCCCATAGTGGACGGCTGTCGCCTCGCAAAGGTACTCATGGACGGAGGCAGTGGATTGAACCTCATTTACAAGGAAACCCTCCAAAAGATGGAAATAGACTGGAACCGCAATGAGCGAAGTAGCACAACCTTTAGAGGAATAATCCCCAGTCAGGAAGTGCGCTGCACCGGAAAGATCACGCTACATGTGGTATTCGGCACGCCCGATAATTACAGGTCCGAACAGATCATGTTCCAGGTGGCCCCGTTCAAAAGCGGATATCACGCTATACTAGGACGGGAGACTTTCACAATTTTTCAAGCCATACCCCATTACGGGTACATGAAGCTTAAAATGCCTGGACCAAAAGGAATTATCACCCTTGCTAGTGATCCGGACATAGCACTCCGCGCCAAGAACAAGACAGCCGCATTGGCCCTCGAGGCACTATCCAAAACCTTAGCGGCCGAGGAACTGACTGCGCTGCGATCCACGGTCAATAGGGATGACGTGATACTCGATAAGAGATCCAAATCCACATCCTTCAAACCAGCAGACGAAATAGTCAAATTCCAGGTCCACCCAATGGACCCTAATAAAACGGCCTCCATCGGGGCACGACTGAACTTTGATGTAGACGCCGCACTGCGAGAGTTCCTACGTGAGAACTGGGACATTTTCGCTTGGCACCCCTCAGACATGCGTGGAATCCCACACAGTTTGGCCGAACACAGCCTAAACATCCAGAAAGGATTCAAACCTGTCAAACAGGCTCTTCGGCGTTTCTCCGAACCAAAGAGACAGGCCATGGGAGAGGAGCTAGCCAAGTTATTGGAAGCCGGATTCATTAGAGACATAAAACATCTGGACTGGCTAGCAAACCTGGTGATGGTACCAAAGAAGGACAAATCCTGGCGCCTGTGTGTCGATTTCAAAGACCTTAATAAGGCTTGCCCAAAGGATCCCTTCCCCCTCCCTCGAATAGATCAAATCATTGACGCCACTGCACGACACGATTCGTTGTGCTTCCTCGATGCATACTCCGGTTACCATCAAATCAAGATGGCAGAATCAGACCAAGCCGCGACAGCATTCATCACACCATACGGCCCATTCTGCTTCAACACAATGCCCTTTGGGCTGAAAAACGCCGGCGCAACATATCAGCGCATGATTCAAACATGTCTGGCAAACCAGATCGGCAAAACAGTGGAGGCATATGTAGATGATGTGGTCGTTAAATCAAGACATGTCGAATCTCTAGTAGACGACTTGAGGCTCACATTCGACAACCTCCGAAAATACGACATTAAGCTCAACCCGAAAAAATGCGTTTTCGGCGTTCCAGCCGGAAAGCTCCTGAGCTTCATTGTATCCGGTAGAGGAATTGAAGCAAATCCAGCTAAAATCCAAGCTCTGTCACAATTGGATATCCCGAAAGACCTCAAACAAATACAGAAACTCACCGGATGCGTGGCGGCTTTAAGCCGCTTCATCTCCCGTCTGGGAGAAAAGGCATTGCCCCTTTACTGCCTTCTCAGGCGCACCGAACACTTCGAGTGGACAGACGCTACCACAGCCGGACTCGAGGAAATAAAGGCCATCTTGGCAACAAACCCAGTCCTGGCCGCGCCGGACACTGGCGAACCCATGTTATTGTACATCGCCGCAACCCATCAAGTTGTTAGCGCAGTACTCGTCGTCGAGCGGGCAACAGACGGACACAAACTCCCCCTTCAAAGGCCAGTTTACTACGTGTCCACTGTCCTTACACCATGCAAATCACGGTACCCGCATTACCAAAAGATCACATACGCGGTGTTTATGGCATCCCGGAAGCTACGGCACTACTTTCAAGAGTGTCCTATAACAATAGCCTCGGAAGTACCACTCAACGATATTATCAACAACCGCGATGCAACGGGCCGGATAGCAAAATGGGCCATAAAGCTCCTCCCGTTTGACATAACCTACAAACCACGGTGAGCCATTAAATCGCAAGTCCTAGCCGACTTCGTCGCCGAATGGACAGAGGCCGAACTCCCTAAAGAGTACGGATCATATTCAAACTGGATCATGCATTTCGACGGCTCCAAAATGTTGGCCCGACTAGGGGTTGGCGTCGTTTTGACGTCCCCCACAGGGGACATAGTCCAGTATGTACTCCAAATTATGTACACGGACTCCAACAATGCAGCCGAATACAAGGCCCTTCTACATGGTCTCCGGATGGCAGTATCCATGGGCATTCAACGCCTGGAAGTACGTGGGGACTCAAACCTCGCGATATCCCAAATAAATGGCGACTTTGACGCCAAAGACCCAAAAGTGGCAGCTTATCGCAATGCCGTCCTAAAAATGTCAGTTCGGTTCGAGGGACTGGAGTTCCACCATATAGCTCGAGAAAACAATCAGGCAGCAGACATCCTGGCATGCATCGGAGCAAAACAAGATGCGGTCCCCCCAACATCTTCTTAGAAAGATTATTCAAGCCATCTGTAGCATGGGAGGGGGAACCCCCGGATAATGGTCCGGACATAACCGCACAACCCGACGCCGAACAACCCGACATAATCGGAGGCCCCGCCACCGAAATCACACCCTCAACCCATGTAATAATGGCGGTCATCGCCCCGTGGACAGAACCATTCCTAGCCTACCTTACTAGGCAAGAACTCCCAGAGGACCAAAACGAGGCATGCAGCATAGTGCGGCGATCTAAATCCTATAAAGTCCACGAGGGAGAGCTATATAAGAAAAGCACTACAGGAGTCCTTCAAAGATGTATCTCCGAAGAGGAAGGGCGGAGTCTGTTGGCCGAAATTCATGCCGGACTCGGTGGCCACCACGCTGCAGCTCGGTCTCTTGTCAGCAAGGCCTTCCGTACGGGCTTTTATTGGCCGACGGCCCGAGCAGACGCTCATGACTTGGTCAAACGATGCGTCGGTTGCCAGCTCTTTGCAAATCAAAGCCATATGCCACCCAACGCCCTCCGAACCATCCCCATCACTTGGCCTTTCGTGGTCTGGGGGCTTGATATGGTGGGACCCCTTAAGGATGGAACCCACAAGAAAAAAAACTTATTGGTCATGGTGGATAAATTCACCAAATCGATAGAAGCCAAGCCTGTTAAGACGGCCGAATCCGGGCCCGTGATAGACTTCATATCCGGGGTCGTACACCGTTATGGTGTCCCCCACAGCATTATCACCGATAACGGCACAAACTTCACCTCTGAAGAAGTAAAGCTGTGGTGCAAAAACATGGGCATTAAGCTCGACTATGCTTCTGTCTATCACCCACAAACTAACGGTCAGGTCGAACGTGCAAATGGTCTCATCATGAGCGGTATCAAACCCAGACTAGTGCGGTCCCTAAAGGAATCTAATACACACTGGGTAGAGGAGCTCGACTCCGTACTCTGGGGCTGCGAACCACGCCAAATTGTACCACCGGATTCACACCATTTTTTATGGTGTATGGCGCGGAGGCAGTTCTGCCCTGCGACATAATTCATGACTCACCTCGAGTGCGCATGTACGAAGAAAGAGAAGCCGAGCTTGATCGGCAGGACAACCTGGACGCCCTAGAGGAGGAGCGCGACGTGGCTAAAGCCTGTTCCGCATTTTATTTGCAGCAGGCTCGAAGATATCAAAGCAGAGGAGTACAGGCCAAAAATTACAATGTTGGCGAACTAGTTCTACGCCTGTCGGATAAGAAAAAGGACAAACTCAAGCCCAAATGGGAAGGTCCCTTCATAATTGACCAAGTCCTCATGGGTGGAGCGTACCGCCTGCGTGACACGTCGGACAACCGACTCGAGCCGAACCCATGGAACGCAACACGTCTCCGGAGATTCTATGCCTAGCGCCGAACTCTGAGTTTGTCTCCTTCCTCTGTCGATTTTTATATATATCTTTCTGTTTTTTTTCGTCTCCTCCTACTCTTTCCTTTTATAGCCCTTAAAGGCTCATCATATGACGCGCTGCCAGCGCTCCTTATACCTGGGGGCTTCTTTAACAGAAGCTTGCTTATATGGGTTTCACACCCAACACATGTGTCAGACTTCCGCATGCACCTTTTCTTCACCAATATATGCATCGATATGACTTAAGTTTTGGCCAAGCTGGGTTGCCTGGCTCCTGTGCTTACCCCTACGTTCCCGATTGTTCGGCTAGGCGGTAATGGGAGCACCTCTGCGATTGCTACTGCCGGATAAGCCGGATGTGTACCTCAGACTGGGTGAAGCCGAAAGCTAGCGTTCTTAAGGGAATATTCGGTCGGTGAACTAAAGATGAACCTTTTTTACTTATATGTGCCCCCAGATGTTTTCCTGCACTTGCAGTCCGGACGTGCACTTCAGGGCACGCCACCCCAGCGAAAGGAACCCTTAACGGAACTATTCTCTCTGGAAGATGTTTCTTACTAACCATGTAATATAACATAACTAGTTGGGCACTTGTCTGATAAAGCACTAATGACCCCTACGCCTGGTCTCCACGCATACCTTGGTTCTTATATAACTGTTATGGTATTCGAACACACTCCGGACCGTCAGGTCCCGAGGTCGAAGAGAAAAGGTCGGCAACGACAAACGATCTACAATCCAGCTAGAAGGCATTACACATGTCAATTATAAATTACATAGTCATCAAGACTGATTGTATCCCTCTTCTATACCATCTAACAGGCTGTCTAATTTACAGTCCTGCTGGGAATACTTTGCGGCCAATTCTACCTGGCCATATACTAAGCTCACAGGGATCTCCTTCCCGTCAGGCCCCACCGGTTCAACCTCGGCCATATGATTGGGGTTAGACTTTGTAAAGTGGGTCTTCACCATGGCCCAAGCCTCCCTAGCGCCCTGCCGGTAGGCCGATATCTTCCACAACCGGAAGCGCCGCCGAGCTCCTTTCAACTTTTCCGCAAGTTCTCCAAGGCCCTCGGGTATGGAGTGGGCAGGCCACAAGGCTTGGGCAATACCTCGCATCGCCTGCCGAACTCGCTCGTGAAGTTGCAAGAGTTCGGGAAGAAGATCGCCCGTTGAACTGGGCATCTCCTCTGCAGGACGACCTGTAAGCATACCTACAGACATAACTCTATTAGTCGTCTTCCTCGCCGAACTCCTTTTTCACGAGTTCGCTTAAGCACTTACTAAAAATGCCGCGTCGAAGTCGCTGATTCTCCTTATTGGAGTCCAACAGCTGGCCACGAACATCTTTTAGTTCAACATCCAGCTTGGTGTTGGCATCCTGGAGATCATTCTTCTCCCGCCTCACCTTTGTTAGCACGCTTTCACCAGACTCTAACCGGTGTAGAAGCTGTTGCCTGTCCGGATCGAGTCCGGCGCCATCTACAATACAATTTGTCAGATTGGCATTTAAATCCATACAATCCTAATTATTCTAGAGTATTGTTACCTGCAGGGGTCTATTTAGACCCTCCTGTTGCCGATCGTGTGACCTCTAGTTGGGTCCTGCACCTTTCCAGCTCCTGGGACAGCGCGGTATTCTTCTCGGTAAGAACCTGCATGTTATATGATTCTCGAATCAGTTATTTCCACTGCTTCAAGTCTCGGGGGCTACTGGCATATCTATATTTACCAAAAAATTCTTACCCGTATGTCTTTTACATACTGCTCCGTGGCTCTGGCTAAACCATTTTGAGCGGCACGGAGGTACGCGTCACCTGAATTAAAGGCATTTAAAGCCTCCTGGGAGAAACAAGCGTCGCGAAGAACCGTCCGGCGACGCCTGTGGTTCATGGCACTCTCCACCTCGGAATTGGTGGCAGATAGCCTATCCGCATCCTCTGATAGAGGAGCATCCGGTGCGTGCCTTGTGCTGACCTCCGCCTCCGGGCCGGGCGTTGGAGTCTGGCTGGTGGAGGCCCGATTGGCAACCTCTCCGGGTATAGTCCGGCGAGGTCTCTTCGTCCTGAAGATAGCACGGATGTTAATATACCCGGGAGGAGTAAAACACCAGGGAAAAAGAGAGGGTACGCCATACCTTTGTTCTGGCACCTCAGACCGGACTACGTTCCTTTTTGCCCCACGGGGCCCTACTGCAGCAGGGTCGGCTTCCCCCCTCGGGAATCTCCCCTACAAAGCACGGTTGTTATTAGAACAACCAAGCCCATGAAAACGGAACCCCTCTTAAGGGAGTAAAGCTTCGGTATTTGTCACCTGGGAGGCCGGCATCAACCCTGGGTAATAAGCTATAATAGCTACCAAGGTATCATCCTTGCTTAGTTGATGAAACACTCCGTCAATGAAGTCCACTGCTAAGTCCGGATCCTCTTCGGAGTCCGGATCGAGGAGCCGGTCTGGGTCCTCTGGCTGTGGAGGACGGCTGTTTATGTTTTTTACCTCCTGACACAGGTCCTGCATTAAAGTCGTAGACTGCATATTTAGTCATGGGAATGTAAAATGAACAGAGAAGTACGACTGTCCGCTTACCCAATTCGGAGGATTGTACATGGAAAATCCGCCCTGCGAATCGACGCGGAGGAATTCCTCTTCTTCCCCCTTGTACAAAGAGGATAAGATCTTCATTAGAGCGGCAGGCGAGTCCGGCCCCTTGCGGCCGTAACGGGTGGCGTCATCCTCCCCGTTGAAATCCCACATGGGGTGGCTTCTGTATTGGAGCGGCTGCACCACTCGCATAATGCATATGGCCATGACTTTAATCATGGTCAGTCCGGAATGAGCCAGTAGCTTAATCCGGCCCATCAAGTAAAGGACGTCCCTGTCATTCTCTCTCTGAGGGTTCCGAGGGCGCCAGCTCAGGCGTTTCTTCAGGGGAGCGTTGTCGAACTCAGGGAGACCGGCCCGAACAGGGTCCGGTAGGGGGACGTCGTCTATGTAGAACCATTCTGAAGGCCAGTCCTCGTGCGCCTTCTTCGGGGTTCCGGAAGGGTATCCGGTCCCGGCGATACGCCATATTTCGGCTCCGCCCACTTGATATATAGACCCCTTTTGCGAACGGGGCACCAGGCAGAATATCTTCTTCCACAGCGCAAAATGAGCCTCGACACCTAAAAATAGCTCGCAAAGAGCTACGAAGCCCGCAATGTGTAACACAGAACCGGGCGTAAGGTGGTGCAGCTGGAGGCCATAGAACTCCAAAATCCCGCAGAGAAAGGGATGAATTGGGAATCCCAGGCCCCTTATTAGATAAGAGACCAGACACACCTGTTCCCCTTTAGAGGGACTAGGTGAGTTCTCCGCTTGTTTTCCGCCTTGATAAGTGGCGAGTCCGGCTCGGACCGAGACCATGTAGGCTTGAGGGAGGAATCCCTTGGCTTGAAGCGACACCAACTCGCTGTGTGGGATGGTGCATCTCTCCCAATCTCCGGGTTTAGGACTGGAGGGGCGAGGGGAGGAGCTGCGGCGGCTGGCCATGTCGGAATGGACCTTTGCTGGAGACGCTCTGATGATAACTCGTAGAGAGGAGAAGATGTGGTTTGGATCTAGATCCCCATCTCGTTAAATAGGCGGCTCGTTTATATGACTAAGGGTGTGGATGTAAAAACACCCCAAGCTCTTCACATTCGTTCAGCGCGTGGAAGACGACCATTATTGGGCACTGAAGCCGAGGAGTGCAACATTACAAAAAGCGGACATTATTCGTACAGGTACACAAGATTCGGAGGAGGAACCCGCCTTGCAATGCCGATGACGACTTGCACGCCGGACTCATCGTCATTGAAGCCTAGTTCGGGGGCTACTGAGGGAGTCCTGGATTAGGGGGTGTTCAGATAGCCGAACTATACCTTCAGCCGGACTCCAGGACTATGAAGATACAAAGTTGAAGACTTCGTCCCGTGTCCAGAAGGATCTTTTCTTGGCGTAGAAGGCAAGCTAGGTGTGCGGATATTCGAGATCTCCTACCATTGTAACCGACTCTGTGTAACCCTAACCCTATCCGGTGTCTATATAAACCGGAGGGTTGTAGTCCGTAGGACACCCATCATCATACACAATCATACCATAGGCTAGCTTCTATGGTTTAGCCTCCTTGATCTCGTGGTAGATCCACTCTTGTACTACCCATATCATCAATATTAATCTAGCAGGAGTAGGGTTTTACCTCCACCGAGAGGGCCTGAACCTGGGTAAAATAAAGTGTCCCTTGTCTCGTGTTACCATCCGACCTTGACGCACAGTTCAGGACCCCCTACCCGAGATCCGCCGATTTTGACACCGACAACCGATCTTTCACGAAAGGAGCGAGATCCCTCGAAGAACACGACGAACACGGGGAAGAACGGAGAGAAAACACAATGGGAAACACTCAAGAACAAGTCCAATCACACATCCACTAGACAATCAAACACACAAGATCCACAAGGTACATGAAAAACAAAGGGAAAGATACAAGGTAGCGTTCATCCCAATCCTTGGAGGAGTTGAGGTCTTGATATCCTGGAGGATCTTCTCACATGCTCACATGGAGGTCTTGAATCCAAGGTGGATCTTCTCCGTAGAGGGGCCACGGTCTCTCTCTCGTGGAGTAGATCCGATATGGATGAGCAAAGCTCTATCTCTAATGAGCTACTACTTTGCTAACCCTAGAAAGGAGGTGGAGGTGTCCTATTTATAGTCTTAGCCACGAAGGGGTAAGTGGGAGAGGGATACAAGGCCAAAGGCACGCGGCTGCGCACAGGCAGAGCGGTAGTACCACTTGGGAGGGCGGTAGTACCGCTTGGACCGGGCGGTAGTACCGGACCTGGGTCGCTCGGGCACAGGAGTTTGTCGGGTTGAGCGGCAGTAGAGCGGAAGTTTGGCGGTAGTGCCGCTCGGGGGCCTCTAGCGGTAGTACCGCTTGGTGTGGGCGGTAGTACCGCTCGTCCTGGGTCTTCTTCCTCCTTTTCTTCCATGCTTCCCTCGCGGATGGTGTAGTTGTTCCTTGGCGCTTGCACTCCTCCTCGTCATCTGTAGTGTTCCGACAATACCTATGCATGCACATGAGTGGAGTGTCAAGTAGTATACCATCCTCGAAGAGGTCAAGTGAGCACGTGTAAAGGATATGATTCACCTTTGTGTATGTGAAGTAGATGTCGCACGTGTCACTCGCCGAACGGACTCTTGACATGGTGATGTCCATAGGATGCTCCGCATCACCCCGGGCCCTAGCTTGGAGTTGGCGATGCCAAATGCACATGCTGATGCTTGGTAAGTGAGTCTGGACCAGGTCCTTGGGTAGTGCGGTGGGAGAGCCATCTGTCGTGCAGGAGATATCAAGCTTTTCCATCATGGTGAAATGCTTGCCTCTTCTGCATTGGTTGGGCGCCTGGTGGGAAGCGCGATACCTTGCCTTGAGCTACTGCAGCTCGTTAGCCTGGCGACCAGGTTCTTGGAGCCTTCAACACCCGCCGGGGGTGCAGGGCTCAGGGGCGTTGGTAATCCTAGCACTCTCCTCCTATCGGAACCGAGGCTGATGTCGAAGAAGAGGGAGCCTTCCTGCCCGCCAAGGTGGGGAGTGGCGCACCTCGAGCACCTTAGCCGTCTTGGCCGTCCGCCATTTCTTCAGGGGAGGAGCCAGACCATGAGGTCGGCGTTTCCCTGTATTGACGGTGATGGAGAGAAAATGAGGGAAGACGGAGAAGGCGGGTGGCAGGGCGTCAGGTCGGAGTACGATGGCACCGATGCCTTCGTCCCCTTCTGGCGACCTGCCGCCTCGTCTTTCTGCTCTTCCCCTCCCTCCCCGACACCATCATCACAAGTCTCTTCGAGAGATAGCAGGGGAGGGATGTTCCCTTGGTGCCTTTGTCCCCCTCCAGCAGTCTTCCAACTGAGCTTTGGTGGATGACTCCACCGGAGCTCGAGCTGGGACTTCTTGCTAGTCCTGGAGGTGGTGACCAGGGCACCTCCGAGTTGCTCCTTGTGCCCCTCCTTCGCAGCCTTGCCAGTCCTGATCTTGTCAGGCTGCGCCCGGCAGGCCATGAAGGGGCCGGGGTGGGCTCTTGCTTGGGTGCACCTTTAGTCGTCCTCTCTTCCCACGGAATACCTGGCGGAGGAAAAATGAAAAGAGGAGATTATGGGGCACTTATCTTTTTTCAATCTTAAATCTGTAGGCATTGCCAAATTTTAGTTCAAATTATGTAATCTCTTGAATCCATGTTTGGGTCCTGTATGGTCTTTACTTGTTTGATCAGCATATTAATGAAAAAGATGAACCTTGTCGGGGAGTCGTGCATGTATATGTCCATGCAGAGGTGGGATGCCTCTATACTTTTAAGTAAACGAATTCCCCCCAGCAGGCTATCCTGTCGGTACCCTCTATTTCGTTGCCGGGGAGTTAGGCCTACCGGGCAGAATTCAGGGACCAGCCCCCTGCCAACCCTTTTTTATCAACGGTCACTTCAACCATCCTGACTGAAGCAACGTTCGATTCAAGGGATGGGTGAGGGAGTCCTGGACTAAGGGGTCCTCGGGCGTCCGGCCTGTTATCCATGGGCCGGACTGATGGGCTGTGAAGACATCAAGGCCGAAGACTGCACCCGTGTCCGGATTGGACTCTACCTGGCGTGGAAGGCAATCTTGGCGACCAATTATGAAGATTCCTTCTTATGTAACCGACTCCATGTATACCCTAGATCCCCCCAGTGTCTATATAAACCGGAGGGGTTAGTCCGGATAGACGGGTACTCAATACCATATTCACATAGGCTAGACTTCTAGGGTTTAGCCATTATGATCTCGTGGTAGATCAACTCTTGTAACACTCATATTCATCAAGATCAATCAAGCAGGAAGTAGGGTATTACCTCCATAGAGAGGGCCCGAACCTGGGTAAACATCGTGTCCCCCGTCTCCTGCTACTATCGATCCTAGACGCACAGTTCGGGACCCCCTACCCGAGATCCGCCGGTTTTGACACCGATATTTGTGCTTTCATTGAGAGTTCCACTGTGCCGTCGTCAAAAGGTTTGATGGCCCCTTCAATTGTCAATGATGACGCTGTCCAGGGAGAAACCTTTCTCCCCGGACAGATCTTCGTGTTCGGCGGCTTCGTACTGCGGGCCAACTCGCTTGGCCATCTGGAGCAGGTCGATAGCTACGCCCCTGGCCATCAGGTTAGATTTGGAAGCTTGAACTACATTGCGGACATCCGTGGAGACTTGATCTTCGACGGATTTGAGGTTGCGGCAATCGTTCCCCGCTGCCCCGATGGACATGGCCTAAACCTGTCAACGGGCCGCATCCATGAGAGAGCTCCTCCAGCAACTCTGGCCTTAGATCTGGAGCAGATCAAGTCCCCCGAACATGGGAAGCTTAACCCCATCGCGGGGTCTACCGATTCTGCGGCGTTGGAGCCACTCGCAGATTTCACTGCTACGACATCTGCATCAACGGAACCCCGGACTCTTCTCCGGTGTCGAGTTCCGAACCCAGCGAGCCCGCGGATACCGAACTCGATCGGTTATCGATCTTCAAGTTCACGGCCGCAGATGTCTTCCAACACTCGCCCATGGGCGACCTACTGAACTCATTAAAAAACCTATCCCTGGCAGATGGCTCGTTGCCGAACTATGTTTTGTTCGAACTTACGGCGGATGATGGAGAATTTTGCTTCCCACCCGCCACCCACTTTATAGCCACCGTCGAGGACCCAACCAACACGCCTGAGCCCCGTTCCGAAGACATCGCTGGTATGGACGACGATGAGGGGCAGGGCCAGAGCTCGCTACCCGCTAGACACGGGATGGCCACTTCCTGGTATGATGTGTGTATGATAGACACACCCGATGATGAGGAGGATCCAGTCGAGAACAAACCTCCTGGTACACAGCCTGAACACTGGCGCCCACAGTGCCGCTCCAAGCCACATCGCACAAGAGAAAACACTGCTAGCACCAGAAAAGACAACACTTCGGACATTGAAGACCCTGTTGTGGTAGAATTCCAACAGGAGGAACAGGAAAGCTGGTAAGACAACACTGATGAACAGGCCACATATGGAGACTCGGAGAACCGCAATTATCTCCCACCCTTCAAGGAAGAGGAGATCCTCGGCAGCGAGGATTTTATCGTTCCTGAGGAACCTCTCGAGCAGGAGTGTTTCAAACGCCGGCTTATAGCCACCGCAAAGAGCTTAAGGAAGAAGCAGCTGCAACTTCAAGCAAGCCAAGATTTGCTCAATGATAGATGGACGGAGGTCTTGGCAGCCGAAGAATACGGCCTTAGTAGCCCAGACAAAAGCCACCCAAAGGGTAGGTGGCTCCCTCAATACGATGGCAGGGCGCTGGACTCCACACCATCATCGAACAATGAGGCGGGCCGGCCACAGTTCGGTCCACACAAAGCAGCAACCCAAACAGAGCAACATACCAACCCATCCGGCCGTCAAATCAAGAGTAAAATAGCTTGAGGGAACACTCGCGACTGTCAGTGTCAAAACTGGCGGATCTCGGGTATGGGGTCCCCGAACTGTGCGTCTAGGATCGATGGTAACAGGAGATGGGGGACACAATGTTTACCCAGATTCGGGCCCTCTCTATGGAGGTAATACCCTACTTCCTGCTTGATTGATCTTCATGAATATGAGTGTTACAAGAGTTGATCTACCTCGAGATCGTAATGGCTAAACCCTAGAAGTCTAGCCTATGAGTATATGGTAATGAATCTGTCCTATCTAGACTATGCTCTCTGGTTTATATAGACATCAGAGAGATCTAGGGTTACATGATGTCGGTTTCATAGGAGGGAAGCTTCGTAATAGGTCGCCTAGCTTGCCTTCCACGCTAAGTAGAGTCCAATCCAGACACGGGTATTGTCTTCGGCCTTCGTATCTTCACCGCCCATCATTCCGGCCCGTGGATAACAGGCCGCACGCCCGAGGACCTCTTAGTCTAGGACTCCCTCAGTAGCCCCTGAACCTGGCTTCAATGACGAGGAGTCCAGCGCGCAGATTGTCTTCGGCATTGCAAGGCGGGTTCCCCTTCTTCCGAACTCCAAGGTAGTCTTCGGACGCGATGATTGTATCCAGACCTGTTAAACACCATGCACAACCCCAGAGAGAATATATATATTTTACACGAGTTCCATCTGCTAACAACTTTCTGCATTACGTCCGTTCGGTCACAATTTCGAATCGTTTGTCCCAAGTTTCGAGACGCGGTCGCTATTGGCATGTCTTGTCAAAGCAGAGATCGTGTCCCCTTATTGCGAGATTCTCATCAATGCGGGCATGGGTAACCCAACCGTGTCGTTTGCACAGCCTTTGGGAATAGGCGAATCTTAAGGCGAGCGAGGAGGCGTTTAATGTTTACTGCCTTTATAAGAGGATAAGGACCCCTCTTCCTCTTCTCACACTTTCTCTCCATCTCCGCCTTCCCGATCTCGAGCTCCAGCACCCAAGTTTTCATCTCTTTCCCACTCAAGCAACCATGTCCAGATCCGGTGGTCAGGGCAAATGGATGGTCTCCTCCGTCACGGAGGAGGACATTACTGAGCTCCGGGTGGCCGGATATTTGGCGAAGGTGATTGTCCGCCTCCTACCGTCCGAGGGACAGATCGTACCCATGCCAGAGCCCACAGAGAGAGTGGTATTCCTCCCCCATTTCTCTCGCGGGCTAGGGTTTCCACTCCACCCCTTCATCCGCGGGTTAAAGTATTACTACGGGGTAGATTTCCATGATCTGTCCCCGAATTCCTTCCTCAACATCTCGGCGTTTATCGTCGTGTGCGAGGCCTTCCTCTGCATCCAACCCCACTTTGTGCTGTGGCTCAACGTGAAGCCGAAGGTGGTGGATGGCCAGCACGCAGAGTGTGGAGGGGCTATGGTGAGAAAATTGTCCAACGTCTCTTGGCCCAAAGGCACCTTCGCGGATACGGTTAAGGAGTGGCAGAAGCAGTGGTTCTACATCACAGAACCACGCGGCACCACCTGGGCCGCAGCTACCGAATTCCGCTCCGATGCTCCTATGCGACTCACCTCTTGGGTCGAGAAGAGTCTGGACTTGTGTTCTCCTGACGAGCTGATAGCATTGCAGACGCGCGTTCAGAGCATGGTAACCAAGAGCGTCAAGCTGGTTGATGTGATCCAGGTGATGTTAGTTCGTCGGATCCTTCCATGCCAGTGCCGAAGCCGCCCGCTGTGGGAGTTCAGTCCAAAGAGGCACGGGACCCTGGCGAGGCTCTTCGATACTACGCACGAAGGCGCATGGAAATTTCTCTTCAAGGGCAATGAAAAAAGCACCGGCCACGGATTCAGACCGTGGTCACGATTGTACACACCCCGCCAGCAAGGTAGGTTATTTCGAATGATTCCTCAAACTAATTGTTTCAAGGATGATGTCTGAGCTTTTATTGCTGCTCTTTCAGGACTGGACGGAGAGGGTGAAGCGGATCCAGTGTCCGGCCCCGTTGCCCGAAGAACTAGTTATCCCGCGCTTGGCGGAGATGCTAGTGCTGGTGATGAGGACATCAATACCACTGCTACACCCACAACCCCTACTGTTACATATACTGGACCAATTACTAGAGCTCGCGCACGCCAATTAAATTACCAGGTACTTTTGTTTCTTGGTAATGATTCTATTGTTCATGAGAATATGATACAGCCTAAATTGGATACATTTGTTTTGCTTACAAATGAAGGGCCTAGCTTGGAGAAGGATGAACATTGGAGCAAGAACACGCATGGAGTTGATGGCATGCGCAAGGGGATCAAGAACGGAGTTACAAGTGATGATTTCAGGACTTTGAAGCCACCATAAGGAGTGCATGAAGCCTTGGACGAAATATACAAGATGCCACTTCATAATATTCGTCCATAGGCTATTCTAGGTGCTACGTCACCTTATTATTGGGCCAGGCCCATGTAATTTCGAAATACTTAAGTATAGGCTATTTTTAGAGTCCGTATGTGTGGGGAAACAAGATTTAGGGTTGGTTTTGGACCCCACCCTCAAGGGCCACGAAATTTCCTCCTCTTCCTCCATATATACAGCCCTTAGGGCGTCGTTTAGACTTTGGGTTTGTTTAGATTAAAAGTTCGCCATAGCAGAAACTTCGCGTACTTCGTTTGTGTTCAATGACCAGACCAAGGCGTCACAGAACCCCACCTTCATTAATAAAGCTTTCCTCTTTTATTCGCAATATCCAGATTGCAATCTCAGTTTCTTGCTTGTTCTTCGTTTGCTCGCAGGAAATAGACCCTCGTGGTCAGGTTGATCGTGCTCCGACGTGGTCAATAACCCCTCGGAAGTTGGTTTAGCGATTGCTAAGGCGCGACGTCTGATGAGGACATCAATACCATTGTTACACCCACAGCCCCTACTGTTATATATGATGGACCAATTACTAGAGCTCGCGCACGCCAATTAAATTACCAGGTACTTCTGTTTCTTGGTAATGATTCTAATGTTCATGAGAATATGATGCTGCCTAAATTGGATACATTTGTTTTGCTTACAAATGAAGGGCCTAACTTGGAGAAGGATGAACATTGGAGCAAGAACAAGCATGGAGTTGATGGCCTGCACAAGGGGAACAAGAACGGAGTTACAAGGGATGATTTCAGGACTCTGAAGCCACCATAAGGAGTGAATGAAGCCTTGGACGAAATATACAAGATGCCACTTCATAAATTTCGTCCAGAGGCTATTCTAGGTGCTGCGTCACCTTATTATTGGGCCAGGCCCATGTAATTTCGAAATACTTAACTATAGGCTGTTTTTAGAGTCCGTATGTGTGGGGAAACAAGAGTTAGGGTTGGTTTCGGACCCCTTCCTCAAGGGCCACGAAATTCCCCCCTCTTCCTCCATATATACAGCCCTTAGGGCGTCGTTTAGACTTTGGGTTTTGTTTAGATCAAAAGTTCGCCATAGCTGCAACTTCGCGTACTTCGTTTGTGTTCAACGACCAGACCAAGGCGTCACAGAACCCCACCTTCATTAATATAGCTTTCCTCTTTTATTCACAATATTCAGATTGCAATCTTAGTTTCTTGCTTGTTCTTCGTTTGCTCGCAGGAAACAGGCCCTCGTGGTCAGGTTGATCGTGCTCCGGCGTGGTCAATAACCCTCGGAAGTTGGTTTAGCGATTGCTAAGGCGCGACGTCTCGCACGTTCGTAGTCGGATCGTCAAGGTCGACTCCCACAGAAATGATAGCCACCATCTCATCGAAACATCGGGACACCTTTGCCTCTATCAACGTCTTCGCACGTTCGTAGTCGGATCGTCAAAGTCGACTCCCACAGAAAACGATTGCTATCTCATCGAAACATCGGGACACCTCTGCCCCTATCAAGTGGTATCAGATTTCCAGGTTGCTCGGTGAGATTTTACAGTTTTTCGTAGATTAGATCGAGTCTGTTCTTCATACCTAACGTCCACGAAAAAGCCACAAAAAAAATTAGGGTTAGTTCATCATATCCGAACCAATCTGAGCCTTTGCATAATCTTTTTAGGGTTTTTGCTTTGTTGAATTTGCGGTTGCATCGTCGTGTCAAGTTGCTGGTCTTAGAGTCTAGTCGTTTAGAGTTTCGAGTTCTGGTCATAAGTTGTCACGCCGCCGCCGCACCATCATCATCGCCTTGCCATCTACCACCATTGCTTATCCGCCACCGCTCTGAATCCGTATCCATATACCACCACCAATCCGTATCCATATACCACCACCAATCAGTATCCATATACCACCACCGCTACGATATACCACCACCGCTGCCATATACCACCACCAATCCGAGTTCTTCTCATATTAGGTTTGTTTTCAAGGTCCATCTAAATTCCGATTCGTGTTTGCTTGCCTGCGTAGGTCTCGGAAAAAAAAATCGGCGACCCCCGGGCAGTTTTTAGGCCAAAATTTCGGCGACCGAAAATATTTTTTTCCTATCCTATTTTTAGGTTGTTCTGAGTCTTTTGAGACACTCACCATCATAGTGATTTTTGGTCGCACTTTTTCGTCGTTGCTGCCCTGATTTCCGAAAAAAAAAATTGTCAAAAAATTTCGTACTCATCCTGTCAGTTTGACCTGGGAAGAGTGTTGAGACACACGCCATTATAGTGATTTTTCGCAAAAAAAAAGAGGAGCGCAAAAAAAAGAGCGGAAAAAAAGAGCGCTAAAAAAACAGAGCAAAAAACAAAATTCCAGAGTGTGCTTTTCCCTTGTTTCCGTGCAGCGCCGTGATTTTGTTAGTGTTCTAGGCTCGCGTCTCTAGCACGGTCTAGCCTAGGACCAGCACAGTACCGTCGTTGAGCGTTTATTCAACTTTGCATCTCTGAATTGATTATTGCTGACCTTTTTGCTACCATACTATAAGCCTTCCCATCTCCACATACATCAACGTCGTGCGTTTGACTCTCCCTGGCAATCGCTCTATCCAAGCTTTTGAGAGTTTTGACTACAACGGTTGTCGTTCACCGCCTGCTGCTGGGTAAGAACTGGTAAGAATTTGAGATTTGCTTGATGGATTTGTGACTGTCCACCACCACACCACCACCACCACTTCCTAGTAGTCTGTCGAATCATATTCTTGTGTGTTTCTATTGCTGCTAACCATGGCAGGATCACAAGCCAACGAGACTAACTGGGAGAACATGACAAACAAAGCGTTACATGATAAGTTTCAACAAATGATGAGTGGACAGGTGGAAGATGTGCTAAATAGATTTGAAGAGGCCATGGAGAAGATAGATGGCATTGAGAAGGCGTTCGAAACAAAGCTCGATAACAGGTTTAATGAATTGCTCGCGCGTCTACCACCACCACTACCGGCTGCACCTAACGCTCCTCTACAACAACAACAACAACAACAGCAACAACAACAACGACTACCTCCACATCGCGAAACAGCCCTCCGCCGAGCGACCCGTGTCCCTCTTCATCCTGGCCAAGCTGCTGGTGCAGCTGTTGATACTTCTGTGGCTCCTGCTGCTGATGTGGGGGAGGATGATTATGTGGGAGATTACGAGGATGAGATTGATCAACATCAGAACTACGTGCAACCACCAGCACCACAACCACCAGGTCGTCCACATGCAAATAATGGCAATGTTAGGGCTCCCCCTCAGGTACGAGATCATGACCATCTCCCTAAACTGAAATTGAATATTCCACCATTTGAGGGTAGATATGTTCCTGATATATATCTTACTTGGGAGTTAGAAACTGAACAACGATTTACATGTTTACAATATCCTGAGGAGAGACGTGTTCCTACTGCTGTTTGTGCTTTCACTAGCTTCGCATGCGTTTGGTGGTCTGAACATTCTAGATTATATCCTGTTCCAGCTACTTGGGCTGCTTTGAAAACTGCTATGCGTACTCGTTGGGTTCCACCATATTATCAACGTGAATTACTTCAAAAACTGCAGCGCTTAAGACAAGGAAAAAAATCGGTAGATGAATATTATCAGGAATTACAAACTGGCTTGATTAGATGTGGTATTGTTGAGGAGAATGTAGCTATGCTTGCACATTTTCTGGGTGGATTAAATAGAGAGATTCAGACCATTCTAGACTATAAGGATTATAATAATATCACTCGTTTATTCCATCTTGCTTGTAAAGCTGAACATGAAGTGCAGGATCGACAAGCATTGGCGCGAACTAAATTTTCTGCAGGTCGACCTTCATCATGGACACCACGTGCATGATCTAGTTCCACACGTTCTACTACACCGGCACCTCCGTCGGTTGCCACCTCCAACCGTGATACAATAAAGTTGGCACAATCACCACTATCTACCAAGAGCACACCTTCTGGGCCTGCAAAGAGCTCTTCTTCATCCATGGCATCAATAGGGCAAACACATGATATTATTTGTTGACATTGCAAGGGTGGAGGTCATTATGCGAGAGAATGCCCATCTAAGCGTGTGATGATTGTTACTGAGGATGGTGGGTATGAGTCCGCTAGTGACTATGCTGAGGAGACTTTGGCTCTTATTACACATGAAGAACACGGTGGAGATGATTCTCATCATGAGACGCAATACATGGCTGCTGACGATGCTAACAAGTATGAATGTTTAGTTGCTCAACGTGTTTTGAGTGTGCAGGTTACACAAGCTGAGCAAAATCAGAGGCATAATTTGTTCCATACAAAGGGAGTTGTGAAGGAACGTTCTATTCTTGTCATCATAGATGGAGGGAGCTGCAACAACTTGGCTAGCATCGAGATGGTGGAGAAGCTATCTCTCACCACAAGACCACATCCACATCCTTACTACATCCAATGGTTCAAGTATAGCGGCAAGGTTAAGGTAACACATACTGTTCGTGTGCATTTTAGTATCTCTACATATGCTGATTATGTTGATTGTGATGTGGTACCTATGCAAGCATGTTCCTTATTACTTGGTAGACCATGGCAATTTGATAAAAATTCTGTACACCATGGTAGAAACAATCAGTATACTCTTGTTCATAAGGATAAAAATATTACTTTGCTTCCTATGACTCTTGATTCCATTTTGAAAGATGATATTAATAGAGCTAATAAAGCAAAATAGGAGAAAAATAAGAGTGAAAATCAGATTGTGGCAAAAGAATTTGAGCAACAAATGAAGCCTAATAATACACCATCTTGTGTTGCTTCTGAAATTAAATTGAAAAGTGCATGTTTACTTGCTACCAAATCTGATATTGATGAGCTAGATTCTAGCAAATCTGTTTGCTATGCTTTTGTGTTCAAAGAGGCATTATTTTCATTCGAGGACGTGCCTTCCTCTTTGCCCCCTGCTGTCACTAACATTTTGCAGGAGTTCGCTGACGTCTTCCCACAAGATGTGCCACCGGGATTACCACCTAATCGAGGGATTGGGCATCAAATTGACTTAATTCCCGGTGCATCGCTACCCAACCGTGCACCATACCGTACAAATCCAGAGGAGACGAAGGAGATTATGCGTCAAGTACAGGAGCTGCTCGACAAAGGTTATATACGCGAATCTCTTAGTCCTTGTGTTGTTCCTATTATACTAGTGCCTAAAAAGGATGGTACATCGCGTATGTGTGTTGATTGTAGAGGCATTAATAATATTACTATTCGTTATCGTCATCCTATTCGTAGGCTAGATGGTATGCTTGATGAATTGAGTGGCTCTACAATATTCTCCAAAGTTGATTTGCGTAGTGGATACCATCAAATTCGTATGAAATTGGGAGATGAATGGAAAACGGCATTTAAAACTAAGTTTGGTATATATCAGTGGTTAGTCATGCCTTTTGGGTTAACTAATGCACCTAGTACTTTCATGAGACTAATGAACGAAGTTTTACGTGCTTTCATTGGACGATTTGTGGTAGTCTATTTTGATGATATACTGATTTATGGCAAATCTTTGGAAGAACATTTGGAACATTTATGTGTTGTTTTTAATGCTCTATGTGATGCACGTTTGTTTGGTAACCTTGGGAAGTGCACCTTTTGCACCGACCGAGTGTCTTTTCTTGGCTATGTTGTTACTCCACAGGGAATTGAAGTTGATAAAGCCAAGATCGAAGCTATTGAGAGTTGGTCGCAGCCCAAAACGGTCACACAAGTGTGGAGTTTTCTTGGACTCGCTGGTTTCTCTAGGCGTTTTGTGAGAGACTTTAGCACCATTGCTGCACCTCTCAATGAGCTTACAAAGAAGGATGTGCCTTTTGTTCGGGGTACCGCACAGGAAGAAGCCTTCACGGTATTGAATGATAAGTTGACACATGCTCCTTTACTTCAACTTCCTGACTTTAATAATACTTTTGAGATTGAATGTGATGCTAGTGGAATTGGATTAGGGGGTGTGTTATTACAAGATGGCAAACCTGTTGCATACTTTTCTGAAAAATTGAGTGGGCCTAGTCTGAACTATTCTACTTATGATAAAGAATTATATGCTCTTGTTCGGACTTTAGAGACATGGCAACATTATTTATGGCCCAAAGAATTTGTTATACATTCTGATCATGAATCTTTGAAACATATCAAAAGTCAAGCTAAACTGAATCGTAGACATGCTAAATGGGTTGAATTCATTGAGACTTTCCCTTATGTCATTAAACACAAGAAGGGTAAAGAAAATGTTATTGTTGATGCTTTGTCTCGTTGCTATACTATGCTTTCACAACTTGACTTCAAAATATTTGGTTTGGAGACCATCAAAGATCAATATGTGCATGATGTTTATTTTAAAGAAGTAATGCAGAATTGTAAAGAAGGAAGAACATGGAACAAGTTCGTTGTTAATGATGGTTTTGTGTTCCGTGCTAACAAGCTATGCATTCCTGCTAGCTCTGTTCGTCTTTTGTTCTTGCAGGAGGCGCATGGAGGAGGATTAATGGGACACTTTGGCGTGAAGAAGACGGAGGACGTACTTGCTACACATTTCTTTTGGCCAAAGATGAGACGGAATGTTGAGCGTTTTGTTGCTCGCTGCACTACATGTCAAAAAGCTAAGTCACGACTCAATCCTCATGGTTTATATATGCCTTTGCCTGTGCCTAGTGTTCCTTGGGAGGTTCTTCGGAGAAGGTTAATTTTGATGCTAAACAACATGCTGAATTGATCTTAAAAATGCATGAGTTAACTAAGGAAAACATTGAGCGTATGAATGTTAAATATAAACTTGCTGGAGATAAGGGTAGAAAACATGTTGTCTTTGCACCTGGAGATCTTGTTTGGTTACAAATGCGTAAGGATAGGTTTCCTAATTTGCGCAAATCAAAGCTAATGCCACGTGCTGATGGTCCATTTAAGGTGTTAGAGAAAATAAATGATAATGCATATAAACTTGAGCTGCCTGCAGATTTTGGGGTTAGTCCCACTTTTAACATTGCAGATTTGAAGCCTTATTTGGGTGAGTAAGACGAGCTTCCGTCGAGGACGACTTCATTTCAAGAAGGGGAGGATGATGAGGACATCAATACCATTGTTACACCCACATCCCCTACTGTTACATATACTGCACCAATTACTAGAGCTCGCGCACGCCAATTAAATAACCAGGTAATTTCGTTTCTTGGTAATGATTCTATTGTTCATGAGAATATGATACTGCCTAAATTGGATACATTTGTTTTTCTTACAAATGAAGGGCCTAGCTTGGAGAAGGATGAACATTGGAGCAAGAACACGCATGGAGTTGATGGCATGCGCAAGGGGATCAAGAACGGAGTTACAAGTGATGATTTCAGGACTTTGAAGCCACCACAAGGAGTGCATGAAGCCTTGGACGAAATATACAAGATGCCACTTCATAATATTCGTCCATAGGCTATTCTAGGTGCTACGTCACCTTATTATTGGGCCAGGTCCATGTAATTTCGAAATACTTAAGTATAGGCTATTTTTAGAGTCCGTATGTGTGGGGAAACAAGAGTTAGGGTTGGTTTCGGACCCCACCCTCAAGGGCCATGAAATTTCCTCCTCTTCCTCCATATATACAGCCCTTAGGGCGTCGTTTAGACTTTGGGTTTTGTTTAGATTAAAACCTCGCCATAGCTGCAACTTCGCGTACTTCGTTTGTGTTCAACGACCAGACCAAGTCGTCACAGAACCCCACCTTCATTAATAAAGCTTTCCTCTTTTATTCGCAATATCCAGATTGCAATATCAGTTTCTTGCTTGTTCTTCGTTTGCTTGTAGGAAATAGACCCTCGTGGTCAGGTTGATCGTGCTCCGACGTGGTCAATAACCCCTCGGAAGTTGGTTTAGCGATTGCTAAGGCGCGACGTCTTCGCATGTTCGTAGTCGGATCGTCAAAGTCGACTCCCACAGAAAACGATTGCTATCTCATCGAAACATCGGGACACCTCTGCCTCTATCAGCTGGCGCCATAGAAGGCGCCGGAGAAGAAGGCCAAGAAGAAGGCAAATGGGGCCAAGAGTGGCCTCCGTCGTAAGGGTATTTCGGACGCGGCATCCAAAGAAGTCGTAAGGGCCCTGAGGACAATGACGGGGAAGAGGAGGAGGAGGAAGAAAACAATCCTCCCCTTGAGGAGAGGAAGAAGAAGAGGGCGGCTCCGGCGCATCTGGAGGCGAAGGTGCGCAAAAAGGTGAAGGGCGTTCCGACGGCCAACATCGCGTGGGACGTTGATAGTAGTCCGAAACGACGCCCCCGCACTAAGCCCTAGGCTGCATCGTAAGTGATATGGCTTATTTATGCGCGCATCCATCCCTTTCTCTCCATTATCTTGATGTAGTTAACTGTACCATTGCAGTCCGGCTCGCGACCTAATCCAGCGATCCTCGTCTAGAAGTTCGTTGGCTCCGTCGGAGATGGCGAGCCAGTCGCCACGGCCTGCTTATTCCCCCAGGGCCGGGGACGACACCGAAGTGTTGTCTCGGAGGGTCGATCCAAACCGGGGGGAGCCCAGGACGCTGTCCGGGAGGCGCCACGAGGCGAAGCCCCCACTGCCGGACGCATGGAGGAAATGATCCCCGTGGGGACTAGTGAAGGGGGGCGCACCCAGCTCGTCCCTCAGCCAAATACGATTCCGGAGACCCATATGACTCCGGAGTCGGGCAGGCAGCCCTCTTCGAAGGAGGGGGTGCGCCACTTCCGTCGGTGGTCCCTGTCCATCCAAGGGCGCCGGATAACCTGATGGAGGCGCTACGAGGCGCCTCCGTTATGGACGAGCACCCTGTTCTTATGAGCGCGGTGATCGAGAAGGTTCTGTCTGCCAAGAGTGGACTGAATGAAGCCTGCAGCAACCTGTTGACAGGTTTCAAAGTAAGGGACAGAGAAAAGACTTCCTATAGTCAGTAGCCCCTGAGACACTATCCGGTGCTCAGTAAGAGGAATCGGACGGAGGATCAATCCTTTAGTGTAGGAAACTAATGTGATATGTGTGCATGAGCAGGCGTCGCTGTTGGCCGCGACCTCTCATGCTGCCGAAGTCTCTGAACTGAAGCAGAGGCTGGAGCGGACCGAGAACGAGCTCGGCGAGGTTAGAGTGCGGCTGCAGGAGAAGCGAGGTAAGTAACGTCTTGCTGTGTGTTTGGAAAGCGGAGACGCTGTGTATTGACTGTAATGTCGAAATGTATGCAGGGGCCGCGACCGAGGTCGAGGCCCTGAGGAAGGCCCTGGGCGAGGCCGAGGAGAAGGCTATCCAGTAGCAAGCCGTCCGTAAGAAGCTCAAGGCCCGTGTCAAGGAAATCCAACAGGAGTTCCAAGATGCAGTGAAAAATGTGAGACCTTGGAGAATGATGCCTCGGGTCAGGAGGCCGAACTCACCAAGGCTCGTCAGGGCATGGAAATCGCGCGGAATGAGGCCCAGGCCGTCATCCAAGAGATCCAGGAGGCCAGGAAGATCACAACGGGTAAGGCTTTTAAGATGCAAAGCAAGTATGCAGAGAGGCAGTACCTTCTACTAACCTGGGTTCGGAGCTCCCTAGGAGCTTTTGCGGATCTACCACGCAGCGTATCAGACCCTGCAGCGTTCTACCGAGCCGAAGGAGGAGGCTCTACGGAGAAGCTATTCTGGTCGTAGTATGCGACACCGGAGCATCCCATGTCCTTCACTGATCAGCTGAAGCAGCTGGTGGAGCTGCACAGGGTGGCCTAACTAGCCATGAAGGATTTGACAATCCGGCTATGGCCAGCTGAAGCTATACCCGACAGCTACTTCGGACTCGTGAAGCGCCTGGTGGAAGCCTGTTCGTGGCTGGACATCGTCAAGTGCTCTGCATGTATTGAGGGATCCCGTATGGCCTTCGCTCGCTGCAAGATGTGGTGGGCGAAGATGAACGCTGCGGAAGTGGCCAGCGGGCTGCCGGAGGGCAAGGAGCACCGCACACCCGAAAAATATTTTACGGATGTCATAGAAGGGTCTCGACTTGTGGCAGCTCAATGTTCGCAGGACGTTATTTTCAAATGAATACATTCGTTTTGTCCTTTGCCTTGTATTATAAAGACAAAGCTTTGTTTTGTAATGTAATTTCGTTATGCTTTAAATTGTTTCCTCCTGTGCGGCCATGTTATATGCAATCTGAAGGTTGGCCAGTCGTCGGCTTCTGCCCTCACGTAATTAGTACGGAGGTGTTCGGGATGGGATCTAAACAATCTTGATCCAATTATATGGTCCTTGAAGGAGTTGTTTAGCGCAACGAACAAGGCAATCAAACTATACGGCTTAAACACCCTCACTTAGCCATAGGAGTTTTATAATTAAGCAAGTGCGCAGCCCCTGGTCCGAGCCAGGGTGCTGTCAGCATCTGATCGGGAAGTGCCTATCATTCGCGTGACGTGGAAAAAATCTCCAATGATTTTGTAACCCTCGAACAGCTGACCGGCTCTCGCCGTATCATGACAGTCAGTTTTCGGCTTTCTCTACTGCGGTGCTCATCCGGTCAAGGCCAGGGCACAATCGCAGTAATTCTCCCTTTACTATCCTAGCCGATAGGGCAAAACGTAGTATAGCAAGCACAGGAGCCGGGCAACCCAACTATTGACCAACGACATGATTCAGAGCCAATGCATATAATGCTAAATTCTGGGTGCCGAACTTATATATAAGAAGTGTTCGGTCTTTGCTGTCGTATTGCAGGGTGATAAGCAGCCCCTGGCGAATATGAAACATACAAAAGAGTACCGATGTAGCTAATAAGCAGATCGAAATGAAATGGAGTAAGGGGCAAAAATCACAAAACTGGGCCGCACATCATTTTTATTATAGCTGAATGGATACGTCAAGGCGTATCTTATACAAATAGTGCGATAAGCACCCGGACTATTTAACATGCCGGGATCAAGAGGGAGCAGCGTGTGGGTCCTGGGAAATAAGTAAAAATACCGTCAAGAAGAACGTATGGAGGTTACCCTGCACACCTATGCTACATGCCCCCTTTGTATGCAGATCCTTCGATGGGGCTGGTGATCAGGCTCGCGGGAAAAGGAACCTGAGACAAAAAGGAAAAAGTGTGTCCGGGGTCAGTCTAGCCGAACTGTAGATCCCGGGTTAGCTAGTGCCTCCGTCGATGTCCATGGAATTTCAAGTGTGTAAGGACGGATGCCAAATTGCTAGTCCAGCTCTTGACGAGCCTTGCTGTCCTGCTGCAGTGTAGTTCAGATCTTCTTGATGGTGTTTAGGGGCTCGGCAGCCGCACTATGGTGCTGCTTGAGAAGGCCGCTCTATACCTCTGCTGCTAGGGCGGCGGTGTGCTCCTTTGTTTGGAGGGAGCGTTTCGTGTTGCCATTGACTGTGATGACGCCGCCTGGGTCGGGCATCTTGAGCTTGAGATAAGCATAGTGTGGCACTGCGTTGAATCTAGGAAACGCTGTTCGTCCGAGTAGTGTGTGGTAGCCGCTGCGGAATGGGACGATGTCGAAGATTAACTCCTCGCTTTGGAAATTTTCCGGAGAACCGAAGACCACTTCCAGCGTGATTGAGCCCGTACAACGGGCCTCGACGCCTGGTATGACTCCTTTGAAGGTAGTCTTTGTTGGTTTGATTCATGAGCGGTCAATGCCCATCTTCCGAACTATGTCTTGATAGAGCAGGTTGAGGCTGCTACCACCGTCCATGTGGACTCGTGTTAGGCGAAATCCGTCGACGATTGGGTCGAGGATGAATGCGGCCGAACCGCCATGGCGGATAGTGGTTGGGTGTTCTCGATGATCAAAGGTGATCGGAAATGACGACCATGGATTGAATTTGGGGGCGAATGGCTCTACCGCATAGACGTCCCTGAGTGCACGCTTACGCTCCCTTTTAGGGATGTGTGTAGCTTATATCATGTTCACTGTTTTGACTTGAGGGGGAAATTTCTTCGGCCCCTAGTGTTCGGCTGCCAGGGGCTCTTCGTCCTCATCCTCACTTTGTGATCCCTTTTCTTTGTTTTCGGCATTTAACTTGCCAGCCTGCTTGAAAACCCAACAATCCCTATTGGTATGATTGGCTTGCTTGTCCGGGGTGCCGTGTATCTGGCACGGACGGTCGAGTATGCGGTCCATGCTGGAAGGTCCTTCATTATTCCTTTTATAGGGTTTCTTTCGCTGGCCGGACTTAGAGCCAGTGACCGGCGTTGACTGTGGCATCATCGGTGTTGTTGTCATTGCTTCGGCGTTTGTGTCTGTTGCGCTGAAGCTTACCAGTGCTGTTCTTGGCCTCCGAGGGGCCTGTCTCGTTGGCTGTGTTGTTACTACGGGCCAGCCAAATGTCCTCCCCCACGCAAAAGCGGGTCATGAGTGCCATGAGGGCTGCCATGGACTTCGGCTTTTCTTGGCCGAGGTGGCATGCTAGCCATTCGTCACGGATGCTGTGTTTGAAGGCTGCTAAGGCCTCGGTGTCCGGACAGTCAACGATCTGGTTCTTTTTGGTTAGGAACCTAGTCCATAATTTTCTGGCTGATTCTCTAGGTTGTTGAACTATGTGGCTTAACTCATCGGCGTTTGGTCGCCGGACATAAGTTCCTTGGAAGTTGTCTAGGAAACCTTCTTCCAAGTCCTCCCAGCTGCCGATGGAATTTTCAGGCAGGCTGTTAAGCCAGTGCCGAGCTGGCCCTTTGAGCTTGAGTGGGAGGTATTTAATGGCGTGGAGATCATCTCCTCGAGCCATGTGGATGTGGAGGATGAAATCCTCGATCCATATTGCGGGATCGGTTGTGCCGTCGTCTGATTCGATATTGACGAGCTTGAATCCCTTGGGGAATTCGTGATCCAGTACCTCGTCTGTGAAGCAGAGAGGGTGTGCGGCACCTCTGTACCGTGCCGTGTCGTGGCGTAGCTCTGATGGAGTCCGTCTGCAGCTTTCGGACTGGGCGTGGTTAGGTTTGTCACGTTCGAATAGGTAGCCGTCTTCGTTCCTCGAGGCACGTTCTTGAGATCCGTAGATTGATCTTGTATGTCCTGCTCTACTGTCCAGGATCTGTAGGAGGTCATACGTGTGACCCCGAATTCTTCCGTCTTTATTTTTGCGGGGCGGTTGGGTAGGCTGCTGTTTGGTTTGAGTTGCCGCTTTATCCCGACCGCGTGGTGGCCGGTCGGCCGCCCTGTCTCGACCACGTGGTGGTCGTTCCACATTACGCGAGGGAGATGTGTGCTCCAGTGCCTCCTCATCGAATTGAGGTAGCAGTCTGCGTTTTGGGTAGCTCTTGGTTGGGCGCTTGAGGCCGTATTCTTCCGCTGTCAAGACGCCAGTCCATCTGTCGACGAGCAGATCTTGTTCAGCTTGAAGCTGCTACTGCTTCTTTTTTCAGGCTCCTTGAAGTGGCTATGAGTTGAAGCTTAAAGCGCTCCTGCTCCTGATAGAGGCAAAGGTGTTCCGTCTTTCGATGAGATGGTGGTTATCATTTCGGACGAAGTCGACTTTGACGATCCGACTACGAACATGCGAGGACGTCGCGCCTTAGCAATCACTAAACCAACTCTGAGAGGTTATTGACCACGCCGGAGCACGATCAACCTGACCATGAAGGTATGTTTCCTGCAGGCAAACGAAGAACAAGCAAGAAACTAAGGTTCCAATCTGGATATTGCGAATATAAGAGGAAACCTTATTGATCAAGGTGGGGTTCTGTGACGCCTTGGTCTGGTCGTTGAACACAAACGAAGTACGCGAAGTTGCAGCTATGGTGAACTTTTAATCTAAACAAAACCCAAAGTCTAATGTGTTTCAAAGATTCATGATCAGAATGTATAACAAATTCTTTGGGCCATAAATAATGTTGCCATGTTTCTAAAGTCCGAACAAGAGCATATAATTCTTTATCATAAGTAGAGTAGTTCAGACTAGGCCCACTCAATTTTTCAGAAAAGTATGCAACAGGTTTGCCATCTTGTAATAACACACCTCCTAATCCAATTCCACTAGCATCACATTCAAGCTCAAAAATCTTATTAAAATAAGGAAGTTGGAGTAAAGGAGCATGTGTAATAACATACCGTGAAGGCTTCTTCCTGTGCAGTACCCCAAACAAAAGGCACATCCTTCTTTGTAAGCTCGTTGAGAGGTGCAGCAATGGTGCTGAAATCTCTCACAAAACGCCTATAGAAACCAGCGAGGCCAAGGAAACTCCTCACTTGTGTGACCATTTTGGGCTGCGGCCAACTCTCAATAGCTTCAATCTTGGCTTTATCAACTTCAATTCCCTGTGGAGTAACAACATAGCCAAGAAAAGATACTCGGTGGGTGCAAAAGGTGCACTTCCCAAGGTTACCAAACAAACGTGCATCACGTAGAGCAATAAAAACAGCACGTAAATGTTCCGAATGTTCTTCCAAAGATTTTCTATAAATCAGTATATCATCAAAATAGACCACCACAAATCGTCGAATGAAAGCACGTAAAACTTCGTTCATTAGTCTCATGAAAGTACTAGGCGCATTAGTTAACCCAAAAGGCATGACTAACCACTCATGTAATCCAAACTTAGTTTTAAATGCTGTTTTCCATCCATCTCCCAATTTCATACGAATTTGATGGTATCCACTATGCAAATCAACTTTGGAGAATATTGTAAAGCCACTCAATTCATCAAGCATATCATCTAGCCTAGGAATAGGATGACGATAACGAATAGTAATTGTATTAATGCCTCTACAATCAACACACATACGCGACGTACCATCCTTTTTAGGCACTAGTATAATAGGAACAGCACAAGGAATAAGAGATTCGCGTATATAACCTTTGTCGAGCAGCTCCTGTACTTGACGCATAATCTCCTTCGTCTCCTCTGGATTGGTACGGTATGGTGCACGGTTGGGTAGCGATGCACCGGGAATTAAGTAAATTTGATGCTCAATCCCTCGAATAGGTGGTAATCCCGGTGGCACGTCTTGTGGAAATACGTCGGCGAACTCCCGCAAAATGTTAGTGACAGCAGGGGGAAAAGAGGAAGGCACGTCCTCGAATGAAAAGAATGCCTCTTTGCACACAAAAGCATAGCAAACAGATTTGCTAAAATCTAGCTCATCAATATCAGATTTGGTGGCAAGTAAACATGCACTTTTCAATTTAATTTCAGAAGCAACAGTAGATGGTTTATTATTAGGCTTCATTTGCTGCTCAAATTCTTTTGCCACAATCTGATTTTCACTCTTATTTTTCTCCTGTTTTGCTTTATTAGCTCTATTAATATCATCTTTCAAAATGGAATCAGGAGTCATAGGAAGCAAAGTAATATTTTTATCCTTATGAACAAGAGTATACTGATTGTTTCTACCATGGTGTACAGAATTTTTATCAAATTGCCATGGTCTACCAAGTAATAAGGAACATGCTTGCATAGGTACCACATCACAATCAACATAATCATCATATGTAGAGATACTAAAATGCACATGAACAGTACGTGTTACCTTAACCTTGCCGTTGTTGTTGAACCATTGGATGTAGTAAGGATGTGGATGTGGTCTTGTGGTGAGAGATAGCTTCTCCACCATGTCCATGCTAGCTAAGTTTTTGCAGCTCCCTCCATCTATGATGACGCGAATAGAACGTTCCTTCACAACTCCCTTTGTATGGAACAAATTATGCCTCTGATGTTGCTCAACTTGTGTAACCTGCACACTCAAAACACGTTGAGCAACTAAACATTCATACCTGTCAGCATCTTCAGCAGCCATGTATTGCGTCTCATGATCAGAATCATCTCCATCGTGTTCTTCATGTGTAAGAAGAGCCAGAGTCTCCTCATCATAGTCACTAGCGGACTCATACCCACCATCCTCAGTAGCAATCATCACACGCTGAGATGTGCATTCTCTCGCAAAATGTCCTCTTCCCTTACAACGACGACAAATAATATCACTTGTGTGCCCTGTAGATGCCATGGAAGAAGAAGAGCTCTGTGCAGGCCCGACAGGTGTGCGCTTGGCAGATAGTGGTGGTTGTGCCTGCTTTCTTGTATCACGGTTCAGATTGGTTCGGATATGATGAACTAACCCTAATTTTTTTGTGGCTTTTTCATGGACTGTAGGTATGAAGAACAGACTCGATCTAAACTACGAAAAACTATAAAATCTCACCGAGCAACCTGGAAATCTGATACCACTTGATAGAGGCAAAGGTGTCCCGTCTTTCGATGAGATGGTGGTTATTGTTTTGGACGATGTCGACTTTGACGATCCGACTACGAACGTGCGAGGACGTCGCACCTTAGCAATCGCTAAACCAACTCTGAGAGGTTATTAACCACGCCGGAGCACGATCAACCTGACCACGTAGGTCTGTTTCCTGCAGGAAAACGAAGAACAAGTAAGAAACTAAGATTGCAATCTGGATATTGCGAATATAAGAGGAAAGCTTTATTGATCAAGGTGGGGTTCTGTGACGCCTTGGTCTGGTCGTTGAACACAAACGAAGTACGCAAAGTTGCAGCTATGGTGAACTTTTAATCTAAACAAAACCCAATAATAAAGTGACGCAGCACCTAGAATAGCCTATGGACGAATATTATGAAGTGGCATCTTGTATATTTCGTCCAAGGCTTCATGCACTCATTATGGTGACTTGAAAGTCCTGGAATAATCACTTGTAACTTTGTTCTTGTTCCCCTTGCACATGCCATCATCTCCATGCTTGAACTTGCTCCAAGGTTCATCTTTCTTGTCCATGGTAGGCCCTTCATTTGTAAGCAAAACAAATGTATCCAATTTAGGCAGCATTATATTCTCATGAACATTGGAATCGTTACCAAGAAACGAAAGTACATGATAATTCAATTGGCATGCGCGAGCTCTAGTAATTGGTCCAGTACATTGATTCCACCGAGCAACCTGAAAACTGATACCACTTGATAGAGGCGAGGGTGTCCCGATCTTTCGATGAGATGATAACTATCGATTTGGTGGAGACGACTTTGACGATCCGACTATAAACGTGCACAACGTTGCACCTTAGAAATCGCTAAACCAACTCCGAGAGGTTACTGACGATGCTGGAAGCATGATCCGCCTGACCATGAAGGTCTATTCCTGCAAGCAATCGAAGAACAAGCAAGAATATGATAAAGCAATCTGAATATTGCGAGTATATATGAAGTATTGGTGAAAGTGGGGTTTCATAAGCGGTCTTGGTCTGGTCGTTGGACACAAACGAAGTACACGAAGTTGCAACGATGGCTAACTTTTAACTAAATAAAACCCAAGTATAAACGATGCCTTAAGGGCTATATTTATAGGGAAAAGAGAGGGGATTTTGTCCACCCTTGGCAAGGTGGGACTAAAACACCTCCTAACTCGTTTCCCCTACAATATGGACTCGAAAAGTAGATTACATGGGACTGGCCCAAAATAAGGTCGCGCCACACCAATAATAAGCTATGGACGAAATTTATGAAAGGCCATCTTGTATATTTCGTCCATCTTCTTGTATGTCATCATGGTGGCTTCAAAGTCCGGAAATCTCCACTTGAACCTCCATTCTTGTTCTCTTTGCACGCACCTTCATCTTCGTGCTTGACCATGCTCCAATGTTCAACCTTCTTGTCCCTGTTAGGCCCTTCAATTGCAAGCAACACAAATGTATCTAAGTTAGGCAGCATCATATTCTTATGAACACTAGAAACATTACCAAGAAACGGAAGTACCTGGTAATTTAATTGGCATATCTGAGCTCTAGCAACTGTTCTAAGGGGTAAAAAAGCAGGGGATATGGGTGTAACTGTGGTGGCCATGTCCTCCTCATCCTCCCCTTCTTGAAAACAAAGCCGTCCTCGGCGTTGCTTAATCTGAAATCTGGCTAACAAAAGAGACAAGGTGTACACGTTGTATATGTATATGTCATCCATTTTTACTGATCTCAGTTGGGGCACATGTGACACAGTTATACAAGAGCATCCTTCAAAAGTCATGAAATATAAAGCCAATATATTATCACAAGAAGTCAAAGGCATGAAAATATTGCAACTTAGTTTGCACATATAAGTGAAGCTCTTATTCATATCAAAAGATTGACAATGCTTATCATTAAACCATCCTAACATTGATGAATCATCACCAAGATTATAGGTCATATCAAAATGATTAAACATTAGCACAATTATTTTCAAACGTATTTGATCCAAATATGATATATTCCCTGATTCACATGATTCTTTTGCGTCAATGGTTAATTCAATGGGTTCACTCAAAATTGTTTGATCACATGACAAAGTCAAATCATGAACATAGTCCTCTAAAATAAATGGTGTGATCAAAGTAGTGGGTAGCTCATCGCATGGTTCATTTAAATTAACAAGGCATTCATCATACTCATGTGGAGGTGGAAGATTGGTACCTTTTGTCATTACCTCTTATGATCAACAAAGATGATGTAGCCACTCTAGGTGGCGACACAGCACATGGTGGAGGTGATGTAGTGCTCTCAACAATGGATGTTGTTTTCATAGGACACGCAGAGGTGGAAGGAACAACCATCGCAACTCATGGGATTTGCACCTTCCGCTTGTTTGTCTTGTGGGCAACATGTCTAGTTATCTCCTGTTCAGCTCTTGCAAGCAAGACGAAACAAACGGTCCATAGGATAACATGTTTCATGAATTAGTATATCCTGAATGTCACGGTTTAATCCGCCCCAAAATCTATCCATGAAATCTTGTTCACTTTCTTCTAAAGAGGAATGCAACAAGGTAGTTTGTAAATCATCATAATATTTTGTTACGGTGTCACTACCTTGTTTTAAATGTTGCAACTTTTTCATCATGTCACGAGTATAATAAGCGGGGACAAATGTATGTCGCATGGCAAGTTTCAAATCATCCCAAGTAGTAGGTATATAATCAGGGTGTAACCGACAATATTCACTCCACCAAACTAAAGCATAACCGGTGAAAGAACCAACCGCAACCTGAACTTTTTTATGTTCATCTAAATTATGGGAAGATAATATATTATTTATGTCGAACTCCCATTCAATATATAAAGTAGGCCTAAAATGGCCAATAAATGGTGGTATAGAAACATTAACCTGATCGTGTGCATTTGGATGTTTATGCACCTCTCGTGATCGTTGTGGAATTTGCATAGGTGGTGGCACGTCTCCCGCGATCGACAAAGCCCATGAATTGACTCTAGATCCTGTCATGATTAGTAGAAACAAGAAACAAAACCCAAAAATGATGTTCCTATAACTACTAGGATGTGGCGGTAAGACGCACACAGTAAAGCAAATATCAATGTCTTACAAGTTCTTACCATGCAGCAGGCGGTGATTGGCAACCAGCAGTGTCAAATAACTCCAAGAGTTGGGTAAAGCGATTGCTAGGTGAACGTATGTATGCACGATGTAGAAATATGTGGAGCTGGGTTGGCTTTATATATGTGGGGAAAAATGCTACAACCACGTTAATTAATGCAAGCTGAAAATTCGTTCAAAGTGGTCGAGTGCTGATCCTAGGCTAGACTATATTAGAGACGCGAGCCTAAGGCACAGACGAATTCACGACCGAAACCAAAATGAAAATACTGAGTGCTAGATCAAAAGAGGATATACAAACAAGTAGTGCTAGCAAGCCACTCAACTTTTTTTCTCCTTTTTACCTCACCACGATCCAAGTAGTAGCACTACTAGCCACATCTTCTTATTTTTTTTGAAAGTCCACTCTCCAACCGAACCAAAAATATTAGCAATATATTCCCTTCCAAACACCTGCTCTTTTTTTTCTATCCAATATCCAACATGGGCTCCAGCCAACACACACGTTGGTGCGAACCTCCTCGTACTACTCTTTTTTTATTAGTCGCAAGGGATGCACAACGAATAGCTACAATGAATCACTTTCCTCACGTGAATCAATGTATGGGACCCACAGAATAACCGGGAAAAAAAACCAAATATATCTCCACCGAAATTATGTGTTGCCTAAAATGTATTCACGATAGAAGGAAACCAGCGTGGACTTCCAAAGAGCGACACTTCCTCCTTTTTTCTGAAATATTCTTATATCTCTCCCAGATGCACACTTGCCAAAACATTTCTCCTTCTTTTCTTGTTTATTCTCTCTCCCCACCACGTATGGTTTTTTTTCAAGGACATGTCCAGACTTGGAAGCCTCCAACGAAATCTTGTTTTTTTGTTGATCTAACGAATCTGGACTTTATGTCTTCAAAGAACCACAACCAACCTTGCTTTTTTTTTTCAAGTGCCGGAACAAACATGCCTATTATTTCTCCTACAAGTTATCTGACCATGTATGCGGCCGGCAATTTTTTCCCTCCAAACAAGCAAGGAAAATCTGATTTTCCTCCTTTCCTTTTAAATCTCTTTCCTTTTACCTCCTTTCTTTCCAATAACTCATGTTATTTCCTTCCGAACTCTACCAATTAAGTCTTGGCGGATGAGAGGTTGCCAAAACCGAATCAGGTAGTATTAGTACTCCTCACAGTTTCCCAAAAAGATCAATCCCAACAAGGAAACAATCCTTTAGATCGTCCTATCTCTTTTTATTCCGATTCTTTCCAAAGTCAAACAACACACGTGGGAAGGATCACGTCCCAAATCCCAACAGATCTGCCCCCCCTTTTTTTCTATTTTACCACGAAAGGAAATAGGGCTCCAAAGCAAAAACGAATCTGCAATCAATTCTCTTTCCTATTGGATGCTTTTCTTTCCTTATTACTATCTCTCAAAAACATGTGGATCCACGTGGGCTGCTATTTTGTTTTGGTAAACTCTGACCGCACCAACACTTTCCTTCTTTCCCAAACTCCAACGGACCCAAGTTATAGGAGAGAATCCAAACGTATCATAGCTTCCTCACGTGGTCTTCTCTACTTTTTATTCTCATGTAACCAATCTATTTCTTCTTCTTCTTGAAAACTCAGTCCTTTCTCTCTTACATCAAACAACCGCAATATTTTTTTTCTCTCTTCAATATGAATCAAGATGGAACGACAACAATGGATGGATGGTGGTGATGGCGGCAATGGCAGCGGAAAATGAAAATGAGGTGGATGACGGTGTTTGCGGATGCAGCGTGAACAAAACGTGACACTAGAACTCGAAACTCTAAAAGACTAGACACTAGAAACCAGCAACTCGACTCATGATGCAACCGAAAATTCAACAAAACAAAAACTAAGTGGTAATAGCGAAAGGCTCAGACTATCTGGGACACGGATGAACTAATCTGCAATTTTTTTGGCTTTTCATGGACTGTAGGTATGAATGACAGATGCAATCTAAACTATGAAAAACTGTAAAATCTCACCGAGCAACCTGAAAACTGATAACACTTGATAGAGGCGAGGGTGTCCCGATCTTTCGATGAGATGATAACTATCGATTTGGTGGAGACGAATTTGACGATCCGACTATAAACGTGCACGACGTTGCGCCTTAGCAATCGCTAAACCAACTCCGAGAGGTTACTGACGATGCTGGAAGCACGATCAGCCTGACCATGAAGGTCTATTCCTGCAAGCAATCGAAGAACAAGCAAGAATATGATAAAGCAATCTGAATATTGCGAGTATATATGAAGTATTGATGAAAGTGGGGTTTCATAAGCGGTCTTGGTCTGGTCGTTGGACACAAACGAAGTACACGAAGTTGCAATGATGGCTAACTTTTAAATAAATAAAACCCAAGTCTAAACGATGCCTTAAGGGCTATATTTATAGGGAAAAGAGAGGGGATTTTGTCCACCCTTGGCAAGGTGGGACTAAAACACCTCCTAACTCGTTTCCCCTACAATATGGACTCGAAAAATAGATTACATCGGCCTGGCCCAAAATAAGGTCGCGCCACACCAATAATAAGCTATGGACGAAATTTATGAAAGGCCATCTTGTATATTTCGTCCATCTTCTTGTACGTCATCATGGTGGCTTCAAAGTCCGGAAATCTCCACTTGAACCTCCGTTCTTGTTCTCTTTGCACACACCTTCATCTTCGTGCTTGACCATGCTCCAATGTTCAACCTTCTTGTCCCTGCCCTTCAATTGCAAGCAACACAAATGTATCTAAGTTAGGCAGCATCATATTCTCATGAACACTTGAAACATTACCAAGAACCGGAAGTTCCTGATAATTTAATTGGCATATCTGATCTCTAGCAACTGTTCTAAGGGGTAAAACAGCAGGGGATATGGGTGTAATTGTGGTGGCCATGTCCTCATCAGCCCTTCATTTGTAAGCAAAACAAATGTATCCAATTTAGGCAGCATCATATTCTCATCAACATTGGAATCGTTACCAAGAAACGAAAGTACCTGATAATTCAATTGGCATGCGCGAGCTCTAGTAATTGGTCCAGCATGTATAGCAGCAGGGGTTGTGGGTGCAACAATGGTATTGATGTCCTCATCAGCTCCAGAGGGTCCTCAGGCACGATGAAATCTTCGTTGCCAAGGCTTGTCTCCTCTTCGGAGGGTGGACGGTAACTATCGTCCCCCGAGTCATCTTCTATGGCCTGCTCGTTAGGGTAGTCCTGCCTGTCATCATGTTCCTCCTGTTCGGCGTCGCCCGGAGTGCTATTTTCTCCTATACCAGTATTGCTATCCTTTAAGCGGCGAGGAAGTTTTATTCTTATCTGGCTCTTCTTTGTCGTCGCCAGATCCCTTGGGTGTATCAACCATGTATACGTCGTACGAAGAGGTGGCCGTCCAACGTCCAGTGAATGGCGGGTCTTGGCCTTGCTCATTATCGGCATCGTCGTCCATATCGGTGATGTCATCGGAGCCATAGTCAAGGACGTCGGTTAAGTCATCGACAGTGGCTATGAAGTGGGTGGCCGGTGGGAAGCAAAATTCCTCGTCGTCCGCCTCCACTACGAAAAATATACACTTCCGTGATGATACATGTTTGTCACAGTAGGTCGCGTTTTTTGTCATGCATGTACATCCATGAAAAATTTATGACAGAATCAAGATAGTCATACATGTGCTATCGTAGAAGTGTTCCATGACATTACCAAAATTATCATCACGGAAGTGTCCACTTCCATGACGATAAATCGCACGAAATAGAAGTGCTTTCGTCAAGGGTGACCGACACGTGGCATCCACCGTAACGGAACGCCGTTAAGCTATCGGGTCTGGTTTTAGATCCGATAACCCGTTAACAGCCCCGACCAATGGGGATTTTCCACGTGTAAAGTCAACATTGGCTGGAGGAAACACGTGTCGGCTCACCGTCGGGACATATGTCATCCGCTCATTGGACCGAAGGCGCCTATGATACGGCAACACGTCGCACGGCCCAACAGAGGCCCATTCCTGTGAAAAGGCCGGCCCGTTTGACTTGGTCAAAAGGTGGCAGGCCGGCCCACGGAAAGTGATGCGGAGCATCCCATGATCATCCCCATCGACCTACCATCATCTCACCAAGAGCCAAGAGGACCCATGACTCGAGCACGTGCAAGAGCTCTCGAATCCGAGGTGACATCTCTCCTTTCCGAACTACCACTTTCCATACACGAGACATGGTTGCTACCTCAAATGGAGACACTTTGCATACTCAGGTACCTTGGAGAAGCTAAGGAGCAAGGTGGATCGGAAGGAGAAGATGAACGCGAAGAAAGAGAAGAGGAAGAGCTGCCCGAGAAGCTCCAGCCACCAGGACGAGCGGTCTACCACCCTCCGTAAGCGGTACTACCGCCGGCAGACGGTACTACCGCCCCCACTACCGCTCGCCACTACCGCTCAACCCGACACATACCGATGCTCGCACGATTCGGATCCGGTACTACCGCTCAGCCCAAGCGGCACTACCGCCGATCAGCGGTACTACCGCCCATAGGACGGTACTACCGCCCTTCCTGCACGCAGAGAGCGGGCCTAGAGCCCATGTATCCCCCCTCTCACTTACCCCTTCATGAACTTAAGGCTATATATATCCCCCACCTCATTCTAGCTAGGGTTAGCATTGGTTTTAGCTCATATGTGAGATAGAGCTTTGCTCATCCATACGGATCTCCTCCTCGAGAGAGACTGCGGCCCCTCTTCTGAGAAGATCAACTTGGATTCAAGACCCCCTCTTGGGTGGCCCCATCAAGACCTCCTTCTAGGAGAAGAACCGGTTACTTTTGTATCGTCCGTTGTTGACCTTGGATCATGTGTATCTCTTTGTGTTCTTGGATCTAGCGCATGTGTAATCGAATCTTGTTGGTTTGAGTGATTCTCTTGTGTTTCCCCTCGTTTTCCCCTCATGTTCTTCGTGTTCTTAGTTGGGATCCGCTCCTTTCGTGAAAGATCGGCCATCTGGGGTTCCATCCTACATCATCTTGGTATCATGAGTGTCGGGGAAGCTGACTCCGCGAGCACCTATGGGGACGGAGCCCCTTTCGGTTCGGCGGGAGGCGGAGGTCGCGCAAAGAGCAGATCGAGGCGAGGCACGCGAGACGTTTTACCCAGCTTCGGAGCTCTCCGGAGAGATAATACTCCTACTGCTGCTTTGTGGATTGTATGAGTTCTTGCTCGGGAGCGCTGAGTGCTACAGTACACACTCCTGCCTGTTGCTTCGGGATTCTGCAGTATCCTCTTCAGCGGAAAGCGAGTGACAACTGTGATCTCATGTGCTTGGAAGTAATGGCGCAGCTTTCTCGAGGCCATGAGAAGGCCGAAAAGCAATTTCTGCACACCAGAGTACCTTGACCTAGCCCCCTGCAGAAGGGAACTGACAAAGTAGACTGGGCGCTGCACCATTCTCTTCTGCTGTATCTCTTCGCACATCTGCGCAGATCCATCTTTGTCGGGACCAGAGCTTGTCGGGGAAGCCCCCTGCTTGTCACTGGATGTGCTTGCCGCAGTCGCTAGCTCATCATCTGCCTCCCTCTCCGCTACTAACACAGCACTAACCACTTGATTGGTTGCCGCCAGATACAGTAGCAACTTCTCTTGTGGCTTAGGTGCGACAAGTATTGGAGTGGAGGACAGGTATCTCTTCAAGTCCTGCAGCGCAGCCTCTGCTTCGGAGTCCATTTCATTGGACCTGCCTTTTTCAAAATTTTGAAAAACGGCAGGGCGCGCTCAACAGAGTTATAGATAAACCTGCTGAGAGCTGCCACGCAGCCGGCAAGTTTTCGCACATCCTTGACGCGCTTCGGTGCTTCGATCTACTCAATGGCCTTGATCTTGTCGGGATTGGCTTCGATTCCCCTCTGAGACACGAAAAACCCGAGAAGCTTGCCGGAAGGGACTCCAAACACGCACTTCTCGGGGTTGAGCTTGAGACTGATCTTGCACAGATTTGCAAAAGTCTCTTCTAGATCTTGAATCAGAGTTGCTTTGTCCCTGCTCTTGACCACTATATCATCCATGTAGGCTTCCACATTTCTGTGTATTTGTGGCTCAAAAGCAGTATGGACTACCCTTGCAAATGTTGAACCAGCATTCTTCAAACCGAAAGGCATCCATATGAAACAGTACGTGCCACATGGAGTGATGAATGCGGTCTTCTCTTCATCTTCTTCTGCCATGAAGATCTGATGATATCCTGAGTATGCGTCAAGAAATGAAAGCAAGTCACATCCAGCCGTGGAGTCAACAATCTGGTCAATGCGCGGCAAGGGAAATGGATCTTTGGGACAAGCCTTATTAAAATCGGTGAAGTCAATACAGAGCCTCCATTTCCCGTTTGCCTTGCGCACAACTACAGGATTGGCCAACCACGTAGGATGGAGCACTCCTTTGACAAGGCCTGCTGCTTCCAACTTCTTGATCTCTTCTATGATGAATTCTTGGCGCTCCACTGCTTGTTTCCTGACTTTCTGCTTGACGGGCCGCGCATGAGGACAGACGGCAAGGTGGTGCTCAATTACTTTCCTTGGAACACCGGGGATGTCAGACGGTTTCCACGCAAACACATCGACATTCGCCCGCAGGAAAGCAACGAGCGCGCTTTCCTATTTAGGGTCGAGAGTGGCACTGATGGTGAAAGTACCACCAGTGCCGTCCTCCTTGGCGGACACCTTCTTGGTCGCTGGCGGAGCTGCCATCGTCTTCTTACACTTGCCGGTTGAGCTCGATGGTGCGTCCTCGACGGTAGCGCAGCACTCCGAAGAGGTGCGCTTGCCGGAGTGGGCATCAGAACTCTTGCCGGACTTAGTCTCCTTCTTCCCCCCGGGAGCTTCAGCGGCAAGTGTCTCGCGACCCGTTGCGGCTGCTACTTCCCGATAAATCTTGTCGGCACAGATAAGAGCATCTTTCTTGTCGCCAGGGACAGAGATGACACTTATCGGGCCTGGCATCTTCAGCATGCTGTACGCGTAGTGAGAGGCCGCCATGAACTTGGCGAGCGCTGGACGGCCGAGAATTCCATTGTAAGGCAATGGAAAGTCGGCAACGTCAAAAGTGATCCTCTCAGTCCTGAAGTTCAACTCGCTGCCAAATGTCACCGGCAGCGTGATCTTCCCCTTCGGCTTGCTCCTTCCCGAGTTGATTCCTTGGAATGTGCCGGTCTCTTCGAGCTCGCTGTCAGGGACTTGGAGTTTCCGGAGCACGGCGGAGGAGATCAGGTTCAAGCCGGCCCCACCGTCAACTAGCATCTTAGTGACCTTGAGGTTGCGGATAGTTGGTGAGACCAACATCGGCAAGCACCCGACTGCAGTTGTGCGATCAGGGTTGTCCTCAATATCAAAGATGATAGGCGTGCTGGACCATTTCAGAAGCTTGCGTGATTTGACGGGTGGTTCTGCCGCATTGACTTCCCGCACCCACTGTTTGAGTTGGCGGTGTGAAGTGTGCAGAGAAGCTCCACCGTCAAAGCACCAGACCTCTGTGGCTTTCTGAAACTCCTGCTCACTGGTCTCGTCATCATCCATGTCTTCGTCGTCGTCGTCTTCATCTTTGTCGCGGCCGCGGGGAGGTCTGTCTCCTTGCCTCTGATTGGCCTTGCCGCGGCGTCCTCCCCGGCCGGTGCGCTTCGTACCGGATCCTCCAGCACCTGCTTGGGCTTTCTCCTTGTCGCGTCGCTCATACTCGGCCTTTTGCAGCTCGACAAGCTGCTTGACCTTCTTGCAGCTCTAGAGGTCATGGCCCTTGGTGCGGTGGATCTTGCAGTATTGTTTGTTGGTGCCGTCCTGCTTATCGGCGGCCGCCACAGCCTGGCAGTTGGCGCATGCGGCAACCTCCTTGTCGGAGCTACCATCTTTGGCTTTCTTGGCGCCACCGTCGTTGCCGGACTGCTCAACAACTAGCACATCTTTGCCTTTCCTCTTCCTGTTGTTCCGCCGCCGGTTTTTATTTGCCGGGGCAGCATCCTCACTGTCAGATCCTCCTGTTCCTGCATTCTCTCCGGGGAGTTTCCTCCCTTCCTCAGCACGTGCACACCTGTCGGCCAGGGCATACAGCTTGCTGACGTCTCTGATCTTGCACATCGCCATTTCCTCCCGCATCCTGCGGTTACGCACGTTCTGGTGGAACGCGCTGATGACCACGGCAGGGTGGACATCTGGGATGTTGCGTTGCACTTGGCTGAATCTCTGGATGTACTTGCGCAAGGGCTCTCCTTCCTTCTGGGCAAGCAGGTGAAGGTCACTCTCCTGGCCATGAGGTTTGTGGCCGCCCGTAAAGGCGCCGACAAACTGATGGCATAGGTCTGCCTAGGAAGATATGGAGTTTTCCGGCAAGTGCATGAGCCAGGACCTGACGTTGGGTTTGAGCACCAGCGGGAAGTAGTTGGCAAGGATCTTGTCGTCTCGCCCCCCGGCAGCCTGCACCGCAATGGTGTAGATGCTGAGGAACTCCGACGGATGCAACCTGCCGTCGTACTTCTCTGGTACGTCTGGCTTGAAATTCTTCGTGCTGGGCCACTTGACTTGCCGCAGCTCACGAGTAAACGCAGGGCAACCTACCGTGTACGGCAGGTCGCCTGGTTCCCCTGGCGCTTGCATGTCGACAGTGGGCCCAGCACGCCGGTCTGATTGACATCACGCTTCTCTGCGACGCTCGATGCGAGTACGAGCGTCTTCTTGCTGTCGTTCGTGAAGAACGTGGCGCTGATCGCGACGAGTTCGTGGATCTGATGAAGCGGTGGAGTCGCTATCGCGGTGGACCCGGCGAGTTGGCGATCTTGGCCTTCGAGGCGGAGAGTGAACGGTGGTTGCACCCCCACCGGTTTTGTCGCCATCGGCTCGCACCTGGCTGGCTTGCTGCGGCTGTGATGTCGTCGGCTGCCGTGGAGTGTCGCCATTGGCGAAGCCGATGAGGCTCTGAATGGTGGCCCTCCAGTCGTCGATCTTGTCTGGCGTTGGAGGGAAGTCTAGGAGCAGTTGAGCTCGCGCCAAAGCTTCTGCTGGGGTGGCGGGTAGCGGTGGCGAATGGTGCGAGGAGCGGGATATGCTCGGACTTCCAACGATGTTAGAAGGAGCAGTATTCCGTCCAGGCGACCGTGCCTCGCTCGCGCTAGCACGTTGGCGTGCATGCTGGCCTTGAGCATCCCGAGATCCGCCAGCTCGATTTGGGTCCAGCGAGCGTATGGTACCGTGAGTACCACGACGCTGCCGGTCCCGCACTTCCTGAGATGGGCGCAGAGCATCCACGGACGCTCGGTCGTCGTGGGAGCCTGCTACACCGCCGACGGGCAGCGCAGCCTTGTCCTTGGACCTGGCGGCACCGTGGGCTCCTTCGTCGACGCCCGTTCTTCCGCCAGCGTCCTCCCCACCAGCCGTTTGCTCCGGCGGCGGTGGGTTCGACGCGGACGGAGCAACCGCTTCTGAAGCCTTCTTCTTCGGCGGCATGTCGATGAAGTCGATGAAGATCTAGCTCGTGTGAACGCCGGATCAGGTTCACACAACCTCGACGCCCCCTACCTGGCGCGCCAAAGATGTCAGGGAAGCTGACCCCGCGAGCACCTATGGGGACGGAGCCCCTTTTGGTTCGGCGGGAGGCGGAGGTCGCGCAAAGAGCAGATCGAGGCGAGGCACGCGAGGGGTTTTACCCAGCTTCGGAGCTCTCCGGAGAGATAATACTCCTACTGCTGCTTTGTGGATTGTATTGAGTTCTTGCTCGGGAGCGCTGAGTGCTACAGTACACACCTGCAGCTAACGAGACCGAGCGTGAGTGTTCTACCGTTCGTCCCCCCTCCTCCCTTACGTTGCGCATGGGCCTCCTTTTATATGCTCAAGGGGTCACCGACAGGTGGCAACGTAGGCAAGGGCAAAAATGGAAAAGGTGTTGTGGTTGGTACAGCTACCTGCACAGTGTATCATACCTAACCCTGACGGCAGGGGACAAAGTCATTAAATGCCTATCTACGTCGCCCAGACGGTGCAGAAAAGGGACCGTCAGGGGCGCCACCACTCGCCACGATGGCGATCTTGTCAGCGCCGCATGCCACAGTGTACCCCTGGCTGCACAGCCGCCCGCCACGTACGCCTGGAAGGGTCCCAGAGCGACACGTAGGTGGGTGTGCTGGAGCGCAGGTACAGAGTGGTGGCTTTCTGCGGCAAACGCCTTGCCGCGGCCGTTGTCTTGCCGCGTCCCGGAGCTTGTCGCTCGCCGGATCCTGCCGGGATGTGTGGCGCATCGCGGCAAATTCCTTGAGATGCCTTGGTTGGCCTTCCCGGCAAGCTCCTCTTGCCGGGGTCTTGTGCCTTGAGTGGCCTTCCCGGCAAGCTCCTCTTGCCGGGGACTTGTCTCCTTGGCTTAAATACTTTGTTCTTGAATGGCTCAAAAGGAACCATAGAGGGTCTTGGCGGTCGCCCGGCAAGCCTTGCCGCGGGACGCTGCGACTGCCCGTGCACAAGTTCGGGATACTAGGGTACCCCTACTCTAGTACACCGACAATGAGCCACGTTGATCACGGTTTCGGAGCCCCTCTCTTTGTTTTCTAGCTTGATTTTGTAGTTTTTCGTCCTAATCCGAAAATTTCCCCACAAAAATAGCCCCAATTTTTTTTTGTGATTTGTTGGTGTGATGAAGTTTTGTTGGATTTTATCCATGGATTTGCTTTGCCTTGAGTGGACCTAGCATCTCCCCCATTTTCTCCACTCTCCATCCACGAAATCGCTTGAATTTTGACCTCGAAATCATCCTTTTCCGCACCAAAACCTACCCCGATCCAGTTTCCGCGATTTTTCCCGACACCAGCGGTACTACCGCCCTGCGAGCGGCACTACCGCTTACGTACCTCAAGCGGTAATACCGCCCCTACAATGGTACTACCGCCCAGACTAGTTTTAAGACTAAACCCCACCTTACATTTCTGCATACCTCCACCACTTCCGCTTAGCACCACCATAGACCTTTCTGCTACCAACCCCGTCATTTTTGAACCATTTTTGCGGTGACAATTCGAGTTGTGGTTTCCGTGTCCTATTGTGTTTCGGCTATCTAGGTACGGTTCGACATCAACATCACCACCGCTCATCTTCACCAAGGACTATTACGAACGACTACTTCACTTTGGTATCACTTTTCACCTTGGAAATCACCTTGGTATCGTGATATCGTCATACTCTCTTGCTTTTGCATTGATAACCCCATAGCCTTACTTTTGCGTCACTTACCCATCGAGACTAGCCTTTGAGTATTGTCGGCAACGTGACTTGTGCATATTAGTGTTGCATCTCTTGGTATCATACATACCATTATCGTGTTGCATCTCTTGGTATCATCACTTGTGTCACAAAGTTGTTGTCACATACACAATTGCTATCTTGGTTCGTGAAGCATTGCATGAGAAAAGAGCTCAAACATCAAAGAGCCAAACAAGCTTTTAAGCAAAAGAGGAAAGATAAGCAAAGAGCTTATAAGCAAGAACCATAGCATCATACAACATTAAGATTGTCATACTCGATCATCTTGGATCAACGCATGGGAACATCATACATATAGCATACATGGGATAGAAGTCATTGCATTTTTGCTTAGTAGGTTGTGCACAAGTTCGTATCCGCCTATTGTGCAATCGTGCTAGCGTCTCTCTGGTGCTGTGCAACAAGAGCATCTTAGGGAATTCCACATTTTGGCTCATCCTTGGTTGCATAACCCCATCTTGTCTATTTGCGTGTGTGTTTCCGTGTACCATATCTTGCTATTGGTCTACTTGTTGCATTTGCAAATTTGTGAATCTTTTCCAACATTATTGAGTCTCACTTAAAATTGCATCAAATTTTATGCCACCATCCTAACCGAGCTCCAGCATTTTCAACTTCGGTCAAGGTACATTTGGTATTGGTTCTTCTTTGTCTCCCACTCACATATCTTTGTTTGGAATGATGGATAGGCCAAGTACTTCTACCAACCCACTCTTCTTGGAGCAAGACGACGACATGTCTTCCTACGTCACCAAGACTCAACTAGTTGGTGCACAACGGGCTTTGCATCAAGAAAAACTTGCTTTGGGCGACCGCATCAACAATCTCGCCACCGACCTACGACAATCCCCGAGCAACGTACAAGGGATTACTTCGACAACAAGCTCGATGAACACAAGCTTGAGAATGACGCAAGAATGGACGAGATTCATGCCTTGTTGCTCCGCTCTTCTACTTCGTCATCATCAAGATGGAGCCGCTCAAGTCGACACTCCGACGACACCATCTCCAGTTCAAGTACACCGACATCGAATACTCTTCGTCGTGCCGCGCACCAAGACCGTCAAGCTAACCGCAATCCTCTACATGACACCGACTCTCAAGAGCATCGACATCGTCAAAACCAAGCCGCATTCGCACAAGCACAAGAACGGCAACGCCAACGACAACAAGAACAAGAGGAGCGAGCGCGACAACATGAGGACAACAACCATCTTCGCCAAGAGCACCATGACAATTTCAACCCTCAACGACATGGGCGTAATCATCCCCGGCCACAACACAATGAAGAGCGACGATATGGCAAGCTAAAGTTCACCATGCCCAAGTTCAATGGAAGCAACGATCCCGAAGAGTACATCTCCTGGGCATTGAAGGTTGACAAAATCTTCCGCTTACACAACTATGAAGAAGAGAAGAAGATCGCAATGGCATCCCTTGAATTCCAAGACTACGTCCTCATTTGGTGGGAACAAGTCATTGAGCGCCGAGAAACAAGAGGTGAACCACCCATCACCACTTGGGCACAAATGAAGGATGTCATGAGAGCATGATTCGTGCCAAACTACTACAACCGCGACCTCTTCAAGAAACTTCAACAACTCAAGCAAGGAACCAAGAGCGTTGAAGAGTACTACAAGGACATGGAGATTGCCATGATATGAGCCAATGTCAAAGAAGATGATGAGCAAACTATGGCACGTTTCTTGAATGGACTCAATCATCCTATCAAGAAGATTGCTGACTTCCAGCCATACTCGAACCTCATCAAGCTAGTGCATCAAGCCACCAAAGCGGAATGGCAAGTACAAGACGACTTCAAGTATGCCAAGTTCGCACCCAAGTCCTATGGCCTCTCCAACAACCAAGCTTCGACGACTCCAACACCTTCTACCTCAACCAAGCCATCTATAAGCAACGGCGACAAGTCAAGTTACAAGAAAGCTTCGACAAGTTCAAGTCGTCCTGCTACTACAAGCAACTTCAAGAGAGCTTCATCATCATCTACTCCAACCGATGAGACCATCAAGACAAGTTCCATCAAATGCTTCACATGCGGAGGTCGAGGCCATAAGTCCTTCGAGTGCACAAACAAGCGCACCATGATCCTCAACAACAACGGAACCTACGACTCCATGAGTGAAGGAGAAATGGAAGCTCTTGAGCAAGTGGCCATGCACCGACAAGTGAACAACGAAGATGAAGATGATCAAGTCTTTTGCGACGAAGATTCAAGTCCTGCTCTTGTTGTCTCCAAGGTCTTGACTCTTCAACATCAACAAGACGAAGATCAAAGATGCCATATCTTCCACACAAAGGTCGGCATCAATGGACGTTCCGTCAAGGTCATCATCGATGGAGGTAGTTGCCACAACTTAGCAAGTGAAGAACTATGCTCCAAGCTCCAATTGGTCAAGATGAAGCACCCTCACCCCAACAAGGTGCAATGGCTAAGCGACACCGGCACCATACAAGTCGAGCATAGGGTACAAGTCTCTTTCAAGATCGGCGCCTATGAAGACACTTTGGAATGTGATGTCCTACCGATGACCGTTTGCCACCTTCTTCTTGGACGGCCATGGCAATTTGACCGAGGTGTCATTCACAATGGGCGTACAAATCACTATAGCTTCAAGATGAAAGGGAAGGAGTTTGTGCTACGTCCTATGTCTCCAAGCCAAGTGCTCGCCGACAAGCAAGCCACCCATCATGGAGAGAATAGTGAGAGAGCGAACCACCAAAAAGAGAGTGAGCGCCACAAGCCCAAATTGAGTGCCTCCACGATGAGCGACAAGAAAAACTTAGTTCTCTTTGCCACCAAACATGAGACAAGAGAAGTGTGTGAGAACCCATCAAGTGTCCTACATTATGTCCTATTGTGCAAGGACGAGGCACCAAAAACTAACAACTCTCACGGTCTACCTTTGGTGTTATCTTCTTTATTGCAGAAATTCCAAGATGTCTTCCCCGATGAGCTACCTCCGGGTCTACCTCCACTACGAGGCATTGAGCACCGAATCGACCTCATCGCCGGAGCACCGCTTCCAAACAAAGCTCCCTACCGCGTCAATCCCGAAGAAACCAAGGAAATACAAAGGCAAGTAAAGCATCTCATAGACCATGGGCATGTGCGTGAAAGTTTGAGTCCTTGTGCCGTACCGGTCATTCTTGTGCCAAAACGAGACGATAGCTTTCGCATGTGCTCCGATTGTAGACCTATCAATGCTATCACCGTTCGTTATAGGTACCCCATTCCACGCCTTGATGATATGCTTGATGAACTTAGTGGTGCCACTATCTTTTCCAAAATTGATCTTAAGAGTGGTTACTATCAAATCCGCATACAAGAGGGTGATGAATGGAAGACCGCTTTCAAAACAAAGTTTGGTCTATATGAGTGGTTAGTCATGCCTATGGGTTTATCGGAAGCGCCCGGTACTTTCATGCGTCTTATGCATTACGTGTTTCGCCCTTACATTGGTGAATTTGTTGTTGTCTACTTTGATGATATCGTTGTGTTTAGCAAATCTCTCAAAGAGCATGTCATCCACCTTCGCACCATGCTACAAACTCTTCGAAAAGAGCAACTTTATGCTAATATGGAAAAATGTCTATTTAGTGTTGATAAGCTTGTTTTCTTGGGTTTCGTAGTATCTTCTAAGGGTGTTCAATCTAAGATCAATGCTATTAAAACTTGGCCCCAACCAACCAATTTGCAACAAGTGCGTAGTTTTCTTGGTTTAGCCGGTTTCTACTGTAGATTTGTGAAGGATTTTAGCACCATTGCTTCACCTTTGCATGCTTTGAGTAAGAAAAATGCACCGTTTTTTTGGGGAACATTCCAAGATATCGCTTTCAATGAGCTTAATAATTTGCTTACTCATACTCCCATGCTTGCATTACCAAACTTTGACAAACCTTTCGAAATTCATTGCGATGCTAGTGGTAATGGCATAGGAGGCGTGTTAATGCAAGATAAGCGCCCCATTGCATACTTTAGTGAGAAACTCTCCGGAGCGCAACTAAATTATCCCATCTCTGACAAAGAGCTATATGCTTTAGTGCGAGTTTTGTGTGAATGGGAACATTACCTTCACACTCATGAGTTCATCATCCATACCGACCATGAAACACTCGAATACCTTAAAGGTCAAACTAAGTTGAACAAGCGTCATGCTAAATGGAGTGAATTTATTGAATCATTTCCTTATGTCATCAAGTACATTAAGGGTAAAGAAAATGTTGTGGCGGGCGCGTTTTCCCGTATATGCATGCTTGTCACTACACTTGAGTTGAATGCCATTGGTTTTGAGCATATAAAAGACTTGTATGAGCATGATCCTACATTTTCTATTCCTTATGCCAAGTGTTTGACGCATACTTCTTGGGATCGATACTACATCAAAGATGGATACCTTATGAGAACTAACAAACTTTGCATCCCCGAGTTCTCTTTTTGTTTGTTGCTTTTGCAGGAATCTCATGGAGGTGGACTCATGGGACACTTAGGACGCGACAAGACATTTGCTACGCTCTCCAAGAACTACTTTTGGCCCAAGATGCATCGCGACGTCAATCGTTTGACCAACCGATGTTCTACATGTCGCAAAGCTAAGTCTAAAGCCCAATCTCATGGCCTCTATATGCCACTTCCAATTCCATATCAACCATGGGAAGATATTAGCATGGACTTTGTGCTTGGTTTGCCTAGAACTCGAAATGGCAAGGATTCCGTTTTTGTTGTTGTGGACCGTTTATCCAAAATGGCTCATTTCATTCCTTGCAAAAAGATAGACGATCCTTCACATGTTGCAAATTTGTTTTGTAGGGAAATATTGCGTCTTCATGGAGTGCCAAAGACGATTGTCTCGGACCGCGACGTCAAGTTCTTGAGTTAATTTTGGAAGACCTTGCGCGCCAAGCTCGGAATCAAGCTCTTGTTCTCTTCGGCATACCATCCAGAAACCGACGACCAAACGGAGGTGACCAACCGTACGCTCTCCACCCTACTACGCGTGTTGAGAAAGAAGAACATCAAGGAGTGGGAAGAGTGCCTACCCATCGCCGAGTACGCCTACAATCGTGCAAGACATTCGACTACCGGTAAGTCCCCCTTCGAGGTCGTCTATGGCTTCAACCCATTGTCCCCATTGGACATCCTACCTCTACCGCTACAAGAGCGCACAAACATGGACGCGAGTGCATGAGTCAACTTCCTCAAGAAGATGCATGAAGATACAAGGAATACCATCGAGCGCCAAGTACAATGACTCGCGACCAAGCTCAATGTCAACAAGCAACCCATGATGTTCCATGTTGGAGATCTTGTCTGGCTACACCTTCGAAAGGATCTCTTCCCCAATGAACGCAAGTCCAAGATTCTACCCCAAGCGGATGGACCCTTCAAGGTGCTTCCACGCTACAACAACAATGCTTACAAGATCGACATCCCACGCGACAAGTACTCCGTGAGCGACATCTTCAACATCAAAGATCTCTCCCCGTACCATGGTGATAAGGATTTCGATCCGAGGTCGGATCTTTCCCAAGGGAGGGGAGATGATGTGGAGCATCCCATGATCATCCCCATCGACCTACCATCGTCTCACCAAGAGCCAAGAGGACCCATGATTCGAGCACGTGCAAGAGCTCTCGAATCCGAGGTGACATCTCTCCTTTTCGAACTACCACTTTCCATACACGAGACATGGTTGCTACCTCAAACGGAGACACTTTGCATACTCAGGTACCTTGGAGAAGCTAAGGAGCAAGGCGGATCGGAAGGAGAAGATGGACGCGAAGAAAGAGAAGAGGAAGAGCTGCCCGAGAAGCTCCAGCCACCAGGACGAGCGGTACTACCACCCTCCGTAAGTAGTACTACCGCCCCCCACTGCCGCTCGCCACTACCGCTCAACCCGACACATACCAGTGTTCGCACGATCCGGATCCGGTACTACTGCTCAGCCCAAGCGGCACTACCGCCGGTCAGCGGTACTACCGCCCGTTGGACGGTACTACCGCCCTGCCTGCGTGCAGAGAGTGGGCCTAGAGCCCATGTATCCCCTCTCTCACTTACCCCTTCGTGAACTTAGGCTATATATACTCCCCCACCTCATTCTAGCTAGGGTTAGCATTGGTTTTAGGTCATATGTGAGATAGATCTTTGCCCATCCATACGGATCTCCTCCTCGAGAGAGACTACTGCCCCTCTTCGGAGAAGATGAACTTGGATTCAAGACCCCCTCTTGGGTGGCCCCATCAAGACCTCCTTCTAGGAGAAGAACTGGTTACTTTTGTATCGTCCGTTGTTGACCTTGGATCATGTGTATCTCTTTGTGTTCTTGGATCTAGCGCATGTGTAATCGACTCTTGTTGGTTTGAGTGATTCTCTTGTGTTTCCCCTCGTTTTCCCCTCGTGTTCTTCGTGTTCTTAGTTGGGATCCGCTCCTTTCGTGAAAGATCGGCCATCTAGGGTTCCACCCTACATCACATAGGCATCTTGATGATGGGATTAACTGGCTTCTTTGTCCCTTGAGATCTAGGGAAACCAGAAATCACCTGTTCTTTGAATGTAACTTTAGTGTCAGAATATGGATCTATCTGCAAATTACATGGTCACGAGGGTATGACATGTCTGCCATTGTTATGCAAGCTAAGCAGGAGTTTGCTCAGCCTTTTTTTACTGAAATTGTTTTTGTTGCTTGCTGGAACATTTGGGTAATAAGGAATGCAAAAGTGCTCAGGCATGAGAGACAAAGTTTTAATAAATGGGGAAGTGCATTCATCCATGATATTACACTCATGCAGCACAGAGTCAAGGCTAGATACAAGGAGGACCTGCTCAAATGGATTTCATTCTTACCCCCTTGAGGTTCTTTTGATATACCCATAGATTAGTTCTCTTTCCTTTTTCCTATTTGTTCTGATTACCCCTTGTAATTTTTGTACTTTGTATCTTCTGTTTTATGTAAGAGTTAAATGATGCGGGGGGTTCCCCTACAGTTCCCAGTCGAAACAAAATGTAAGATCAGGGGCATCGCTCCGGGAGATCAGCATCGATCTGCTCCTGGTCGGGACCCCAGCCGGCAGCTTCTTCGAAGGGGTGACCCTAGACCTCGTGGAGACCCTAGCAGAGGACATGACCTCCCTCACCGGGTGGTCGCCAGCGTTGTCGTCGTCAGGCAAGGCGCGGATTAGATCGGGCTTGCGCGCGGGGCGGGGGGGGGGGAGTCTCCCCAGCCCCCTCCCGGGTCGCCTCCGAGTCCAGGCCCTCCTCCTCGCAGGAGTCATCAGAGGACACCATCACCGGAGCCGTCACCACCGGGGCCTCGGAGGGCGCTGCACTAAAAAAAGACACATCCGTGACATTTTGGGCCAAACACAATTTTTTCTATCATACATATGACACTCCTATGACAATAATTGTGACAAAACCCGGTATCATCATAGATGTGGTGGGCTCCTACTTCTATGACAAAAAATCATGACAGAAAATGGGCTTTTCATCCTGGGCGGGCCGGAGACGCAGCTGCATGACATTCTTTGGGCCGTCCATGATGGAAAAAACCGTGGTAGAAGCGAGGGCGTGCAAAATTTCGGGGAGTTCCCGATTATGGTGGGAGGTCGGGGCCGAGCGATGCGCGTTTCTCTCGTACACGTAAGCGCGTGTGTGCGAGGCGTTGGCTCTAACTGAACCCGAGCGAGGCATTGGGCTCTAACTGAACCCGAGCGATTGCACTGCAGGCTACGCGTTACTGAACCCGAGCGATTGATCGATGGCTGTTAACTGAACCAGATCGAGCGATTCCTTCGCTACTGCTGCTAACTGAAGCCGATTGATTGGATGAACAGTGAGCGTTGCGGGGGGGGGGGGGGTAGGATGAATAGTGAGCGGTGGCGTTGCCTCTGGATGAACAGGACCCCGTGGTGTGGTGGAGGGCTGGATGAATAGTAGATGAGGGATGGGTGCCCGTGGAGGGGTGGATCAACACGACCCCGTGGTGTGGAGGGCTGGATGAACAGTAGACGGTGGAGGGTGGTTGAACAGGACCCCGTGGTGTGGATTGCTGGATGAACAGTAGACGGTGGAGGGGTGCCCGTGGAGGGGTGGTTGAACAGGACCCCATGGTGTGGAGGGATAGATGAACAGTAGACGGTGGAGGGGTGGTTGAACAGTAGCCGGTGGAGTAGCGCGCGGTGGAGGCTGGATGAACAGGAGCCCGTGGAGGCTGGATGAACAGGAGCCCGTGGAGGCTAGATGAACAGGAGCCCATGGAGGCTGGAGGAGGTCGACGGTGGAGATGAACAGTATCCCGTGGAGTCCCGTTTTGCGGTATGCCACACCCCTCCCGATGAACAGGACCCCCGTTTCGACCGTATCGCTCCAACACAAGTCCGTTTCGTCCATTTTGCGGTACACCACACCCCTCCCGATCAACAGGACCCCCGTTTCGACTGTAGGAGGTCCGCTTCCTCCGTTTTGCGGTACGCCACACCCCTCCCGATGAACAGGATCCCATGTTGAACATGGCCGGTCGAACACCAGGCCGTTTCCTCCGTTGTGCGGTATGCCAGGCCTCGTTTCCATCGCTTGTTCCATCCAAGCTTTCCCGATGAACACGACCACGCATTCTGTTCCGACTCAGCCGGTTGGCTCCCACGCATTCCGTTGCCTCCCGATGAACACGAGCATTCCGTTGCCTCCCGATGAACACGACGCATTCCATTGCCTCCCCATGAACACGACGCATTCCGTTGCCTCCCCATGAACATGACGACGACGTTGTTTCTCCCTTTTGACCCAGCAATGTACACGAGCCCTGGCCGTACGTATGCGCGAGTAGGCGTTCGAGACCCCGCCCGTATGTACACATATGTGACCGTATTTTCTTTCTTGCACCCTGGCCGCTGTACGTACGTGTACCTGCTACGTGCGCGCCTCTACTACGACACGCGCGCGCCTCTACATCGACCAGTATATATGCACGTACACGTTCGCGACCAGAATGACAATGCTACGTACGCTTCAACCAGGTGGGTCCCGACTGTCAGGCACTTCCTTGCATGCGAAGATGTAGCTGGTGGGTCCCAGCAGTCAGGGGGGCGAAATACGGTGGCCCGTCTGGTGGGTCCCTGCTGTCAGGTGGAGGAATAATTATTTTGCACGTAATAAGGAGGCACTTCCTTGCTGCAGCCGTGGACCCAGCTGTCAGCCTCTCTACATACAGTCCATGTCCGATGGAAGCCGTTCCTTGACCACCTTGACCACGCCGCGTCGAGAGCACCAGGGCGGTGGACGATGGCGAGGCCTAGGAAGGGGACGATGCGGAGCCGGGGAAGATGCGACATTGGATGCCCACGCGTACAGGAGTACGAGGGCACTGGTTCGCTGCGGTGTGAGGCTGTCGTCGCCGCAGAGTAACAGGGGGTGTGGGTGAGTAGTGGGATGGCCTGGCCAGTGGTGGCAATAGTAGGGGGCGGTGAGGCCTCTGCTGCATCAAGACGGCCACGGGAGGCAGGAGCACGAGGCATGACCAGCGCTGGTTTGGGCGGCTGGAGCAAGAAGACCAGAGGTTGAAGAAGCACTACGGCCGTTGAATGGACATCGTACGATCACTGGAGCTAGAATCGTTCATATTGACTAAGTTGACAAAGCCCTCCGTCCCCGTCAACTTACTAGGCCCACAAGTCAGCCTGCCACTATACTGGGTCCCAGCTAACAGGGGAGTATTCATTTTTTTGTGCGTAATAAGGAGGCACTTCCTCGCGTGCGAAGATATAGCTGGTGGGTCCGAGCTGTCAGCGGCGGTAACGTTTTTTCGCGAAATACAGAGGCCCTTTCGGTGGGTCCCTGATGTCAGGTGGAGGAATCATTATTTTGCGCGTAATAAGGAGGCATTTCCTTGCGTGCGGCCATGGACCCAGCTTTCGGCCTCTCCACGTATAGTCCACTTCAGATGCATCTCGGTCGTTGACCATGTTGACCAGTCCGCGCCGAGAGCACCAGGGCAGTTGACGACGGCGAGGCCTAGGAAGGGAACGACACGGAGGCAGGGAACGACCAGGCCGCGCCGAGGCACCATTCGTTTGGGGAACATCCCAAGATATCACTTTCAATGAGCTTAAGAATTTGCTTACTCATGCTCTCGTGCTTGCATTACCAAACTTTGACAAACCTTTCGAAATTCATTGCGATGCTAGTGGTAACGGCATAGGAGGCGTGTTAGCGCAAGAGAAGCGCCCCATTGCATACTTTACTGAGAAACTCTCCGGAGCGCAACTAAATTATCCCATCTATGAGAAATAGCTATATGATTTAGTGCGAGTTTTGCGTGAACGGGAACATTACCTTCGCCCTCATGAGTTCATCGTCCATACCGACCATGAAACACTCAAATACCTTAAGGGTCAAACTAAGTTGAACACGCGTCATGCTAAATGGAGTGAATTTATTGAGTCATTTCCTTATGTCATCAAGTACATTAAGGGTAAAGAAAATGTTATGGCGGACGCGTTTTCCCATATATGCATGCTTGTTACTACACTTGAGTTGAATGTCATTGGTTTTGAGCATATAAAAGACTTGTATGAGCATGATCCTACATTTTCTATTCCTTATGGCAAGTGTTTGACGCATACTTCTTGGGATCGATACTACATCAAAGATGGATACCTTATGAGAGCTAACAAACTTTGCATCCCCGAGTCCTCTTTTTGTTTGTTGCTTTTGCAAGAATCTCATGGAGGTGGACTCATGGGCACTTTGGACGTGACAAGACATTTGCTACGCTCTCCAAGAACTATTTTTGGCCCAAGATGCATCGCGACGTCAATCGTTTCACCAACCGTTGTCCTACATGTCGCAAAGCTAAGTCTAAAGCCCAATCTCATGGCCTCTATATGCCACTTCCAATTCTATATCAACCGTGGGAAGATATTAGCATGGACTTTGTGCTTGGTTTGCCTAGAACTCGAAATGGCAAGGATTCCGTTTTTGTTGTTGTGGACCGTTTCTCCAAAATGGCTCATTTCATTCCTTGTAACAAGATAGACGATGCTTCACATGTTGCAAATTTGTTTTGTAGGGAAATATTGCGTCTTCATGGAGTGCCAAAGACGATTGTCTCGGACCGCGACGTCAAGTTCTTGAGTTACTTTTGGAAGACCTTGGGCACCAAGCTCGGAATCAAGATCTTCTTCTCTTCGGCATACCATCCACAAACTGACGGCCAAACGGAGGTGACCAACCGTACGCTCTCCACTCTACTACGCGTGTTGATAAAGAAGAACATCAAGGAGTGGCAAGAGTGCCTACCCATCACCGAGTACGCCTACAATCGTGCAAGACATTCGACTACTGGCAAGTCCCCCTTTGAGGTAGTCTATGGTTTCAACCCATTGTCCCCATTGGACATCCTACCTCCACCGCTACAAGAGCGCACAAACATGTACGCGAGTGCACGAGTCAACTTCCTCAAGAATATACATGAATATACAAGGAATACCATCGAGCGCCAAGTAAAACGCCTCACGACCAAGCCCAACGTCAACAAGCAACCCATGATGTTCCATGTTGGAGATCTTGTCTGGCTACACCTTTGAAAGGATCGGTTCCCTAATGAACGCAAGTCCAAGCTTCTACCCCGAGCGCATGGACCCTTCAAGGTGCTTGCACCCTACAACAACAACGCTTACAAGATCGACATCCCATGCGACAAGTACTCCGTGAGCGACATCTTCAACATCAAAGATCTCTCCCCGTACCATGGTGATGAGGATTTCGATCCAAGGTTGGATCTTTCCCAAGGGAGGGGAGATGATGCGGAGCATCCCATGATCATCCCCATCGACCTACCATCGTCTCACCAAGAGCCAAGAGGACCCATGCTCGAGCACGTGCAAGAGCTCTCGAATCCGAGGTGACATCTCTCCTTTCCGAACTACCACTTTCCATACACGAGACATGGTTGCTACCTCAAACGGAGACACTTTGCATACTCAGGTACCTTGGAGAAGCTAAGGAGCAAGGCGGACCGGAAGGAGAAGATGGACGCGAAGAAAGAGAAGAGGAAGAGCTGCCCGAGAAGCTCTAGCCACCAGGACGAGCGGTACTACCGCCCTCCGTAAGCTGTACTACCGCCGGCAGACGGTACTACCGCCCCCACTGCCGCTCGCCACTACCGCTCAACCCGACACATACCAGTGTTCGCATGACCCGGGTCCGGTACTACCGCTCAGCCCAAGCGGCACTACCACCGATCAGCGGTACTACCGCCCGTTGGACGGTACTACCGCCCTGCCTGCGCGCAGAGAGCGGGCCTAGAGCCCATGTATCCCCCCTGTCACTTACCCCTTCGTGAACTTAGGCTATATATACTCCCCCACCTCATTCTAGCTAGGGTCAGCATTGGTTGTAGCTCATATGTGAGATAGAGCTTTGCTCACCATACGGATCTACTCCTCGAGAGAGACTGCGGCCCCTCTTCGTAGAAGATCAACTTGGATTCAAGACCCCCTCTTGGGTGGCCCCATCAAGACCTCCTTCTAGGAGAAGAACCGGTTACTTTTGTATCGTCCGTTGTTGACCTTGGATCATGTGTATCTCTTTGTGTTCTTGGATCTAGCGCATGTGTAATCAAATCTTGTTGGTTTGTGTGATTCTCTTGTGTTTCCCCTCGTTTTCCCCTTGTGTTCTTCGTGTTCTTAGTTGGGATCCTCTCCTTTCGTGAAAGATCGGCCATCTAGGGTTCCACCCTACATCAGAAAGCCTGTTAACGTCTTGTTCACATATAGCCCATTTACAGCCCGCTAACCCAGGGCCCATTACGCCCTATCCGAATTAGGCCCAGTAGCGTCATCTGGGCCGTCCAATATGATTCAGCCTGTTTTAACTTCCGGCCCATGTGTGGCCCATGACTTCTTTTGGCCCATATGAGGACCTTTGTAACTCTTGGCCCATTAACGGCCCGTGGTGAAACTGGCCCGTAATGAATAGTGTATCACTTTATACCCATTAACGGCACGTTATTCCATTGGGCCATTTCCAGCCCAAGTTATCTTTCGGCCTTCTCAGGGCCCATTGATTCTTGGGCTCATTTGCAGCATTCGGTTACATACGGCCCGTTACTGTCATTTTCTGCTTGTGGGCCAAATTCAGCCCGTCGTTACAGTCGGCCCGTTTGCGGACCGTTAATACGTTGGGCCGTTTTCATGTAAAAAAACCCGTTGGGATGTTTTCATAGAGTTATCAAATACGTCCTATTAACGGACCGTTATGGTCCACAAATAGTACGACCCATGATTGGCGAAATGATGATACGCCCCATAGAAGGCCCATGGATCCTACAGCCCGTATGAGGCCCATGGACAGTATGGCCCGTAGAAGACCCATGGATCGTACAGCCCGTAGAAGGCCCATGGACCCTACGGCCCATAGAAGGCCCATGGACCCTAATGACCGTATAGAAGGCCGACGGATCCTACGGCCGGACGAAGGCCCATGGATCATACGGCCTGCAAGAGGCCCATGGTAACAACAGTCCGTGTGTTTCCATGATTATTTTGGCCTAGTTACCAAAAATAGGCTATTGTGGCCACTAGAAAAAAACAGAAAAAGAACTGCAGTGACTACAAGAAAACAACTAAACAAGACAATAAGGAAATAAATAAGCAAGCAATTAACGCTAGCCTATTACCGCTATTACACATATTACATCCACTAGGCATCAAAGTTCGCCACCAGTGCAAATATAGGGAACAAAGCAGCACATTACATACACTGGCCGTCAAAATTGGCCACCAGTGCAAATAAACGCGGCAGCAAAACAAGAGCATAACTGAAAAAACTTCAGAAGAGCTCAAGAAACGTTATCCTGGATATCCACCATGCTGGCAATAAGCTTAGCAAGCTGATTAGCTTTGTCCTGTTTGGCACTAAAATCCTCCAACGCTTGTTGTTGCACCAGAAAGTGATGAGGACATCAATACCATTGTTACACCCACAACCCCTACTGTTACATATACTGGACCAATTACTAGAGCTCACGCACGCCAATTAAATTACCAGGTACTTTCGTTTCTTGGTAATGATTCTAATGTTCATGAGAATATGATACTGCCTAAATTGGATACATTTGTTTTGCTTACAAATGAAGGGCCAAGATTGGAGAAGGATGAACATTGGAGCAAGAACACGCATGGAGTTGATGGCATGCGCAAGGGGATCAAGAACGGAGTTACAAGTGATGATTTCAGGACTTTGAAGCCACCATAAGGAGTGCATGAAGCCTTGGACGAAATATACAAGATGCCACTTCACAATATTTGTCGGGACCCCGATCCTAAGCCACATCGATCCAGCATGTAACCCATCATATCACTTTGCGGCCTCACGCACGGTACTCCCACGGGTGCCACCTTACCTGGCCCGGGACCGTTTGCGCCTTTTGGCTCACGTATATGATAGTGTCGCTAGCATCCATATGACAGAGAACCCGGGCCGACATGGCTAGTCGTGAACCCAAGGCGGCACTAACCCATGAGGACAGGCATACATGAATCACATCGAGCATGTCGGTCAACAACGTATAAATCCGGGCTGTAGCACTAGGCTAACAGGACTCCGGTAACCCGGGCTGTAGCAGGCTAGGCAGGACTCCGGATAACACCGCGTGACATTTCCCCGAAGGGACAGACACAGGAACGAAATGAAACACATGCTGGCCAGTCAAGTGTTCCGAGCAGTAGTGCTGGGCTAGCAGGACTCTGGTGAACCAGGCTGTAGCGGACTACTATCGCTCAGAAAACACTAGACTACATTTCCCCATATGATAGGCTGCCAAGGATAAACAACTAGATTGTCGGATCCCACACATAGCAATACACGTTACACGTATGCATAACATGCAAGTATGTGATGTACAACATGGCATCACAACATAACGCAAACTCATATAGATAAAGGCTCAGAAGAGCCACATAGCATTAAATACAAGCAAGGGTCACATGACCCATCATTCAGAGCATTCAAGCAACAAGCGGAAGCATTACATGTCTGAGTACAGACAACTACAAATGAAAAAGGCTGAAGAGCCTGACTATCTACAACATCCGATCAAGATCGTAGCTGAGGTACAAGCTACTCGTCGAAGTCCAAGCGGAACTACTAGTGAGACAGATGTCTCATCTGCAAAACATAAATAAAGCAAACGTGACTACAAAGGTACTCAGCAAGACTTACATCAGATCCTATCATACATGCACTTGTATCAAGAAGGTAATGTGGGGTTTAGTTGCAGCAAGCCAGCTTTGACTCTGTGGCTATCCTGTTCTACGACTGCTGGTAACTCTTTTGAAATGGCGCACACGAGTCCACTAATCACCACTTCAATACACTACTATGGATTCATCCCCGTCTCACTACGAGAAGGCCATCCATAGCACTCACACTTATCTTGAGCATTTTAGAGTATCCACTTCAAGTTGTCTATGTACCATGTAAGCATCCAAGAAGTCCATAACCGAGGACATGGCTATTCGAATAGATCATGTTAACCTTGCAGGGGTGTACTTCTTCACACACGCTCTCACCACTTATCACCATGTACACGTCATGTATCTCGGCAACCTTCAAGCGGAAGCCTGGCGAGGGTGTCGGCCACGACCTGACTAACCACACAAGACTCTAGTCCAGTTTTATCGCCTATTCGGGTTCCATCCGCAAGGAGATCCGGCCGGGGTGTCGCTCACGGCCCCAAACGATGTGAGCAGGGTTCCCAAGCCCACCATCCGGGTGCCACTTGGTACACCGTGCCACCTTTGCCTAGTCTGTCCCGAGCCCACCCTGCCGGGTGCCACTCGGTAGAAAAATAGCACTACCTACAAACACCAGAAACTAGTTGCGACTCCTGGACAGAGATCAAGTCGGTTAATAAGTCGAGAGGGGTCGAGTTACCGGAACCCAATGTGTGGTAGTATCGAGTCATTGGACAACATACATAGAACTCAGTGCTTAGGGACGGTTCCAATGAGACAACCCACCATGTACTCCTACATGGCCTCTCACCGCTACCTTTACCAAATCGTGTTCACACGTTCACTCTCAGCATTGGAACATATCATATCACTCCAATCCATTCCCAATGAATCAGACCTGACACAACTCTAAGCAATAGCAGGCATGGCATGGTAGAAGCACAACATGGCTCAATCAACTCCTACACATGCTAGTGGGTTTCAACTATTTACTGTGGCAATGACAGGTCATGCAGAGGAATGGGTTCAACTACCGCAACATAAAGTAGCAGTTGAATCGTTGTTGTCCTAATGCAATAAAAGAGAGCAGGAGCGAGAGTGGGATTATATCGGAATGAACAAGGGGGTTTTGCTTGCCTGGTAGATCAACAAGGGAGGCACTGCTTCATAGACAGGTACTCTGGAACGGTCTCCGGAGCAAGACCTATCAAGAAGGAACGGTGCCTACAATCAATACACAATCATATGCAACAATATGATGCATGAACATGGCATGAAGATGTGACGCTGTTTGAGCTAATGCAACTAGTATTCCAAATTGAACGAAGTCCATTTGAACCAAGGGTTCAAATGCAACTCCAAATTAAGCTCTTATATAAGCCATTTTAGTGTTTCACTTATATAGCAGGTTTAACTTGGTTTTTCATGCATGAAACTGGTTCAGATGGATAGATTGCATTTTTCTGATAATTTTTCATATATAAATTATTTTAATCTGAGCTACGTTGAATTGATATGAATTTTTGAAGTTTTGATTAATTTCTGGAATTTCCTACTTAAAAATAATTCCAGGAAAAGATTAACAGCGTCAGCATGACGTCATGCCTGCGTCAGCAGTCAATGGCGCTGACCAGGTCAAACCTGACGTGTGGGGGGCCACACGTCAGTGTTATTGTTAGTTAACAGGGAGTTATTAGTTTTAAACTAATCCTAATCCAAAGTTAGTTAGGGCCGGGACCCACATGTCATAGACCCTGGGTAGTCAAATCTGGTCAACTGGGGGGGGGTGGTTAGCGCGGTTGACCCGGTCAATCCCGCCGGCGTTTAGCCGCCGGCGAGGCGAACGCGGCGGAGGGGCTCGAGATCGCTGTTCCGGCGACCATTTGGGCGGCGGAGGCCACGGGAGCGAAGCCCACGCTCGCGCGCATCCAGTGGAACACGCGGGAGGCTGCGGGGGCGGCGGAGCTCGCCGGAGCGGAGCTCGCGGCGGCGGCCGGAGCTCGAGCTCGAGCGGCTGCGGGTTACAGAGCACGGGGAGGCGGGAGAGAAGGGGGAACCGACGCGGGGCTCACAGCGGTCCGGAAGAGCAGCTTGGCAGCCTCGGGGACGTTCTGACGACGGCGTACGGTCGCCAGAGATCTGCACGGCCGTGGGTTGAAGAAGGCGGCGGTGGGGGTGTTCGGGGGCGTCCGGCAGCGCGTGGCTTGACGGGGAGGACGAGGACGATGGCGCGGAGCTGCTGGACTTGTCGGAGAAGCGAGGGGGAGGCGGTGGCTACGGTGGTGCTCGTCGGCGGCGGCGGTGGCGCTCGGACGTTCGCGGGGAAGGGCGAGAGAGAGGAGGGGAGGCCACTGTAGAGAGGGAGAGAGGTGCGGGGTGGCGCGTGGCGTCGTGTGGAGCATCTAGACGACGAGGGGGGAGAAGCAGGAGGTGGCGGGGACGTGGCCCCGGCCGGACGCGTTGCCGCGCGCGCCGGCGCGTGCCCCTGTCCTCCTGGCGAGAGGTGGGGGACGACTGGCCTCGCCAGCTGGCTGGGCCGGCCTGTTGGCCACTGGGCCAGGCTAGGCCGCACAGTGCTGGGCCTCAGGGAGGTAAGTGCAGGTAAGCTTTTTCCCTTTTGTTTAACTTTTATATTTTTCTGACATTTGTTTGGTTTAATAAAAATACTAAACCATTTTATTTTATTATGCCAATTTTTGTAGGGGCTAATGGTATTATTCCAGAGCTCCTCAATTACGGGCATAATTTTTGGACAATATTTCATATATATAACAATATATATCCAAAGCAAATAACTATTGCATTAATTCCAAATGCCCAAAATAAATATTTATGAGCTCCTAAAAATATTGGTTGATTTTTATCTCTGCCCAATATTTTCAGAGAGAGACATGAACATTTCTTGGACCTTTTTGGAGCAATTTTTATTTGGGTCATTTCCAGAAATGATTCTGAGGGTTTCACAAATCCTCATTTCAAAATTAAATGAAATTTTAAACATGATGCACACATGACTAGCTAGCCTTGAGCATACCAGAACTAGGGATGTGACAATATTCGTCCATAGGCTATTCTAGGTGCTGCGTCACCTTATTATTGGGCCAGGCCCATGTAATTTCGAAATACTTAAGTATAGGCTATTTTTAGAGTCCGTATGTGTGGGGAAACAGGAGTTAGGGTTGGTTTCGGACCCCACCCTCAAGGGCCACGAAATTCCCTCCTCTTCCTCCATATATACAGCCCTTAGGGCATCGTTTAGACTTTGGGTTTTGTTTAGATTAAAAGTTCGCCATAGCTGCAACTTCGCATACATCGTTTGTGTTCAACGACCAGACCAAGGCGTTACAGAACCCCACCTTCATTAATAAAGCTTTCCTCTTTTATTCGCAATATCCAGATTGCAATCTCAGTTTCTTGCTAGTTCTTCGTTTGCTCGTAGGAAATAGACCCTCGTGGTCAGGTTGATCGTGCTCCGGCGTGGTCGATAACCCCTCGGAAGTTGGTTTAGCGATTGCTAAGGCGCGACGTCTTCACACTTTCGTAGTCGGATCGTCAAAGTCAACTCCCACAGAAAACGATTGCTATCTCATCGAAACATCGGGACACCTCTGCCTCTATCAAGTGGTATCAGATTAGGTTGCTCGGTGAGATTTTACAGTTTTTCGTAGATTAAATCGAGTATGTTCTTCATACCTAAAGTCCACGAAAAAGCCACAAAAAAATTAGGGTTAGTTCATCATATCCGAACCAATATGAGCCTTTGCATAATCTTTTTAGGGTTTGCTTTGTTGAATTTGCGGTTGCATCGTCGTGTCAAGTTGCTGGTCTTAGAGTCTAGTCTTTTAGAATTTCGAGTTCTGGTCATAAGTTGTCACGCCGCCGCCGCACCATCATCATCGCCTTGCCATCTACCACCATTGCTTATCCGCCACTTCTCTGAATCCGTATCCATATACCACCACCAATCCGTATCCATATACCACCACCGCTACCATATACCACCACCGCTGCCATATACCACCACCATATATCCACCACCAATCCGAGTTCTTCTCATATTAGGTTTGTTTTCGAGATCCATCTAAATTCCGATTCGTGTTTCCTTGCCTGCGTAGGTTTCGGAAAAAAAAGAGTCTGGAGATCCCCGGGCAGTTTTTAGGCCAAAATTTCGGCGACCGAAAATATTTTTTCCCTATCCTATTTTTAGGCTGTTCTGAGTCTTTTGAGACACTCGCCATCATAGTGATTTTTGGTCGTACTTTTTCGTCGTCGCTGCCTTGATTTTCGAAAAAAAATTGTCAAAAAAAGTCCGTACCCATCCTGTCAGTTTGACCTGGGAAGAGTTTTAAGACACTCGCCATTATAGTGATTTTTCGCAAAAAAAAGGAGGAGCGCCAAAAAACAGAGCGAAAAAAATCCAGAGTGTGCTTTTCCCTTGTTTCCATGCAGCGCCATGATTTTGTTAGTATTCTAGGCTCGCGTCTCTAGCACGGTCTAGCCTAGGACCAGCACAGTACCGTCGTTGAGCGTTTATTCAACTTCGCATCTCTGAATTGATTATTGCTGACCTTTTTGCTACCATACTATAAGCCTTCCCAGCTCCACATACATCTACGTCGTGCGTTTGAATCTCCCTGGCAATCGCTCTATCCAAGCTTTTGAGAGTTTTGACTACAACGGTTGTCGTTCACCGCCTGCTGCTGGGTAAGAACTAGTAAGAATTTGAGATTTGTTTGACGGATTTGTGACTGTCCACCACACCACCACCACCACTTCCTAGTAGTCTGTCGAATCATATTCTTGTGTGTTTCTATTGCTGCTAACCATGGCAGGATCACAAGCCGACAAGACTGACTGGGAGACATGACAAACAAAGCGTTACATGATAAGTTTCAACAAATGATGAGTGGACAGGTGGAAGATGTGCTAAATAGATTTGAAGAGGCCATGGAGAAGATAGATGGCATTGAGAAGGCGTTCGAAACAAAGCTCGATAACAAGTTTAATGAATTTCTCGCGCGTCTACCACCACCACCAGCAGCTGCACCTAACGCACCTCTACAACAACAACAACGATTACCTCCACATCGCGAAACAGCCCTCCGCCGAGCGAGCCGTGTCCCTCTTCAGCCTGGCCAAGCTGCTGGTGCTGCTGTTGATACTTCTGTGGCTCCTGCTGCTGATGTGGGGAAGGATGATTATGTGGGAGATTACGAGGATTAGGTTGATCAACATCAAAACTACGTGCAACCACCAGCACCACAACCACCAGGTCGTCCACATGCAAATATTGGCAATGTTAGGGCTCCCCCTTAGGTACGAGATCATGACCATCTCCCTAAACTAAAATTGAATATTCCACCATTTGAGGGTAGATATGTTCCTGATATATATCTTACTTCGGAGTTAGAAACTGAACAACGATTTACATGTTTACAATATCCCGAGGAGAGACGTGTTCCTGCTGCTGTTTGTGCTTTCACTAGCTTTGCATGTGTTTGGTGGTCTGAACATTGTAGATTATATCCTGTTCCAGCTACTTGGGATGCTTTGAAAACTGCAACGCTTAAGACAAGGAAAAAATTCGGTAGAAGAATATTATCAGGAATTACAAACTGGCTTGATTAGATCTGGTATTGTTGAGGAGAATGAAGCTATGCTTGCACGTTTTCTGGGTGGATTAAATAGAGAGATTCAGACCACTCTAGACTATAAGAATTATAATAATATCACTCGTTTACTCCATCTTGCTTGTAAAGCTGAACGTGAAGTGCAGGATCGACAGGCATTGGCGCGAACTAACTTTTCTGCAGGTCGACCTTCATAATGGACACGACGTGCATCATCTACTTCCACACGTTCTGCTACACCGGCACCTTCGTCGGCTGCCACCTCCAACCGTGATACAATAAAGCAGGCACAGTCACCACTATCTGCCAAGAGCACACCTTCTGGGCCTGCAAAGAGCTCTTCTTCATCCATGGCATCAACAGGGCAAACACATGATATTATTTGTCGACGTTGCAAGGGTGGAGGTCATTATGCGAGAGAATGCCAATCTAAGCGTGTGATGATTGTTACTGAGGATGGTCCGCTAGTGACTATGATGAGGAGACTTTGGCTCTTATTACACATGAAGAACACGGTGGAGATGATTCTGATCATGAGACGCAATACATGGCTGCTGAAGATGCTGACAGGTATGAATGTTAGTTGCTCAACGTGTTTTGAGTGTGCAGGTTACACAAGCTAAGCAAAATCAGAGGCATAATTTGTTCCATACAAAGGGAGTTGTGAAGGAACATTCTATTCGCGTCATCATAGATGGAGGGAGCTGCAACAACTTGGCTAGCATGGAGATGGTGGAGAAGCTATCTCTCACCACAAGACCACATCCACATCCTTACTACATCCAATGCTTCAACAACAGCAGCAAGGTTAAGGTAACACGTACTGTTCGTGTGCATTTTAGTATCTCTACATATGCTGATTATGTTGATTATGATGTGATACCTATGCAAGCATGTTCCTTATTACTTGGTAGACCATGGCAATTTGATAAAAATTATGTACACCATGGTAGAAACAATCAGTATACTCATGTTCATAAGGATGAAAATATTACTTTGCTTCCTATGACTCCTGATTCCATTTTGAAAGATGATATTAATAGAGCTAATAAAGCAAAACAGGAGAAAAATAAGAGTGAAAATCAGATTGTGGCAAAAGAATTTGAGCAACAAATGAAGCCTAATAATAAACCATCTAGTGTTGCTTCTGAAATTAAATTGAAAAGTGCATGTTTACTTGCCACCAAATCTGATATTGATGAGCTAGCTTCTAGCAAATCTGTTTTCGATGCTTTTGTGTGCAAAGAGGCATTATTTTCATTCGAGGACGTGCCTTCCTCTTTGCCCCTGCTGTCACTAACATTTTGCAGGAGTTCTCTGACGTCTTCCCACAAGACGTGCCACCGGGACCACCAATTCGAGGGATTGAGCATCAAATTGACTTAATTCCCGGTGCATCGCTACCCAACCGTGCACCATACCGTACCCATCCAGAGGAGACGAAGGGGATTATGCGTCAAGTGCAGGAGCTGCTCGACAAAGGTTATATACGCGAATCTCTTAGTCCTTGTGTTGTTCCTATTATACTAGTGCCTAAAAAGGATGGTACGTCGCGTATGTGTGTTGATTGTAGAGGCATTAATAATATTACTATTCGTTATCGTCATCCTATTCCTAGGCTAGATGATATGCTTGATGAATTGAGTGGCTCTACAATATTCTCCAAAGTTGATTTCCGTAGTGGATACCATCAAATTCGTATGAAATTGGGAGATGAATGGAAAACAACATTTAAAACTAAGTTTGGTTTATATGAGTGGTTAGTCATGCCTTTTGGGTTAACTAATGCCCCTAGTACTTTCATGAGACTAATGAACGAAGTTTTACGTGCAAATCTTTGGAAGAACATTTGGAACATTTACATGATGTTTTTAATGCTCTACGTGATGCACGTTTGTTTGGTAACCTTGGGAAGTGCACCTTTTGCACCGACCGAGTGTCTTATCTTGGCTATGTTGTTACTCCACAGGGAATTGAAGTTGATAAAGCCAAGATTGAAGCTATTGAGAGTTGGCCGCAACCCAAAACGGTCACACAAGTGAGGAGTTTTCTTGGACTCGTTGGTTTCTATAGGCGTTTTGTGAGAGAGTTTAGCACCATTGCTGCACCTCTCAATGAGCTTACAAAGAAGGATGTGCCTTTTGTTTGGTGTACCGCACAGGAAGAAGCCTTCACGGTATTGAAAGATAAGTTGACACATGCTCCTTTACTTCAACTTCCTGACTTTAATAAGACTTTTGAGCTTGAATGTGATGCTAGTGGAATTGGATTAGGAGGTGTGTTATTACAAGATGGCAAACCTGTTGCATACTTTTCTGAAAAATTGAGTGGGCCTAGTCTGAACTATTCTACTTATGATAAAGAATTATATGCTCTTGTTCGGACTTTAGAGACATGGCAACATTATTTATGGCCCAAAGAATTTGTTATACATTCTGATCATGAATCTTTGAAACATATTAAAAGTCAAGCTAAACTGAATCGTAGACATGCTAAATGGGTTGAATTCATTGAGACTTTCCCTTATGTCATTAAACACAAGAAGGGTAAAGAAAATGTTATTGATGATGCTTTGTCTCGTCGCTATACTATGCTTTCACAACTTGACTTCAAAATATTTGGTTTGGAGACCATCAAAGATCAATATGTGCATGATGCTGATTTTAAAGAAGTAATGCAGAATTGTAAAGAAGGAAGAACATGGAACAAGTTCGTTCTTAATGATGGTTTTGTGTTCCGTGCTAACAAGCTATGCATTCCTGCTAGCTCTGTTCGTCTTTTGTTGTTGCAGGAGGCGCATGGAGGAGGATTAATGGGACACCTTGGCGTGAAGAAGACGGAGGACGTACTTGCTACACATTTCTTTTGGCCAATGGTGAGACGGGATGTTGAGCGTTTTGTTGCTCGCTGCACTACATGTCAAAAAGCTAAGTCACGACTCAATCCTCATGGTTTATATATGCCTTTGCCTGTGCCTAGTGTTCCTTGGGAGGATATATCTATGGACTTTGTTTTAGGTTTACCTCGAACAAAGAAGGGGAGGGATATCATATTTGTTGTCGTGGATAGATTCTCGAAAATGGCACACTTTATACCATGTCATAAAAGCGATGATGCTGTTAATGTTGCTGATTTGTTCTTTTGTGAAATTATTCGCTTGCATGGTGTGCCAAATACTATTGTTTCAGACCGTGATACTAAATTTCTTAGCCACTTTTGGAGATGTTTATGGGCTAAGTTGGGGACTAAACTTCTTTTTAGTACTACTTGTCACCCCCAAACTGATGGACAAACTGAAGTAGTCAATAGAACATTGTCTACAATGCTTAGGGCTGTTTTGAAGAATAATAAGAAAATGTGGGAAGAATGCTTGCCTCATATTGAATTTGCTTATAATCGTTCGTTGCATTCTACTACTAAGATGTGCCCTTTTGAAATTGTGTATGGTTTCCTACCTCCTGCACCCATTGATTTGTTGCCTCTTCCATCTTCGGAGAAGGTTAATTTTGATGCTAAACAACGTGCTGAATTGATCTTAAAAATGCATGAGTTAACTAAGGAAAACATTGAGCGTATGAATGTTAAATATAAACTTGCTGGAGATAAGGGTAGAAAACATGTTGTCTTTGCACCTGGAGATCTTGTTTGGTTACATATGCGTAAGGATAGGTTTCCTAATTTGCGCAAATCAAAGCTAATGCCACGTGCTGATGGTCCATTTAAGGTGTTCGAGAAAATAAATGAAAATGCATATAAACTTGAGCTGCCTACAGATTCTGGGGTTAGTCCCACTTTTAACATTGCAGATTTGAAGCCTTATTTGGGTGAGGAAGATGAGCTTCCGTCGAGGACGACTTCATTTCAAGAAGGGGAGGATGATGACGACATCAATACCATTGTTACACCCAGAGCCCCTACTGTTACATATACTGGACCAATTACTAGAGCTCACGCACGCCAATTAAATTACCAGGTACTTTCATTTCTTGGTAATGATTCTAATGTTCATGAGAATATGATACTGCCTAAATTGGATACATTTGTTTTGCTTACAAATGAAGGGCCAAGCTTGGAGAAGGATGAACATTGGAGCAAGAACACGCATGGAGTTGATGGCATGCGCAAGGGGATCAAGAACGGAGTTACAAGTGATGATTTCAGGACTTTGAAGCCACCATAAAGAGTGCATGAAGCCTTGGACGAAATATACAAGATGCCACTTCATAATATTCGTCCATAGGCTATTCTAGGTGCCGCGTCACCTTATTATTGGGCCAGGCCCATGTAATTTCGAAATACTTAAGTATGGGCTAGTTTTTAGAGTCCGTATGTGTGGGGAAACAAGAGTTAGGGTTGGTTTCGGACCCCACCCTCAAGGGCCACGAAATTCCCTCATCTTCCTCCATATATACAGCCCTTAGGGTGTCGTTTAGACTTTGGGTTTTGTTTAGATTAAAAGTTCGCCATAGATGCAACTTCGCGTACTTCGTTTGTGTTCAACAACTAGACCAAGGCGTCACAGAACCGCACCTTCATTAATAAAGCTTTCCTCTTTTATTCGCAATATCCAGATTGCAATCTCAGTTTCTTGCTTGTTCTTCGTTTGCTCGCAGGAAATAGACCCTCGTGGTCAGGTTGATCGTGCTCCGGCGTGATCAATAACCCCTCGAAAGTTGGTTTAGCGATTGCTAAGGCGCGACGTCTTCGCACGTTCGTAGTCGGATCGTCAAAGTCGACTCCCACAGAAAACGATTGCTATCTCATCGAAACATTGGGATACCTCTGCCTCTATCAGGAAGTATGCATCTGAATGCTCTAGGGACTTCCGCGGTCCTTCCGCTTCTTGTTGTAGCACAACTGATCGATGTCTTTCAGCTTGTAGTTGAGACTCAAGAAACCAAACTGATTCAGACAGTGAGTTTGAATAGCTTGTGCAAGCGGTAGTGGCCAGTAACTCGAACACTAAACCAAGACAGGACTTTGGGGTTGTCTCGCTGTCTTCAAGATAGTCTTCATTAGTTGTTTTATAAGCTTTGTTGGAGACCAACAAGGATGTGTCACTATCCTGAACCTTATCTGCATTACTTCCTTTACCATTGCTTAATAAGGCACTCTTCCCCAATATTCTGTCAGCATTCTAAAAGAAGAAACAAGTAGACACATAACAAGTATATGAAACTCATTTCGGTGAACCAATTCATTAGTAACATGGACAAGATTAAACTACCAAGTCTTCTATTGCCAAGTACTAGAACATAATAAAAGCATCAAACAAACATATATATATGTCCTATGGTCACTGCATTGTCTTGCCAAATCAAATTAGAGACACGGTTCAAATCATATCAGTTCAAGACAAAGCAGCGGTGAAAGAATACAAAGCGTGGGAAACTACACGGCACAACAAGATTTCAGATGGGTACCACGGGTCTACATGTACAACAACACTATTGGCTCTGTTGTGATGCTAGTAATGTGCATGATATGAAATGCAACTGTATACACAATTGAAATCAACAGAGCTATTGATAAGAGCAAAACTGTTAAAGAAACATGCGTGAACATACCTGCTGTGCCATTGAAGTTTCGATTGGATCCTTCAATTTAAAAATAAGTTTGTATGAGTAAATACAGTGATATAAGAGCAAAGCAATCATAGTTAAAAAAGGCACGCCTAAGCGAGCGCTTAAGCGCGCCTAGGCTCTAGGCGTTGGCAAAATGCATTGCTCATAACTACGCATAATCTGTGCGTAACTGCGCACAAGCATGCGCTTTGGTCAGTAAAGCGCAAGGCGGTGGCAAAATGCACAATTAACGTCTAGTGCTTTTTTGAACTATGATAGCAATGGAATCTTAAATTAGAACAGTTGTTCTTCAAATTTAGGCACTTGTTCTACATGAACAGAGTACAGTAAGACGCAACAATATAATACTTAAAAATAGAAAATGAGCTCATAGACCTTACCACATTCTTGGTTCGTGACCAGTACAGAACAAGGCGTTCCCAGTCATCATCCAGTAAATGTGTCTCAGGAAAACGTAAGGGAATTTGATGAGTTTCTTTTCCGGTGAAGTACGTTTTCTTCAGGTAATTCTGATACTGCCACCAAGCATTCTTGAAGATAGCAGAGGTATTAGCACAGGTTACCTCATCCTGAGTTTCCAAATCGGTCCATCTCTATAGAGAAAAATGGGAAAATTTGCTGTATTATAACCATCATGGAGGTAGGATGTATGGGACGAAGAAAATTAATTGCCATGAATAACATTACTTACACATAACTCCTGGACAAACACCTGCAACTGGCATTTTCCTTCATCTTCAGTATAATATTTCCAAGATGGGAAGATACGCACATACGATCTAACAACATCAAATGCGATAGATGCTAAACTACGACTAGCTGGTTGTGCTTCCTCCACAGGAATAGGCGTACTAACTGGTGGAATTGGGGTTCGCCGTGATAGTACTGGCCCTTTGGGTACTGGAGCTGCCTTACTAACTGCTCTTGTTTGGGAGCTCTGTGGTGGAGATGGTGCTGTGTCAACAGGAACTGGGTTACTATCGGCTCGGGTTGTGGTTAGATTGGGTGAAGCTGGTTCTCTGTCCATCGCAGTAGGGGTACAATCTGCGAGAGTTTGGGTTATGTGTGGTATGGCTGGTTCTTGTGCATGTACAACCGGGGTGCTATATCCACCAAGAGGTAGCACTCTTTTATTTGAAGACCGTGTTTTTAGTCCGCTAGATACTGGCATCACCCGCTCCAATTCAAATGGCTGATAAACAGGAAACATAGTTGAATGTACAGACATTGTATGAGAAACAGATGCAATAGATAGTGTGGAAAAAAGAGGGCATGAAATAGTTGACATGTATATTTTTTAACTAAAACGGATAGCATGAGATAATTTCACATATATGATGTCTATCTAAACTGGATAGCATAGCATAACATAATTGAAAGATATGATGAATAACTAAACAGGATCGCATGACATAATTCACCTACATGTTATCTAATTAATCAGGATCGCATCATTTAATTCACATATGTGATTTATATGCTAAACAGAGGGAATTCGGTATGATGTCTGAACTAAGAACATGGTGTTGAATATTGTGTATATGATGTCTAAACTAGTCAATGCAAGACACCGTATGCATGATATGAGTAGTATAATCATGCCAAGTTAGAGCATACACCTCAGTGGAGGAATAGGACTGGTCATCTGTCTCTGAATCCATCTCTGAGGAGCTATCGGGACCCAACAAGAGATCTGCTTCGACAGGTAGCACTGTCTGCTCTGAAGGCCTTGTTTTCACTCCAGATTTTTCCATCTCCCACCCAAATGGTTGATTCACATGAAGAGTAGTTTAATGTACAAACATTGTCGACAAATGGAAATGTAATGAAGAAAAGGATGGGCAAGATATTAGTCAAATATATGATCCCTAGTCAAACAGGATGGCATTGCACATTTCACATATATTATGGCTGGCTAAAAGACATGAGACTGCATAATTCCCATATATGATATAGAAACTAAACAGGTGGCATTACAGAACATGTCTAAACTAAGCAGATGACATATATGATGTCAAAAGTTGGCACTGCAAGGCAACATATGCATGATATGACTAACATCATCATGCCAAGGTAGAGCAAACACCTTGGGGGTTAAATAGGAGTGGTCAGCGGCGTCTGAATCCAACTCAGAATAGATATCTTCCTCTGGATTACAATCTGGAGAGGGGTGGGGAGGGTTTGCCATTGAACCCACCATGGAGCGATGTCTGCATGACATTGTATTGCCGCGCAAAACTCTTCTCTTTTTCTCTACATGTTCAGCATGACTGTGTACAATATCTGACATGCATACGAAAAAAATATGGTGAGATTATGTAAGGAGAGCATGCAGAAATTTTAAGTGATGGTAACAACCAGTGGATCGACATTTTTCCGTTAAACCAAAATAGCCCTAATGGGTCGACGTGAATGTATAGTAATAAGTGATGCAACAAGTGTAGAACCTCTTTGCCGTAGCCGTGTCAACCTCAGCATCATTGGGTTGGTCGCTGAAGCAGTTAAGGCAGATGTGGCTGTCGGACGTGTGGAGGAAGATCTGAGGAATCTATAGACGGCGTCCAGGGCACTGCTCTGTTGTGGTGGATCATTCTGTCGTATGAGCAGCTCGGGTGAGCCGTAAGACATAAAGGCTGAAGCAGCACAAGACAGACATCGTCAATCTCAAGTGGGATTCTAATAGCATCTCCAATAGATGATGTAAAATGGATGTAAAATTAACATCACCAGAAACCACCTGACTACAACAGATGAGGTAAAAACTGTTGACTCGGAACTTAACTGTCGAAACTGAAATTTACTCTGGAATCTGAATGCTACTATCGAAACTGAACGCAATGGTAGCAGAGAGGCACTTAACATGTAGTTTAGGGAGGGCCTGCAGTTCATCTTCAACCTGCACCCCCCTGAGCCACCAGCCACCACCGGCCGAACCACCGGCCCCAGCGCTGCCTCGTTACCCCGGCCAGCCCTCTAGGCCCCCCGCCCCCACCCTGAACCCTATGATAGATAGTGGGGTACCTCTCCGGCGAGTCCCCGTCCCCGCTGCGGGTGGTTCTTCCTTAACTCCGGCGAGCCCCCCCCCAACCCCTGAAAATCGACTGACCCAAAAGTGTGGCTTAATCGGAGCAGAGCAGCAGCACGAGCGTGTGGGAAAGCAGCAGCAGCAGCTGGGCAAGCGAGCGATCGAGCGAGAGCCGGAGCAGCAGCAGTAGATCTGGCTGGTATGGACGCCGCCGCCTAAGGGGCCTCGCACTGGGGGAGAGCCGCCGTGGAGATGTCGCCCGCGGCGCCGGCTTCAAGGCAGCCGCTCCATGGGGGTGTGGGATGGAGCACTGTTGGCGCCGGGAGGCCGAGTTAAGGAGAAGGTGCGATGCGATGCATGTACAACCTCTTTGGTGGAGCCGAGTAGGCCTCGGCTTCGTCCGAGGAGTCAGTGAGGATGCTGCGGTTCCGGTGGAGCAGGTTAAGGCGGCGTTGTGGGGATGGAGTAGCCACGATAGACGAGGCGATCGTCGGAGCAGCTCCTTGGAGGTGGAGGACGGGGCGGCTGAACCGGCGGGACGGCGAGATGGACGACGAATCCTCATCCGGGGAGGTGGACGAGGGACATCGAGCTGTTGCGGTGGACGATGTCGTCGGGGAAGAGGCTCCGGCTGGGCAGCGGTGACGTGGCGGACGGAGGAGGGTGGGGTTTCGCGGCTGTAGCGGAGAGGTTATGGCGGCCTGGGATTTCGAATAGCGAAAAGGGGGCGATGGGAGGGGGTGAAGCATGACATAGGGACGCGCTTGTCCAAAATGTAGGGTGTATTACAAAAGTACCCCCCACCGATTTGAACTAGCGGCCCTTCCGGCTAAGGGTTAGAAGGGGGATTTCGCGTGTCGGGATTTGGCAGTTGGAGGGAGTTTTCCCGCGCGTTGTAATTTCGGGATAGCAAGGCGCGGTTTGTGATGGCGCCAGTTTTGGGAGCACGATATCTGAATTTGCGGGATATAACAAGACGCGGGTTGAATTTTAGGGACAAGCCTAACGTGTATTAATATTGTACTTGTACGTACCAAATCAATTCGCACTTCCCTCAACCAAAAAGAAAACAAAAAAATAAAACTATTCGCACCACACAAAGTGAGAGTCTTGCCCTGTTTTACTATACAAATGCTATTCAAAGCTACTCCCTCCTTCCATCTATATAGGGCCTAATGCGTTTTTTGATGCTAACTTGGACCAAATATTAGAGTAATGATATATGACATGCAACTTACACAAAGCACGCCGTTAAATTTGTCTGTGAAAGGTTCTTTCAATGATATAATTTTCACATTGTGCATGTCATGTACTATTAATCGTGTCAATAGTCAAAGGCGGTCTTAAAAATGTCATTACGCCCTACATAGATGGAAGGAGGGAGTATGAATCCATGTTATGTCCGATTAAATTTTTTTTCTTGCTGTATAATGCATGTAACCTACTCATACCAACATTTTAGTGAATTCCAAATGTCTATACTACCGCTGCAATTCGAACTAAATTTGAATTCATTTCTCTATTTCAATAAGAATCTACAATCATGATTGTTGCCAACTTCAACCATCATAGTTTCCTTGCTATCCGCCATATATAAATCGGACGGCCTATAATGCAGGATGGCAGGCACACCATCATCAACAACTCCGTTTTTTATAAGAGTAGAGATAAATATATTAAATGTAGTATAACATGTTCATAACCAAACCATGTGTATCACCGTTATATATATTCACACATGCGTCGGTTTGAAACACTATGATAAATTCTTCAAATATCCGAATTTGCTTTTTATAATGAAGTATATATGATCTCTATTCGTCTTTTACACCCACACAACCCTCTTATCTTTGTAGCTAGCGCTAATTTTCTCTTGTGCATGCACACGCCCGCATCCCTCTCACCCTCCCTCAGCATTCTCTAGCTCCATCGCGCAAATTCGTCTTTTCACTTTAGGTCGTTCACCCACGGTGTGTGTAGGCACCCCGGCTCCTTCTTTACAGCACACATCGATCGATATGCCTCTCTAGCCAGGTGTGCCTAGCACAAACACAAGCTTCCCCTCTTCTCTTGTCACCGTCCATGCCTCACTCCCACCACTCTTTTCATCGTTCTCGTACTCGCACACTCCTCCCCCCTCGATATAGTATGCCTCTCGTACCACCTCCTACATGCATCCCTCTCTCTCTATCCTTCTCCTCGTGCCTCATTTGCTTCTAAAACACACATGCATGTATACCGATCGATCTCCCAACATATACCTAGATCGACTTTAACTATCCCCCCATCGATCGACGTACCTCACAAGTTATGTCTCTCCTTTCTCTAACAAAGGGCGATTGATCTTCCTATGTAGTTACGTCTGCTTACCACAGCCACATCATCCCCCCTCATCATTCGTGCATGCCTCCTGACCCGCCTCTCACACGCATGTGCATAGACAACAAGCAGCCATCTCCTCTCTTATTGATATTGCAGGCGCGCCCTCCGTTTGTCTAGCAAGCCTATCCCACCATTTGTTAGAAGCAAGTCCACTACCACCCCCTCCAACACTCTGATAGAGGCAAAGGTGTCCCGATCTTTCGATGAGATGATAACTATCGATTTGGTGGAGATGACTTTGACGATCCGACTACAAACGTGCACGACGTTGCGCCTTAGCAATCGCTAAACCAATCTCCTGAGGTTACTGACGATGCCGGAAGCACGATCAGCCTGACCACGAAGGTCTATTCCTGCAAGCAATCGAAGAACGAGCAATAATATGATAAAAGCAATATGAATATTGCGAATATATATGAAGTATTGATAATGGTGGGGATCCGTAAACGGTCTTGGTCTGGTCGTTGGACACAAACGAAGTACACGAAGTTGCAATGGCTAAATTTTAACTAAACAAATCCCAAGGAAATAGCTACTAGGTGGATCTACTTATATAGGAGCAAGGGGTGGCGGCCAAGGAGGTGGGAGGATGTCCCAAGGCAGCCTAAAACCAACCCTAGGTCGTACAAGGCTCATGGGCCCAAGTGGAGGTGATGCAACACCTTTGGACTTGTTGTTTGACTCGGATTCTGCTGCAGCGTCAGATTGTTTCGTCCATATCTCAATGCTCCGGACAAATTTAAAGGTGAATCCAAATGGAGTGTAAAGAGGACGAAATCTACTTTCCAGCAAAAAAATAATCACCCAATTCGGAGTCCGTATGAAAAAGTTCTTGCCGTTTTGAGTCAGGTATGTCTGTGCAGTCCGAATCTGAATCCAGAACGTGAGAGACTTGGACTCTATCTTCTCTTGGCCCAAAAGTGACGTGAAGGGACTTTTTAAACAGCACCTAAACTTCTCTTTTTCCCTTATCTTCATATGTGGATTGTACAAATGTCCCATACACATGCAATTAGACAAAACACAAAAGTGTGTGAAGTATTTTGTTCTGGATAATATAAATAGATTATTGAATAGTTGACACTAGAAATCACCTGACAAATATGCATGTATGCAATATTTTTGGTCGTATCCAAGGTAGTCATGTCCTCATCATCCTCCCCTTCTTGAAAATAAAGCCGTCCTCGGCGTTGCTTTATCTGAAATGTGGCTAACAAAAGAGACAAGGTGTACAGGTTGTATATGTATATGTCATCAATTTTTACTTCCCGTGGAATTTGCACATATGACACATGTATACATGAGTAACTTTCATAGTGAATAAAATATAAAGCCAAAATATTATCACAAGAAGTAGAAGGTATGAAAGTATTGCAACTCAGTTTGCACATATAAGTGAAGCTCTTAATCATATGAAAAGATTGACAATATTCATGATTAAACCATCCTAATATTGGTGAATAAACCTTACTTGCATAAAATTTACATGCTACAACATGCTTAAATAAGCCAACATGCAATAAGTCATTTGACACAGAATCATCCCCAAGATTAGAGGTCATATCAAAATGATTAAACATTGGCACAATTATTTTCAAATGTAGTTGATCCAAATTTGTTTTAGTGTCTGATTCACATGGTTCTTTCACATCAACGGTTAATTCAATGGGTGCACTAAAAATTCTTGATATTGCAGTTGTTTGATCACATGGCAAAGTCAAATCATCAGCATAATCATCTAAAATAGGTGGTGTGATCAATGTAGTGGCTAGAGCATCACATGGTGTATTTAAATCGACAAGGCATTCATCATTCGCATGCGAAGTTAGAAGATCAGTACCTTTGTCATTACCTCGTGTTATCAACTCAGATGATGTTGGAACTCTCGGCAGTGACGGGTCATAATATGGAGCTGATGCAGTGCTCACAACAACGGATGTTGTTGTCATAGTAGGCGCAGTGGTAGAAGGAAGGATCGTCTCAACTCCTTGGATGTGCACCTTATGCTTGTTTGTCTTGTGGGCATCACGCCTCTTTATTTCCTATTCAGCTTTGCAAGCAAGATGAAACAAATGGTCCATAGGATAACATTCTTCATGAATTAGTATCTCCTGAATATCACGGTTTAATCCTCCCCAAAATCTATCCATAAAATCTTCTTCACTTTCCTCTAAAAAGGAATGCAACAAGGTAGTTTGTAAATCATCATAATATTTTCTTACAGTGTCACTACCTTGTTTTAAATGTTGTAGTTTTTTAATCATGCCACGAGAATAATAAACATCGACGAATCTATCTCTCATGACAAGTTTTAAATCATCCCAAGTAGTAGGTACATAATCAGGGTATAACCGACAATGTTCACTCCACCAAATAGTAGCAAAACTAGTGAAACAACCAACCGCAAGCTTAACTTTTTTACGTTCCGAAAAATCATGGGAAGCAAATATAACATTTATTTCGAACTCCCATTCAATATATAAATCAGGCTTAAAACGACCATTAAAAGGTGGCATGGAAACAAAAACCTGATTGTGCGTATTCTTATGCCTTTGCACCTCTTGTGACGGTGGTTGTATTTTCGGAGCTGGTGGCACGTCTCCCACTATTGATGAAGCCCAACTAACTCTGGAACCTGCCATGTTTAGTAGAAATACAAGAAACAAAATCCGAGAATAATGTTCCTATGAACTACTGGGATGTGGTGGTAAAACGCTCACAGTATAGCAAATATCAAAGTCTTACAAGTTCTTACCATGCAGCAAGTGGTGACCGGCAACCAGCGGTGTCAAATAACTATGAAGATTGAGTAAAGCGATTGCCAGGTGAGCGTATGTATACACGGTGTAGAAATATGTGGAGCTTGGAAGGCCAAATATATGGTAGCAAAAGATCAACAATAATCAATTCAGAGATGCAATGTTGAATAAACGCTCAACGACGGTACTGTGCTGGTCCTAAGTTAGACCGGACTAGAGACGCGAGCCTAGAACACTAATGAGGTCACGGGGTAGCACAACTAGCATCAATGAAGTATAGTAAGTAGCTCTGGACAGCAAGATATAAGTGAAGATCACAACGGCAGTAAAGATAATGATGAAAAACAACTGCCAAGCAGGATATACAACAACTCTCTCTCCAACTTTCCTCTTGAAAAGTTTGAGCCAATTTTCTGATAACTTTTTTCAAAAAATGCTACTAACTCAAGCTTTCCAATGCAAAAATAATAACTCAATTCCGAATTGATATGAGGAATCAAAGAATTCTAAAACTGGCCTGAAAAACTAGAATAAGCTATGTCCGCGAACTTCGGAGGGCAAAAAGACCTATTTAGAAGCCGATTTTGAGGTGCCAAATATTGAACTAGCTTCTGCAACTATTTAGATGCGGCTCATCGCTAGCTTTAATTTGAGTACTCGTGGAGCCAAAACGGACTTCGTATAAGGAAGTTATGCCTGTTTGACTCAACAGTGCACAAAACAGAATCCAATCCGAAATCAACTATGAGATTGAGTCTAGATAGATCCAATTTTGTTTTTTTTATTCTTTTTTTCCTCACACTTTTTTTCTTTTCCTTTCTCTCTTTTTTTTCACTGACATTCTTTTTCTCTAACTTTTTTTTCTTTTTTGTTCTCTGTCTTTTTTTTCTCTCCCTCTTTCCAAGACAAACTAGACAAGATGCAGATTGGAGCAAGCGAAGATGTGAACGGCCTCAACTAAGATTGTGACCATAAACTATGGGTAGCACGAGGTGAAAATTGATGGATGGTGTGGTGAACAGCGGAAGGGATAACGATGCAGCAGCGACGTGACTAATGTGAACAGAACTCGAAACTCTAAACGAACTAGACACTAAGACCAGCAACTCGACATGACGATGCAACCGATAATTCAATAATTCAAACAATGAAAAGAAAATTGCAAAGGCTCAAACTGGCTTGGACAAAAGGATGAATAGATCTAACTTTTTTGTGGCTTTTTCTTGGACAATAGGTAAGAAAATAAATCTAATCTAGGGGAAACTGGAAATTCTCACCGAGCAACCTGAAAACTGATACCACTTGATAGAGGCAAAGGTGTCTCGATCTTTCAATGAGATGATAACTATCGATTTGGTGGAGATGACTTTGACGATCCGACTACAAACATGCACGACGTTGCGCCTTAGCAATCGCTAAACCAATCTCCTGAGATTACTGACGATGCCGGAAGCACGATCAGCCTGACCACGAAGGTCTATTCCTGCAAGCAAACGAGCAAGAATATGATAAAAGCAATTTGAATATTGCGAATATATATGAAGTATTGATAATGGTGGGGATCCGTAAATGGTCTTGGTCTAGTCGTTGGACACAAACGAAGTACACGAAGTTGCAATGGCTAAATTTTAACTAAACAAATCCCAAGGAAATAGCTACTAGGTGGATCTACTTATATAGGAGCAAGGGGTGGCAGCCAAGGAGGTGGGAGGACGTCCCAAGGCAGCCTAAAACCAACCCTAGTTCGTACAAGGCTCATGGGCCCAAGTGGAGGTGATGCAACACCTTTGGACTTGTTGTGTTTGACTCGGATTCTGCTGCAGCGTCAGATTGTTTCGTCCATATCTCAATGCTCCGGACGAATTTAAAGGTGAGTCCAAATGGAGTGGAAAGAGGACGAAATCTACTTTCCAACAAGAAAAGAATCACCCAATTCGGAGTCCGTATGAAAAAGTTCTTGCCGTTTTGAGTCAGGTATGTCTGTGCAGTCCGAATCTGAATCCAGAACGTGAGAGACTTGGACTCTATCTTCTCTTGGCCCAAAAGTTACATGAAGGGACTTTTTGAACAGCACCTAAACTTGTCTTTTTACTTTATCTTCATATGTGGATTGTACAAATGTCTGATACACATGCAATTAGACAAAACACAAAAGTGTGTGAAGTATTTTTGTTCTGGATAATATAAATAGATTATTGAATAGTTGACACTAGAAATCACCTGACAAATATGCATGTATGCAATATTTTTGGTCGTATCCAAGGTAGTCATGTCCTCATCACACTCTAGCTCTATCTCTCTCCTAACCTTATTCCTCTCCTGCACATATGCATGGATGCCGATCGATCTCCCTTAATACATGAGGCAGATCGATCTCCTTAATACATGAGGTAGGCCTCTCTCCTGCTCCACACATATACCAGCCATTGTACCGATAGTCGAGCGCTGGAGGTAGGTATCCATGCCACAGAGACAAAATGCAAATGTCCCATCTCACGTTCCAGTAGGCCGGCCACTCTATATCTTTGACGTGGGCACACACAAATTCGATGGCACTCTTTATCGATCACGCGCGCACACACACACATCATCCCTCTCTTCGATTCTATGGACACCTCAAGTCGATGATACCTCCACTCTCTTCTCGTGGATCGCCCCCTCTATATATATGTTATATCCAGGACTCTATTTCACACACAATGCATATGTTACATTTTTTGATTGACCCCCCCCCCCCCCAAAAAAAAACTCTCAAGAACCCACACACTATATATATCTCTCTAGGTTTGTATCTCTCTATCACAACCCCACGTAGGTGGTGTACGTATACAAGAAGAGAATAGGTGCACCGTGCACGTACTCACGCTTCGTGCCCAGCCACACCCGCGCGGGTACACGGTGGAGCTCATTTTCTTTATGAAATGGCAGCCCACGTGCTAATTTGAATGCCTGTAGCGGTTGTTTACCTAGGGAGGTCGTGTACCACGCGTGCACAAAACAAAGTTTGACTTGACGCGTTGCCACGTACACAGAATATAAAATGATTTTTATGGATAAAAAGGTAGTCCGCTCACTATATACAATGGAGCCTGCCTGCCTGGTTTGTCGCTCTTCATAGTATCTCACACAAGGCTGCGGTGCCTCTCTCTCTCACCGTTGGTCACTGATCCGGCCGCATCCCGTCCGCCGGGGGAAAGGGAGTGCAGTGGCCTCTCTCTCTCTCACCGTTGGTGACTGATCCGGCCGCATCCCATCTGCCGGGGGAAAGGGAGGAAGTGCATCGTTTCTCCGTTCGACGGCGCCAAGACAACACGTCCCGATCTGCGATACACGCCGTTCTCTCTGACTAAGCTCCGGTGCAGTAGGGCCTACGCCACCTGCTCGCAGATTCCGCCCGCCGCCGCTCACCTAGTTACATCCCGATGACCTCTAGGTATCCCCTCCAGCCTTGCTCCACTGCCTGTCTTCCCACGTTGCTGCATGTGGATCTTCCATAGTTCTTTGCCCAAAACGTAGCTCGTCCGGCGTACTTTCCTTATTGCATTCTCGTCCTCACACTGTTTTAGACAAACACAACCGTGTTGTTATCTTCCCTTAGGACAAGGAATATGCTTATTTTTTGCCGTCGCATGTGTCGTCAACTGTTATTGGCCAGTAATTGTTTCCTTTCTACCTCTTTTTTGCAAACAGGGCTATCCATTTCACCTTGTTGCTATTGCGACCTTTTGGTGAACTGCACAAATCACTTTTTTTTCTTAAGAGTGTTTTGTGTAGTTGTACTAAAATGTCACACGGGCAACGTCTCTACATTTCAGTGCGACTGCACAAAGGGAGATTGGTTTTGCTCTATCCTCCTCATCCAACTCCGAGCCTAATCTTCTCCAACTAGTTAGTCTTAAGAGAGACTGCAAAGGTGATCGGCTTCTATTTGTGTGTTTATTGTTTCATCAGCAGTCCTCTATTATCGTAATCACACTTAATATCTTTGGAACAGGGACGCTCAGCTCTATTTTAGTGGAACTGCACAAAATGATCGGAATGTTGCATGCTCCAAACAGCTACTTTTTTCCCAACATGCCTTGTTGATTTAGATAGAGCTGGGGGGACGTTGCTGCCAATGAAAGCATGGGTCAATTTTAATTTAACACCTTCTCACAACTCTGTCTTCAATTGTGATGTAATTATTAGCTCTAGTGATGTAGGGTGGAACCCTAGATGGCCGATCTTTCACGAAAGGAGCGAGATCCCTCGAAGAACACGACGAACACGGGGAAGAACAGAGAGAAATCACGAGAGAAACACTCAACCAACAAGAAATAGATCACACATGTGCTAGATCGATGAACACAAAGAGATACACGATGATCCAAGGTCAACAAAGGACGATACAAAGTAACCGGGTTCTTCTCCATATAGGAGGTCTTGATGGGGCCACCCAAGAGGGGGTCTTGAATCCAAGAGGATCTTCTCCGTAGAGGGGCCGCGGTCACTCTCGAAGAGACGATCCGGTATGGATGAGCGAAGCTCTATCTCACATATGAGCTAAACCAACGCTAACCCTAACTAGAGGAAGGGGATGGAGTATATATAGGCTAGTCCACGAAGGGGTAAGTGAGGAGGGGATACATGGGCCTCTGGCCCGTCTCTGCGCGCAGGCAGGCGCCGGATGTCCGGGCTGGGGGCCGGATGTCCGGCCGCTCGCGGGAGGCCGGATGTCCGGGGCACGGGCCGGATGTCCGGGCTGGCGAGGTTGGCCTCGGTGTTCTCTGGATAGGGGGCGCCGGATTTCCGGGGTTGTTCGCCGGATGTCCGGGCGTTGCTAAGGCGCCAGATGTCCGGGCTGGCGCCGGATGTCCGGCCGCTGATGCTTTTGGCCGTCTGTTGGGGCAACTCCTGCGCGTCTACCCAGGTGCCGGATGTCCGGCCTCTGGCCCGGATGTCCGGCCGTTGTAGCTTCAACAGCTCCGTCTTCTTCCGTCGTCGCTTCCAGGCTTCCCTCGCGGATGGTGTAGTTGTTCCTTGGCGCTTGCACTCCTCCTCGACATCCGTGAAGCTCCGACAATACCTATACATGCACACGAGTGGAGTGTCAAGTAGTATGCCATCCTCGAAGGGGTCAAGTGAGCACATGTCAAGGAGATGATTCACCTTTGCGTATGTGAAGTAGATGTCGCACGTGTCACTTGCCAAACGAACTCTTGACATGGTGATGTCCATAGGATGCTCCGCATCATCTCCCCTCCCTTGGGAAAGATCCGACCTCGGATCGAAAACCGAATCACCATGGGAAAGAGATGGCTTCGCCGTGTAGAAGTGGACGTTCACCAAGTATTTGTCATCTTGAAGCTCGAAATGGGCACTCTCCAGTGTCGCACCGTCTTGTGATTCCTTCAAAAGGAGGAAGGACAACAAACACATGGAAAAACAAATGTGGTCAGCGTTAGTGCAAAACCAAGCATTCAAGAGGTGATTCACCAAACAAGTGTCTTCATCATGCAAAGCATATGGTTTGACAAAGGATTGTGACATGGCATGTAAGCATATCAATTGAGCACAAGCAAAGATATCATGGGGACAAGCATGTAAATGGGAGGTAGAGATGCAAATATGTGTGTCAAGAGAATAAGCATCTAGCTCAAGTTCATAGCAAGCATTCACAAATTGCTCAATGAAACGTCTATGGTAGGCATATGAATCATTCACAACACCAAATAAAATGAAGTGTCTAAACACATGGGTCAAGTGCAAGACAATCCAAGCAAAATGTGCATAGGGTGTAGTGAACATAGTGTGGCACTCAACACAATTGAAAGAGAAATTGTTCATCATGTGTGAGGCAATCAAGTCAATCATGTGACAAGCAATGGGACATGACATATGTGAAGCAATGACATTGTTGCAACCAAACATATGAGAGGAGCAAATAATCCAAGAATTGGATGCAACACACAAGGCATATATATCATAATGCATGGAATGGTGAAAATGACAAGTCGAAGCAAGATCTCTAACAAGTGTGCAATCAAGTGATCCAAGATGAACAAAAAGTCTCATGGTGAAAGCAACACAAGTAGTATGATCCATAATATCCATGATCATGGTTTGGGGGTTCTCAAAAGAGAAGGATATCACCGTGAAAGTGTGTCCTTGTGCGTCCTTCACAATGCCGAAGCACAAGCAAGTGTGATGTAGAATCGTCGTGGTAGAAGGTGGTTCGCTCTCAAGAGCTCGAATGGTGAACTCACGTGACGTGGAAGTCGACACAAAGTCCAAGTATCCTACACATGCACATACCAAAATAAAGAACGTATGCGCATTGTAGATAAACACATCATCCATCATGATGGTTCTCTTCTTTTGCACATAACCATTAGAAGCACAAGTGCATGAATAATATGATGCAACAATGGCTATATTCATGGCACGGGGTATATGGTGCAAAGAGGTAAGACAAGCATGCTTCACAAGGAATATGTCAAAATCTCCAATTATATGTGAGAATGCTATGGGGGCAAACTCATTATCAAGACTAAGGGCATTGTTGCACTCAATACATGGCAAATCATCTAGCATGAGGGAGGCAACACATGGAGATAAATGACAATAAGGAATAACAATCATGTGCAAAGCATGGTAATGGTTGTCATCAACCGCATGAAAGGAGCAAGTATGAATTATTGGTAATGCAACAAGGCAAGCAAGCATAGTAATCAAGTCATGCAATATAGTGGAGCAAAAATGCAACACACTAGAGTAAATCATGGCAAACATGTCATGTGAGCGAATAATAGACATAGGCAATGTACATGACATATCGCAAGCACGAACACAAATCAAGATCATAGTATCATCATAGGCATGGGGCACAAAGCAATCATGGCAATAACAAACAATATCTCCACCACGCTTGCAAATACACATACAAGTACTAGAATCAATCATCATGTGTAATGCAAAGCATGGGTCACAAATGCATGGCAAAGGCATATGAATAAGCATATCATGCAAAGTGAACATGGCAAGATGGGCAAAGGATATATAATGGACAACAACCCATAACCATGTGAGGGCCATGTAAAAGAAATGCGCGAAGTGTTTGCGCGAAGTGAGCGGTGGGAAAGGCAATCCATAGGATCCCAAATCATCATTGCTCTCTAGAGCTCGTTTTGTCAACTCGTGGGATTGCGAGGTTGACAAGTATTCATGGGTACCTACACAAAAGAGACACAAACCAAAGAAATTGTGCGCGTGGTAAATGTACACATCATCCATCATGATGTGCATGTGCATGTGTGAGTTAGCACAAGATAAGCATCGCTCAAAGAAATTTGATGCATGGTATAAGAACATGTCATCCATCATGAAAGAATAGTTATTGTGTATGACACGATGTGGATGCAAATTGAGCATAGAAGCATATGGCACATCAATAGCATGTTTATTCATGGGAAGCATATTGTGCACACAAGTATTGGGATCATGCAATGGATAGGATGAATCAAAATCTCCTAAAATGTATGAGGAAACTATGGGGGTCTCCTCATGAGCAATAGCGGGGATATCATATGGAGAAAATGGACAACATCCAAAACAATGCGTATCTGAAGCTAGGTATTCATGGCATGGCATATGAGATAAATGATGCAAAGGGAGCATATCAATATCATCACAAGAAAAACAAATGCCAATAACCATGGGCTGGTCATCTATGCCATAAGTGCAAATTGGGTTTATTTTAATGGCATATGCATAGTCACTATGAAGAGATTGAAAATATGACATATGATTGATCTCATGCATAGCATATGACAAGTCAAGCGGATTGTCAAACATGATGTGACCTAAAGAATTGTCACAAGAAATCCTATGTAACATGGCATCACAACCAATAGACTCCACATGACAATCATCAAACTCATCATAAATGGGTAAATCATTGCATGGGGAAATCATACTAGAATGAAGCATGGTAATAGGTTGATCAACATCATGCAACCAATCAATGTCAAGAATGTCCACTAGTGGGACTAGAGCATCACCTTCACCTATGTTACCTTGTTCATACCACTCAAGTGGTGTAGGTGAGGTGGGAAAGACCAAATGGTGGTCATCTTTATCTTGATGGAACCATGTGGGGGGTTCATCATATTCCACCATGGCCATCATCTTGTCCAAAGGAAGGACGTAGTCGTCGCGAATCGGCGCGTCATCATATATGGGACCTAGCACCAAATGAGAAGACACAATAGAGGTAGAGGTTAAGTCATTAGAAATCGAAGTGGCCTCACTCTCTCTTTGTGGTGGTTCACTCACTCCCTCAAGGTAGGTGCACTCAAAGTCACATATGGTGGAGTCACTCATCTCACTCAAGTGGTGGGGGTTGTGGCTCTCCTCACATGGGAATTGGGGCATCTCATCACATATGGGGCTAGTGGTGAAGTCACTCTCACTCTCAATATGGTGGCACAAGTCACTCAAGTCATCATACGTCGCCGTGGTCAAAGGCAAAATCCCATGCTCAACCATCTGTCACCATCGCCATAGATGAAGGCCGAAGATGGCACATCATCACTCTTGCCTCCTAAGATGGAAGCATCATCCTTGCTCGTCACCAAGTCGCTCGCCTCCAAAGCTTGGTCCTTGAAGGTCTCCGTAGTCGTACTCGTCGCCGCACCATCTTGAAAAAGTGTTGTGAAGGACTCGGTATCATCGATACCACAAAGAGGGATGGCGGTGAAGTCGAACTTGGGAGCATCGTCTTGGAGCTCATCGGGCTTGGACATCTTGGTGGTACTAGCCTCACGCTCGTCGTCTTTGAGTTTGGTCTTCGAGAAGTGTGCTTCGGGTGGAGAAGCCTTGGCCTTCATAAGTTCTTGTTCCGCCTTGAGAGCACCAATGTAGTTGTCTTCGAGGGACTTGTAGTTCTCGAGGAATATAGTCTTGGAGATATCGTTGTTCAATCATGTCGGTGTACTAAAGTAGGGGTACCCTAGTATCCCGAACTTGTGCACGGGCAGTTGCAGCACCCCGCGGCAAGGCCTGCCAGGTGATCGCCAAGGCTCTCTATGGTTCCTTTGGAGCCATTCGAGAACAAAGTATTTAAGCCAAGGAGACAAGTCCCCAGCAAGAGGAGCTTGCCGGGAAGGCCACTCGAGGCACAAGACCCCGGCAAGAGGAGCTTGCCGGGAAGGCCAACCAGAGCATCTCAAAGAACTTGCCGCGACGCGCCACGCATCCCGGCAGGACTCGGCGAGCGACAAGCTCCCGAACGCGGCAAGACAACGGCCGCGGCAAGGCACTTGCCGCGGCGGGCAACCACTCTGTACCTGCGCTCCAGCTCACCCACCTACGTGTCGCTCCGGAACCCTTCCTGGCGTACGTGGTGGGAGGCTGTGCAGCCGGGGGTACACTGTGGCATGCGGCGCTGACAAGATCGCCATCATGGCGAGCGGAGGCGCCCCTGACAGTCCCTTTTCTGCACCGTCAGGGCAACGTAGATAGGCATTTAATGCCTTTGTCCCCTGCCGTCAGGGTTAGGTATGATACACTATGTAGGTAGCTGTACCTACCACAGCATATTTCCATTTTTGCCCTTACCTACGTTGCCACCTGTTGGAGACCCCTTGAACATATAAAAGGAGGCCCATGCACAACGTAGAGGGGGATCGGTCCCTGGAGAGCGATCTCGGAGAGGACAAACAGAAGAACGCTCGGTCTCGTTAGCTGCTTGAGTGTACTGTAGCACTCAGCGCTCTCGAGCAAGAACTCAATACAATCCACAAAGCAGCAGTAGGAGTGTTATCTCTCCGGAGAGCTCCGAAACTGGGTAAAAAAACCCGTGTGCTTCGCCTCGATCCGCTCTTCGCGCGACCTCCGCCCCCCGCCGAACCGAGAAGGGGCTCCGTCCCCATAGGTGCTCGGGGAGCCAGAGAACCCCGGCATCTTTGGCGCGCCAGGTAGGGGGCGTCGAGGTTGTGTGAACCAGATCCGACATTCACGCGAGCTAAATCTTCATCGACTTCATCGACATGCAGCCGAAGAAGAAGGCTTCGGAGGCGGCTGCGTCGTCCGCGTCGAATCCACCGCCGCCGGAGCAAACGACCGGTGGGGAAGACGCCGGCGGAAGAACGGGCATCGACGAGGGTGCCCATGGTGCCACCAAGTGCAAGGACAAGGCTGCGCTGCCCGTCGGGGGCGTAGCCGGCTCCCACGACGACCGGGCGTCCGTAGGCGCACCGCGCCCATCTCAAGAGGCGCAGGACCGGCAGCGTCGTGGTACTCATGGTACCATACACTCGCTGTACCCAAATCGAGCTGGCGGATCCCGGGATGCTCAAGGCCAACATGCACGCCAACGTGCTGGCGCAAGCGAGGCACAGTCGCCTGGACAGAATACTGCTCCTTCTAACATCGTTGGAAGTCCGAGCATATCCCGCTCCTCGCACCGTTCGCCACCGCTACCCGCCACTCCAGCAGAAGCTTTGGCACGAGATCAACTACTCCTAGACTTCCCTCCAACGCCAGACAAGATCGACGACTGGAGGGCCACCATTCAGAGTCTCATCGGCTTCTCCAACGGCGACACTCCACGGCCGGCGACCACATCGCAGCCGTGGCAGGCCAGCCAAGTGCGAGCCGATGGCGACAAAACCGGTGGGGGTGCAACCACCGTGCACTCTCCGCCCCAAAGGCCAAGATCGCCGACTCGCCGGGTCCGCCACGACAGCGACTCCACTGCTTCATCAGATCCGCGAACTCGTTGCGATCAGCACCACGTTCTTCACGAACGGTAGCAAGAAGACGCTCGTACCCGCATCGAGCGCCGAAGAGAAACGTGGCATCAATCAGACCGACGCGCTGGCCCCACTGTCGACATGGAAGCGCCAGGGGAACCAGGCGACCTGCCGTACGCGGTAGGTTGCCCTGCGTTTACTCGTGAGCTGCGGCAAGTCAAGTGGCCCAGCACGAAGAATTTCAAGCCAGACGTACCAGAGAAGTACGACGGCAGGCTGCATCCGTTGGAGTTCCTCAGCATCTACACCATCACGGTGCAGGCTGCTGGGGGGCGAGACGACAAGATCCTTGCCAACTACTTCCCTCTGGTGCTCAAGCCCAACGTCAGGTCCTGGCTCATGCACTTGCTGGAAAACTCCATATCTTCCTGGGCAGACCTATGCCATCAGTTTGTCGGCGCCTTTACAGGCGGCCACAAACCTCATGGCCAGGAGAGTGATCTTCACCTGCTTGCCCAGAAGGAAGGGGAGCCTCTGCGCAAGTACATCCAGAGATTCAGCCAAGTGTAACGCAACATCCCAAACGTCCACCCTGCCGCGGTCATCAGTGCGTTCCACCAGAACGTGCGTAACCGCAGGATGCGGGAGGAGATGGCGATGTGCAAGATCAAAGACGTTAGTGAGCTGTATGCCCTGGCCGACAGATGTGCACGTGCTGAGGAAGGGAGGAAACTCCCCGGAGAAAATACAGGAACAGGAGGATCTGACAGCGATAATGCCGCTCCGGCAAGCAAAAACCGGCGGCGGAACAATAGCAAGAGGAAAGGCAAAGACGTGCTAGTTGTCGAGCAGTCCGGCAACGAAGGTGGCGCCAAGACAGCCAAGACTGGTAGCTCCGGCAAGGAGGTTGCCGCATGCGCCAACTGCCAGGCTGTGGCGGCCGCCGACAAGCAGGACGGCACCAACAAGCAGTACTGCAAGATTCACCGCACCAAAGGCCATGACCTCCAGAGCTGCAAGAAGGTCGAGCAGCTCGTTGAGCTGCAAAAGGCCGAATACGAGCGACGCGACAAGGAGAAGGCCCAAGGAGGTGCTGGAGGATCCGGTATGAAGCGCATGGGCCGGGGGGGACGCCGCGGCAAAGCTAAGCAGCGGCAAGGCGACAGACCTCCCCGCGGCCGCGACAAGGATGAAGATGACGACGACGACGAAGACATGGATGATGCCGAGACCAGCGAGCAGGAGTTCCAAAAAGCCACAAAAGTTTTGTGCGTTGACGGCGGTGCTTCTCTGCATACTTCACACCACCAACTCAAGCAGTGGGTGCGGGAAGTCAATGCAGCAGAACCACCCGTTGAGTCACGCAAGCTTCTGAAATGGTCCACCACGCCTATCATCTTTGATATTGAGGACCACCCTGATCGCACAACTGCTGTCGGGTGTTTGCCGATGTTGGTCTCACCAACTATCCGCAACCTCAAGGTCACTAAGATGCTAGTTGACGGCGGGGCCGGGTTGAACCTGATCTCCTCCGCTGTGATCCGGAGACTCCAAGTCCCTGACAGCGAGCTCAAAGAGACCGACACGTTCCAAGGAATCAACCCGGGAAGGAGCAAGCCGAAGGGGAAGATCACGCTGCCGGTGACATTTGGGAGCGAGCTGAACTTCAGGACTGAGAGGATCACTTTCGATGTTGCCGATTTTCCATTGCCTTACAATGGAATTCTCGGCCGTCCAGCGCTCGCCAAGTTCATGGCGGCCTCTCACTACGCGTACAACATGTTGAAGATGCCAGGCCCGATAAGTGTCATCTCTGTACATGGCGACAAGAAAGACGCTCTTATCTATGCCGACAAGATCTACCGGGAAGCAGCAGCCGCCGCAGATCGCGAGACACTTGCCGCTGAAGCTCCTGGGGGGAAGAAGAAGACCAAGTCCGGCAAGAGCTCTGATGCCCACTCCGGCAAGCGCACCTCTTCGGAGTGCTGCGCTACCGTCGAGGACGCACCATCGAGCTCCACCGGCAAGTGTAAGAAGACGATGGCAGCTCCGCCAGCAACCAAGAAGGTGCCCGCCAAGGAGGACGGCACTGGTGGTACCTTCACCATCAGTGCCACTCTCGACCCTAAATAGGAAAACGCGCTCGTTGCTTTCCTGCGGGCGAATGTCGATGTGTTTGCGTGGCAACCGTCTGACATCCCCGGCGTTCCCAGGAAAGTAATCGAGCACCACCTTCCCGTCTCTCCTCATGCGCGGCCCGTCAAGCAGAGAGTCAGGAAACAAGCAGTGGAGCGCCAAGAATTCATCGCCGAAGAGATCAAGAAGTTGGAAGCAGCAGGCCTCGTCAGTGGAGTGCTCCATCCCACGTGGTTGGCCAATCCTGTAGTCATGCGCAAGGCAAACGGGAAATGGAGACTTTGCATCGACTTCACCGATGTCAACAAAGCTTGTCCCAAAGACCCGTTTCCCTTTCCGCGCATTGACCAGATTGTCGACTCCACAACCGGATGCGACTTGCTTTCATTTCTTGACGCCTACTCAGGATATCATCAGATCTTCATGGCAGAAGAGGATGAGGAGAAAACCGCGTTCATCACTCCATGTGGCACGTACTGTTTCGTACGAATGCCTTTCGGTTTGAAGAATGCTGGTTCAACATTCGCAAGGGTAGTCCATACTACTTCTGAGCCACAAATACACAGAAATGTGGAAGCCTACATGGACGACATAGTGGTCAAGAGCAGGGACAAAGCAACTCTGATTCAAGATCTAGAAGAGACTTTTGCAAATCTACGCAAGATCAGCCTCAAGCTCAACCCCGAGAAGTGCGTGTTTGGAGTCCCGTCCGGCAAGCTTCTCGGATTCTTCGTGTCTCAGAGGGGAATTGTAGCCAATCCCGACAAGATCAAGGCCATTGAGCAGATCAAAGCACCGAAGCGCGTCAAGGATGTACGAAAACTTGCCGGCTGCGTGGCGGCTCTCAGCAGGTTTATCTCTAAGTCTGCTGAGCGCGCCCTGCAGTTTTTCAAAATCTTGAAAAAGGCAGGTCCAATGAAATGGACTCCGGAAGCGGAGGCTGCACTGCAGGACTTGAAGAGATACCTGTCCTCCACTCCAATACTTGTCGCACCTAAACCACAAGAGAAGTTGCTGCTCTATCTGGCGGCAACCAATCAAGTGGTTAGTGTTGCGTTAGTAGCGGAGAGAGAGGCAGATGATGAGCCAGCAACCACGGCAAGCACATCCAGTGACAAGCAGGGGGCTTCCCCGACAAGCTCTGGTCCCGACGAAGATGGATCTGCGCAGATGTGCGAAGGGATACAGAAGAAGAAAACGGTGCAGCGCCCAGTCTACTTTGTCAGTTCCCTTCTACAGGGGGCTAGGTCAAGGTACTCTGGTGTGCAGAAGTTGCTTTTCGGGCTTCTCATGGCCTCGAGAAAGCTGCGCCATTACTTCCAAGCACATGAGATCACAGTTGTCACTCGCTTTCCGCTGAAGAGGATACTGCAGAATCCAGAAGCAACAGGCAGGATTGTTGAGTGGGCACTGGAACTGTCAAGCTTTGGCCTCAAGTTTGAGAGCACTTCAACTATCCAGAGCAGAGCATCGGCAGAATTCATAGCAGAGTGGACGCCAACACCAGACGAAGAAATTCCAGAGACGAGCATCCCCATCAAGGAAGCAAACAAAGAGTGGTTGATGTACTTTGATGGTGCGTTCTCGCTGCAAGGCACCGGTGCTGGCGTGCTGTTTGTCGCACCCACCGGAGAGCACCTCAAGTACGTGGTCCAGATGCACTTTCCCAAGGAGCAAGCAACAAATAATACTGCTGAGTATGAAGGATTGCTCGCCGGTCTCAGTATCGCGGCAGACCTTGGGATCAAGCAACTCATTGTCAGGGGTGACTCACAGCTTGTCGTCCGCCAAGTGAACAAGAATTATCAGAGTCCATTGATGGAAGCTTACGTTGATGAAGTGAGGAAGCTGGAAGAGCGCTTTGTTGGCCTACAGATGGAACATGTTCCAAGAGCTCAGAACGACATCGCTGATGGCCTGTCAAAGTGCGCGGCACTTAAGTTACCTGTGGAACCAGGGATCTTTGTGCTCAAGCTGACTCAACCATCCGTGACGCCATCAACTGGACAGAGCAAGAAGAGGAAGTTGATTTCTGGTAACTATCTTCCGGCAGTGCTTCCCGAAGCCGCCGCCAAGAAGGTCCCCAAGATCAACGCCAAGAGTGCTGAGGAGCAGTCTGCTCCGACAAGCCCCAGGGTTTGTTTCGTTGTAGCAGACGCTCCCGACAAGTTTCGCTCCGGCAAGCTTGCCGGGGATCATCAAGCTCCGGCTGAACCGCAGGTTCTCGCCGTAGAAGCGGATGTTCCCGCAGGAGCAGATATGCCTTTAGTCCTTGTTGTCGAGCCACAGGCTCCAGCATGGGCACAGTCGATCGTCCGTTTCCTCTAGTCAGGAGAACTTCCCGATGAGCCAGAAGAAGCAGAAAGAGTAGCCCGGCAGTCAAGTATGTACCAGTTCGTAGACAACGCACTGTACAGAAGAAGACTCAACAGTGTGAAATTGAAGTGTATTCCCCGGGAAGATGGACAGAGGCTGTTGGCAGAGATACATGGAGGCATTTGTGGTCACCACATTGGCGCAAGAGCGCTTGCCGGCAAAGCTTTCCGACAAGGCTTCTTTTGGCCGACAGCCCTCCAGGATGCAACTGCACAAGTAACCAAGTGTGAAGCGTGCCAGTTCCATTCCAAGCAGATACACCAGCCAACTCAAGCTCTCCAGACGATCCCTTTATCCTGGCCATTTTCGGTCTGGGGGCTCGACATCCTCGGCCCCTTCCCCCGAGCAGTCGGGGGCTTTGAGTACTTGTACGTCGCAGTCGACAAGTTCACAAAGTGGCCGGAAGTGGAACCAATGAAGAAGGTGACAGCACAGTCAGTAGTCAAGTTCTTCAGGTCGATTGTTTGCCACTTCGGAATCCCTAACAGGATCATCACCGACAACGGTACACAATTCACGAGTCATACCTTCATGCAGTACGTCCAAGACCTTGGCGCCATGGTCTGCTTCGCTTCTGTTGCTCACCCCAGGAGCAACGGTCAAGCAGAGAGGGCAAATGCTGAAGTGCTGCGCGGACTCAAGACCCGGACTTTCGACAGGCTGCACAAGTGCGGAAGAAACTGGATCGAGGAGCTGTCGGTGGTTCTTTGGTCGATCAGGACGACGCCAAATCGAGCCGCCGGCCAGACACCTTTCGCTCTAGTCTATGGAGCAGAGGCAATTATCCCCATGGAACTCGTATACGGGTCACCTCGAGTGCTCGCTTATGATGAGCTTGAGCAAGAGTAGCTGCGACAAGATGACGTGCTGCTCCTTGAGGAAGACCGTCTTCAGGCTGCTGTACGAGCTGCTCGATACCAGCAAGCTTTGCGCCGCTACCATAGCCGCAAAGTTAAAGCCAGAAATCTCGAGGAAGGCGACCTTGTTCTTCGGCGCGTTCATTCCGCCAAGAATTCCAACAAGTTGACGCCGAAGTGGGAAGGCCCTTACCGGGTGAAACGAGTCACTAGGCCTGGCACTGTCCGCCTTGAGACCGAGGATGGCTTTTCGGTGAGCAACTCCTGGAACATCGAGCATCTTCGTAAGTTTTACCCGTAAGGCGCGGTTGTCGGACCCTGTCCGGCAACCACCATTTTGTACAAGTCTTGCCGCTGTTGCATGTAATCCTTTGTACAAAGCCAGGCGCAGACCCTGAGCGAAGATAAAGCGCTGGCGCCCTGAGTTTTAGCATGCATGCTGAGTCGAGTCTCGTCCTTGGTTAGGGATTGACAGTGCTTAGTAGCGGCTAACCCCTAACTTAGAGGTCGAGTGTGCGTCCTTTTGTCGTTCTTTCGTTTCCCTTGGTTCGCAGGACTCGCGCACCCTGACCGGACCACTTAAGGACGAAAAGAAGAAGACGGACGGACCAACACCCGGACCCCGGCAAGCCAGTGTTGCCGGGGGCTGCAACACCCCGGTAAGCCAGCGTTGCCGGGGGCCGCAAGTGCAAAGATTTGCCCACGGCGAACCGAAGTCGCCGGGGGCTGCGATCTCAGATAAGTTTTTCATCCCTTATCATGTATTCTCTTACGGGATGGGGTATGCGAAACCTCGTTTCTTCCTAAAATCTATCGTGCTCCCTTAACTCTAGGCCCTCGGGCTCGTTCCCGGAGCCAGATTTGGTCGTAGTCGCGGCAGCAAAGGAACGAAGCGAGGAGCCTGAACCCGCCCCCTCCCTGCCTCCGCCAAAGGCGTGAGAAAGGTCGAGCGGCGCAGGGAGAAGGCAGGGCCTGCTGCCGGGAAAGGAAGTGTCTATCTTAAAGATATAAAGGATTCGCTCCTTGACGTGGGTTCCACCCACGAGACAAGTGACCCGGCAAGCATCCCCTTTTCATTAAAGAGCATTCCACTCAGGTACAGTTCATGAGAGGATGAAAAACATGAATAATGGGATTACAAGCTTTAAATGCAACTAAGGCCCGAGGGCTTACAAATTAAAAAGAGATAAGGTGCCCGTAATCCCTCTCTTGTCCCTCTCTTCAGGAGGCAGGTCAAGGAGGCGAAAAGGTCAAAAGGGGCGCCTAGACGAGCTACGGGTGGCAGAAGACACCAAGAGAACGTCTCGGCGGCATGGTGATGGCGGCGCCGGAGGCAGAGCTCGAAGACGAGGCGGCAGGACGTCAGCACGCTGTCGAGGGTGTCGTGCCCTCATACTCCGAGTTGACGGCCTTGCCGCCTGCCCTCTTCCTCTTTCGCAGCCTCCCTACGCCAGCCGCCCAAGAAGACGGCCTCAAGAAGCTCCAGGAGCCAGCGACGCGGATGATGGGGTCGCCGGTGCCACGCGGAGCGGCACCCGACACCTAGTCGGACCCGTCATCCTGCCGCCCGCCACCCTCGTCGTCGCTGTCGCTGTCCTCCTCGTCACTCCCGCCCGAGGAGGAGCCTTCGCTATCGGAGGAGCTCTCCACGCAGCACCGTGCCCGAGTCCCGAAGCACCCGAAGACCTTGACGGAAAGGAGACCGCCCTCCGTCAGCTTAAAATGGAGGGTGAACCCCGCCGTCAAGCTATGGATGCGGGTGAACGTCTTCCACCCTCGACCAAGATACATCACATTAGTGGCCGGGAAATCAACGTGGACTCGCGTACCGCTGATTCCATAACCCCTCATGTGCAACCTCAATGTCTCGGGCGGATCCAACTCCATCTCACTCGCAAACGGAGTCGGGAGACGAAGGCGACGACGAGGCGGCCGACGCAGCCTGATGAAGAACTCGCAAGGGTCGTCCCCGATATGATCCGCCACGGGGAGAGGATCTGCTGGCGGAGGCAAGGCCGGCGGACTACCTCGCCCACCTCTTCCCCGACCGCCTCGGCCTCGCCCTCGACCTCGCCCGCGGCCTCGTCCCCTCCCTCTTCCCCTTGCAGCTGGCTCTGCCACCACGGGTGCGGGGGGAGGAGGGACGCGTTGCCTAGCGGCAACCCTCATCGCCACCGTCGAAGGACCAGGGTTCCCTTTCTCCATGGCGAATGAGAGAGAGGGGAGCAGAAGCTGAAGAAAGGAGGAGATGAGAGAATGCGGGTTTCCGTCCCCCCTATCCCGCTCCTTATAAAGGAGCAGGGTGGGGGCTCGGCCGCCCCGCTCAGCCAATCAAGACACAGAAGGCGCAGGGAACTGGGCCCGACCCGCTGCCTCGACCCGTGACGGCCCGGTTTCCCGCCTCCACCGTTCGCCACTCCAAGCGCATGGAGGCCGCGTGGCAGGAGTGCAGAGTTGAGGCGACGGATGAGGCGACCTCTCCCCACCCCGTGATCGTGGGGGGTGGACGCCTTGAAGACCACGCCTCCACGCCTCCACGCCTCCCTCCGTTTATGAGGAAGATACAAACCCCCAGGAGGCGGGCGTTTCATTCTTTCCGAATAAAGGAACCACCCACGACCTCTCCCACGACGCCGCAATCGACGTGTGCCGTTCGGGGAGGGCACGGTGGATACGGAGCAAGGTGCGACGTGACCCAGGCCGCGCGTGCCCTGTTTTGGGCCTGGCCCAACAGCGCTCGGCACCGTGTGTGGCCTAGGCCCGGGGGCTCCTGTCGGTGTACTAAAGTAGGGGTACCCTAGTATCCCGAACTTGTGCACGGGCAGTCGCAGCACCCCGCGGCAAGGCCTGCCAGGTGATCGCCAAGGCTCTCTATGGTTCCTTTGGAGCCATTCGAGAACAAAGTATTTAAGCCAAGGAGACAAGTCCCCGGCAAGAGGAGCTCGCCGGGAAGGCCACCCGAGGCACAAGACCCCGGCAAGACTCAAAGAACTTGCCGCGACGCGCCACGCGTCCCGGCAGGACTCGGCGAGCGACAAGCTCCCGGACGCGGCAAGACAACGGCCGCGGCAAGGCACTTGCCGCGGCGGGCAACCACTCTGTACCTGTGCTCCAGCTCACCCACCTACGTGTCGCTCCGGGACCCTTCCTGGCGTACGTGGCGGGAGGCTGTGCAGCCGGGGGTACACTGTGGCATGCGGCGCTGACAAGATCGCCATCGTGGCGAGCGGAGGCGCCCCTGACGGTCCCTTTTCTGCACCGTCAGGGCAACGTAGATAGGCATTTATTGCCTTTGTCCCCTGCCGTCAGGGTTAGGTATGATCCACTATGTAGGTAGCTGTACCTACCACAGCATATTTCCATTTTTGCCCTTACCTATGTTGCCACCTGTTGGAGACCCCTTGAACATATAAAAGGAGGCCCATGCACAACGTAGAGGGGGATCGGTCCCTGGAGAGCGATCTCGGAGAGGACAAACAGAAGAACGCTCAGTCTCGTTAGCTGCTTGAGTGTACTGTAACACTCAGCGCTCCCGAGCAAGAACTCAATACAATCCACAAAGCAGCAGTAGGAGTGTTATCTCTCCGGAGAGCTCCGAAGCTGGGTAAAAAAACCCCGTGTGCTTCGCCTCGATCAGCTCTTCGCGCGACCTCCGCCCCCCGCCGAACCGAGAAGGGGCTCCGTCCCCAGAGGTGCTCGGGGAGCCAGAGAACCCCGGCAAATCCTATCATGAAGTGGAACTTCATTGACATGGGGTCGTCCACGCCAGCTCGTCGCAAGGCTTTCTTCATCTCCTTGAAGTACTCGTCGATGGACTTGGATCCTTGGATGGTGTTCTCCAATTGGCGTAGAAGTTGTTACGTGTAGGTTGGAGGCACGAACTCTCGCCGCAAAGCTCTCTTCGTCTTGGGCCAACTCATGTCGTAGCTCTCCGAAGGTGTGTGAAACCACCATGTCGAGGCATAGTCGTGGAAGTTTCTTGTGACGCACTTCACTTGATCTTCGGGAGGAACTTGATGTAGCTTGAGGTAGTCGTCCATCAAACGCTCCCACTTGAGATACTCCTCGGGTTCTAGAGTCCCATAGAAAGGAATCTCGTGGTCGGTGTCGAGGTCGTAGTAGCTCGTGGAGGTCGCGGACTTGAGCTTGGGGAGCTTCTCTTGAGCGTAGTCTTGAGGTGCTTGTTGGCGAAGATGCCGTATATCCGAAGGTGAAGATGCCTTGAAGTCACTTGGCGAAGATGCCAAGGGAGATGGTGAAGTCGTTGAGCGGTTGTTGGTGTTGAGATCTTGACCTTCACGTTCTTGTTGGTGATGGTGTCGATGCCGATGTGATCTTGCCAGAGATGGTACTCAGAAGCATGTGCTCTTGAGCGTCTTCTGGAAGATGAGGAAGATCGCTTGTAGGACTTGATGAGGGCTTTGATCTCCTCCATTTGAGCGTTCATCTTGGCGTCGTTGGAGTTGTTCGTGGCATCGAACTCGTTGCTGTTGTTGTAGACCGAGGGTGAAATGCCTTGCCTATCCATCACAAGACTCGAGAAAATATGAATGGAGAAAGAGAATAACTATACCAAATGTACCTTGACCGATGTTGAAGATGGATCAATGATCACTCAATGTGTAACAAGGAAATACCACAATTGGTACCAATTCTTGTCGGTTTCTCACACCTACACAAATAAGGCTTATGGTGGAGCTCGGTGAGGATAGTGGCACAAAAATTTGATGCAAAATGTTAGCAAGAGTCAATAATGTTGAAAGAGATTCACAAATTCGCAAGTGAAACAAGTAGACCAATAGCAATATGTGGCACACGGAAACACACACACGGATAGATAAATGGGGTCGTGCAACCAAGGAATGAGCACAAAATGTGGAGTCCACGGAAAACGCTCGTGTTGCACAACTCAAGAGAGACGCTAGCACGATTTCTCTATAGGCGGATACGACACTTGTGCACAACCTATGATATGCAAAATGGATAAACTTCTATCCCAAGTATGCTATATATGTATGGTTCCCGGTGTTTCTCTCAAGATGATCCAAGATGATCGGATATGACAATCTTATGTGCAATGTGGTATGATGTTATGGCTATTGCTTACAAGCTTCTTTGCTCTCTCTCTCTCTTTTGCTTAAAAGCTTATTCTCTTTTTTTGTATGTATGGCCACTTCATGAAATGCACAAACCAAGATAGCAGTTGTGTATATGCGGGAACAATCTTTGTGACACAAGAGATGATATGATACCAATATGATGTGGTATGTATGCAATGGATGGTGTAGATCACTAATGTGCACAAGTAACATGGCCGGCAATACTCAAATGGCTAGTCTCGATAGGCAAGTGACGCAAAATGGGCTAGGGGTTAACAATGCAATGTGCAAGGGAATATACAATGGAGGGATACCAAGATATCAAGATGATATGGAGGTTACCATCCGAGGCGATGATGAGTGGCGGTGTTCTTGATGGAGATACCAAGATGATGGAGACTCGTCCCTAAGTAGCCGAAACACCTTAGGAAACGGAAAAACCGCGAACTCAAAATCTCAAATGTCAAATGTCAAATGATGGTTGCGGGATGCGGTGGTGGTTTTGCGGAAGCTCAATGGGATTGCAAGAGTGCAATGATGGGTTGTGAGACGCAATGCGGAAGTCGAGGGTAAGGTGGTGAACTATACATGGTGTGGGAGTTGGAAGCACGGTCCCTAAGTAGCCGAAACACCTTAGGAGACACAACTCACAACACAAACAAAATTGGGTTAAGTTGGGTTGGCAGGAGTGTATGGTGGGTAAGCCTATGCGAAAGTTATGGTGGTGGTTGATGAAGAAACAATCGTCCCTAAGTAGCCGAAACACCTTAAGAGATTCGAATCGCAACTCAAACAACCACTAATGCTATGGGGAACAAAATTGGTTAGGTTGCGGAAGTCGGTGGTGGTTTTGCGGGAGTTATGGTGGAAGCCCTAGGAAAACATGCCAAACTTCCAAAAATGTGATGGAGTCAAATGGTGATGGTTGTATTTTTTGTGGGATAGGGGATGTCAATAGCTTCAAAACGAGCTAAAGAACGTCAAAAACGGACTCCAGATGAATTAGTTATGCACAAAACGGTGAAACGGGAAAAGCTAAAATACCAGGGGTCGGACATCCGGGGCTCGGGCCGGATATCCGGGACCTGATGTCCAGAAACTTGCGCGAAAATGCGCTCCAGGAGCCGGATGTCCGGGCTAATGGCCGGATTTCCGGGGTGGCCGGATGTCCGGGGCTCGGGCCGGATGTCCGGGCTCCAAATCCGAGGATGAACTTGAGGAACTCAATTTTGGGGCGGAGATTAAAGATTTCGAGGGCAAAATTGCGGAGATTTCGTGGATGGAAAGTGGGGAAACTTGGGGGAATGATAGATCCACTAGTAGCAAAGCAAATCCATGGATCAAATCCAACAAAACATCATCAAACCAACAAATGACAAAAAAAATTGGGGCTATCTTTGGTGGAGATTTTTCGAATTTAGGATGAAATCAACAAAATTAGGCTAGAAAACACAACGGGGAGGCTCCAAAATCGTGATCAACCTAAGCTCTGATCCAAGATGATGTAGGGTGGAACCCTAGATGGCTGATCTTTCACGAAAGGAGCGAGATCCCTCGAAGAACACGACGAACACGGGGAAGAACAGAGAGAAATCACGATAGAAACACTCAACCAACAAGAAATAGATCACACATGTGCTAGATCGATGAACACAAAGAGATACACGATGATCCAAGGTCAACAAAGGACGATACAAAGTAACCGGGTTCTTCTCCGTATAGGAGGTCTTGAATCCAAGAGGATCTTCTCCGTAGAGGGGCCGCGGTCACTCCCGAAGAGACGATCCGGTATGGATGAGCGAAGCTCTATCTCACATATGAGCTAAACCAACGCTAACCCTAACTAGAGCAAGGGGATGGAGTATATATAGGCTAGTCCACGAAGGGGTAAGTGAGGAGGGGATACATGGGCCTCTGGCCCGTCTCTGTGCGCAGGCAGGCGCCGGATGTCCGGACTGGGGGCCGGATGTCCGGCCGCTCGCGGGATGCCGAATGTCCGGGGCACGGGCCGGATGTCCGGGCTGGCGAGGTTGACCTCGGTGTTCTCTGGATAGGGGGCGCCGGATTTCCGGGGTTGTTCGCCGGATGTACGGGCGTTGCTGAGGCGCCGAATGTCCGGGCTGGCGCCGGATGTCCGGCCGCTGATGCTTTTGGCCGTCTGTTGGGGCAGCTCCTGCGCGGCTACCCAGGCGCCGGATGTCCGGCCTCTGGCCCGGATGTCCGGCCGTTGTAGCTTCAGCAGCTCCGTCTTCTTCCGTCGTCGCTTCCAGGCTTCCCTCGCGGATGGTGTAGTTGTTCCTTGGCGCTTGCACTCCTCCTCGACATCCGTGAAGCTCCGACAATACCTATGCATGCACACGAGTGGAGTGTCAAGTAGTATACCATCCTCGAAGGGGTCAAGTGAGCACGTGTAAAGGAGATGATTCACCTTTGCGTATGTGAAGTAGATGTCGCACGTGTCACTGGCCAAACGAACTCTTGACATGGTGATGTCCATAGGATGCTCCGCATCATCTGGTTTGCTAATAATTGACATGCATTAGCAAGGAAGTTAGTTTTTTATTGTTTTCGATGGATGCATCGATGGCAAGACACGCGAAACAAAAGCTGAAAGCTCACACCATTGTACAATTTTATGTCGCTGGAAAATTATTTGTATAGTACGTCAATTATGTAAACAAATGATGGAAGCTTGATAGCATTGCCAGAAGCCTCTTCATCATCCGGGTCCATGTGCCATGCACAAAATTATACTCCTTCGTTCCTAAATATTCGTATTTTTACAAATTTCAAATGGGCATATTTTAGAGTGTGGATTCACTCATTTTGCTTCGTATGTGTACTCCCTCCGTTCCTAAATATTCTATTCGTCTTTCTAGATATTTCAACAAGTGACTACATACGGAGCAAAATGAGTGAATCTACACTCTAAACTATGTCTATATACATCTGTATGTGCCAGTCCATTTGAAATCTCTAAAAAGACAAATATTTGGGTAGTCACTCGTTGAAATCTCTAGAAAGACAAATACCCTGGAGTATATTTAAGAACCAAGGGGGTAGTGCACAACCGCATGGGAGACTATGCCCGCTCGTTGCGCCGCATTAATAGTGAGTAATGAGCAGTCAAATCATAAGACCCACCTTTCCCACTGTAAGTTGCTCTAAAGAAGCAACCATCAATACGCTCTTCTTTGAATCCGCTCATACTACTCCATCCGTCACTGTTTATATAGCGCGCTTCAGAAAAAAGAAAAAATATCTGTGGGACCAAGGCGACTAGCGATCGGCCTGAAAAATAGCATTGGTAGTTATAGCACGGCGTCTATTACTAGAGGGAATAATGCGTACACACATGCATGCAGTGCTTCCACCCAGGGTAAACACATGCATGCACTTACTCCACTCCGTAGTACAGTACATGGAGAGAAAGTTGTGGACTTGATTGCGGTTACCACGCCCTAATTAATTGAGCATTAAACCAAATGCGTCTAAAGTCTCTCTGGTGGTGGAAATGCATTGAGAGAAATGCATCATAATGAAGCGCGCCCTATAAACTGTGACGGAGGGGGGAGTAGTATGAAGGTGCAAAACCAAGTACGCGTATGGCCAGTCGGTCAACGCACCTCCTCTTGGTATATCACTGGCATATGGGACAGGAGTGTGAGCAAACCGATCTCAATTGACGGCAAAGAGCCAACCCGCCGTTCCTTGAGGCCTCCTTTGGTTTAGAGGGATCTTGTAGGAATTTCATAGGATAGGATTTCTATAGGAAAAATTCCTTTAGAGCCCTTTGTCTTGTAGCAATAGAATCCTATTCCTATGAAGGAATTCCTCCTATCCTTCACATTTCATGGGAAAATAAACATTAGCCTAGACTTAATGGAAAAAATCCTACGATGTGAATCGAAGGGCATCTCCTTTCCTATTCCTACTGATGAGGACATCAATACCATTGTTACACCCACAGCCCCTACTGTTACAACGCATGAGCCCGTGCGCACGGGGTCCGTGAGGCCCGTGGGCATGGGGGTCCCGTGGGCACGGTACACGCCCGTGCGCACGGGGTTGCCTGGGAGTTGCAGCCTTCTCTTGGCGCTTCCTTCTCCGCTTCCAGGCTTCCCTCTTGGATGGTGTAGATGTTCTCCTCTTCTTGGAATCCTCCTCGATGCATGTGTAGCTCCGCTCACACCTATGTATGCACACGAGAGAGGGTTCAAGTAGTATACCATCCTCGAAAGGTACAAGTGGACACGTGTAAAGGAGATGATTAACGTTTGTATGTATGAAGTAGATGTGGCACGTGTCACTTGCCAAATGGACTCTTGACATGGTGATGTCCATAGGATGCTCCTCATCACCGTCACCTCAAAACAAAAATATAATACTTCAAAGACCATCGCCGCTCCTCTCCTCTTCCATTTCAAAACCACCATCGCTCCTCTCCTGTTTCGATCCAAAACCAGCGCCTCTCCTCTTCCATTCCAAAACCACCGCCGGCGAGTGAAGGTGCTGTGGAGAAGTAGATCGATGAAGGAGTACAATCGATACGTGTGGATCACAGACTACGACCCTGTGAAGCTAGCCAGGTTGATGGATATACAATCTTGGTTTGACAACCCACAGCAATTAGCAGCCACGGCGACGACGATGGTCATATATGAATAAAGCGAAAAGCCGGAGATACTCCAAGAGGGAGTTGCGCGACAGTACATAGAGCTGCTCCTCTAGGCCATGGAGTAGACAGATTCACCAAATCCGATCATGAGGGAGCGCTGGTGGGAGTATCGATCCAAGATGGAGCATCCAGAGATTGAAGGATTGAGCATCTACACGGTGCCGTTTGTGAGGGTGTCATGGCAGAGCGAATTGATGGAGTCTTCATAGGCCGTACCCAACTTCAAGAGGAAGAAAGCATTTGGCACGATGACGCTTCCCAGCTATCCTCTGCCTTGCCGTTCACCTTGTCTCACGGGGCGGTTGTCTGCCACCGAGGAATAGGAAGGGAGTGCCCCCCCCCTCGATAATCAAAGGAGGAGCTTAGGGTTATCAGTATTTGCAGGTTGTGAATTGTGTTTTGTGTTGCGTATTTTGAGTACTTTTATATATGAATATCTTTTGAATTTGGTATTTGCAGTATTGAGCTTATGAAGTATTTTTTGAATTCTAGATATATTTTTTAGTACTTTTAAAAATGTAGTTTCATATAAAAGTGCAGACAATGTGATTTTCAGAGAAGAAACTGCAAATTTCAGTTTCAGATAAGAAACTGTAAGTTTCAGAGGAATAGCGTTTATATTAACACACCCTTTTCAAACAGGGATAACAGCATGTTGGAAGTTTTATTTATGGTTGAAAATGGAAGTACCAACCAGTTAACACCATGTTGATCAACATTCATGCATAGCACATCTTCATATGATGCATAGTAAAAAAATATGCTATTTTCAAAATGGCCACACAATGTTGATTGTGCCAAAATCGGAGAAAACTAGGGACAAAACTTTGGCAAGTGTTGGAGGTGGTTTGCGTAGATGACAAGGGGGGCCCACCTGCCAGTACTGTAGTAGCTCGGTTGAAAAAGCATGCACGAAGGCATGACAGGGCAGATAATTGTTTTCAGCTACAATATTATAGGGCTACAGCTGATGAGCCTGCGAGTTTTGTGCTTAAGTGTTTTTGGAGTTCAATCACCCCTCTAAGACGGCGTCTGTGTCGTCCGGGTTAGAACTAGACGGGTTTGCGTCTTCATGGCGCCTTGAGCTTGAAGCCCCGGGGTCATCCTGTGCCAGCTCTTCGTCGATGGCCATCTAGAGATTGGCCAATGTCCAGTCGATGCCGGTTAAAGCTTCAAATGTTGCTTAATCATTAAGTATAATAGAAGGATTAAGATCAAGAGCAAAGATATGCTTACGCCCCGGCGGAGTAAGTTCTACAAGATCATGGGATGGCGGCTTAATCTTAGCATTATTGCTATCATGAGCCAACTGGTACTTGCTCAGATCCAGCTCCTGTGTAAGCTTACACGCCAAGGGCCGCATCTCTCTAACGCATCTTTTGAAGTCCTCCTCTTCAAAGATAGACCCGTCGTCGTTGAACTCCGGACACCCGGCAGCCATTTCTTGTGGGTCTAACTCTGATTGCCAAGCTTTGGCCTGGCTTAGAGAAACAATGGCTCCTGCACAGGCAGCTGATAATTTAAGCTCTTCAATTTGACCTGGCACTGTTGAAAGATGATCCAGCACATTCTTGATGAGGGTTGGAGGTTTTTTGCCATTTGATATGGCCACGAGGCTACGTAGAGTTCCAGCGTATAACTGCTCAGTCAATGAATAAGCCACCTTCAACTTCAACAACATGTTTTGACCAAGACTAGTGCTCCTGGGGCCTGTTAAGTTTTTTGCACAAGAGTCGCTAGGCGGGTTAGAGATCATATATTATGAGTGGCCAGGTGGGTTAAAGAAATTTCAAAAGAGATGATGAGTTGCATATTAAACATACCAAAGATGGTGGATGTCATTTGAGAAATATGTTGCTTTAAGCTGGATAACTCTTCAGTCACCAGTTTAAGCTGAGCCTCAGCATCTTCTGCTCTCTTTAGAAGATTGGCCTTTTCAGTTTCCAATGTGTCCCTTTCTTCATCAAATTTGGCCTTGATCTTCTCAATATCTTCCAATAATGATTTTAGGCTTAATTCAGCCTTGGCGCATTCACTTTGCTGTGTCTCCAGATTTTTCTTCAACTCGGCGATGTTTGATTCGCCCACACTCAACGCTTTCTGCCAAGGGTGACACACAATGTTAAGATGGTTAAGTTCATAGTCAACAATGGTATTCAAGTCTCGAGCACATTGCAAGCAATATACTTGGCACTTGGGGGCTAATGTAGGTCATTTCAATTTCTATTGTGACCCAGCTCAAAGATAAGCCGGCCCTTGGGGGCTGCATATTTGTTCTCACAAGTGATTACAAGACCCGACTCATCTTTGAAAGATAAGCCGGTCCTTGGGGGCTACACTTTGGAACTTTTCACAAGTCTCAAGCACACTCAGAGATCTTCCTATACTTAAGACTTTGAGCCTATCAAAGAGTGATTAAACGCATTCATACCTCATACTTTTGCCGCATCAGATTGACTAAGACGGCTTCCATGTCCCGGCTTGTATGCAGGCGACTTAGTAGCCCACGTGCAACTCACTAGCGCTGAAGGTTGTATAGCTCTCCATGTCCAGTTTGGCTTTGCCCTTCTCAAGTGAGGGGGTTTCTTCCTTAGCTGAATGTTTAGCCAGCACTCTGGAGATCTCGGGCGCTTTAAAGGCTGACCCGGTAACAGCAATGTCATCAACATCAGTAGCAATAGGGCTCATGTCAGTTGACTTGGCAGGAGAGGGTGGCTTAGGGCTTGGCGGATCATGGTTGGTGACCGGGTTAACTTCAGTGTCCATAGGCTCAAAGGTTGCAGCGTCAGTTTGCGGAGGCGGGTCATTTTGTTGATTAACAGGCCCTTCGGGGTCTTGGATGGGGATCTCAGGAGTTTCAAGTGCTTGCTTCTCCAGCTCAGAAACTTCAGGGGTTTTGGAAGAACCGCCCACCTTCTGCTTCTTACCAGTCTTGCCCTTAGCTCTATGACAAAGATATGGAAGCTTATGAGTATATCACCACAAGTTCTTTATTAACAAATGAAAGCACTTCCCCCTGAGCAACACTGAAGACAGGCATCTGAGTTCCAGTTGAGTCTCTAGAGGAAGGAGGTGTTCCCTGATAGTTTGAGTCGGAAGGATTAAGAGGTTGACGTATGACACCGGCTTGTGGAAGAGATAGAGTAGGGCTGTGAGGCACCTCGTTGTGACGTTTTTGAGGGGTTGGTGTGTTGGATAAACCGGCCACAAGATCTTTAGAGCCGCTGCTCCGGGTCAGGCACTTTGACTCATGTTGATGCGTCTTCAAAAGAAAATTGGGGTCCAAATGAGCAAGAGAATGAGAAAATCTTACTTTCCGGATGACCCGCAGTGTTTTCTTTCTTGGCAAAGGTTCTGAGTCGGAGGAGACAGGAATTACCTCTACTGCATCGGCGTGGCTCATCTCCACTTTGTCCTGAGAGGAATCAGCATCAATAATTCGCATAAAGAAAAGGCTAAGGGAGTCAAGTTCTACCTCCGACTCATCTAGCTCGAGGAGCTCTTGTGTTGTTTGTTTCTTGCGGCGACCTGTGCCACGAGACTTCACTGCCCTAGTCTTCTTAGTGGGCGGGGTAGTTGTTAGCTTCTTCCTCCAGAAAGGAGAGTCATCCTATATACATATTAACATAAGCAAGAGTTAAAAGGGTATGAAGCACAAGAGATAGATAAATAAGATGAAGTTTTGAACACTTACAGGAGGAGCCGGATTAAGAGTGCAGAAAGGGTTCAGTCCCGCTTTGCTGCAATTTTCCAGAGATTCCCCAAGCAATGTCTTAACTGTGTCATTGATCTCTTTATCAGTCAGGCGTGTTTGGTTGTAACATTGCGAGTCCTTATCACCGGTACATTGGCACATTAAGCCGTCGCGCCGGCTCAGCGATAAAATCCTCCATGCGACCCAGCAGCGTACCAGATCAATTCCAGTTAAGTTGCTCGTAATCAAAGCCCTTATCTTTGAAAAAATAGAGGCATACTTGCCGTGTTGTGTGGCAGTCAAGCGACCTGGAAGCACGCCGTTGGTGGTGAGCCAGTAGGGGCGGTAACCCGGCAAGGGGTTTTCTCCAGCTAGGGAGGTGTCCCTGCAATAGAACCAGGTATACTTCCAGTCCTTGGGATGGCTAGGCAGTGCGGCTGAGGGTAAGGTTACATCTCTCCGCCACTATATGGAAACACCTTCAAGCTCAAGAATGGGCCCATCTAACATTTCAGTCTGGTGGTTGATATAGAAGTAATCTCGGAAGAGGTCAACAGTGGGTTCTTCTTGAAGATACACTTCGTAGAACACTTGAAAGTGGCATGGATTGGAGACCGAGTTGGGACCAATGTCTTGGGGGTGAAGGTTGTAAAAATGCAGAGCGTCTCGGAAGAATTTTGACCCGGGCGGTGAAAAGCCACGGAGGAGGTGATCCCAAAAAATGACAACTTCACCCTCTCTAGGTTGAGGAGTAGTTTCAGGACCCAGAACCCGCCAGTGGATAACCTCTTTAGCTGGCAAGACCCCCATGTCCACATACTCATTTAGTGAGAGCCCAGTGACTCTGGAAGCAACTCAATCGCAAGAAGTGGGAGTCTTAGTCATGATTGATCGGGTTAAAAGGCTACGACCAAGGAGTAAGAGCATGGCGGGTTAAAATTGCAATGGCGAGCCGCCCAAGTGATTAAATGTTATTTCACCAATAATGAGCTAGTTGTGGATGAAAAACTACATACTACGATGAACCATTAAGGAATTACGAGCCGTCCTAGCCATGGGGTGGAGCAATTATCAGGCGATGAGAATATGGCAGGTTAAGGTATGAAAGTGATGAGGACATCAATACCATTGTTACACCCACAGCCCCTACTGCTATACATACTGGACCAATTACTAGAGCTCGCGCACGACAATTGAATTATCAGGTACTTTCGTTTCTTGGTAACGATTCCAATGTCCATGAGAATATGATACTGCCTAAATTGGATACATTTGTTTTGCTTACAAATGAAGGGCCTACCATGGACAAGAAAGATGAACCATGGAGCAAGTTCAAGCATGGAGATGTTGGCATGCGCAAGGGGAACAAGAACGGAGTTACAAGTGATGATTCCAGGACTTTGAAGCCACCATAATGAGTGCATGAAGCCTTGGACGAAATATACAAGATGCCACTTCATAATATTCGTCCATAGACTATTCTAGGTGCTGCGTCACCTTATTATTGGGCCAGGCCCATGTAATTTCGAAATACTTAAGTATAGGCTGTTTTTAGAGTCCGTATGTGTGGGGAAACAAGAGTTAGGGTTGGTTTCGGACCCCTCCCTCAAGGGCCACGAAATTCCCTCCTATTCCTCCATATATATAGCCCTTAGGGCGTCGTTTAGACTTTGGGTTTTGTTTAGATTAAAAGTTCGCCATAGCTGCAACTTCGCGTACTTCGTTTGTGTTCAACGACCAGACCAAGGCGTCACAGAACCCCACCTTGATCAATAAAGCTTTCCTCTTATATTCGCAATATCCAGATTGCAATCTTAGTTTCTTGCTTGTTCTTCGTTTGCCTGCAGGAAACAGACCTTCGTGGTCAGGTTGATCGTGCTCTGGCGTGGTTAATAACCTCCTGGAGTTGGTTTAGCGATTGCTAAGGCGCGATGTCCTCGCACGTTCGTAGTCGGATCGTCAAAGTCGACTTCCTCCAAAACAATAGCCACCATCTCATCGAAAGACGGGACACCTTTGCCTCTATCAAGTGGTATCAGATTTCCAGGTTGCTCGGTGAGATTTTGCAGTTTTTTGTAGTTTAGATCGAGTATGTTCTTCATACCCATAGTCCACGAAAAAGCCAAAAAATAGGGTTAGTTCATCTTATCCGAACCAATCTGAGCCTTTGCATAATCTTTTCTGTATTTGCTTTGTTGAATTTGCGGTTGCATCGTCGTGTCAAGTTGCTGGTCCTAGCGTCTAGTACTTTAGAGTTTCGAGTTCTGTTCACAAGTTGTCACGCCGCTGCCGCACCATCGTCATCACCGCTGCCATATACCACCATTGTCATCACCGCTGCCATATACTACCATCGTCAGTACCGCTGCCATATACCACCATCGTCATCGCCTCTACCATATACCACATATCCACGGCCATCATGTTAATCCGAGTCCACCACCATCACAGATTCGCCACCAGTCCGTGTTCCATCGCCCTGCAAATATCCACCACCAGTCCGAGTTTCCACCAGATTCATCTCCGCCACCAGTCCGAGTCCTGTAATTGTTGCTTTGTTCTCGATTTCTAGATCACGCGATACTCCGAGTCGTGACAGAGTAGGACTCCCCAACATCCAAGCCATCCATGGAAGAAAAATAGTTCCAGTTTCAAAAAACCTAAGTCTTCTGGCTAGGCAGTTTTTAGGACATTTGTAGACTTTTTCGAGAAAAAAAATTGTTGCGGAGCAAAAAAAAGTGAAAAAAAAGAAAAAAATCAGAGTGTGCTCCTCCCTTGTTTACGTGCAGCGTCGTGATTTTGTTAGTGTTCTAGGCTCGCGTCTCTAGTACGGTCTAGCCTAGGACCAGCACAATACTGTCGTTGAGCGTTTATTCAATTTTGCATCTCTGAATTGATTATTGCTAACCCTTTTTGCTACCATACTATAAGCCTTCCCAGCTCCACATACATCTACGTCGTGCGTTTGACTCTCCCTGGCAATCGCTCTATCCAAGCTTTTGAGAGTTTTGACTACAATGGTTGCCGATCACCGCCTGCTGCTGGGTAAGAGCTGGTATGAATTTGAGATTTGCTTGACGGATTTGTGACACCCACCACCACCTCTTGTTAGTAGTTTGTAGGATCATATTCTTGTGTGTTTCTATTGCTGCTAACCATGCCAGTATCACAAGCCGACGAGACTGACTGTGAGAACATGACGAATAAGGAGTTGCATGATAAATTTTAGCAAATGATGAGTGGACAGGTGCAAGATGTGCTAAACAGATTTGAAGAGGCCATGGAGAAGATAGATGGCATGGAGAAGACGTTCGACACAAAGCTCGATAACAAGTTTAATGAATTGCTCACGCGTCTTCCACCACCACCACCGGCTGCACCTAACGCACCTCTACAACAACAACAACAACAACAACAACAACAACAACAACAACAACAACAACAACAACGACTACCTCCACGCCCCGAAACTGCCCTCCGCCGAGCGAGCCGTGTTCCTCTTGCGATTGGCCAAACTATTGGTGCTGTTGTTGATACTTCTATGGCTCCTGCTGCTGATGCAGAGGAGGAGGATTATTTGGGAGATTACGAGGATGAAGTTGATCAAAATCAGAACTATGTGCAACCACCAGCACCACAACCACCAGGTCGTCCACATGCAAATAATGGCAATGTTAGGGCTCCCCCTCAGGTACGAGATCATGACCATCTCCCTAAACTAAAATTGAATATTCCACCATTTGAGGGTAGATATGTTCCTGATATATATCTTACTTGGGAGTTAGAAACTGAACAACGATTTACATGTTTACAATATCCTGAGGAGAGATGTGTTCCTGCTGCTGTTTGTGCTTTCACTAGCTTTGCATGTGTTTGGTGGTCTGAACATTGTCGATTATATCCTGTTCCAGCTACTTGGGATGCTTTGAAAACTGCTATGCGTACTCGTTGGGTTCCACCATATTATCAACGTGAATTACTTCAAAAATTGCAGTGCTTAAGACAAGGAAAAAATCGGTAGAAGAAAATTATCAGGAATTACAAACTGGCTTGATTAGATGTGGTATTGTTGAGGAGAATGAAGCTATGCTTGCATGTTTTCTGGGTGGATTAAACAGAGAGATTCAGACCATTCTAGACTATAAGGATTATAATAATATCACTCGTTTATACCATCTTGCTTGTAAAGCTGAACGTGAAGTGCAGGATCGACAGGCATTGGCACGAACTAACTTTTCTGCAGGTCGACCTTCATCATGGACACCACGTGCATCATCTACTTCCACTGCACCATCACCTCCTTCAGGTGCCACCTCTAACCGTGATACAAGAAAGCAGGCACAACCACCACTATCTGCCAAGAGCACACCTGCTCGGCCTGCACAGAGCTCTTCTTCTTCCATGGCGTCAATAGGGCACACAAGTGAAACTATTTGTCGCCGTTGTAAGGGAAGAGGACATTTTGCGAGAGAATGCCAATCTCAGCGTGTGATGATTGCAACTGAGGATGGTTGGTATGAGTCCGATAGTGACTATGATGAGGAGACTTTGGCTCTTATTACACATGAAGAACACGGTGGAGATGATTCTGATCATGAGACGCAATACATGGCTGCTGAAGATGCTGACAGGTATGAATGTTTAGTTTCTCAACGTGTTTTGAGTGTGCAGGTTACACAAGCTGAGCAAAATCAGAGGCATAATTTCTTCCATACAAAGGGAGTTGTGAAGGAACGTTCTATTCGCGTCATCATAAATGGAGGGAGCTGCAACAACTTGGCTAGCATGGAGATGGTGGAGAAGTTATCTCTTACCACAAGACCACATCCACATCCTTACTACATCCAATGGTTCAACAACAGCGGCAAGGTTAAGGTAACACGTACTGTTCGTGTGCACTTTAGTATCTCTACATATGTTGATTATGTTGATTGTGATGTGGTACCTATGTAAGCATGTTCCTTATTACTTGGTAGACCATGGCAATTTGATAAAAAATATGTACACCATGGTACAAACAATCAGTATACTCTTGTTCATAAGGATAAAAATATAACTTTGCTCCCTATGACTCCTGATTCCATTTTAAAAGATGATATTAATAGAGCTAATAAAGCAAAATAGGAGAAAAATAAGAGTGAAAATCAGATTGTGGCAAAAGAATTTGAGCAACAAATGAAGCCTAATTATAAACCATCTAGTGTTGCTTCTGAAATTAAATTGAAAAGTGTAGGTTTACTTGCCACCAAATCTGATATTAATGAGCTAGATTTTCGCAAATCTGTTTGCTATGCTTTTGTGTGCAAAGAGGCATTATTTTCATTCGAGGACGTGCCTTCCTCTTTGCCCCCTGCTGTCACTAACATTTTGCAGGAGTTCGCTAACGTCTTCCCACCAGACGTGCCACCGGGATTACCACCTATTCGAGGGATTGAGCATCAAATTGACTTAATTCCCGGTGCATCGCTACCCAACCGTGCACCATACCGTACCAATCCAGAGGAGACGAAGGAGATTATGCGTCAAGTACATGAGCTGCTCGACAAAGGTTATATACGCGAATCTCTTAGTCCTTGTGTTGTCCCTATTATACTAGTGCCTAAAAAGGATGGTACGTCGCGTATGTGTGTTGATTGTAGAGGCATTAATAATATTACTATTCGTTATCGTCATCCTATTCCTAGGCTAGATGATATGCTATATGAATTGAGTGGCTCTACAATATTCTCCAAAGTTTATTTGCATAGTGGATACCATCAAATTCGTATGAAATTGGGAGATGAATGGAAAACAGCATTTAAAACTAAGTTTGGTTTATATGAGTGGTTAGTCATGCCTTTTGGGTTAACTAATGCACCTAGTACTTTCATGAGACTAATGAACGAAGTTTTACGTGCTTTCATTGGACGTGGTAGTCTATTTTGATGATATACTGATTTATAGCAAATCTTTGGAAGAACATCTGGAACATTTATGTGTTGTTTTTATTGCTCTATGTGATGCACGTTTGTTTGGTAACCTTGGGAAGTGCACCTTTTGCACCGATCGAGTATCTTTTCTTGGCTATGTTGTTACTCCACAGGGAATTGAAGTTGATAAAGCCAAGATTGAAGCTATTGAGAGTTGGTCGTAGCCCAAAACGGTCACATAAGTGCGGAGTTTTCTTGGACTCGCTGGTTTCTATAGGCGTTTTGTGAGAGATTTTAGCACCATTGCTGCACCTCTCAACGAGCTTACAAAGAAGGATGTGCCTTTTGTTTGGGGTACCGCACAGGAAGAAGCCTTCACGGTATTGAAAGATAAGTTGACACATGCTCTTTTACTCCAACTTCCTGATTTTAATATGACTTTTGAGCCTGAATGTGATGCTAGTGGAATTGGATTAGGAGGTGTGTTATTACAAGATGGCAAACCTCTTGCATACTTTTCTGAAAAATTGAGTGGGCCTAGTCTAAACTATTCTACTTATGATAAAGAATTGTGTGCTCTTGTTCGGACCTTAGAAACATGGCAACATTATTTATGGCCCAAAGAATTTGTTATACATTCTGATCATGAATCTTTGAAACACACTAAAAGTCAAGCAAAACTGAACCGTAGACATGCTAAATGGGTTGAATTAATTGAGACTTTCCCTTATGTCATTAAACACAAGAAGGGTAAAGAAAATGTTATTGTTGATGCATTGTCTCGTCGTTATACTATGCTTCCACAACTTGACTTTAAAATATTTGGTTTGGAGACCATCAAAGATCAATATGTGCATGATGCTAAATTTAAAGATGTATTGCATAATTGTAAAGATGGTAGAACATGGAACAAGTTCGTCGTTAATGATGGATTTGTGTTTCGTGCTAACAAGCTATGCATTCCAGCTAGCTCCGTTCGTCTTTTGTTGTTGCAGGAGGCGCATTGAGGAGGACTAATGGGACACTTTGGCGTGAAGAAGACGGAGGATATACTTGCTACACATTTCTTTTGGCCAAAGATGAGACGGGATGTTGAGCGTTTTGTTGCTCGCTGCACTACATGTCAAAAAGCTAAGTCACGACTCAACCCTCATGGTTTATATATGCCTTTGCCTGTACCTAGTGTTCCTTGGGAGGATAAATCTATGGACTTTGTTTTAGGTTTACCTCGAACAAAGAAGGGGAGGGATAGCATATTTGTTGTCATGGATCGATTCTCGAAAATGGCACACTTTATACCATGTCATAAAAGCGATGATGCTGTTAATGTTGCTGATTTGTTCTTTCATGAAATTATTCGCTTGCATGGTGTGCCAAATACTATTTGTTTCAGATCATGATACTAAATTTCTTAGCCACTTTTGGAGATGTTTATGGGCTAAGTTGGGGACTAAACTGCTTTTTAGTACTACTTGTCACCCCCAAACTGATGGACAAACTGAAGTAGTCAATAGAACATTGTCTACTATGCTTAGGGCTGTTTTGAAGAATAATAAGAAAATGTCGGAAGAATGCTTGCCTCATATTGAATTTGCTTATAATCGCTCATTGCATTCTACTACTAAGATGTGCCCTTTTGAAATTGTGTATGGTTTCCTACCTCGTGCACCTATTGATTTGTTGCCTCTTCCATCTTCGGAAAAGGTTAATTTTGATGCTAAAGAACGTGCTGAATTGATTTTAAAAATGCGTGAGTTAACTAAGGAAAACATTGAGCGTATGAATGCTAAATATAAACTTGCTGGAAATAAGGGTAGAAAACATGTTGTGTTTGCACCTGGAGATCTTGTTTGGTTACATTTGCGTAAGGATAGATTTCCTAATTTGCGCAAATCAAAGCTAATGCCACGTGCTGATGGTCCTGTTAAGGTGTTAGAGAAAATAAATGATAATGCATATAAACTTGAGCTACCTGCAGATTTTCGGGTTAGTCCCACTTTTAACATTGCAGATTTGAAGCCTCATTTGGGTAAGGAAGATGAGCTTCCATCGAGGACGACTTCATTTCAAGAAGGGGAGGATGATGAGGACATCAATACCATTGTTACACCCATAGCCCCTACTGCTATACATACTGGACCAATTACTAGAGCTCGCGCACGCCAATTGAATTATCAGGTACTTTCGTTTCTTGGTAACGATTCCAATGTTCATGAGAATATGATGCTGCCTAAATTGGATACATTTGTTTTGCTTACAAATGAAGGGCCTACCATGGACAAGAAAGATGAACCTTGGAGCAAGTCCAAGCATGGAGATGTTGGCATGCGCAAGGGGAACAAGAACGGAGTTACAAGTGATGATTCCAGGACTTTGAAGCCACCATAATGAGTGCATGAAGCCTTGGACGAAATATACAAGATGCCACTTCATAATATTCGTCCATAGACTATTCTAGGTGTTGTGTCACCCTATTATTGGCCAGGCCCATGTAATTTTGAAATACTTAAGCATAGGCTGTTTTTAGAGTCTGTATGTGTGGGGAAACAAGAGTTAGGGTTGGTTTCGGACCCCTGCCTCAAGGGCCACGAAATTCCCTCCTCTTCCTCCATATATACAGCCCTTAGGGCGTCCTTTAGACTTTGGGTTTTGTTTAGATTAAAAGTTCGCCATAGCTGCTACTTCGCGTACTTCGTTTGTGTTCAAACACCAGACCAAGGCGTCACAGAACCCCACCTTGATCAATAAAGCTTTCCTCTTATATTCGCAATATCCAGATTGCAATCTTAGTTTCTTGCTTGTTCTTTGTTTGCCTGCAGGAAACAGACCTTCGTGGTCAAGTTGATCATGCTCCGATGTGGTCAATAACCTCTCGGAGTTGGTTTAGCGATTACTAAGACGCGATGTCCTCGCACGTTCATAGTCGGATCGTCAAAGTCGACTTCCTCCAAAACGATAGCCACCATCTCATTGAAATACGGGACACCTTTGCCTCTATCAAAAAGTATAAGCCGGCTGCATGTTGGCGGGTTAATTGCAAAACGCAGATTTGGAATTCTTGGCGGGTTATAAATTCATTATTAAGCCGCCCAAACAATGAAGGGTGGGTCAATTATCTACATATCCAAGATTGTGAAATTTTGCTAAGTATGGGGCAAATAAGTTTCATAGATTGCAGCTATATTCACGGATCTACAACAGTTCATAAAAGGTGAATAATTGCTAAACTAGAGTGCATCAGTGGAAGAACTGGCAGGCTATGTGTTGATTTTGAAAAAGGAAGGATCTATTCTAGATACAAGATGAAGGCCAAACCGCTACTGTCATGGTTCTAACTTTGACAGTAATGTAGGGGGGTATGTATGGAGAGGCTAGATCTTAGCTATGGAGCAGTAGTAAGCACTCAAGGTTTACGAGTTCAGGCCCTTCTCGGAGGAAGTAACAGCCCTACGTCTCGGAGCCCAGAGGCGGTCGACTGGATTATGTGTGTATGAGTTACAGGGGTGCGAACCCTTTACACTGAGGAGGGGGGTGGCTTATATAGAGTTCGCCAGACCCCTCCGGCCCTCAGTTATGCAGGGTTTAAAGTACATTAAGGCTGGGCATTACTAGTAACGCCTCTAATAAAGTGCTATGATGATCATAAAGGCTACTTAATGACCGACCATTTGCGTGCGGAGTGACTTTAGGTCTCCTGGCAGTCGAGTGACTGCTTCGTGGTCGAGTGGTTGCTTCATGGTCGAGTGTCTTCGAGTCTGTCGAGTGGAACACCTCCAAGTCGATTGAAAGGTGATTTCTTCTAGGGATGTCCTTGGGTAGGGTAGTTAGGACAGGTCCATGATCCTACCATAGGTACATGGCTTCATCATTAGCCCCCGAATGGATCGAGGTTTGAGTGGGGAAGGAGTTTGAAAGCTTCTCCGACTCGTTTTTCGTGCCTTGAACATATCTTGTTTCGGACCAAGGGACCTGGCTGATGACGGCGACTTCCTTTCCAGTCGCCTTGATCCATTCATAGTTTCTTGTCGAATGAGTTTCTTTACTTGAAAAGTTTCGAGTGACGGCGTGAAGGAGATCTTCCGTCTGACGAGTTGTTCTGCAGCCGGCGGATTTCGCGGGATTCGAATTTCGGGAAGCGCGCGGGACGGAGGTGGCCGCAGTAATCGGATGGGATCGAACGGAGCCTCCTCGATCTCCGCTCCACCTTTTTTGCCACGTACCACGCGCACGACTGTTGCGGGATTTGGTAGGATTGCCTGGGCCTACAGGTCAGTCACTCGGAAGCGGCTCTATATAAGCTGCCGGCCCAGGGCTTTTGAACAGTGCGCCCTCACTTTTCCCCTTCTTTCCGCAAAATCTTCCGCCACCTCCGCTCACGCCTCGGTGCTGCCGGCCTGTTCGAGCTTTGTCGGCGGCGATGGGGAAGGAGAAGACGATGGCTCTGAGCGCGCGAAGAAGGCGACGGCGCAGGGGAAGGCGAAGAAGTCCGGTCGGGGCGGATCTTCTTTGAGGTCCGCTCTGCCCAAGGACTGGATCCAGGGCGACTGGATGCCTTCGGCGATCCGGCAAGATGATCTTGATGATCTGGTTGAGGGGGATTCGTTCCCCACGAATCTGCGCGCCTCCCGGGGAGCAAGATCGAACCCCAGCCTCGTGATGGTGAGTGCGTCCTCCTCACTACCCATATTGATCGCGGATTTTCTCTACCTCCTCATCCTTTCTTCTGGAGCTTCTTGAACTTCTTCGGAGCGCAGCTCCATCACTTTACCCCAAATTCCATTGTGTACCTTGCTGCCTTTGTTTCCTTGTGCGAGAATATCTTGGGTTGTCGGCCCCATTGGGGGCTCTTCAAGCACATTTTCACTTGTCGTTCTCAGTCGGTTAAGAAAGCCAAGTCGAGTGATGAGAGGACGCGAGTGATTTAGTTGTGCGGGGGTCTGGCGATCCAAATGAGGGGTAAAAGCTCTTTTCCGTCTATCACTTTTCCCGAGTCGGTTCGCGGGTGGCAGTCGACCTGCTTCTACTGTAAAGACCAGGTGACCCCAGGACAGTCGACTGGGCTTCCCCCTTTCTCTCTGAACCGAGCGGAAAAACCTTCCTCTCTGAAAGTGACGCCAGAAGAAAAGGCGCAAGTCAAAGTGCTGGTCGGTCGAGTGGTTCAGCTTGTCCGTGAGGGGGTGACTGGCATGGACTTGTTAGAGGTCTTCCACCGGAGGCGCATCCAACCGCTTCAAGCTCGTGACCACCCGATGTGGATGTATTTGGGTCTCAAAGACACCACTCGGATTCATCCAGAGGAAGTCACCGACGAGATGCTGGAAGGGTGGCTGTCGAGTATCACTGGGAACAAGGACAACCCCCGAGGAGCCAGGAGGATTCCTCCACTCGACCAATCATACGAAGTAGACAAGGTCTGACCTTGCATTTCTGACTGTAATCTCGCTTTTTTTCTTTACTTTGTCTTCTTTGAATCAGTCGATTGACTTTTGTCTTGTTTGTTGTCTTCCAGGCTATTTCTGAGATGTACTCGACGCCCAACGGAGCACAGGAGCAGGCCGAGGAGGGGGAGGCGAGCGGAGGCGAAAGTGGAGAGGAGTGGGAATCCGACGGCGAAGGGGAGGGAGACGACGACGACTCTAGTGAAGAGGAGGAGGAAGAGGTCGAACCTCCCCGCTCGGAGAGGCGATCCAAGCTCACACACGATCCTTCGCGCGAACGTGGTAAGGCGACTGTGCCTGTTGGGCAGTCGTCGAAACGCCCTCGGACTTCTTCCCCAGCACCGACAGAAAAAGCTCCCAAGTATCCACGAGCTGCGCCGTCAAAACCGCCAAAGGCCCTGCCTAAGATGAAGATGACTGTTCCCACCATTTCCGGGTAACAATAGAACTTGTTTTCTTTTGTTGAACATGGAAGGACTCTTGGTCGATTCATTGAATAAACCGACTGGCTTTCGAAACTTGCAGTGCCGCTACCTCTGAAATCTCTGCCAAGGACGATGACCAGGAGATGGAAGATGTTGTTACCTCCAACCCCGGTATAATTTCTGATGTGCCGCTTTTAGTCGACTGACGGTCTCTTCCGGTCGATTGGGCTTTTCATTTTTAACTTTGGATTTTTCTTATAGCTCCTCCTCATCTCATTGACCTCCCTGATGATGATGACGAAGTGCCGCTGAGGGCGAGAAGGAATAGGAAGGCGTCGACTGGCAAGACCCCACAAACCACATCAGCGCCTGAGGCCGTAGTTCAGGAGGGTGGTAATACCACTCGGACTTCTGTGTCTTTTGCTGTGCCTCTGATGAGTGTCCGGCCTTCATCGTCGACTGCAGACCCGCCTTCGCTTTTTGCCACACACCACGTCCCTGAGGATCAAGTGGGTGCCGCTAAGGAGGCTATACGCCAGGCAGGAATCATGATGGAGCAAGTGAAGGTGGTCCGGGAAGCCAGCCAAGCAGCTTATGACGCGAGTTCAGCCCTTCAGAGCAATGTCCAGGTCAGTCGATCACCGCTTGTTCTGTTAGGATATGCTATCTGAAGACTCTCTTTTCCGAAGATCTTTGTATCTGTACACCCACTGGGTGTGTCGATTGAATACTTTGGACTAGTGGGGGCACGCTGAGTGCACCCACTGGGTGTAGTCCCCGAGACTACGGTGGACTGCTGGTAGTCGACTGTAGTGTTTATATTGTTTTGCTTTATTTGAACTTCTTCACTTGGTCTGGTCAGGCCATGTCGAATGGAATCTTGAAACTAGTGGGGGCACGCTGAGAGCACCCACTGGGCATTGTCGGCTACGGGCAGTCAACTTTTTTTATTTGATCAAACCAGTGGGGGCACGCTAAGTGCACCCATTGGGTGTAGTCCCCGAGATTACTGACGAATATTTTTTTATTCGGCTGTGATCTTAGAACCGTCGTAATTTTTTCTTAGTTGCTCGGAAGCAACCTACCTTTGACATCTGTCGACTGATTATTCGCAGAAATCCTGTGAGCTTGTGGCTTGCTATACTGAATTGGAGAAGAAACAGATCCAGCTCAACCTTGATTTGAAGCTTGCCCAGGAAAACTTGCAGAAGGCGAGAGACGAAGCAAAAGGTATGGCTGGTGAGCATTTGACGACTGTCCTTTTCTTTTCTGCCCATTCTTTATGTTGATCTCACTTGACATTTCACAGATAAAATGGAGGAGGCTCTGAAGAAGAAGGACCATGACCTTGCCGAAGTGCAGAAGGAAGCCTTGAACAAAACGAAGCTTGCTGAAGAAAAAATGGCTTCAGTCGGTACCCTTGAAAAGGAGAACTCCAGACTAAAAACAACTCTCGACGCGGCTAACCACAAGGTCAGCCGTCTGAAGAATGACAAGATAGCTCTGGGTGACAAGGCAAGTGAACTGGCAGGGAAGAAGAACGATCTGGAGGCTTATCTCAGTGAACTCGCCAAGAAGCTGTTCGTCATGCTTGAGGGTAATCACTCCTACCCGACTGACTTGTTGTCACCAAACTCATGCCGAGTCGCTGACTTATCTTTGAATTGTGTTTACAGAATTCTGCCAGAACTTCGAGGAGGAGACCAGTCAAGTGGAGACAGATTTGGACCCCATTAATTCTCCAGTGAAGGATGAGGCTGCTATGAACGTGCTCCGACTGGAGTCTCGTGTTGCTGGCGTGGTTGATTACCTTGCTCGATTGAAGGATGCGGTGTCACGGATCGACACCTCACTCTGGCCTAGAACGACGCTTCAAAATGATCTCGAGTCTCTGATGACTCGACTGAATGAAGTTCCAGGTCGAGTGCAGGAATGGAAGAAATCCTCCGCGAGGTGCGGTGCTGATGTTGCTCTGTCCCTGGTCCATGTTCACTGCAAGGAGGCGCGAGAAGAAAAGCTGGCTGCTATCCAGGTTGCCAATACCAGGAAGCACAACTTTCAGTCCTTCATGGAGACCTTTATCGCTGCTGCCACTCGAATTGCTGACGGGATTGGCTTGGACGTTCGTCGCCCCTTCCAGTCCTCTGCCTCAGGAATAAAAAACTTTTACGCTTCACCTTAAATTTGCCTCGGAATGCCGAGTGGATTTTGTAACCATTAAACTCTTTCGAGCTGAAGGCTCGAGTACTTTGATCCGCGGTCTGGGACCTTTGGGTTTTATCCGAACTCGATTTATCGTTGAATATCTTCACGGATGGCTTGTCGAGTGGAGCTTGTTCCTCACTCGAAACAACTTTGTATTTGTGGTGCAGCTCCGAAGGAGAAGGTAGCAGTCGACTTGCACCTCGTCATCCTTGCGGATTGGGACGTGTTCTGTACTTAGGCGAGTACTGGACTGCAGCTAAGCCCCCGAGTGGGAGGTTTGCTCTCCACTCGGTAGGAATTTAAATACTTAGGCGAGTACTGGACTGCAGCTAAGCCCCCGAGTGGGAGGTTTGCTCTCCACTCGGTAGGATTTTAAATACTTAGGCGAGTACTGGACTGCAGCTAAGCCCCTGAGTGGGAGGTTTGCTCTCCACACGGTAGGATTTTAAATACTTAGGCGAGTACTGGACTGCAGCTAAGCCCCCGAGTGGGAGGTTTGCTCTCCACTCGGTAGGATTTTAAATACTTAGGCGAGTACTGGACTGCAGCTAAGCCCCCGAGTGGGAGGTTTGCTCTCCACTCGGTAGGATTTTAAATACTTAGGCGAGTACTGGACTGCAGCTAAGCCCCCGAGTGGGAGGTTTGCTCTCCACTCGGTAGGATTTTAAATACTTAGGCGAGTACTGGACTGCAGCTAAGCCCTCGAGTGGGAGGTTTGCTCTCCACTCGGTAGGATTTTAAATACTTAGGCGAGTACTGGACTGCAGCTAAGCCCCCGAGTGAGAGGTTTGCTCTCCACTCGGTAGGATTTTAAATACTTAGGCGAGTACTGGACTGCAGCTATGCCCCCGAGTGGGAGGCTGGTTCTCCACTCGGTAGGATTTTTCAAACTTAGGCGAGTACTGGACTGCAGCTAAGCCCCCGAGTGGGAGGCTGGTTCTCCACTCAGTAGGATTTTTCAAACTTAGGCGAGTACTGGACTGCAGCTAAGCCCCCGAGTGGGAGGGTCGCTCTCCACTCGGTAGGATTTTTCAAACTTAGGCGAGTACTGGACTGCAGCTAAGCCCCCGAGTGGGAGGCTGGCTCTCCACTCGGTAGGATTTTTCAAACTTAGGCGAGTACTAGACTGCAGCTAAGCCCCCGAGTGGGAGGTTTGCTCTCCACTCGGTAGGATTTTAAATACTTAGGCGAGTACTGGACTGCAGCTAAGCCCCCGAGTGGGAGGCTGGTTCTCCACTCGGTAGGATTTTTCAAACTTAGGCGAGTACTGGACTGCAGCTAAGCCCCCGAGTGGGAGGCTGGTTCTCCACTCAGTAGGATTTTTCAAACTTAGGCGAGTACTGGACTGCAGCTAAGCCCCCGAGTGGGAGGGTCGCTCTCCACTCGGTAGGATTTTTCAAACTTAGGCGAGTACTGGACTGCAGCTAAGCCCCCGAGTGGGAGGCTGGCTCTCCACTCGGTAGGATTTTTAAACACTTAGGCAAAACGGGTTCGCAGCTAAGCCTCCGAGTGGGATGCTGGCCCTCCACTCGGTAGGATTTTTTTACAGACTTATGCGAAACGGATTCGCAACTAAGCCACCCACTGGGGGATTTCACACGCAAACAAAATCAACAAGAATTATCAGAAAAATTGTAACACTCTTGTCTTTGATAAATAGACTATAGAAGTTTTTCTTATTACATCTCATCCGAGTGACAACTCAAGTGTAAAAGGGGCGGAGCAGTTCCGCACTCCAAGCTCGTGGCTCATCAATCTCGCGATCGATATTGTAAAGGTGATATGCTCCATTGTGGAGGACTCTGGTGATGATGAAGGGGCCTTCCCAAGTAGGAGCGAGCTTGTGTGGTTTCTGTTGATCCACTCGGAGGACCAAATCTCCTTCTTGGAAGGCTCGACTCTTCACATTTCGGGCATGGAATCGACGCAAGTCATGCTGATAAATGGTCGATTGGATCATAGCCATTTCTCTTTCTTCTTCCAGGAGGTCGACTGCGTCTTGCCGGGCTTGTTCTGCTTCATCTTCGGAGTAAAGCTAGACTCGGGGTGCATTGTGAAGCAAATCACTCGGCAAGACTGCCTCCGCTCCATAGACCAGAAAGAACGGGGTTCTTCCAGTCGACCTATTCGGGCTGGTCCTTAATCCCCAAAGAACTGATGGGAGCTCGTCGACCCATGCGCCTGCTGCGTGCTTGAGATCGCACATCAGTCGGGGTTTCAGCCCTTTGAGAATCAGACCATTTGCCCTTTCTGCTTGTCCATTCGACTGGGGGTGAGCGACTGAAGCGTAGTCAACTCGTGTGCCTTGAGAGGCGCAGAAAGCCCTGAACTTGTCTGAATCAAAGTTTGACCCATTGTCAGTGATGATGCTGTGCAGGACTCCATATCTGAATATCAACTCTCTGATAAAACTGATAGCAGTGCAAGCATCAAGATTCTTGATAGGCTTAGCTTCAATCCATTTGGTTAACTTGTCGACTGCCACAAGCACATGCGTGAAACCGCTCCTGCCCGTTCTCAATGGTCCAACCATATCCAGTCCCCAAACAGCGAAGGGCCAGATGAGTGGAATGGTCTTCAGGGCTGACGCGGGTTTGTGCGACATATTGGAGTAGAACTGGCATCCTTCACACTTGTCGACTATCTCTTTTGCCATTTCATTTGCTCTAGGCTAGTAAAATCCCGCTCGGTATGCTTTAGCCACAATTTTCCGAGAGGACGCATGATGACCAACGGTCCCCGAGTGGATATCATCAAGGATTATCTGACCCTCTTCCGGTGTTATACACTTCGGACTGACTCCAGTCGCGCTTTCTCTGTATAAATGTCCCTTGATGACTGTAAAGGCTTTGGATCGACGGACGATCTGTCGAGCCTCTTCTTCGTCCTCTGGGAGTTCTTTCCTTAGGATATACGCGATGTACGGTATCGTCCAGTCGGGGGTGATTACCAAGACTTCCATGATTAGGTCGACCACTGCTGGAATTTCGACTTCAGTCGGATCCGTGGCGCTCTTTGGCTGCGGGGCTTCATCGGCAAAATGATCTTCCTGTACTGACGGCGAGTGGATGTGTTCCAAGAACACATTGTTGGGAATGGCTTCTCTCTTGGAGCCTATTTTTGCCAAATCATTTGCTGCTTGATTTTTCAGTCGGGGTATGTGATGAAGCTCTAACCCCTCGAATTTCTTCTCTAACTTTCTCACTGCATTGCAATAACTAGTCATGGCTGGACTTCTGACGTCCCACTCATTCATCACCTGATTAACCACCAAATCTGAGTCGCCATAGACCATGAGGCGACGGACGCCGAGTGAAATGGCCATGCGCAACCCATACAAAAGTGCTTCGTATTCTGCTTCGTTATTGGAGGAATCAAAGTGAATCTGGAGAACATATCTGAGCTTATCTCCTCGGGGGGAAACCAATACTACCCCAGCACCAGAACCATTCAGCATCTTAGACCCATCGAAGAACATGGTCCAGTGCTCCGAGTGAACTTGAGTCGGTAGTTGCTGTTCAATCCACTCGGCAACGAAATCTGCAATTGCTTGGGACTTGATAGCCTTCTTTGCCTCAAACTTGATATCTAGGGGAAGGAGTTCAATCGCCCATTTTGCCACTCGACCAGTTGCATCTCTGTTGTGCAAAATCTCTGACAATGGAGCGTCGCTGACGACTATAATGGAATGGTCAGAGAAGTAATGTGCAACCTTCTTCGTGGTCATATAAATCCCATATACAAGCTTCTGGTAATGAGGATATCTTTGCTTTGATGGAGTCAAAACTTCAGAAACATAATATACTGGGCACTGAACTTTGAAGGCCTTTCCTTCTTCTTCCCGCTCGACCGTAAGCACAGTACTGACGACTTGTCCCATGGCTGCAATGTAAAGCAGCAAAGGCTCTTTGCTGATAGGGGCAGCAAGCACCGGTTGGGTGGAGAGTAGAGCTTTGAGCTCTGCAAACGCTGCATCAGCTTCTGGAGTCCACTTGAACTTGTCTGACTTCTTCATCAGTCGGTAAAGAGGCAATGCCTTTTCACCGAGACGAGAGATGAATCACCTTAAAGCGGCCAAGCAACCTGTAAGCTTTTGGACGTCGTGCACGCACACAGGACGTTTCAACCGGAGTATAGTTCCAACCTTTTCTGGATTGGCGTCGATTCCCCGTTCGAAAACGAGAAAACCGAGTAACTTTCCACCGGGAACTCCGAATGTGCACTTTGATGGATTGAGCTTGATATCATACCTCCTGAGGTTGGCAAAGGTTTCAGCAAGGTTAGTCAGCAGGTCGAAACCATTCCGTGACTTGACCACAATATCATCCATGTATGCTTCCACATTCCGACTGATTTGAGTGAGCAAACACTTCTGAATCATCCTCATGAACGTGTTGGGGAACGTAGCAGAAATTCAAAATTTTCCTACGTGTCACAAAGATCTATCTATGGAGAAACTAGCAACGAGGGGAAGGAGAGTACATCTACATACCCTTGTAGATCGCTAAGCGGAAGCATTCAAGTGAACGGGGTTGATGGAGTCGTACTCGCCGTGATCCAAATCACCAATGACCAAGTGCCGAACGGATGGCACCTCCGCGTTCAACACACGTACAGCCCGGTGACGTCTCCCATGCCTTGATCCAGCAAGGAGAGAGGGAGAGGTTGAGGAAGACTCCGTCCAGTAGCAGCACAACGGCGTGGTGGTAGTGGAGGAGCGTGGCAATCCTGCAGGGCTTTGCCAAGCACCGCGGGAGAGGAGGAAGGAGAGATGCAGGGCTGCGCCATCGAGAGGTGAAAACTCATATGTTGGCAGCCCCAAATACCTCAACTATATATAGGGGAGAGGGAGGGGGCTGCGCCCCCTCTAGGGTTCCCACCCAAGGGGTGCGTCAGCCCCCAGATCCCATCTGGGTGGCGGCCAGGTGGAGGGGAGAGGGAGGCGCACCAGGCATGGGCCCTAAGGCCCATCTGCCCTTAGGGTTTGCCCCCCCCCTCCTCCCCTTAGGCGCCTTGGGCCCTTGTGGGGGGGCGCACCAGCCCAGCTGGGGCTGGTTCCCTCCCACACTTGGCCCATGCAGCCCTTCGGGGCTGGTGGCCCCACTTGGTGGACCCCCGGACCCCTCCGGTGGTCCCGGTACACTACCGGTGATGCCCAGAACACTTCCGGTGGCGAAAACCATACTTCCTATATATAAATCTTTACCTCCGGACCATTTCGGAACTCCTCGTGACGTCCGAGATCTCATTCGGGACTCCAAACAACATTCGTTAACCACATACAAACTTCCTTTATAACCTAGCGTCATCGAACCTTAAGTGTGTAGACCCTATGGGTTTGGGAACCATGCAGACATGACCGAGACGTTCTCCAGTCAATAACCAACAGCGGGATCTGGATACCCATGTTGGTTCCCACATGTTCCACGATGATCTCATCGGATGAACCACGATGTCGAGGATTCGATCAATCCCGTATACAATTCCCTTTGTCTAGCGGTATTGTACTTGCCCGAGATTCGATCGTCGGTATCTCGATACCTTGTTCAATCTCGTTACCGGCAAGTCTCTTTACTCGTTCCATAACACATCATCCCGTGATCAACTCCTTGATCACATTATGCACATTATGATGATGTCCTACCGAGTGGGCCCAGAGATACCTCTCCGTCACACGGGGTGACAAATCCCAGTCTCGATTCGTGCCAACCCAACAGACACTTTCGGAGATACCTGTAGTGCACCTTTATAGCCACCCAGTTAAGTTGTGACGTTTGGCACACCCAAAGTATTCCTACGGTATCCGGGAGTTGCACAATCTCATGGTCTAAGGAAATGATACTTGACATTAGAAAAGCTTTAGCATATGAACTACACGATCTTGTGCTATGCTTAGGATTGGATCTTGTCCATCACATCATTCTTCTAATGATGTGATCCCGTTATCAATGACATCAAATGTCCATGGTCAAGAAACTGTAACCATCTATTGATCAACGAGCTAGTCAACTAGTGGTTTAGTAGGGACATGGTGTTGTCTATGTATCCACACATGTATCTGAGTTTCCTATCAATACAATTCTAGCATGGATAATAAACGATTATCATGAACAAGGAAATATAATAATAACCTATTTATTATTGCCTCTAGGGCATATTTCCAACAGTCTCCCACTTGCACTAGAGTCAATAATCTAGTTCACATCGCCATGTGATTAACACTCATAGGTCACATCGCCATGTGACCAACATCCAAAGAGTTTACTAGAGTCAATAATCTAGTTCACATCACTATGTGATTAACACTCAATGAGTTCTTGGTTTGATCATGTTATGTCTGTGAGAGAGGCTTTAGTCAACGGGTCTGCAACATTCAGATCCGTATGTACTTTGCAAATCTCTATGTCATCTTGTAGATGTCGCTACTACGCTATATTTCAAACAAATGTTCTACTATACGAATCCGGTTTACTCTACTCAGAGCTATCCGGATAGGTGTTAAGCTTGCATCGACGTAACTCTTTACGTCGAACTCTTTATCACCTCCATAACCGAGAAACATATCCTTATTCCTCTAAGGATAATTTTGACCGCTATCTGGTGACCTACTCCTAGATCACCTTTGTAACCTCTTTCCAGACATGTAGCAAGGCACACATCAGGTGCGGTACTCAGCATGGCATACTGTATAGAGCCTATGACAAAAGCATAGGGGACGACCTTCATCCTTCCTCTTTCTTCTGCCGTGGTCAAGCTTTAAGTCTTAACTTCATACCTTACAACTCAGGCAAGAACTCCTTCTTTAACTGATCCATCTTGAACACCTTCAAGATCATGTTAAGGTATGTGCTCATTTGAAAAGTACCATTAAGCGTTTTGATCTATCCTTATCGATCTTGATGCTCAATGTTCAAGTAGCTTAATCCAGGTTTTCCATTGAAAAACACTTTTCAAATAACCCTATATGCTTTCCAGAAATTCTACATCATTTCTGATCAACAATATGTCAACAACATATACTCATCAGAAATTCTATAGTGCTCCCACTCACTTCTTTGGAAATACAAGTTTCTCATAAACTTTGTATAAACCCAAAATCTTTGATCATCTCATCAAAGTGTACATTCCAACTCCGAGATGCTTACTCCAGTCCTTAGAAGGATTGTTGGGGCTTTGCATACTTGTTAGCATCTTTCAGGATTGACAAAATCTTCTGGTTGTATCACATACAAGCTTTCCTCAAGAATAAGGAAACAATATTTTGACATCCTATCTGCAAGATTTCATAAATAATGAAGTACCTGCTAATTCCAACAGACTCTTAGCATCGCTACGAGTGAGAAAGTCTCATCGTAGTCAACTCCTTGAACTTGTCGGGAACCATCTTAACAACAAGTCGAGCTTTCTTAATGGTGACATTTACCATCATTGTCCGTCTTCCTTTTAAAATCCATCTATACTCAACAGCCTCACGACCATCGAGCCGTTCTGCCAAAGTCTACACTTTGTTTTCATACATGGATCCTCTCTCGGACTTTATGGCCTCGAGCCATTCATCGGAATCCGGGCCCACCATCGCTTCTCCATAGCTCGTAGGTTCATTGTTGTCTAGCAACATGACTTCCAAGACAGGATTACGTACCACTCTGAAGTAGTACGCATCCTTGTCGTCCTACGAGGTTTGGGAGTGACTTGATCCGTAGTCTCATGATCACTATCATAAGCTTCCACTTCAATTGGTGTAGGTGCCATAGGAACAACTCCTGTGCCCTGCTACACACTAGTGACGGTTCAATAACCTCATCAAGTCTCCACCATCCTCCCACTCAATTCTTTCGAGAATAACTTTTCCTCGAGAAAGGACCCGATTTGAGAAACAATCCCTATTGCTTTCGGATCTGAATTAGGAGGTATACCCAACTATTTTGGGTGTCCTATGAAGATGCACTTATCCGCTTTGGGTTCGAGCTTATCAGCCTGGAACTTTTTCACATAAGCGTCGCAGCCCCAAACTTTTAAGAAATGACAGCTTAGGTTTCTCTAAACCATAGTTCATACGGTGTCATCTCATCGGAATTACATGGTGCCCTCTTTAAAGTGAATGTGGTTGTCTCTAATGCCTAACCCATAAACTATCGTGGTAATTCGATAAGAGACATCATGGTATGCATCATATCCAATAGGGTGCAGTTATGATGTTCGGACACACCATCACACTATGGTATTCCAGGCTGTACTAGTCGTGAAACAATTTCCACAATGTCTCAATAGTGTACCAAACTCGCAACTCAGATATTCATCTCTATGATCATATCATAGATATTTTATCCTCTTGTCACGACGATCTTCAACTTCATTCTGAAATTACTTGAACCATTCAATAATTTAGACTTGTGTTTCATCAAGTAAATATGCTCAGTATCTACTCAAATCATCTGTGAAGTAAGAGCATAATGATATCCACTGTGTGCCTCAGCACTCATTGGACTGCATACATCAAAATGTGTTACTTCCAACAAGTTGCTTTCTTGTTCCATTTTACTGAAACCGAAGCTTTCAGTCATCTTGCCCATGTGGTATGATTTGCATGTCTCAAGTGATTCAAAATCAAGTGAGTCCAAACGGTCCATCTGCATGGAGTTTCTTCATGCGTATATGCCAATAGACATGGTTCACATGTCTCAATCCTTTTCAAAAATGAGTGAGTCCAAAGATCCATCAACATGGAGCTTCTTCATGCGTTTTATACCAATATGACTTACATGGCAGTGCCACAAGTAGGTGGTACTATCATTACTATCTTATATCTTTTGGCATGAACATGTGTATCACTATGATCGAGATTCAATAAACCATTCACTTTAGGTGCAAGACCATTGAAGGTATTATTCAAATAAATAGAGTAACCATTATTCTCCTTAAATGAATAACCGTATTGCGATAGACATAATCCAATCATGTCTATGCTCAATGCAAACACCAAATAACAATTATTTAGGTTTAACACCAATCTTGATGGTAGAGGGAGCGTGCGATGCTTGATCATATCAACCTTGGAAACATGTAACATCCCAAATCTTCAATTTGGAATGTTTTACAATTATAGCTAAGCATCTATGCATTTTGTTTGAATTGAGTGGCATTTGGAAATTTCAGAGGCATTTGAGTTTTATTTGAGTTTGAATTTGATTTTGGCAATTGAAATTTATTTCAGAAGTACCTGACAAATACTTGAGAAAAAGTATGAGAGGACTAAACATGACACTCCAAAGAAAAATGTCAGAAGAAAATATTGCCAAAAAGTTTGAATTCAAATTTGATTTTATTTGGAATCTACAAAAATGTTTTTTATTTAGTTTCTGTTTTGCCTCTTTCAAAATGTTCACGCTGTAGGATTTGTTTTTCTGATTTTATTGATATATATATGTCCTATATAAAAATATTATAGTCTCTCTTATTTTAGTTTTTTTTTCTCTGACTTAATTCAAAAAAAGGCAAAAAAAAGCCCCAGGCGCCAGCCAGCGCCGAGCGCCACTCAACCGCGCGCCAGGCGCCAGGCCAGCAGGCCTAGCGCCGAGGCCGCAGCCCACCCGCGCCGAGGCTGCAGCCCAGCGCGCCGCACGCCGATCCCACTCCGCCTCGGTCGCCCGTTCGCTCCCCTCCCTCCCTCTCTCACCGACGCCCCGGGCCCGCCCTCATCCCCAACCCCTCGCCCACGTCTCCTCGCGCCAGAGCGCGACCGCCGCCGACCGACGCCGTGATTTTCTCGGGATCACGATCCCGCGACGCCCCCTCCTCCAAGTTGATGCCCTATAAAAGGCCAAGCCCCTCCTCTCTCGACCCCCTAAAACCCTACGCCCGAAACCCACCAAAGCCGACGCCCTCGCCGTCCCGATCTCGTCGCAGCTGCTTCGGTTCGTCGCCACTTCCGCCGCCGGTGAGCACCCCCTACCCTTCCAAACTACACCACCCGAACCACCGGTTCCCCGCGCACCTTGTTGATATCGTCTCCCTGTCCAGGAACCCCGAAGGCTTCGCCCTCGAGCTCCGCCGCCGCCCGTCGAAGCAGGAGCTCACCCGAGCACGTCTCCATCACCTCCGTCGTCCCCGAGCTCCACTGACTCCATCCCCGACCTCCCCTCGAGCTGCCGCACCCGCCCGACGACTCCGCCGCCGCCCCGGACCACCGGAGCACCCCGCCACCAACGCCCGAGCCCACCTCGCCGTCGACCGCCGCTGTAAGCTGCCGGACTCCCCTCCACCGTTCGATCTGAAATCAACGGCGTAGATTAGATATAGTGAATGGTTAGGTTTAATTTAAGTAGACCGGTTTTCGTTCGGTTTGTTCCCGGTTAGATCGGTTTATTTAGTTGCGGTTTAGTTAGACCGGCCGTTGCGGTTTATTTCTTATAGCCCGTAGACGTTTTAGTTATATAGTGACCAGAGCGTCTTTTAGTTAGCCCACGGCCCGTTAGCGCTTTAGTATTTTTTTATGTTTAATTTTCGTTTCTGTTTTTAACAGAATAGTTCCAGTTTTGTAAAATCTATAACTTTTAGGTTATTTAATATTTTTAGTTGATTCTTTTTGCTCTAGTTTGCAAATTTCCTATAGTTTCTGTAGAAAATATATTCGGCCATGTTTTAGTTTTTTTTAAAAAATTATATTAGTTTTATTCAGATTAGTTTTTCTGCCATAAATGGAGTAAGGATTATTTTTCTTTAGTGATTCTTTTTGCTAATGCTTAGTTTTGACCATGCCTAGCATTAGGAACTTGTTTGGGTGTTTTAGATTTAATGAAAAAAATAGTTTAGCCGAAATCAAGTTTTTGTTGTTTATTTTAGCTAGCTACTATTTTCCTACTGTTCTAGTTAGTAAATTATTTTATTTTTTGTTATGTTATAGTTTATTTTAGATTAGTTTCTGTAGCTACAGAGGATGAACTTTTATTTACGGTAGAATTTTTTTTCTTTGCTAGGATTGCTTTAGGCATAATAGGAGTTCCATAATAGCTTTTGATGTGATTATTTTGCTACTAGTTTGTATGATGTTTTCCTTTCTGTTAGTTAGCAAAACCAATGCTTAGGTTCTGTTAAGAAAAGTTTTAGTTGTGTAAAACTATTTCTTAGTTGTTGCTTCTTATGATGAAAACCTTGATTGCTTTCTCCGAGTTTTTCTTTGGTTTTGGTTTGAGTGCTTAGGTGTTTTACTTCAACTTGCTGTTATGTTATATTGTGCTATACTTATTTGTGCTATTGTTTGACTCGGTAGAATTCCCGGAGTGCGAAGCTTGCTATCTCGAGTCGCTAGCTTTCGAAGACCGTCAACCAGGCAAGTCATTTGATCATGTTTTACAATACCTATGATTTTGTTGCATTAGAATTATGCCTCCCCACCATGCATGTAGTAGGAGAATTTTAAGTTATGTTCTTGAGTAGTATCATGAGGTAGGATGAACCCAATTTCCCTTACCATTGCCCGGGACGATGTAGTTTATTTTGCTATGCTCATAGACGGGGTTGGTTGAGAGATTCATAAGGGAGATGTGAGAGTCAAGATGACACAACCCCATGACTTCAAGCTCAAGATGGACTTCAAATTCACTACTGGGTGGAGGACGGTTGACGGGCACCCTGGAGAAACCAGCGGATGGCCGGGATGCATGGAGAAGCGCCATGACATCTGACGGAAAGCTTCACCCAGCCACGAAGAGACGGATGGATACACCTTGACCGGAAGCTTACCTGTGTAGCCGCAAGCCATTATGGGCTCTGGCTAGGTTGACCCTAGGCGTGACTCTGGACGGACGGTGCCAGCAGATGTAGGAGAACGGTAGGACATGGATGGGCACCGGCAGTGCCCAGAGAAACTCTACGGAAGACCCTGTTTCGTTCATCCCGTCTTCAAACATCAGGTAGTGCGAGGACATAAAGGAGGGAACGATTCTTGCGGGTAAAGTGCACAAGACTCTACAGAGTAACAACCTAATCGATTAGCCGTGTCCCCGGTTACGGACAAATGAGCCTCTGGAAATTGGAGTATTTCAGAAATCTCAACACCGAACAAAATAAATTAATTGATGGGTTATTAAATAATTGGGAATGAGACATTGGTTGGCGGAACTATCTCAATAACAACCTACATTTTGTAGTAATTGCAAGCAAGTCCTTTATCATAGGGAAAATTTGGCTTTTCCGCAAAAACATAAAACTTAGAGCCCCACAGCCAAATTGCATATAGTGTTAGCATTATTATTGTTGTTTTCTCCATGACTTGCTGGCATATTCAAAATGCTGACCTACACGGCTGCAACGTCTTATGTTGTAGAGGAGTTTTCCGACCAGGAGTGAGGCTACGATCCACGCTTGGCGATTGCCCTATGGAGTCGGATGGACTCGCTATTCGTCTACGCTTCCGCAGCTTTATTTAGTTTATTTCTCATGAGTTGGCCTTCGGCCGAATTTATTCTATTGTAATAAAGACTCGATATGAGAATCGTGTAATAAATTCAGGTGTGATTGAACTTTGAATCTTTGCATCAATGTACTGTGTGTGCCAGCATGATCTTGGGATGGTACAGCTACACAGAGACTTGACCGATTTTGGGTCGGGTCGCTACAGAGATGGTATTCAGAGCACACGCTGACCGTAGGACGTAACCCCTAGGATCGGAAAACCATAGGAAGGGACTATTTTATTTCATGTCCTTATCATTCCGTAATTCTCCCTGTTCATTTCTGACTTCTCTCCGATTTTCAACATTCTAGATGGCCGTCAAGTTCATCCCAGTTCTGCTCCCGGAGTTTTGCCAGCCAGATGAGACAATGCTTTTCGGCAGGAGGCTGGTCCAGATCACCAAGGAATTGAAGATTTCTCTGCCGTCTATCATCGGGACCCCTATCATGGCATTTCCAGAAGACCGTCGCTATAGGATTAAGGTGCACATACCAGGGAGGACTTTTGGAAGTCTCTCGGCGCCCGTTGACTTCAGGTTCACTGCTCCCACTTGGATCCTCGGGAGAGACATAGCAGTTCATAGTGCACTTGGACGCATCCAGGAGGGATACAGGGTCGAGCTCGTTGGATCAGACCACACCATGATTTCTCGCAGGACTGCAGATGGAGAGATCATCCGCACCATAGAGGACGACTCCTTTCGCTCATATGTCCAAGACTTGGAGGCTCACATCAGGGCTCTAGAGGTTCAGATGCGCAGGAGTTTGAAGACGGTCCAAAAGTTACATCTTCGTGAAATTGAACTGGAGGATGCAGCACGTGAAGCCCACTATGAGCCTGAGGATGAAGTCAAGGATTTCATGGAGAGAGTCGACAAGCTGAAGATGGATGTTTCCGCATTAGAGGAGAAGATGGACCTGCGAGAAGATCTTTTTCCGAGTGGAGATGATGGACCCCTCGTGAGCAATGACCAGGATTATGAAGAGAGCTCCATCGAAGGAAGCCGCAAGAGGAGGCGCCGCACCAGAGGACGACACACCAGAGGACGCCGCACCGGAGGACGCAAGGATAATTGATGAAGACATTTAGTCGTCCGCCATGTTATTTTTTTTTCGTCGATCAGTTAGGCCGTTATTTCGATTAGTCGTGAGATTTTGTAATCCGAGATTGAACCTTGTTTGAGATGATTATGATTGTGCATTCATATGGGTAGTGCTATTTCCTAATTAGACCCTTGTTCTATTCTAATTTCTCATCCACTCCAAAACACCAGATGCCTCCGAGACGTGACCCCGGTTCCAACTTTCCGCCGGAGCTCGCCCAGCTGATCCAGCAGCAGAATGCCCTGATGCAGATACTCATCCAGAACCAGAACAACAACAACAACAACAATCCACCACCACCACCCCCTGTTGACAACTTGACCCGCTTCCTAAGGCTGAATCCGCCAGTGTTCTCTAGCAGCACTGAGCCGATTGTGGCCGATGATTGGCTCCGCAAAGTCGGAAGGGAGTTAGCCACTGCTGGATGCACAGATGCAGAGAAGGTGCGCTTTGCCGCACATCAGCTTGATGGACCTGCAGCATCTTGGTGGGAGAACTACACCGCCACTTATCCCATCGCCACCATCACGTGGGATCAGTTCCAGCATGCTTTCCGCACCGCTCATGTCTTAGCTGGAGCCATGAGTCTGAAGAAGCGTGAGTTCCGCAACTTACGCCAGGGGAACCGTACTGTGGGGCAATACGTGGATGAGTTCAGCAAGTTAGCCCGCTATGCCCCAGATGATGTGGCCACAGATGCCGCAAAGCAGGAGAAGTTTCTCGAGGGACTCAATGATGAGCTGGGAATGCAGCTAATGGTGGCTACCTTCAACAACTACCAGGAGCTGGTAGACAAGGCCACCATACTTGAAGGCAAGCAGCAACAGATTGATAGCCGCAAGCGGAAATATGGCCAGGGAAAGTACAACTCCGGAGCTCAGCAGAAGCCCCGCTATGCCCCATACTCGGGAGGACATACCCATCACACCCATGGAGGACATAATCATGGAGGACATAACCATGGAGGAAATGGGAACAACCGCAACCACGACAACAACTCCAAGTCAGGCAATGGAGGCAATGGCAACCAGCACCGTCCTGCTCCGGCTTAGAAGGATCTGAGTCATATCACCTGTTTCAAGTGCCAGAAAATAGGACACTATGCCACCGACTGCCCGGAGGCCAGGCAGAGGAATGGAAATGGCAACGGCAATGGAAGCTCAGCAAAGAAGCCCAATCCTTTTCCTTGTGCTCAGGTGAACCACATCGACGTGGAGGACGTCTATGATCAGCCAGAAACTGTGGTTCATAAGTTTTTATTAAATTCACGTCCAGTATTGGTACTCTTTGATTCCGGTGCAACGCATTCATTCATATCAAGGGTAGTTGTGGAAAAGTATGGGTTGCCCACTAGAACCCTTAGAACCCCGCTTCAGGTCACTTCCCCAGGAGGAGAGATGACGGCAGGCTTAGGCTGTCATTCGACCCTCAGCATCGGAAATCATGATTTTCCCGCAGACCTCATAGTACTGGAATCCCAGAGTTTGGATGTAATTCTAGGCATGGATTGGTTAACCAAGTTTGAAGGAAACATCGACTGTGCCCACAAGACGATTTTGCTCACCACTCCGGAGCAGAAAAGGATCAAGTATGTATCCAGACACACCCCGATGAAGCATCAGGTGAATTCCCTCACGGGAGTTGTTCAGGAGGAAGTGCCCGTAGTGCAAGATTTTCCTGATGTATTTCCAGAGGAATTACCAGGAATGCCACCGGATAGAGACATTGAATTTCTGATTGAGTTATTGCCCGGCACAGCCCCAATATCCAAGAGACCTTATCGGATGCCCCCGAATGATTTGGAAGAGATCAAGAAGCAAATCAAGGAATTATTGGAGAAGGGTTATATTCGGCCAAGCTCGTCACCTTGGGGAGCCCCAGTTCTTTTGGTAGAGAAGAAGGATGGAACCCTGAGAATGGTTGTGGATTATCGTTCATTGAACGACGTGACCATCAAGAACAAGTACCCTCTGCCGATAATTAACGATTTGTTTGATCAGCTAGTTGGATCCAAGGTATTCTCCAAGATCGATCTTCGATCAGGGTATCATCAGTTGAAGATTCGTGAACAGGATATACCCAAAACAGCTTTCACCACCAGGTATGGTTTATATGAGTATACCGTCATGTCATTTGGATTGACTAATGCCCCTGCATACTTCATGAATTTGATGAACAAGGTATTTATGGAATATCTGGACAAGTTTGTCGTGGTGTTCATCGATGATATACTGATTTTCTCCAAGAGCGAGGAAGAGCATAAGGAACATTTGCGTCTAGTTCTGGAGAAACTCCGAGAACATCAGTTGTATGCCAAGTTCAGCAAATGTGAATTTTGGCTGAAGGAAGTCAGATTCCTCGGACATGTTATTTCAGGAGAAGGAATAGCAGTCGACCCCACCAAGGTTGTATCAGTCACCGATTGGCAGTCACCCACCTCAGTCAAGGAGATCCGCAGTTTTCTCGGACTCGCGGGATATTATCGGAGGTTTATTGAGAACTTCTCGAAGATTGCAAAGCCCATGACTAAGCTGTTGAAGAAGGACGCCAAGTACATTTGGACCGAGGATTGTGAAGCCAGTTTCCAGGAATTGAAGAAACGTTTGGTTACAGCCCCAGTGCTGATTTTGCCGGACAAACACAAGGATTACCAGGTATATTGTGATGCTTCTCGTCAGGGACTCGGAGGAGTACTCATGCAGGAAGGAAAAGTTGTAGCTTATACCTCCAGACAGCTACGACCTCACGAGATGGATTATGCCACACATGATTTGGAGTTAGCAGCCGTAGTGCATGCACTCAAGACCTGGAGGCATTTCCTTATCGGAAACAGTTGTGATGTTTACACGGATTATAAGAGCTTGAAATACATTTTCACGCAGAAGGAGTTAAACCTCAGACAGAGGAGATGGCTAGAGTTGATCAAGGACTATGACATGAGATTGTGTTACCACCCAGGGAAGGCTAATGTTGTAGCAGATGCCTTGAGCCGTAAAAGCTATGTGAACACCCTCATAGCTGGAGGATTACCTCAGGAATTAACCGACGATCTCAGAGAACTCCGACTGGAGATAGTACCGAGAGGATATGTCGCCACCCTGGATATTCAGTCCACTTTGACTGAAAGAATCCGTGAAGCCCAGAAGACGGACAAGGAAACTGAAGAGATAAAGGAAAAGATGAGTAAGGGAAAGGCTAAAGGTTTTTGTGAAGATGAGAACGGAACTTTATGGTTTGAGGATCGCATCTATGTGCCCAATGATCCAGAGGTCAGGAAGTTAATTCTTCAGGAGGCCCATGATTCACCGTACTCGATTCACCCAGGCAACACCAAGATGTATCTGGATTTGAAGGAAAGTTTCTGGTGGACAGGTATGAAGAAGGATATTGCCGAGTACGTAGCAGTATGCGATGTTTGTCAGCGAGTAAAGGCGGAACATCAGAAGCCGGCAGGGTTACTTAAACCTTTGCCGATACCCGAGTGGAAATGGGAAAAACTTGGAATGGATTTTATCACAGGATTACCGCGGACCCGTTCAGGATATGATTCTATCTGGGTAGTGGTTGATCGCTTGACCAAGGTAGCTCATTTCATTCCCGTGAAGACTACCCATACCAGCGCTAAGTTAGCCAAGATATACATGACCAGGATCGTATGTCTGCATGGAGTTCCGAGGAGTATCGTGTCAGATAGAGGAACGCAATTTACCTCAAAGTTTTGGAATCAGTTGCATGAAACTTTGGGTACGAGGCTAGAGTTCAGTACAGCTTTTCATCCACAGACAGATGGACAGACCGAGAGAGTCAACCAGATTTTGGAGGACATGTTGAGAGCCTGTGCGCTAGACTATGGGTCTAGCTGGGATGATAATTTGCCATACGCAGAGTTCTCGTACAATAACAGTTATCAGACCAGTCTGAAGATGGCCCCTTTCGAAGCTCTATACGGAAGGAGGTGTAGAACCCCATTGCTGTGGGATGGTGTTGGAGACCGAAACCTTTTTGGTTTCGATCTTATCAGAGACTCTGAAGAGAAGGTCAAGCTGCTTCGGGATAGACTCAAGATAGCCCAGTCGAGACAGAAGAGTTATGCCGACAGTAAACGCAAGAAAGTAACGTACGAAGCGGGAGACCGAGCATATCTCCGTGTGTCCCCACTTCGTGGAATCAAGAGGTTTGGTGTTAAAGGAAAGTTAGCACCACGATTCATTGGCCCCTGCAAAATCCTCGAACGCAGAGGAGAAGTTGCATACAAGCTGGAATTGCCGGAAGGATTGTCAGGAGTTCATGATGTCTTCCATGTTTCCCAGCTGAAGAAATGCCATGCTGAGATGGGCGATATTCCTTTGAGAGACACAGTGCCCCTAGAGGCCATACATCTCGACAGTGATCTGACTTATGAAGAGAAACCCGTCAGAATTCTCGAGACTGCAAACAGAGTCACCCGCAGCAAGGTCATCAAGTTTTGCAAGGTTCTGTGGAGTAATCATTCCGAGGAGGAAGCCACCTGGGAGCGAGAAGATGATCTCCGCCGAGACCACGCGCACCTATTTGCTAGCTAACCCGAATCTCGAGGGCGAGATTCATCTTAAGGTGGGTAGGTTTGTAACATCCCAAATCTTCAATTTGGAATGTTTTACAATTATAGCTAAGCATCTATGCATTTTGTTTGAATTGAGTGGCGTTTGGAAATTTCAGAGGCATTTGAGTTTTATTTGAGTTTGAATTTGATTTTGGCAATTGAAATTTATTTCAGAAGTACCTGACAAATACTTGAGAAAAAGTATGAGAGAAGTAAACATGACACTCCAAAGAAAAATGTCAGAAGAAAATATTGCCAAAAAGTTTGAATTCAAATTTGATTTTATTTGGAATCTACAAAAATGTTTTTTTATTTAGTTTCTGTTTTGCCTCTGTCAAAATGTTCACACTGTAGGATTTGTTTTTCTGATTTTATTGATATATATATATATGTCCTATATAAAAATATTATAGCTTCTCTTATTTTAGTTTTTTTTTCTCTGACTTAATTCAAAAAAAAGGCAAAAAAAGCCCCAGGCGCCAGCCAGGCCAACCGGCCCAGCCAGCGCCGAGCGCCACTCAACCGCGCGCCAGGCGCCAGGCCAGCAGGCCCAGCGCCGAGGCCGCAGCCCACCCGCGCCGAGGCTGCAGCCCAGCGCGCCGCACGCCGATCCCACTCCGCCTCGGTCGCCCGTTCGCTCCTCTCCCTCCCTCTCTCACCGACGCCCCGGGCCCGCCCTCATCCCCAACCCCTCGCCCACGTCTCCTCGCGCCAGAGCGCGACCGCCGCCGCCCGTCGCCGTGATTTTCTCGGGATCACGATCCCGCGACGCCCCCTCCTCCAAGTTGATGCCCTATAAAAGGCCAAGCCCCTCCTCTCTCGACCCCCTAAAACCCTACGCCCGAAACCCACCAAAGCCGACGCCCTCGCCGTCCCGATCTCGTCGCAGCTGCTTCGGTTCGTCGCCACTTCCGCCGCCGGTGAGCACCCCCTGCCCTTCCAAACTACACCACCCGAACCACCGGTTCCCCGCGCACCTTGTTGATATCGTCTCCCTGTCCAGGAACCCCGAAGGCTTCGCCCTCGAGCTCCGCCGCCGCCCGTCGAAGCAGGAGCTCACCCGAGCACGTCTCCATCACCTCCGTCGTCCCCGAGCTCCACTGACTCCATCCCCGACCTCCCCTCGAGCTGCCGCACCCGCCCGACGACTCCGCCGCCGCCCCGGACCACCGGAGCACCCCGCCACCAACGCCCGAGCCCACCTCGCCGTCGACCGCCGCTGTAAGCTGCCGGACTCCCCTCCACCGTTCGATCTGAAATCAACGGCGTAGATTAGATATAGTGAATGGTTAGGTTTAATTTAAGTAGACCGGTTTTCGTTCGGTTTGTTCCCGGTTAGATCGGTTTATTTAGTTGCGGTTTAGTTAGACCGGCCGTTGCGGTTTATTTCTTATAGCCCGTAGACGTTTTAGTTATATAGTGACCAGAGCGTCATTTAGTTAGCCCACGGCCCGTTAGCGCTTTAGTATTTTTTTATGTTTAATTTTCGTTTCTGTTTTTAACAGAATAGTTCCAGTTTTGTAAAATCTATAACTTTTAGGTTATTTAATATTTTTAGTTGATTCTTTTTGCTCTAGTTTGCAAATTTCCTATAGTTTCTGTAGAAAATATATTCGGCCATGTTTTAGTTTTTTTAAAAAAATTATATTAGTTTTATTCAGATTAGTTTTTCTGCCATAAATGGAGTAAGGATTATTTTTCTTTAGTGATTCTTTTTGCTAATGCTTAGTTTTGACCATGCCTAGCATTAGGAACTTGTTTGGGTGTTTTAGATTTAATGAAAAAAATAGTTTAGCCGAAATCAAGTTTTTGTTGTTTATTTTAGCTAGCTACTATTTTCCTACTGTTCTAGTTAGTAAATTATTTTATTTTTTGTTATGTTATAGTTTATTTTAGATTAGTTTCTGTAGCTACAGAGGATGAACTTTTATCTACGGTAGAATTTTTTTTCTTTGCTAGGATTGCTTTAGGCATAATAGGAGTTCCATAATAGCTTTTGATGTGATTATTTTGCTACTAGTTTGTATGATGTTTTCCTTTCTGTTAGTTAGCAAAACCAATGCTTAGGTTCTGTTAAGAAAAGTTTTAGTTGTGTAAAACTATTTCTTAGTTGTTGCTTGTTATGATGAAAACCTTGATTGCTTTCTCCGAGTTTTTCTTTGGTTTTGGTTTGAGTGCTTAGGTGTTTTACTTCAACTTGCTGTTATGTTATATTGTGCTATACTTATTTGTGCTATTGTTTGACTCGGTAGAATTCCCAGAGTGTGAAGCTTGCTATCTCGAGTCGCTAGCTTTCGAAGACCGTCAACCAGGCAAGTCATTTGATCATGTTTTACAATACCTATGATTTTGTTGCATTAGAATTATGCCTCCCCACCATGCATGCAGTAGGAGAATTTTAAGTTATGTTCTTGAGTAGTATCATGAGGTAGGATGAACCCAATTTCCCTTACCATTGCCCGGGACGATGTAGTTTATTTTGCTATGCTCGTAGACGGGGTTGGTTGAGAGATTCATAAGGGAGATGTGAGAGTCAAGATGACACAACCCCATGACTTCAAATTCACTACTGGGTGGAGGACGATTGACGGGCACCCTGGAGAAACCAGCGGATGGCCGGGATGCATGGAGAAGTGCCATGACATCTTGCGGAAAGCTTCACCCAGCCACGAAGAGACGGATGGATACACCTTGACCGGAAGCTTACCTGTGCAGCCGCAAGCCATTATGGGCTCTGGCTGGGTTGACCCTAGGTGTGACTCTGGACGGACGGTGCCAATAGATGTAGGAGAACGGTAGGACATGGATGGGCACCGGCAGTGCCCAGAGAAACTCTACGGAAGACCCTGTTTCGTTCATCCCGTCTTCAAACATCAGGTAGTGCGAGGACATAAAGGAGGGAACGATTCTTGCGGGCAAAGTGCACAAGACTCTGCAGAGTAACAACCTAATCGATTAGCCGTGTCCCCGGTTACGGACAAATGAGCCTCTGGAAATTGGAGTATTTCAGAAATCTCAACACCGAACGAAATAAATTAATTGATGGGTTATTTAATAATTGGGAATGAGACATTGGTCGGCGGAACCATCTCAATAACAACCTACATTTTGTAGTAATTGCAAGCAAGTCCTTTATCATAGGGAAAAATTGGCTTTTTCGCAAAAACATAAAACTTAGAGCCCCATAGCCAAATTGCATATAGTGTTAGCATTATTATTGTTGTTTTCTCCATGACTTGCCGGCATATTCAAAATGCTGACCTACACGGCTGCAACGTCTTATGTTGTAGAGGAGTTTTCCGACCAGGAGTGAGGCTACGATCCACGCTTGGCGATTGCCCTATGGAGTCGGATGGACTCGCTATTCGTCTACGCTTCCGCAGCTTTATTTAGTTTATTTCTCATGAGTTGGCCTTCGGCCGAATTTATTCTATTGTAATAAAGACTCGATATGAGAATCGTGTAATAAATTCAGGTGTGATTGAACTTTGAATCTTTGCATCAATGTATTGTGTGTGCTAGCATGATCTTGGGATGGTACAGCTACACAGAGACTTAACCGATTTTGGGTCGGGTCGCTACAAAACACTTCCAACATATCTCGTCAGCTCACCTTTAGCTAGTCTCCGTTTATTCCGTAGCTTTCATTTCGAGTTACTAACACTTTAGCAACCGAACCGGTATCTAATACCCTGATGCTACTAGGAGTACTAGTAAAGTACACATTCACATAATGTATATCCAATATACTTCTACCGACAGCCTTCTCATCTACCAAGTATCTAGGGTAATTCTGCTCCAGTGGTTGTTCCCCTTATTACAGAAGCACTCAGTCTTGGATTTTGGGTTTAACCTTGGGTTTCTCCACTAGAGCAGCAGCTGATTTGCCGTTTCATGAAGTATCCCTTCTTGCCCTAGTGGTTTCACTAACCATCAACAATTGAAGCTCCTTCTACTTTCGCGGTGTCAAACATCGCGAATATTTCAAGGATCATCATATCTATCCCTGATATGTTATAGTTCATCACGAAGCTCTAGTAGCTTGGTGGCAATGACTTTGGAAAAACATCACTATCTTATCTGGAAGATCAACTCCCACTCGATTCAAGTGATTGTTGTACTCAGACAATCTGAGCACAAGCTCAACGATTGAGCTTTTCTCCCTTAGTTTGCAGGCTAAGAAAATCGTCGGAGGTCTTATACCTCTTGACGTGGGCACGAGCCTGAAATCCCAATTTCAGCCCTCGAAACATTTCATATGTTCCGCGAAGTTTCGAAAACGTCTTTGGTGCCTCAACTCTAAACCGTTTAACTGAACTATCACGTAGTTATCTAAACGTGTATGTCCGATGTTCGCAACATCCACAAACGACGTTTGGGGTTCAGCACACTGAGCGGTGCATTAAGGACATAAGCTTTCTACTGTCCGTGTCGGTGTACTAAAGTAGGGGTACCTTAGTACCCCAGACTTGTGCACGGGCAGTTGTAGCGCCCTGCGGCAAGGCCCGCCCAGGAAGCGCCAAGAGAAGACCAAGCATTCAAGACAAGGCCCCCGGCAAGAGGAGCTTGCCGGGCCAAGAAGACAAGGCCCCCGGCAAGAGGAGCTTGCCGGGCCAAGAAGACAAGACCCCGGCAAGAGGAGCTTGCCGGGACGACTGAGCCCATGAAAGGCCATCCAAGAACAAAGTATACGAGACAGAAGATCGAGACCCCGACAAGAGGAGCTTGTCGGGAAGGCCGAACCCAGGCACCACAAGAGAAGCCCGCCACGGCGCGCCATGCGCCCCGGCAAGGCCTGATAGCCGGCACGCTATCAGGCACAGGAAGACGACCCCCGCGGCAAGCCACTTGCCGCGGCCAAATCGCCACCTCAAGACTGCGCTCCAGCTCGCCCGCCCACGCGTCGCTCCGGGGCTTCCCCCAAGGGCACGTGGCGAGGCACCGCGCAGCCTGGGGCATGCGGTGGCATGCAGCCGCCATCGTGGCGAACGGTGGCGCACCTAACGGTCCGCCTCGGTGCTGCCCGGGCGACCGTGACGGGCATTTAATGCCCTTGTCCCCTACCGTCAGAAGTAGGTATGATAGCACTGTTCCGCACTGTAGCGCCACCGTTCCCGCACTGTTACAGCTACCACCCCTTTTACACTTTTACCCCTTTCTCCTACATTGACACCTGTCAGTGACCCCTTTGCGCTATAAAAGGAGGCCCGTGTGCAACGTAGAGGGGGTTCCGCGGGTCCGGGGTTCCGAGGTTCCGCGATTCCGGGGTTCCGCGGTTCCGAGGTTCGGAGATTTGGGATCCAGATAGCCATACGCTTGGTGCAGCTAGCTCTCCAAGCTCCCGAGCTCCCCAGTTCAATACAACCAAGCAGGAGTAGGGTTTTACGCGTCCATCGCGGCCCGAACCTGGGTAAACCGCCCGTGTGCTCGCCTCGACCTGCTCTCTGTGCTCTCTCCGCCCCCCTCACCGGACTACGAAAGGGGCTCCGGCCCCATAGGTGCTCGCGGGGGACGCCGTCCGCCCCGACATCTTTGGCGCGCCAGGTAGGGGTTGCGTCGAGGTTGTGCGGATCAGATCCGGCGTTCGCGCGAGCGCGCTCTTCGTCAGCTTCTCCGAATTCGCTAGCTTCATCAACACCATGGCCCCGAAGAAGAAGGCTTCGGAGGTCGCGGGCCCGTCCGCGTCACTCCCACCGCTACCGGAGCCAACGGTGGGCGGGGAAGACGCCGTCGGAGGGGTGGCCGCCGGCGAGAACACTCGCGGTGCCACCAAATCCAAGAACAGGGCGGACGACCGAGCCTCGGCCTCCGAGGACGCGCCGCATCCGTCCCTACAAACGACGACCCAGCAGCGCCATGCCACGGGAGGTGGCATCCGCTTGCTGGAACAAGGGCAAACTGGAGGTTCACGGGACGCCCCGGGCCCCCGTCCGGACACGGGCAAGGCGAAGGCGCCGGGGAGGGACCCCGCTCTTTCTAACATTGTTAGGAGTCCGAGCGTATCCCGCTCCTCGCGCCACTCGCCCCCGCTCCCCTCCACTCCGGCAGAAGCGCTCGCGAGAGCGCAACTGCTCCTCGACTACCCTCCAGCGGCTGGCAAGGCCGAAAGCTGGAGGGCCACCATCCAGAGCCTGATCGCCTTCGCCAACAACGACACGCCGCAGCAGCCGGCGACCTCACGGCCCCGGCAGGTCGAGAAGACGAAGGCCGACGGCGACAAGACCGCCGGAGGTGCAACCACCATGCACTCCCCGGCGCAGAAGCAGAAGACGCCGCCCCGCTGGAGCAACGCCGACGACGGCTCTACAGCGTCGTCGGACCCGCGGACTCGCCGGGACCAGCGCCAAGTCCTCGACGAGCGGCAGCAAGAAGACGCTCGAACAAGGATTGAGCGCCGCCGAGAAACTCGGCGGCAATCAGACCAGCGGGCTGGGAACATTGTCGACGCGCACGCGCCCGGTGAACCAGGTGACTTACCGTACGCGGCAGGTTGCCCTGCGTTCACCCGTGAGCTGCGGCGCGTCCGGTGGCCCAGCACGAAGAACTTCAAGCCCGACGTACCGGAGAAGTACGACGGCAGGACGCACCCCTCGGAGTTTCTCAGCATCTACACGATCGCTGTACAAGCTGCCGGGGGGCGCGACGAGAGGATATTGGCGAACTACTTCCCGCTCGTGCTTAGGCCGAACGTTCGTTCGTGGCTTATGCACCAAGTCCGGTAAGTGCTCTGGGGCCCACTCCGGCAACCGCACCTCTTCGGAGTGCTGCGCCGCCGTCGAGGACGCTCCATCGAGCTCCACCGGCAAGTACAAGAAGGGAATGACTGCTCCTCCGGCAACCAAGAAGGTGTCCGCCAAGGAGGACGGCACTGGCGGTACCTTCACCATCAGTGCCACGCTTGACAGCAAATAGGAAAGTGCGCTCGTTGCCTTCCTGCGGGCGAATGACGACGTGTTTGCATGGCAACCGTCCGACATCCCCGGTGTTCCCAGGAGGGTGATTGAGCACAAGCTCGCTGTCTGTCCTCACGCGCGACCCGTCAAGCAGAAAGTGAGAAAGCAAGTCGTGGAGCGCCAAGAATTCATCAGCGAAGAGATCAAGAAGCTAGAGGCAGCAGGCCTAGTGAGAGGTGTGATCCATCCAACGTGGCTGGCCAATCCGGTCGTCGTGCGCAAAGCCAATGGGAAGTGGAGACTGTGCATAGACTTCACCGATGTGAATAAAGCATGTCCCAAGGATCCATTTCCCTTGCCGCGCATTGACCAGATTGTTGACTCAACTGCCGGATGTGAGCTACTCTCTTTTCTTGATGCATATTCAGGCTACCACCAAGTCTTTATGGCCAAAGAAGATGAAGAGAAGACCGCATTTATCACTCCGTGCGGCACCTATTGCTTCATACGCATGCCGTTTGGACTGAAGAATGCGGGATCAACGTTTGCAAGGGTAGTGCACACTGCTTTCGAGCCACAGATCCATAGGAACGTGGAGGCCTATATGGATGACATCGTGGTGAACAGCAGGAGCAAGGAAACCCTGGTCCAAGATCTGGAAGAGACATTTCAGAACCTGCGCAAGATACAGCTCAAGCTGAACCCCGAGAAGTGCGTTTTCGGAGTCCCCTCCGGCAAGCTTCTCGGGTTCTTTGTGTCACAGAGGGGGATTGAAGCTAATCCCGACAAGATCAAAGCCATCGAGCAGATCGAAGCCCCAGAGCGCGTCAAGGACGTCAGAAAGCTTGCAGGTTGTGTGGCCGCCCTCAGTCGGTTCATTTCAAGGTCTGCAGAACGCGCCCTGCCCTTCTTTAAAATCTTGAAGAAGGCAGGCCCCATGCAGTGGACTCCAGAAGCGGAGGCAGCGCTGCAAGATTTGAAAAGGTACCTATCCTCCATTCCAATACTTGTCGCACCTAGACCACAGGAGAAGTTGTTGCTATACCTAGCGACAACCAACCAGGTGGTTAGTGCTGCGTTAGTGGCGGAGAGGGAGGCCGACGAGGAGCCTATACCACCTACAAGCGAGTCCAGCGACGAGCGGGGGGCTGCTCCGGCAAGCTCTGGCCCCGACAAGGACCACCCTGCGCAGGAACAGGATGGAGCGCGGAAGAAGATGGTGCAGCGCCCGGTGTATTTTGTGAGTTCCCTCTTGCGGGGGGCTAGATACTCTGGGGTGCAGAAATTGCTTTTCGGCCTCCTCATGGCCTCGAGAAAGCTGCGCCATTACTTCCAAGCACATGAGATAACAGTGGTCACTCGCTTTCCGCTGAAGAGGATATTGCACAATCCCGAGGCAACAGGCAGGATCGTCGAGTGGGCACTGGAGCTGTCGAGCTTTGGGCTCAAGTTTGAAAGTACTTCAACCATACAGAGCCGAGCTTTGGCAGAATTCATAGCTGAGTGGACCCCGACGCCAGATGGAGAAGCCCAAGAAACAAGCGCGCCCGTACAAGAAGCAACAAGCGAGTGGGTAATGTACTTCGATGGTGCCTTCTCGCTGCAAGGCGCCGGTGCTGGCGTGGTACTCATCGTGCCCACCGGAGAGCACCTCAAGTATGTTATCCAGATGCACTTCCCAAGAGAGCAAGCAACCAACAATACTGCTGAGTATGAAGGCTTGCTTGCCGGCCTCAGGATTGCGGCCGAACTTGGGATCAGAAAGCTGATTGTGCGGGGAGATTCTCAACTGGTGGTCCGGCAAGTCAACAAGAGCTACCAGAGCCCTCTGATGGAAGCTTATGTAGATGAAGTGAGAAAGCTGGAAGGACACTTTGAAGGGCTGCAAATGGAGCACGTCCCGAGAGCTCAGAATGAGATAGCAGACGGCCTTTCGAAGTGTGCTTCGTTGAAGTTACCTGTGGAACCAGGGACCTTCTTACTCAAGCTGACTCAACCATCCGTTACACCATCAGTTGGGCAGTCCAAGAAAAGGAAGTTGGTCTCCGGCGACTACTTGCAGGCGGACCTTCCTGAGATCGCCGCCAAGGTCCCCAAGATCAACAACCAGAACGCCGAGGGACAGCCCGCTCCTGCGGATCCCAGGATCCGTCCAGTCGAAGCAGGTGTCCCCGATAAGCCTTGCTCCGGCAAGCAGATCAGCAGTCTGAACGCCGAGGGACAGCCCGCTCCTGCGGATCCAAGGATCCGTCCAGTCGAAGCAGGTGTCCCCGGTAAGCCTTGCTCCGGCAAGCAGATCAGCAGTCTGAACGCCGAGGGACAGCCCGCTCCTGCGGATCCAAGGATCCGTCCAGTCGAAGCAGGTGTCCCCGGTAAGCCTTGCTCCGGCAAACAGATCAGCAGCCTGAACGCTGAGGAACAGTCCGCTCCTGCGGATCCGAGGATCTGTCCAGTTGAAGCGGGGGTTCCCGACAAGCTTTGCCCCGGCAAGCTTGCCGGGGGATCACCAGCTCCGGCGGAACCAGAGGTTCTTGCCGTAGAAGCCGGGGTCCCCGCAGCGGCCTTCATGCCTTTAGTCCTTGCCGTCGAGCCCCGGGCTCCGGCATGGGCGCAGCAGATCGTCCGTTTTCTGCAAACTGGAGAACTTCCCGACGACCCAGAAGAGATGGAGAAGATCACCAGGCAGTCAAGTATGTACCAGTTCGTGGACAACGAGCTGTACAGAAGGAGACTCAACGGTGTCAGATTGAAGTGCATCTCCAGGGAAGACGGACAGAAGCTGTTGGCAGAGATACACGGAGGCATATGCGGCCATCACATTGGCGCAAGAGCACTTGTCGGGAAAGCCTTCCGGCAAGGGTTCTTCTGGCAAGAAGCCCTCCAAGATGCAACTACACTAGTAACCAAGTGTGAAGCGTGCCAGTTCCATGCAAAACAGATTCATCAGCCAGCTCAAGCTCTCCAAACAATCCCTTTATCCTGGCCCTTCTCGGTCTGGGGGCTCGATATCCTCGGCCCTTTTCCCCGAGCCGTCGGGGGCTTCGAGTACTTGTACGTTGCAATCGACAAGTTCACGAAGTGGCCAGAAGTGGAGCCAGTGAGGAAGGTGACCGCGCAGTCAGCAGTCAAGTTCTTCCGGTCGATCGTCTGCCGTTTCGGAATCCCCAACAGAATCATCACCGACAACGGGACACAATTCACAAGTCCCGCCTTCATGCAATACGCCCAGGATCTCGGCGCCAAGGTCTGTTTCGCTTCGGTTGCTCACCCCAGGAGCAACGGTCAAGCAGAAAGGGCCAACGCTGAAGTGCTGCGCGGACTCAAGACCAGGACCTTCGACAGGCTGCACAAGTGCGGAAGAAATTGGATTGAGGAGCTACCGGCGGCTCTTTGGTCAATCAGAACGACACCGAGTCGAGCCACCGGACAGACACCCTTTGCTCTAGTCTATGGAGCAGAAGCAGTTATCCCCACGGAACTCGTATACGGATCTCCTCGGGTGCTCGCTTATGACGAGCTCGAGCAAGAGCGGCTGCGCCAAGATGACGCGCTGCTCCTTGAGGAAGGACGTCTCCAGGCTGCGGTACGAGCTGCTCGATACCAGCAAGCCTTGCGTCGCTACCATAGCCGCAAGGTCAAGGCCAGGAGTCTCGAAGAGGGCGACCTTGTTCTTCGGCGCACTCAGTCGGCCAAGAATTCCAACAAGTTGACGCCAAAGTGGGAAGGACCTTATCGGGTGAGACAAGTCACGAGGCCAGGCGCTGTCCGCCTCGAGACCGAAGAAGGCGTACCAGTGAGCAACTCCTGGAACATAGAGCATCTTCGCAAGTTTCACCCATAAGGAGCGGTTGCCGTGACCCGCTCCGGCAACCATCGGTTTGTACAGGCCTTGCCGCTGTTGCATGTAACCCCTTGTACAAAGCCAGGCGAAGCCCCTGGCATCAGATAAAGTTGCCCTGTTAGGCGACCTTGTTCTTTGGCACGTTCAGTCGGCCAAGAATTATAACAAGTCGACGCCGAAGCAGGAAGGCCCTTGTCGGGTGAAACGAGTCGCGAGGCCCGGCGCTGTCCGCCTCAAGACCGAAGAGGGCCTACCAGTGAGCAACTCCTGGGAATATAGAGCATCTTCGCAAGTTTCGCCCACAAGGCGCGGTTGCCGTGATCCGCTCCGGCAACCATCGGTTTGTACAGGCCTTGCCGCTGCTGCATGTAACCCCTTGTACAAAGCCAGGCGAAGCCCCTGGCATCAGATAAAGTTGCCCTGTTAGGCGACCTTGTTCTTAGGCACGTTCAGTCGGCCAAGAATTATAACAAGTCGACGCCGAAGCAGGAAGGCCCTTATCGGGTGAGACGAGTCGCGAGGCCCGGCGCTGTCCGCCTCAAGACCGAAGAGGGCCTACCAGTGAGCAACTCCTGGGAACATAGAGCATCTTCGCAAGTTTCGCCCATAAGGCGCGGTTGCCGTGATCCGCTCCGGCAACCACCGGTTTGTGCAGGCCTTGCCGATGTTGCATTTAAGCCCTCGTACAAAGCCAGGCGAAGCCCCTGGCCGAAGATAAAGAAGCGCTGGCGCCCTAGATTTTAGCATGCATGCTGAGTCAGAGTCTCGTCCTTGGTTAGGGTTGTCAGTTCCTAACTGTCGCTAACCCCTAACTTAGAGGTCGAGTCCGCGTCTTTTTCCCGTCCTTTCCCTTTGGCTCGCAGGAATTGAATGTCCTTGCCGGGCCGCTCAAGGACAAGGAAGAGGAGAAGGACGAGCCAACACCTACGCCCCGGCGAGCCAGAGTCGCCGGGGGCTGCAACCTCAGATAAGTTTTTGCATCCCTCATCATGCATTCTCTTATGGACTGTGGAATTTGAGAGCCTCCTTTCCTCCTAAAAAGCTACCGTGCTCTCTTAGCGGCAAGCCCCAGAGCGCGTTCCTGGGGCCCGTTTCGATAGCAGCCGCGGCAGCAAGAGGGAGGGAAGCGAGGGGCCGGAACCCGCCTGCTCCCCGCCTCCGCCAAGGGCGTGAGAAGGGTCGAGCAGTGCGGGGGAGCGGCTGGGCCTGTTGCCGGACGAGGAACTGTCTATCTTAACGATGTAAAGGATTCGTTCCTTACCGCGGTTTCCACCCGCGAGACAAATGGTCCGGCAAACATCCCCTTCTCATTAAAAAAACTTTCCACTCAGGTACAGTTCAGAGAGAATGAAAAACATGAAAAGAGGGATTACAAGGCTTAAACGCAACTAAGGCCCGAAGGCTTACAAGCTGAAAAGAGATAAGGTGCCCGTAACCCCTTTCTTGTCTCTCTCCTCAGGAGGTAGGGCAAGTAGGCGAAGAGGGCGAAAGGGGCACCTAGATGAGCTACGGGTGGCAGAAGACACCAAGAGAAGATCCGGGGGCTCCGCCCGGGGGTCTCCGGAGGCTGAAGAAGGCGGAGGCGCCGGAGGCAGAGCTGGAAGATGAGGCAGCGGCCTTGCCGCCAGCCTCTTCCTCTTCCCCAGCCTCGCCACTCCGGCCGCCCGAGGAGACCAAGCCCCCGGCAAGAGGAGCTTGCCGGGCCGAAGAGAAGACCCCGGTGGTCGTCACCGAGAGCAAGGGTGATGACGGCGTCTGGGGCGCATCTGGAACACGAGGCACCGGAGCGTCAGCCAGCTGTCGAAGTCGGCCCGTACTCCGACTTCGCGGCCTTCGACGTCCGCCCTCTGTCCTCCTCAGCAGCCCCCCTACGCCAGTCGCCCAAGGAGACGACCCCGGGGAGTTCACGGAGCCCGGCGCGGTCGATGGGGCCGCCGGTGCCACACGGAGCTGCGGCCGACGCCTAGTCGTACCCGTCATCCCGGCGGCTGCTCCCCTCGTCGTCGCTGTCGGTCCCCTCCTCGTCACTCTCGCTCGAGGAGGAGCCTTCGCTGTCGGAGGAGCTATCTTCGCAGCACCGGGCCCGGATGCCGAAGCCCCAGAAGGCCTTGACGGAGAGGAGGTCCTCCCCCACTAGTTTAAAGTGGAGGGTGAACCCCTCCGTCAAGCTGTGGATCCGGGCGAACGTCTTCCACCCGCGGCCCAGACACACCTCGCTGGGGGCTCGGGACTCGACGTGGACTCGCGTCCCACTGATCCCGCAGCCCCTCATGCGCAGGTTTAGCGTCTCAGGCTGCTCCACCTCCAACACGCTCGCGAATGGAGCGGGAAGCCGGAGGTGGCGACGAGGCGCCCGGCGCAGCCTGATAATGAACTCACGGGGGTCGTCCCCGAGATGGACCGCGGGAAGGAACGGAGCCGCTGGCGGAGGCAAGGACGGCGCACCGATCCGTCCGCCCCGAGCGCCTCGGCCCCGTCCACGACCTCGTCCGCGACCTCGCCCTCTCCCTCTTCCCCCGACGACCGGCTCCGCCGCCGCGGGCGCAAGGGGAGGAGGGGCGCGTTGCCTAGCAGTCACCCTCGCGGCAACCAAAGAAGAACCAGGGTTCCCCCCCTCCATCACAGATGGGGGAAGGAAACCAGAAGCAGAAGGAGGAAGGAGATGGAGTGCGGATTTCCGTCGCCCCCTTTCGCTCCTTATAAAGGGGCGGAGTGGGACCGCGGCCGCCTCGCTCCTCCAATAGAAGCGGAGGAAGGGCAGGCGACTGGGGCCGACCCACTGCATCGACCCGCGCCGGCCCGACTCCCTGCCTCCGCCGCCGCGACTCCGAGTGCATGAGGACCGCGTGGTGGGCGCGCAGAACCGAGGCGACGGGTGGGACGACCTCTCCCCATCCCGTGATTATGGGGAACGGACGCCTCGAAAGCCGCGCCTCACCCCCGTTCATTTATCGAGCCGCGCCTCCGCACCTCCCTCCACTTAAAGAGGGAACGGGCGTTTCGCCCCCACGACGCCGCGATAAGCGCGCGCCGCCTGGGGAAGGAGCGACGGGTGCGGAGTTAAGGAGCAGCGCGACCAAGGCCATGCGTGCCCGTGCACTGTTAGGGCCTGGCCCGACGACGCTCGGCACCGTGTGTGGCCCAGGCCCGGGGGCTCCTGTCGGTGTACTAAAGTAGGGGTACCTTAGTACCCCAGACTTGTGCACGGGCAGTTGTAGCGCCCTGCGGCAAGGCCCGCCCAGGAAGCGCCAAGAGAAGACCAAGCATTCAAGACAAGGCCCCCGGCAAGAGGAGCTTGCCGGGCCAAGAAGACAAGGCCCCCGGCAAGAGGAGCTTGCCGGGCCAAGAAGACAAGACCCCGGCAAGAGGAGCTTGCCGGGACGACTGAGCCCATGAAAGGCCATCCAAGAACAAAGTATACGAGACAGAAGATCGAGACCCCGACAAGAGGAGCTTGTCGGGAAGGCCGAACCCAGGCACCACAAGACAAGCCCGCCACGGCGCGCCATGCGCCCCGGCAAGGCCTGATAGCCGGCACGCTATCAGGCACAGGAAGACGACCCCCGCGGCAAGCCACTTGCCGCGGCCAAATCGCCACCTCAAGACTGCGCTCCAGCTCGCCCGCCCACGCGTCGCTCCGGGGCTTCCCCCAAGGGCACGTGGCGAGGCACCGCGCAGCCTGGGGCATGCGGTGGCATGCAGCCGCCATCGTGGCGAACGGTGGCGCACCTAACGGTCCGCCTCGGTGCTGCCCGGGCGACCGTGACGGGCATTTAATGCCCTTGTCCCCTACCGTCAGAAGTAGGTATGATAGCACTGTTCCGCACTGTAGCGCCACCGTTCCCGCACTGTTACAGCTACCACCCCTTTTACACTTTTACCCCTTTCTCCTACGTTGACACCTGTCGGTGACCCCTTTGCGCTATAAAAGGAGGCCCGTGTGCAACGTAGAGGGGATTCCGCGGGTCCGGGGTTCCGAGGTTCCGCGATTCCGGGGTTCCGCGGTTCCGAGGTTCAGAGATTTGGGATCCAGATAGCCATACGCTCGGTGCAGCTAGCTCTCCAAGCTCCCGAGCTCCCCAGTTCAATACAACCAAGCAGGAGTAGGGTTTTACGCGTCCATCGCGGCCCGAACCTGGGTAAACCGCCCGTGTGCTCGCCTCGATCTGCTCTCTGTGCTCTCTCCGCCCCCCTCACCGGACTACAAAAGGGGCTCCGGCCCCATAGGTGCTCGCGGGGGACGCCGTCCGCCCCGACAGTCCGCATAATCGCTACTGTCAACTTTCAACTATATTTTCTCTAGGAACATATCTAACACAACAGAACTAAAAGCGTAGGCTATGACATAATTTGCAAAGTTCTTTTGACTATGTTCAGGATAATCAAGTTCATCTTATGAACTCCCACTCAGATAGACATCCCTCTAGTCATCTAAGTGATTACATGATCCGAGTCAACTAGGTCGTGTCCGATCATCACGTGAGACGGACTAGTCATCATCGGTGAACATCTTCATGCTGATCGTATCTACCATACGACTCATGCTCGACCTTTCGGTCTCTTTTGTTCCGAGGCCATGTCTGTACATGCTAGGCTCGTCAAGTCAACCTAAGTGTTTCGCGTGTGTAAATCTGTCTTACACCCGTTGTATGTGAACGTGAGAATCTATCACACCCGATCATCACGTGGTGCTTCGAAACGACGAACTTTCGCAACGGTGCACAGTTAGGGAGAACACTTTCTTGAAATTTTAATGAGGGATCCTCTTATTTACTACCGTCGTTCTGAGCAAATAAGATGCAAAAACATGATAAACATCACATGCAATCAAATAGTGACATGATATGGCCATCATCACTTTGCTCCTTTTGATCTCCATCTTCGGGGCTCCATGATCATCATCGTCACCGGCATGACACCATGATCTTCATCATCGTGTCTTCATGAAGTTGTCTCGCCAACTATTACTTCTACTACTACAGCTAACGGTTAGCAATAAAGTAAAGTAATTACATGACGTTTATGTTGACACGCAGGTCATAAATAAATTAAGACAACTCCTATGGCTCCTGCCGGTTGTCATACTCATCGACATGCAAGTCGTGATTCCTATTACAAGAACATGATCAATCTCATACATCACATATATCATTCATCACATCCTTTTGGCCATATTACATCACATGGCATACCCTGCAAAAACAAGTTAGACGTCCTCTAATTGTTGTTTGCATGTTTTACGTGGCTGCTATGGGTTTCTAGCAAGAACGTTTCTTACCTACGCAAAACCACAACGTGATATGTCAATTGCTATTTACCCTTCATAAGGACCCTTTTCATCGAATCCGATCCGACTAAAGTGGGAGAGACAGACACCCGCCAGCCACCTTATGCAACTAGTGCATGTCAGTCGGTGGAACCGGTCTCACGTAAGTGTACGTGTAAGGTTGGTCCGGGCCGCTTCATCCCACAATGCCGCCGAATCATGATTGGACTAGTAACGGTAAGCATATTGAACAAAATCAACGCCCACAACTACTTTGTGTTCTACTCGTGCAAAGAATCTACGCAATAGACCTAGCTCATGATGCCACTGTTGGGGAACGTAGCAGAAATTCAAAATTTTCCTACGTGTCACCAAGATCTATCTATGGAGAAACCAGCAACGAGGGGAAGGAGAGTACATCTACATACCCTTGTAGATCGCTAAGCGGAAGCGTTCAAGTGAACAGGGTTGATGGAGTCGTACTCGCCGTGATCCAAATCACCGATGACCAAGTGCCGAACGGACGGCACCTCCGCGTTCAACACACGTACAGCCTGGTGACGTCTCCCATGCCTTCATCCAGCAAGGAGAGAGGGAGAGGTTGAGGAAGACTCCGTCCAGCAGCAGCACAACGGCGTGGTGGTGGTGGAGGAGCGTGGCAATCCTGCAGGGCTTCGCCAAGCACCGCGGGAGAGGAGGAAGGAGAGATGCAGGGCTGCGCCATCGAGAGGTGAAAACTCATGTGTTGGCAGCCCCAAATACCTCAACTATATATAGGGGAGAGGGAGGGGGCTGCGCCCCCTCTAGGGTTCCCACCCAAGGGGTGCGGCAGCCCCCAGATCCCATCTGGGTGGCGGCCAGGTGGAGGGGAGAGGGAGGCGCACCAGGCATGGGCCCTAAGGCCCATCTGCCCTTAGGGTTTGCCCCCCCCCCTCTCCCCTTAGGTGCCTTGGGACTTGTGGGGGGGCGCACCAACCCACCTGGGGCTGGTTCCCTCCCACACTTGGCCCATGCAGCCCTCCGGGGCTGGTGGCCCCACTTGGTGGACCCCCTGACCCCTCCGGTGGTCCCGGTACACTACCGGTGATGCCCAGAACACTTCCGGTGGCCAAAACCATACTTCCTATATATAAATCTTTACCTCCAGACCATTCTGGAACTCCTCGTGACATCCGAGATCTCATCCGGGACTCCGAACAACATTCGGTAACCACATACAAACTTCCTTTATAACCCTAGCGTCATCGAACCTTAAGTGTGTAGACCCTACGGGTTTGGGAACCATGCAGACATGACCGAGACGTTCTCCAGTCAATAACCAACAGCGGGATCTGGATACCCATGTTGGTTCCCACATGTTCCACGATGATCTCATCGGATGAACCATGATGTCGAGGATTCGATCAATCCCGTATACAATTCCCTTTGTCTAGCGGTATTATACTTGCCCGAGATTCGATCATCGGTATCTCGATACCTTGTTCAATCTCGTTACCGGCAAGTCTCTTTACTCGTTCCGTAGCACATCATCCCGTGATCAACTCCTTGATCACATGTGCACATTATGATGATGTCCTACCGAGTGGGCCCAGAGATACCTCTCCGTCACACGGAGTGACAAATCCCAGTCTCGATTCGTGCCAACCCAACAGACACTTTCGGAGATACCCGTAGTGCACCTTTATAGCCACCCAGTTACGTTGCGACGTTTGGCACACCCAAAGTATTCCTACGGTATCCGGGAGTTGCACAATCTCATGGTCTAAGGAAATGATACTTGACATTAGAAAAGCTTTAGCATACGAACTACACGATCTTGTGCTATGCTTAGGATTGGGTCTTGTCCATCACATCATTCTTCTAATGATGTGATCCCGTTATCAATGACATCAAATGTCCATGGTCAGGAAACTGTAACCATCTATTGATCAACGAGCTAGTCAACTAGAGGTTTACTAGGGACATGGTGTTGTCTATGTATCCACACATGTATCTGAGTTTCCTATCAATACCATTCTAGCATGGATAATAAACGATTATAATGAACAAGGAAATATAATAATAACCTATTTATTATTGCCTCTAGGGCATATTTCCAACAAAACGTGGCTCCGGCATTCTTGAGGCCGAATGGCATGGTAACATAACAGAAGCACCCGAATGGAGTGATGAAAGCTACTTTGATCTTGTCGGGTCCATACAGACGGATCTGATGGTACCCGGAATAGGCGTCTAAAAAAGACAGTCGCTCACATCCCGCAGTCGAGTCGACTATTTGATTGATGCGGGGGAGAGGAAAATAATCTTTCGGGCAGGCCCGATTGATATGTTTAAAGTCAATGCACATGCGAAGTGTCTTGTCCTTCTTGGGGTCCATGACAACATTGGCGAGCCACTCGGAGTGGTAAATTTCTCGGATGAACTCTGCTGCCAAGAGCCGAGCCACCTCCTCGCCAATGGCCTTTCTCTTCTGGACGGCGGACCGTCGAAGATTTTCTTTGACAGACTTAACCTTTGGATCGACTCGTAGACGGTGCTCAGCCAGTCCCCTGGGAACCCCCGGCATGTCAGAAGGCTTCCATGCGAAGATGTCCCGGTTCTCACGGAGGAACTGGATGAGCGCTTCTTCCTATTTGGAGTCGAGTGTTGTTGAGATATGAGTCGGAGCGGCATTGGGATCGGTCGGGTGAATGTTAACCGGCTTCGTTTCACCAGACGACTGGAAATCTGATTCTGAAGCGGGCTTCTCGGCATGAAGCAAATCACTCGGATCTGCAGTCTTCTGATACTCCTGCAGCTCGACCACTGCCATCTGAGCATCAGCAATCTTTGAACCTTTCTGAAAACACTCTTTTGCCTTCTTCCGATTGCCCGTAACAGTGATCACACCTTTGGGACCAGGCATCTTCAATTTGAGATACACATAACATGGTCGAGCCATGAAGCGTGCATAAGCTGGCCTTCCCAAAATAGTGTGATAAGCACTCTGGAAATCCACAACTTCGAATGTTAACTTTTCTTTACGGTAATTCTTTGAATCACCGAAAACCACATCGAGAGCAATCTGGCCGAGTGATTCGGCTTTCTTCCCAGGAATGACTCCATGGAAACTCATGTTGCTCGTACTAAGTCTGGACATCGGAATGCCCATTCCTTTCAATGTCTCTGCATACAGTATGTTCAAACCACTGCCACCATCCATCAGGACTTTTGTCAGTCGAGTGCCTTCGACAACTGGGTCGACCACCAAAGTTTGCCTCCTAGGGGTGGCAATGTGCGTGGGGTGATCGAACTGGTCGAATGTGATGGCAGTTTGAGACCACTTCAGATAACTGGGTGTTGCCGGAGCAACCATATTTACCTCAAGGTTTATAACTTTTAGTCGACTTTTGCTTTCGACATCAGCAAAAATCATCAGGGTGGAATTGACCAGGGGATATCCATCATCACTATCTTCTTTGTCCTCAGCTTGGTCCGACTCCTTTTCTTTGTCTTAGGACTGTTTGCCCTGGAACTGCTGAATCAAGAGCCGACACTGTCGAGTGGTATGTTTCGGGTAAATGAGTTTACCCTCTTCATCTTTCTTAGTGTGGATGTGACACGGCAAATCCAACACATCATTTCCGTCTTGGTCTTTAACTTTCTTGGGGTTCTAAGGTCCCTTGGGTTTCCCCTTGAATTTTCCTTGGGTTATAGCCAGAGCTTCTCCAGGAGCAACTGGCTTGGCTTTCCGCTTCTGTTTCCGATTGGAATTTCCTCCGGTTTCTCGGGCGACTGACTTATGCTTTCCACTCCGGAGCCGATCCTCATCTTCACCATTAGCGTATTTGGTGGCGATCTCCATCATCCGATTCAGAGACATCTCTCCGGTTCGACCGAATTTCAGATTCAATTCTCTGTACTTGACGCCTTCTTTGAAGGCACAGACTGCTTGGTGATCAGGCACATTTTCAACTGTGTGATGCAATGTGATCCATCTCGGGATGTAATCCCTCAGAGTTTCATTCGGCTTCTGCACACAAGACCGCAATTCTGTAAGACCTGCAGGTCGCTTGCATGTTCCTTCAAATGTTGTGACAAACACTCGGGCGAGATCTTCCCAAGTGTAAATGCTGCTGGGTGCTAACTGATTCAGCCACGCTATGGCCGAGCCCTCTAACATGAGAGGCAGGTGTTTCATGAAGTAAATATGCCCTAGAGGCAATAATAAAGTTATTATTTATTTCCTTAATTCATGATAAATGTTTATTATTCATGCTAGAATTGTATTAACAGGAAACATAATACATGTGTGAATACATAGACAAACAGAGTGTCACTAGTATGCCTCTACTTGACTAGCTCATTAATCAAAGATGGTTATGTTTCCTAACCATGAAGAAGGAGTTGTTATTTGATTAATGAGGTCACATCATTAGTTGAATGATCTGATTGACATGACCCATTCCATTAGCTTAGCACCCGATCGTTTAGTATGTTGCTATTGCTTTTATCCATGACTTATACATGTTCCTATGACTATGAGATTATGCAACTCCCGTTTGCCGGAGGAACACTTTGGGTGCTACCAAACGTCACAACGTAACTGGGTGATTATAAAGGAGTACTGCAGGTGTCTCCAAAGGTAGATGTTGGGTTGGCGTATTTCGAGATTAGGATTTGTCACTCCGATCGTCGGAGAGGTATCTCTGGGCCCTCTCGGTAATGCACATCACTTAAGCCTTGCAAGCATTGCAACTAATGAGTTAGTTGTGGGATGATGTATTACGGAACGAGTAAAGAGACTTGCCGGTAACGAGATTGAACTAGGTATTGGATACCGACGATCAAATCTCGGGCAAGTGACATACCGATGACAAAGGGAACAACGTATGTTGTTATGCGGTCTGACCGATAAAGATCTTCGCAGAATATGTAGGAGCCAATATGGGCATCAAGGTCCCGCTATTGGTTATTTACCGGAGATGTGTCTCGGTCATGTCTACATTGTTCTCGAACCGTAGGGTCCGCACGCTTAAGGTTTCGATGACAATTATATTATGAGTTTATGAGTTTTGATGTACCGAAGGAGTTCGGAGTCCCGGATGAGATCGGGGACATGACGAGGAGTCTCGAAATGGTCGAGACGTAAAGATCGATATATTGGACGACTATATTCGGACATCGGAAGGGTTCTGAGTGGTTCGGGTATTTTCGGAGGTACCGGGGAGTTACGGGATTACGGGAGAAGTAATGGGCCTTGATGGGCTTTAGTGGGAAGAGGAAAAAAAGGCTGCTGCGCCCCCCCTCCCCTCTAGTCCGAATTGGACTAGGGAAAAGGGGGCCGGCCACCTCTCCTTCTCCTCCTGTTCCTTCTCCCTTCCTCCCCTCTTGGTGGACTCCTACTAGGACTTGGAGTCCTAGTAGGACTCCATATCTTGGCCGCACCAATTGGCTTGGCCGGCCTCCTCCTCCTCCATCCTTTATATACTGAGGCAAGGGGCACCCCTTGGACACACAATTGATCATTGAGATCTTTCCTTAGCCGTGTGCGGTGCCCCCTTCCACCAAATTCCACCTTGGTCATATCGTTGCAGTGCTTAGGCGAAGCCCTGCGCCGGTAACACATCAAGATCGTCACCACGCCGTCGTGCTGACGGAACTCTTCCCCGATGCTTTGCTGGATCGGAGCCCGGGGATCGTCATCGAGCTGAACGTGTGCCAAGAACTCGGAGGTGCCGAAGTAACGGTGCTGTGATCGGTTGGATCGCGAGGAGAACGTACGACTACTTCCTCTACGTTGCATCAACGCTTCCGCTTCGGTCTACGAGGGTACGTAGACAACACTCTCCCCTCTCGTTGCTATACATCACCATGATCTTGCGTGTGCGTAGGAAACTTTTGAAATTACTACGTTCCCCAACAGTGGTATCAGAGCCTAGGTTTTTATGGTTTGATGCTATTTGCACGAGTAGAACACAAGTGAGTTGTGGACGATACAAGTCATACTGCCTACCAGCATGTCATACTTTGGTTCAGCGGTATTGTTGGACGAGACGACCCGGACCAACCTTACGCGTACTCTTACGCGAGACCGGTTCCCTCGACGTGCTTTGCACATAGATGGCTTGCGGAAGACTGTCTCTCCAACTTTAGTTGAACCGAGTGTGGCTACGCCCGGTCCTTGAGAAGGTTAAAACAGAGTCTATTTGACAAACTATCGTTGTGGTTTTGATGCGTAGGTAAGATGAGTTCTTGCTTAAGCCCGTAGCAGCCACGTAAAATTTGCAACAACAAAGTAGAGGACGTCTAACTTGTTTTTGCAGGGCATGTTGTGATGTGATATGGTCAAGACATGATGCTAAATTTTATTGTATGAGATGATCATGTTTTGTAACCGAGTTATCGGCAACTGGCAGGAGCCATATGGTTGTCGCTTTATTGTATGCAATGCAATCGCGATGTAATGCTTTACTTTATTACTAAGCGGTAGTGATAGTCGTAGAAGCATAAGATTAACGAGACGACAACGATGCTACGATGGAGATCAAGGTGTCACGCCGGTGACGATGGTGATCATGACGGTGCTGCGGAGATGGAGATCACAAGCACAAGATGATGATGGCCATATCATATCACTTATATTGATTGCATGTGATGTTTATCTTTTTATGCATCTTATCTTGCTTTGATTGACGGTAGCATTATAAGATGATCTCTCACTAATTATCAAGAAGTGTTCTCCCTGAGTATGCACCGTTGCAAAAGTTCTTCGTGCTGAGACACCACGTGATGATCGGGTGTGATAGGCTCTACGTTCAAATACAACGGGTGCAAAACAGTTGCACACGCGGAATACTCAGGTTATACTTGACGAGCTAAGCATATAACAGATATGGCCTCGGAACACGGAGACCGAAAGGTCGAGCGTGAATCATATAGTAGATATGATCAACATAGTGATGTTCACCATTGAAACTACTCCATCTCACGTGATGATCGGACATGGTTTAGTTGATTTGGATCACGTGATCACTTAGAAGATTAGAGGGATGTCTATCTAAGTGGGAGTTCTTAAGTAATATGATTAATTGAACTTTAATATTATCATGAACATTAGTCCTGGTAGTATTAGCATATCTATGTTGTAGATCAATAGCTCGCGTTGTTGCTTCCCTGTGTTTATTTTGATATGTTCCTAGAGAAAATTGTGTTGAAAAATGTTAGTAGCAATGATGCGGATTGGATCCGTGATCTGAGGTTTATCCTCATTGCTGCACAGAAGAATTATGTCCTTGATGCACCGCTAGGTGACGGACCTATTGCAGGAGCAGATGCAGACATTATGAACGTTTTGCTAGCTCAATATGATGACTACTTAATAGTTTAGTGCACCATGCTTAACTGCTTAGAATCGGGACTTCAAAGACGTTTTGAAACGTCATGGAGCATATGAGATGTTCTAGGAGTTGAAGTTAATATTTCAAGCAAATTCCCGAGTTGAGAGATATGAAGTCTCCAACAAGTTCTATAGCTAAAAGATGGAGGAGAATCGCTCAACTAGTGAGCATGTGCTCAGATTGTCTGGGTACTACAATCGCTTGAATCAAGTGGGAGTTAATCTTCCAGATAAGATAGTGATTGACAGAATTCTCTAGTCACCATCACCAAGTTAGTAGAACTTCGTGATGAACTATAATATGCAAGGGATAACGGAAATTATTCCCAAGCTCTTCGCGATGCTAAAATCAGCGAAGGTAGAAATCAAAGAAAAACATCAAGTGTTGATGGTTGACAAGATCACTAGTTTCAAGAAAAGGGCAAAAGGAAAGAAGGGGAACTTCAAGAAGAACGGCAAGCAAGTTGCTGCTCAAGTGAAAAAGCCCAAGTCTGGTCCTAAGCCTGAGACTAAGTGCTTCTACTGCAAAGGGACTGGTCACTGGAAGCGGAACTACCCCAAGTGATGGGCGGATAAGAAGGATGGCAAAGTGAACATAAGTATATTTGACATACATGTAATTGATGTGTACTTTACTAGTGTTCATAGCAACCCCTCAGTATTTGGTACTAGTTCAAGTTGCTAAGATTAGTAACTCGAAACAGGAGTTGCAGAATGAACAAAGACTAGTTAAAGGGCAAGGTGACGATGTGTGTTGGAAGTGGTTCCAAGATTGATATGATCATCATCACACACTCCCTATACTTTCGGGATTAGTGTTGAAACTAAATAAGTGTTATTTGGTGTTTGCGTTGAGCATGAATATGATTTGATCATGTTAATTGCAATACAGTTATTCATTTAAGTTAGAGAACAATTGTTGTTCTGTTTACATGAATAAAACCTTCTATGGTCATACACACCAATGAAAATAGTTCATTGGATCTCGCTCGTAGTGATACACATATTCATAATATTGAAACCAAAAGATGCGAAGTTAATAATGATAGTGCAACCTATTTATGGCACTGCCGTTTAGGTCATATTGGTGTAAAGCGCATGAAGAAACTCCATGCTAATGGACTTTTGGAATCACTTGATTATGAATCACTTGATGCTTGCGAACCATGCCTCTTGGGCAAGATGACTAAGACGCCGTTCTCCGGAACAATAGGAGCAAGCAACAGATTTGTTGGAAATCATACATACTGATGTATGTGGTCCGATGAATATTAAGGCTCGCGACAAGTATCATTATTTTCAGAACTTCACAGATGATTTAAGCAGATATGGGTATATCTACTTAATGAAACATAAGTCTGAAACGTTTGAAAAGTTCAAAAGAATTTCAGAGTGAAGTGGATAATCATCGTAACAAGAAAATAAAAAGTTTCTACGATATGATCGCAGAGGTAGAATATTTGAGTTACGAGTTTGGTCTTCAGTTAAAACAATGTGAAATAGTTTCACTACTCACGCCACCTGGAAAACCACAGCATAATGGTGCGTCCGAACGTCATAACCGTACTTTATTGGATATAGTACAATCTATGATGTCTCTTACCGATCTACCACTATCGTTTTTGGGGTTATGCATTAAAGACAGCTGCATTCACGTTAAATAGGGCACCATCTAAAGTCCGTTGAGACGACACAATATGAACTATGGTTTGGCAAGAAACCAAAGTTGTCGTTTCTTAAAGTTTGGGGTTGTGATGCTTATGTGAAAAAGTTTCATCCTGATAAGCTCAAACCCAAATCGGAGAAATATGTCTTCATAGGACACCCAAACGAGACAGTTGGGTACACCTTCTATCACAGATCCGAAGGCAAGACATTCGTTGCTGAGAATGGATACTTTCTAGAGAAGGAGTTTCTCTTGAAAGAAGTGAGTGGGAGGAAAGTAGAACTTGACAAGGTAATTGTACCTTCTCCCTTATTGGAAAGTAGTTCATCACAGAAATCTGTTCTTGTGACTACTACACCAATTAGTGAGGAAGCTAATGATGATGATCATGTAACTTCAGATCAAGTAACTACCGAATCTCGTAGGTAAACCAGAGTGAGATCCGCACCAGAGTGGTACGGTAATCTTGTTCCGGAAGTCATGTTACTAGACCATGACGAACTTGCGAACTATGAGGAAGCGATGATGAGCCCAGATTCCGCGAAATGGTTAGAGGCCATGAAATCTGAGATATGATCCATGTATGAGAACAAAGTATGGACTTTGATGGATTTGCCCGATGATCGGCAAGCCAAAGAAAATAAATGGATCTTGAAGAGGAAGACAGACACTGATAGTAGTGTTACTATCTACAAAGCTAGAATTGTCGCAAAAGGTTTTCGACAAGTTCAAGGTGTTGACTACGATGAGAGTTTCTCACTCGTATCTATGCTTAAGTCTGTCCGAATCATGTTAGCAATTGCCGCATATTATGAAATCCGGCAAATGGATAAACAAAACTACATTCCTTAATGGATTTATTAAAAAAGAGTTGTATACGATGCAACTAGAAGGTTTTGTCGATCCTGAAGGTGTTAACAAAATATGCAAGCTCCAGCGATCCATCTATGGACTGGTGCAAGCATCTCAGAGTTGGAATATACGCTTTGATAAGTTGATCAAAGCATATAGTTTTATACAGACTTGCGGTGAAGCCTGTATTTACAAGAAAGTGAGTGGGAGCACTACAGCATTTCTGATAAGTAAATGACATATTATTGATCAGAAATAATGTAGAATTATTCTGTGAAGCATAAAGGAGTATTTGAAAGGAGTTTTTCGAAGAAGGACCTCGGTGAAGCTGCTTACATATTGAGCATCAAGATCTATAGAGATAGATCAAGACGCTTGATAAGTTTTTCAATAAGTACATACCTTGAAAAGATTTTGAAGTAGTTCAAAATGGAACAGTCAAAGAAAGAGTTCTTGCCTGTATTACAAGGTGTGAAATTGAGTAAGACTCAAAGCCCGACCACGGCAGATGATAGAAAAAGAATGAAAGTCATTTCCTATGCCTCAGCCATAGATTCTATAAAGTATGCCATGCTATGTACCAGATCTATTGTATACCCTACACTGTGTTAAGCAAGGGAGTACAATAGTGATCTAGGAAGTAGATCACTGGACATCGGTCAAAAATTATCCTTAGTAAAATAAGGATATGTTTCTCGATTATGGATGTGACAAAAAGGTTCGTCGTAAAAGGTTACGTCGATGCAAGTTTTGACACTAATCTAGATGACTCTAAGTCTCAATCTAGATACATATTGAAAGTGGGAGCAATTAGCTAAAGTAGCTCCGTGCAGAGCATTGTAGACATAGAAAATTGCAAAATACATAACGGATCTGAATGTGGCAGACCCGTTGACTAAACTTCTCTCACAAGCAAAACATGATCACACCGTAGTGCTCTTTGGGTGTTAATCACATAGCAATGTGAACTAGATTACTGAATCTAGTAAACCCTTTGGGTGTTGGTCACATATCGATGTGAACTATGGGTATTAATCACATGGTGATGTGAACTATTGCTGATAAATCACATGGCGATGTGAACTAGATTATTGACTCTAGTGCAAGTGGGAGACTGAAGGAAATATGCCCTAGAGGCAATAATAAAGTTATTATTTATTTCCTTAATTCATGATAAATGTTTATTATTCATGCTAGAATTGTATTAACAGGAAACATAATACATGTGTGAATACATAGACAAACAGAGTGTCACTAGTATGCCTCTACTTGACTAGCTCATTAATCAAAGATGGTTATGTTTCCTAACCATGAACAAGGAGTTGTTATTTGATTAATGAGGTCACATCATTAGTTGAATGATCTGATTGACATGACCCATTCCATTAGCTTAGCACCCGATCGTTTAGTATGTTGCTATTGCTTTTATCCATGACTTATACATGTTCCTATGACTATGAGATTATGCAACTCCCGTTTGCCGGAGGAACACTTTGGGTGCTACCAAACGTCACAACGTAACTGGGTGATTATAAAGGAGTACTGCAGGTGTCTCCAAAGGTAGATGTTGGGTTGGCGTATTTCGAGATTAGGATTTGTCACTCCGATCGTCGGAGAGGTATCTCTGGGCCCTCTCGGTAATGCACATCACTTAAGCCTTGCAAGCATTGCAACTAATGAGTTAGTTGTGGGATGATGTATTACGGAACGAGTAAAGAGACTTGCCGGTAACGAGATTGAACTAGGTATTGGATACCGACGATCAAATCTCGGGCAAGTGACATACCGATGACAAAGGGAACAACGTATGTTGTTATGCGGTCTGACCGATAAAGATCTTCGCAGAATATGTAGGAGCCAATATGGGCATCCAGGTCCCGCTATTGGTTATTGACCGGAGATGTGTCTCGGTCATGTCTACATTGTTCTCGAACCGTAGGGTCCGCACGCTTAAGGTTTCGATGACAATTATATTATGAGTTTATGAGTTTTGATGTACCGAAGGAGTTCGGAGTCCCGGATGAGATCGGGGACATGACGAGGAGTCTCAAAATGGTCGAGACGTAAAGATCGATATATTGGACGACTATATTCGGACATCGGTAGGGTTCTGAGTGATTCGGGTATTTTCGGAGGTACCGGGGAGTTACGGGATTACGGGAGAAGTAATGGGCCTTGATGGGCTTTAGTGGGAAGAGGAAAAAAAGGCTGCTGCGCCCCCCCTCCCCTCTAGTCCGAATTGGACTAGGGAAAAGGGGGCCGGCCACCTCTCCTTCTCCTCCTGTTCCTTCTCCCTTCCTCCCCTCTTGGTGGACTCCTAATAGGACTTGGAGTCCTAGTAGGACTCCATATCTTGGCCGCACCAATTGGCTTGGCCGGCCTCCTCCTCCTCCATCCTTTATATACTGAGGCAAGGGGCACCCCTTGGACACACAATTGATCATTGAGATCTTTCCTTAGCCGTGTGCGGTGCCCCCTTCCACCAAATTCCACCTTGGTCATATCGTTGCAGTGCTTAGGCGAAGCCCTGCGCCGGTAACACATCAAGATCGTCACCACGCCGTCGTGCTGACGGAACTCTTCCCCGACGCTTTGCTGGATCGGAGCCCGGGGATCGTCATCGAGCTGAACGTGTGCCAAGAACTCGGAGGTGCCGAAGTAACGGTGCTGTGATCGGTTGGATCGCGAGGAGAACGTACGACTACTTCCTCTACGTTGCATCAACGCTTCCGCTTCGGTCTACGAGGGTACGTAGACAACACTCTCCCCTCTCGTTGCTATACATCACCATGATCTTGCGTGTGCGTAGGAAACTTTTGAAATTACTACGTTCCCCAACAGTGGTATCAGAGCCTAGGTTTTTATGGTTTGATGCTATTTGCACGAGTAGAACACAAGTGAGTTGTGGACGATACAAGTCATACTGCCTACCAGCATGTCATACTTTGGTTCAGCGGTATTGTTGGACGAGACGATCCGGACCAACCTTATGCGTACTCTTACGCGAGACCGGTTCCCTCGACGTGCTTTGCACATAGATGGCTTGCGGAAGACTGTCTCTCCAACTTTAGTTGAACCGAGTGTGGCTACGCCCGGTCCTTGAGAAGGTTAAAACAGAGTCTATTTGACAAACTATCGTTGTGGTTTTGATGCGTAGGTAAGATGAGTTCTTGCTTAAGCCCGTAGCAGCCACGTAAAATTTGCAACAACAAAGTAGAGGACGTCTAACTTGTTTTTGCAGGGCATGTTGTGATGTGATATGGTCAAGACATGATGCTAAATTTTATTGTATGAGATGATCATGTTTTGTAACCGAGTTATCGGCAACTGGCAGGAGCCATATGGTTGTCGCTTTATTGTATGCAATGCAATCGCGATGTAATGCTTTACTTTATTACTAAGCGGTAGTGATAGTCGTAGAAGCATAAGATTAACGAGACGACAACGATGCTACGATGGAGATCAAGGTGTCGCGCCGGTGACGATGGTGATCATGACGGTGCTGCGGAGATGGAGATCACAAGCACAAGATGATGATGGCCATATCATATCACTTATATTGATTGCATGTGATGTTTATCTTTTTATGCATCTTATCTTGCTTTGATTGACGGTAGCATTATAAGATGATCTCTCACTAATTATCAAGAAGTGTTCTCCCTGAGTATGCACCGTTGCAAAAGTTCTTCGTGCTGAGACACCACGTGATGATCGGGTGTGATAGGCTCTACGTTCAAATACAACGGGTGCAAAACAGTTGCACACGCGGAATACTCAGGTTATACTTGACGAGCTAAGCATATAACAGATATGGCCTCGGAACACGGAGACCGAAAGGTCGAGCGTGAATCATATAGTAGATATGATCAACATAGTGATGTTCACCATTGAAACTACTCCATCTCACATGATGATCGGACATGGTTTAGTTGATTTGGATCACGTGATCACTTAGAAGATTAGAGGGATGTCTATCTAAGTGGGAGTTCTTAAGTAATATGATTAATTGAACTTTAATATTATCATGAACATTAGTCCTGGTAGTATTAGCATATCTATGTTGTAGATCAATAGCTCGCGTTGTTGCTTCCTTGTGTTTATTTTGATATGTTCCTAGAGAAAATTGTGTTGAAAAATGTTAGTAGCAATGATGCGGATTGGATCCGTGATCTGAGGTTTATCCTCATTGCTGCACAGAAGAATTATGTCCTTGATGCACCGCTAGGTGACGGACCTATTGCAGGAGCAGATGCAGACATTATGAACGTTTTGCTAGCTCAATATAATGACTACTTAATAGTTTAGTGCACCATGCTTAACTGCTTAGAATCGGGACTTCAAAGACGTTTTGAAACGTCATGGAGCATATGAGATGTTCTAGGAGTTGAAGTTAATATTTCAAGCAAATTCCCGAGTTGAGAGATATGAAGTCTCCAACAAGTTCTATAGCTAAAAGATGGAGGAGAATCGCTCAACTAGTGAGCATGTGCTCAGATTGTCTGGGTACTACAATCGCTTGAATCAAGTGGGAGTTAATCTTCCAGATAAGATAGTGATTGACAGAATTCTCTAGTCACCATCACCAAGTTAGTAGAACTTCGTGATGAACTATAATATGCAAGGGATAACGGAAATTATTCCCAAGCTCTTCGCGATGCTAAAATCAGCGAAGGTAGAAATCAAAGAAAAACATCAAGTGTTGATGGTTGACAAGATCACTAGTTTCAAGAAAAGGGCAAAAGGAAAGAAGGGGAACTTCAAGAAGAACGGCAAGCAAGTTGCTGCTCAAGTGAAAAAGCCCAAGTCTGGTCCTAAGCCTGAGACTAAGTGCTTCTACTGCAAAGGGACTGGTCACTGGAAGCGGAACTACCCCAAGTGATGGGCGGATAAGAAGGATGGCAAAGTGAACATAAGTATATTTGACATACATGTAATTGATGTGTACTTTACTAGTGTTCATAGCAACCCCTCAGTATTTGGTACTAGTTCAAGTTGCTAAGATTAGTAACTCGAAACAGGAGTTGCAGAATGAACAAAGACTAGTTAAAGGGCAAGGTGACGATGTGTGTTGGAAGTGGTTCCAAGATTGATATGATCATCATCACACACTCCCTATACTTTCGGGATTAGTGTTGAAACTAAATAAGTGTTATTTGGTGTTTGCGTTGAGCATGAATATGATTTGATCATGTTAATTGCAATACAGTTATTCATTTAAGTTAGAGAACAATTGTTGTTCTGTTTACATGAATAAAACCTTCTATGGTCATACACACCAATGAAAATAGTTCATTGGATCTCGCTCGTAGTGATACACATATTCATAATATTGAAACCAAAAGATGCGAAGTTAATAATGATAGTGCAACCTATTTATGGCACTGCCGTTTAGGTCATATTGGTGTAAAGCGCATGAAGAAACTCCATGCTAATGGACTTTTGGAATCACTTGATTATGAATCACTTGATGCTTGCGAACCATGCCTCTTGGGCAAGATGACTAAGACGCCGTTCTCCGGAACAATAGGAGCAAGCAACAGATTTGTTGGAAATCATACATACTGATGTATGTGGTCCGATGAATATTAAGGCTCGCGACAAGTATCATTATTTTCAGAACTTCACAGATGATTTAAGCAGATATGGGTATATCTACTTAATGAAACATAAGTCTGAAACGTTTGAAAAGTTCAAAAGAATTTCAGAGTGAAGTGGATAATCATCGTAACAAGAAAATAAAAAGTTTCTACGATATGATCGCAGAGGTCGAATATTTGAGTTACGAGTTTGGTCTTCAGTTAAAACAATGTGAAATAGTTTCACTACTCACGCCACCTGGAAAACCACAGCATAATGGTGCGTCCGAACGTCATAACCGTACTTTATTGGATATAGTACAATCTATGATGTCTCTTACCGATCTACCACTATCGTTTTTGGGGTTATGCATTAAAGACAGCTGCATTCACGTTAAATAGGGCACCATCTAAAGTCCGTTGAGACGACACAATATGAACTATGGTTTTGCAAGAAACCAAAGTTGTCGTTTCTTAAAGTTTGGGGTTGTGATGCTTATGTGAAAAAGTTTCATCCTGATAAGCTCAAACCCAAATCGGAGAAATATGTCTTCATAGGATACCCAAACGAGACAGTTGGGTACACCTTCTATCACAGATCCGAAGGCAAGACATTCGTTGCTGAGAATGGATACTTTCTAGAGAAGGAGTTTCTCTTGAAAGAAGTGAGTGGGAGGAAAGTAGAACTTGACAAGGTAATTGTACCTTCTCCCTTATTGGAAAGTAGTTCATCACAGAAATCTGTTCTTGTGACTACTACACCAATTAGTGAGGAAGCTAATGATGATGATCATGTAACTACCGAATCTCGTAGGTAAACCAGAGTGAGATCCGCACCAGAGTGGTACGGTAATCTTGTTCTGGAAGTCATGTTACTAGACCATGACGAACTTGCGAACTATGAGGAAGCGATGATGAGCCCAGATTCCGCGAAATGGTTAGAGGCCATGAAATCTGAGATATGATCCATGTATGAGAACAAAGTATGGACTTTGATGGATTTGCCCGATGATCGGCAAGCCAAAGAAAATAAATGGATCTTGAAGAGGAAGACGGACACTGATAGTAGTGTTACTATCTACAAAGCTAGAATTGTCGCAAAAGGTTTTCGACAAGTTCAAGGTGTTGACTACGATGAGAGTTTCTCACTCGTATCTATGCTTAAGTCTGTCCGAATCATGTTAGCAATTGCCGCATATTATGAAATCCGGCAAATGGATAAACAAAACTACATTCCTTAATGGATTTATTAAAAAAGAGTTGTATACGATGCAACTAGAAGGTTTTGTCGATCCTGAAGGTGTTAACAAAATATGCAAGCTCCAGCGATCCATCTATGGACTGGTGCAAGCATCTCAGAGTTGGAATATACGCTTTGATAAGTTGATCAAAGCATATAGTTTTATACAGACTTGCGGTGAAGCCTGTATTTACAAGAAAGTGAGTGGGAGCACTACAGCATTTCTGATAAGTAAATGACATATTATTGATCAGAAATAATGTAGAATTATTCTGTGAAGCATAAAGGAGTATTTGAAAGGAGTTTTTCGAAGAAGGACCTCGGTGAAGCTGCTTACATATTGAGCATCAAGATCTATAGAGATAGATCAAGACGCTTGATAAGTTTTTCAATAAGTACATACCTTGAAAAGATTTTGAAGTAGTTCAAAATGGAACAGTCAAAGAAAGAGTTCTTGCCTGTATTACAAGGTGTGAAATTGAGTAAGACTCAAAGCCCGACCACGGCAGATGATAGAAAAAGAATGAAAGTCATTTCCTATGCCTCAGCCATAGATTCTATAAAGTATGCCATGCTATGTACCAGATCTATTGTATACCCTACACTGTGTTAAGCAAGGGAGTACAATAGTGATCTAGGAAGTAGATCACTGGACATCGGTCAAAAATTATCCTTAGTAAAATAAGGATATGTTTCTCGATTATGGATGTGACAAAAAGGTTCGTCGTAAAAGGTTACGTCGATGCAAGTTTTGACACTAATCTAGATGACTCTAAGTCTCAATCTAGATACATATTGAAAGTGGGAGCAATTAGCTAAAGTAGCTCCGTGCAGAGCATTGTAGACATAGAAAATTGCAAAATACATAACGGATCTGAATGTGGCAGACCCGTTGACTAAACTTCTCTCACAAGCAAAACATGATCACACCGTAGTGCTCTTTGGGTGTTAATCACATAGCAATGTGAACTAGATTACTGAATCTAGTAAACCCTTTGGGTGTTGGTCACATATCGATGTGAACTATGGGTGTTAATCACATGGTGATGTGAACTATTGCTGATAAATCACATGGCGATGTGAACTAGATTATTGACTCTAGTGCAAGTGGGAGACTGAAGGAAATATGCCCTAGAGGCAATAATAAAGTTATTATTTATTTCCTTAATTCATGATAAATGTTTATTATTCATGCTAGAATTGTATTAACAGGAAACATAATACATGTGTGAATACATAGACAAACAGAGTGTCACTAGTATGCCTCTACTTGACTAGCTCATTAATCAAAGATGGTTATGTTTCCTAACCATGAACAAGGAGTTGTTATTTGATTAATGAGGTCACATCATTAGTTGAATGATCTGATTGACATGACCCATTCCATTAGCTTAGCACCCGATCGTTTAGTATGTTGCTATTGCTTTTATCCATGACTTATACATGTTCCTATGACTATGAGATTATGCAACTCCCGTTTGCCGGAGGAACACTTTGGGTGCTACCAAACGTCACAACGTAACTGGGTGATTATAAAGGAGTACTGCAGGTGTCTCCAAAGGTAGATGTTGGGTTGGCGTATTTCGAGATTAGGATTTGTCACTCCGATCGTCGGAGAGGTATCTCTGGGCCCTCTCGGTAATGCACATCACTTAAGCCTTGCAAGCATTGCAACTAATGAGTTAGTTGTGGGATGATGTATTACGGAACGAGTAAAGAGACTTGCCGGTAACGAGATTGAACTAGGTATTGGATACCGACGATCAAATCTCGGGCAAGTGACATACCGATGACAAAGGGAACAACGTATGTTGTTATGCGGTCTGACCGATAAAGATCTTCGCAGAATATGTAGGAGCCAATATGGGCATCCAGGTCCCGCTATTGGTTATTGACCGGAGATGTGTCTCGGTCATGTCTACATTGTTCTCGAACCGTAGGGTCCGCACGCTTAAGGTTTCGATGACAATTATATTATGAGTTTATGAGTTTTGATGTACCGAAGGAGTTCGGAGTCCCGGATGAGATCGGGGACATGACGAGGAGTCTCAAAATGGTCGAGACGTAAAGATCGATATATTGGACGACTATATTCGGACATCGGTAGGGTTCTGAGTGATTCGGGTATTTTCGGAGGTACCGGGGAGTTACGGGATTACGGGAGAAGTAATGGGCCTTGATGGGCTTTAGTGGGAAGAGGAAAAAAAGGCTGCTGCGCCCCCCCTCCCCTCTAGTCCGAATTGGACTAGGGAAAAGGGGGCCGGCCACCTCTCCTTCTCCTCCTGTTCCTTCTCCCTTCCTCCCCTCTTGGTGGACTCCTAATAGGACTTGGAGTCCTAGTAGGACTCCATATCTTGGCCGCACCAATTGGCTTGGCCGGCCTCCTCCTCCTCCATCCTTTATATACTGAGGCAAGGGGCACCCCTTGGACACACAATTGATCATTGAGATCTTTCCTTAGCCGTGTGCGGTGCCCCCTTCCACCAAATTCCACCTTGGTCATATCGTTGCAGTGCTTAGGCGAAGCCCTGCGCCGGTAACACATCAAGATCGTCACCACGCCGTCGTGCTGACGGAACTCTTCCCCGACGCTTTGCTGGATCGGAGCCCGGGGATCGTCATCGAGCTGAACGTGTGCCAAGAACTCGGAGGTGCCGAAGTAACGGTGCTGTGATCGGTTGGATCGCGAGGAGAACGTACGACTACTTCCTCTACGTTGCATCAACGCTTCCGCTTCGGTCTACGAGGGTACGTAGACAACACTCTCCCCTCTCGTTGCTATACATCACCATGATCTTGCGTGTGCGTAGGAAACTTTTGAAATTACTACGTTCCCCAACAGTGGTATCAGAGCCTAGGTTTTTATGGTTTGATGCTATTTGCACGAGTAGAACACAAGTGAGTTGTGGACGATACAAGTCATACTGCCTACCAGCATGTCATACTTTGGTTCAGCGGTATTGTTGGACGAGACGATCCGGACCAACCTTATGCGTACTCTTACGCGAGACCGGTTCCCTCGACGTGCTTTGCACATAGATGGCTTGCGGAAGACTGTCTCTGCAACTTTAGTTGAACCGAGTGTGGCTACGCCCGGTCCTTGAGAAGGTTAAAACGGAGTCTATTTGACAAACTATCGTTGTGGTTTTGATGCGTAGGTAAGATGAGTTCTTGCTTAAGCCCTTAGCAGCCACGTAAAATTTGCAACAACAAAGTAGAGGACGTCTAACTTGTTTTTGCAGGGCATGTTGTGATGTGATATGGTCAAGACATGATGCTAAATTTTATTGTATGAGATGATCATGTTTTGTAACCGAGTTATCGGCAACTGGCAGGAGCCATATGGTTGTCGCTTTATTGTATGCAATGCAATCGCGATGTAATGCTTTACTTTATTACTAAGCGGTAGTGATAGTCGTAGAAGCATAAGATTAACGAGACGACAACGATGCTACGATGGAGATCAAGGTGTCGCGCCGGTGACGATGGTGATCATGACGGTGCTGCGGAGATGGAGATCACAAGCACAAGATGATGATGGCCATATCATATCACTTATATTGATTGCATGTGATGTTTATCTTTTTATGCATCTTATCTTGCTTTGATTGACGGTAGCATTATAAGATGATCTCTCACTAATTATCAAGAAGTGTTCTCCCTGAGTATGCACCGTTGCAAAAGTTCTTCGTGCTGAGACACCACGTGATGATCGGGTGTGATAGGCTCTACGTTCAAATACAACGGGTGCAAAACAGTTGCACACGCGGAATACTCAGGTTATACTTGACGAGCTAAGCATATAACAGATATGGCCTCGGAACACGGAGACCGAAAGGTCGAGCGTGAATCATATAGTAGATATGATCAACATAGTGATGTTCACCATTGAAACTACTCCATCTCACGTGATGATCGGACATGTTTTAGTTGATTTGGATCACGTGATCACTTAGAAGATTAGAGGGATGTCTATCTAAGTGGGAGTTCTTAAGTAATATGATTAATTGAACTTTAATATTATCATGAACATTAGTCCTGGTAGTATTAGCATATCTATGTTGTAGATCAATAGCTCGCGTTGTTGCTTCCCTGTGTTTATTTTGATATGTTCCTAGAGAAAATTGTGTTGAAAAATGTTAGTAGCAATGATGCGGATTGGATCCGTGATCTGAGGTTTATCCTCATTGCTGCACAGAAGAATTATGTCCTTGATGCACCGCTAGGTGACGGACCTATTGCAGGAGCAGATGCAGACATTATGAACGTTTTGCTAGCTCAATATGATGACTACTTAATAGTTTAGTGCACCATGCTTAACTGCTTAGAATCGGGACTTCAAAGACGTTTTGAAACGTCATGGAGCATATGAGATGTTCTAGGAGTTGAAGTTAATATTTCAAGCAAATTCCCGAGTTGAGAGATATGAAGTCTCCAACAAGTTCTATAGCTAAAATATGGAGGAGAATCGCTCAACTAGTGAGCATGTGCTCAGATTGTCTGGGTACTACAATCGCTTGAATCAAGTGGGAGTTAATCTTCCAGATAAGATAGTGATTGACAGAATTCTCTAGTCACCATCACCAAGTTAGTAGAACTTCGTGATGAACTATAATATGCAAGGGATAACGGAAATTATTCCCAAGCTCTTCGCGATGCTAAAATCAGCGAAGGTAGAAATCAAAGAAAAACATCAAGTGTTGATGGTTGACAAGATCACTAGTTTCAAGAAAAGGGCAAAAGGAAAGAAGGGGAACTTCAAGAAGAACGGCAAGCAAGTTGCTGCTCAAGTGAAAAAGCCCAAGTCTGGTCCTAAGCCTGAGACTAAGTGCTTCTACTGCAAAGGGACTGGTCACTGGAAGCGGAACTACCCCAAGTGATGGGCGGATAAGAAGGATGGCAAAGTGAACATAAGTATATTTGACATACATGTAATTGATGTGTACTTTACTAGTGTTCATAGCAACCCCTCAGTATTTGGTACTAGTTCAAGTTGCTAAGATTAGTAACTCGAAACAGGAGTTGCAGAATGAACAAAGACTAGTTAAAGGGCAAGGTGACGATGTGTGTTGGAAGTGGTTCCAAGATTGATATGATCATCATCACACACTCCCTATACTTTCGGGATTAGTGTTGAAACTAAATAAGTGTTATTTGGTGTTTGCGTTGAGCATGAATATGATTTGATCATGTTAATTGCAATACAGTTATTCATTTAAGTTAGAGAACAATTGTTGTTCTGTTTACATGAATAAAACCTTCTATGGTCATACACACCAATGAAAATAGTTCATTGGATCTCGCTCGTAGTGATACACATATTCATAATATTGAAACCAAAAGATGCGAAGTTAATAATGATAGTGCAACCTATTTATGGCACTGCCGTTTAGGTCATATTGGTGTAAAGCGCATGAAGAAACTCCATGCTAATGGACTTTTGGAATCACTTGATTATGAATCACTTGATGCTTGCGAACCATGCCTCTTGGGCAAGATGACTAAGACGCCGTTCTCCGGAACAATAGGAGCAAGCAACAGATTTGTTGGAAATCATACATACTGATGTATGTGGTCCGATGAATATTAAGGCTCGCGACAAGTATCATTATTTTCAGAACTTCACAGATGATTTAAGCAGATATGGGTATATCTACTTAATGAAACATAAGTCTGAAACGTTTGAAAAGTTCAAAAGAATTTCAGAGTGAAGTGGATAATCATCGTAACAAGAAAATAAAAAGTTTCTACGATATGATCGCAGAGGTAGAATATTTGAGTTACGAGTTTGGTCTTCAGTTAAAACAATGTGAAATAGTTTCACTACTCACGCCACCTGGAAAACCACAGCATAATGGTGCGTCCGAACGTCATAACCGTACTTTATTGGATATAGTACAATCTATGATGTCTCTTACCGATCTACCATATCGATGTGAACTATGGGTGTTAATCACATGGTGATGTGAACTATTGCTGATAAATCACATGGCGATGTGAACTAGATTATTGACTCTAGTGCAAGTGGGAGACTGAAGGAAATATGCCCTAGAGGCAATAATAAAGTTATTATTTATTTCCTTAATTCATGATAAATGTTTATTATTCATGCTAGAATTGTATTAACGGGAAACATAATACATGTGTGAATACATAGACAAACAGAGTGTCACTAGTATGCCTCTACTTGACTAGCTCATTAATCAAAGATGGTTATGTTTCCTAACCATGAACAAGGAGTTGTTATTTGATTAATGAGGTCACATCATTAGTTGAATGATCTGATTGACATGACCCATTCCATTAGCTTAGCACCCGATCGTTTAGTATGTTGCTATTGCTTTTATCCATGACTTATACATGTTCCTATGACTATGAGATTATGCAACTCCCGTTTGCCGGAGGAACACTTTGGGTGCTACCAAACGTCACAACGTAACTGGGTGATTATAAAGGAGTACTGCAGGTGTCTCCAAAGGTAGATGTTGGGTTGGCGTATTTCGAGATTAGGATTTGTCACTCCGATCGTCGGAGAGGTATCTCTGGGCCCTCTCGGTAATGCACATCACTTAAGCCTTGCAAGCATTGCAACTAATGAGTTAGTTGTGGGATGATGTATTACGGAACGAGTAAAGAGACTTGCCGGTAACGAGATTGAACTAGGTATTGGATACCGACGATCAAATCTCGGGCAAGTGACATACCGATGACAAAGGGAACAACGTATGTTGTTATGCGGTCTGACCGATAAAGATCTTCGCAGAATATGTAGGAGCCAATATGGGCATCCAGGTCCCACTATTGGTTATTGACCGGAGATGTGTCTCGGTCATGTCTACATTGTTCTCGAACCGTAGGGTCCGCACGCTTAAGGTTTCGATGACAATTATATTATGAGTTTATGAGTTTTGATGTACCGAAGGAGTTCGGAGTCCCGGATGAGATCGGGGACATGACGAGGAGTCTCAAAATGGTCGAGACGTAAAGATCGATATATTGGACGACTATATTCGGACATCGGTAGGGTTCTGAGTGATTCGGGTATTTTTGGAGGTACCGGGGAGTTACGGGATTACGGGAGAAGTAATGGGCCTTGATGGGCTTTAGTGGGAAGAGGAAAAAAAGGCTGCTGCGCCCCCCCTCCCCTCTAGTCCGAATTGGACTAGGGAAAAGGGGGCCGGCCACCTCTCCTTCTCCTCCTGTTCCTTCTCCCTTCCTCCCCTCTTGGTGGACTCCTAATAGGACTTGGTAACACATCAAGATCGTCACCACGCCGTCGTGCTGACGGAACTCTTCCCCGACGCTTTGCTGGATCGGAGCCCAGGGATCGTCATCGAGTTGAACGTGTGCCAAGAACTCGGAGGTGCCGAAGTAACGGTGCTGTGATCGGTTGGATCGCGAGGAGAACGTACGACTACTTCCTCTATGTTGCGTCAACGCTTCCGCTTCGGTCTACGAGGGTACGTAGACAACACTCTCCCCTCTCGCTGCTATACATCACCATGATCTTGCGTGTGCGTAGGAAAATTTTGAAATTACTACGTTCCCCAACATTTCATGGCTACCTCATCATTGCCACCGCCAATCTGGACAGCCACTCGATAATCTTCGAGCCAAGTATTGGGCTTGGACTCTCCGGTGAACTTACTGACTCCAGTCGCCAACCTGAAGTTGGGAGGAATCACAGCGGCTCTGATGGCTCGACTGAAGCACTCCGGCCCTGAAACATGTACTTGGCTACTGGTAGGCGCATTTCTGTCGTGGCCTTCCCAGTGAGCCCTGTTCCTGTCGACCAAACCTTGAACGAGAATGGATCTCGCATCAAAGCCTGGTTCCCTGGGGTCGACTGGAATCCTCCGCCCAACACTATGAGGGCGTCTGTCATCCTGCTGTCGAGGCACATATGACCCACTCCTCGGGGGAGGTGTGGGCACTCAACGTCGATCGTCACGATCGAATCGGTGATCGTACTGCTCATGATTCCTGTGCTGATCACGCCGGTCTCCACATCCCTCACGCCTCGGGGGAGATCTTGGGCTGTGGGCCGACTGGACTGTGTCTGCTGCAATGGATCGACTATGGATCCTGTTCCGCGACTGAGAAACAGCGGAATTCTGGTCTCCTGCTGCCCGAAGTAACGCTCTGATCTACAACAGGCCTCTGCCGGCCTTTGACTGGGAGTGCTGAATTGACTCTGCTATACGGGCTGCAGCTGCTAAATTCTGAATCGGAGTTCGATATACCTGCGGGGGCGGAAAGAGCTGACGTCGACTGGATTCTGGATCCCGTTGACGCGCTCGCTCGTCGAGTGCTCGCTGGAGGTTCTCCAGTCGAGTGCGCTCAGCCAAGTTAGCCAAGCGCATGTCCTCCAAGGCACGGGCCTCGGGAGTTTCTCCAATGATAGGAGTGTGAAGTGCATCCATGTTCCGGCGACGAAGTTCTTCTCTCTGCAGCGACGTGAGAGGCTCGAGGAGATACTCCTCATGGGGATGCTATGGGTCGCCTCCACCTGCGCCTCCTTCGGTGCGGGGAAAACCGGGAGGACTGCGTGCTCCATCGATTACCAGAACCTCCGCCGCTGGGTCACTACTGTCGCATTCGGACGCGGTCTCTGCGGAGCCAGTCGACAGGTCAAACAGGCCGTAGAGGGATTCGTCGGGCTCGATCGCCGCGACTTGTGGGGTGGCCGACTGGCGGGCCACCGCATGTCTCACCCACCCCTGAAGCCTTGACCGACCGGTGCGCTTGCGCCGGCGGGAGACAGGGACGGAGGACGCCACAGGAGCCGACCGATACTGGGTCGACGGCTGCCGCAGAAGGAATCCATGGACGCATGCGTGAAAGTGGGTCGCCCCGCGGACAGGGAGCGCGTTGACGTCAAGTGGAGCCTCCTAGAGCCAAGCGGAGTCGTCGGCGATGAACGTGAGCGCGCTGAGACGGATCTCGCGACCCTCCACCAAAACTCCGCCCGAAACCATGATCAAAGGGATCGGAAAAATCGCTACTTCTCCAACTAGGCGCTAAGACTCCAGCCCCACGGTGGGCGCCAACTGTCGTGGTTCTAACTCTGACAGTAATGTAGGGGGGTATGTATGGAGAGGCTAGATCTTAGCTATGGAGCAGTAGTAAGCACACGAGGTTTATGAGTTCAGGCCCTTCTCGAAGGAAGTAACAGCCCTACGTCTCGGAGCCCGGAGGCGGTCGACTGGATTATGTGTGTATGAGTTACAGGGGTGCGAACCCTTTACACTTGAGGAGGGGGTGGCTTATATAGAGTTCGCCAGACCCCTCCAGCCCTCAGTTATGCAGGGTTTAAAGTACATTAAGGCTGGGCGTTACTGGTAATGCCTCTAATAAAGTGCTATGATGACCATAAAGGCTACTTAATGACCGACCGTTTGTGTGCGGAGTGACTTTAGGTCTCCTGGCAGTCGAGTGATTGCTTCGTGGTCGAGTGTCTTCGAGTCCGTCGAGTGGAACACCTCCAAGTCGATTGAAAGGTGATTTCTTCTAGGGATGTCCTTGGGTAGGGTAGTTAGGACAGGTCCATGACCCTACCCTAGGTACATGGCTTCATCAGCTACCGCGTTATTCTCATAGCATTTTTTGGATTGAAATATGGGTTCTATACGCAAGCTGGATGGACTCAGATAAACGTCGATGAACTCTATGAACTTGGGTGCCCTAATGTGGATCTGAGAAAGGAGAAGAACGATACCTGACAGTGTTGAAGAAGAGCGGACGAGCGCCACATATCTCTGGTCCCAACAGGTTGATGCAGTGGCCTTGACGGAGTTGGTGGCAAAGTTCGGCTGGGGCAGCGGAGCTCCAGTTGTGACGGACGAAGCAAGGAACAAGAAGAAGAGGGGGTGACGGGGGTAAAAGGTGAAAAGGCAGGCCCCGTGCCTATTTATAAGGGAAAAGATGGAATGGTGAAACGACATGCGCGAAGATCGAGGAGGCATAACAATTACCATAGCATGGATGGTTAATGCAAAGATCCATTGTGATATCATGAGGTTTTTCTGAATTTAATAACATGACGTCATCTTTTCTTATGGCGGTTCATGAAGATCTTTTCAAGGCCAAGCTTTAGAAGAATTAAAGAAGGCTCACCAACCAGAGAATGAAGATTGACATGAACAAGTTCAAATCAATCTGGGAATAATGTTGGGGACATAACCCCACAGTGTAACCCGCCCAGGAGGGGCCGGGTTACACTGTTGGCGACTCAACAATGAGGCTTAGAAAGTCCCAAGGAGCCAAGACATGAAAACCTGGAGGCGGCTTACGACGCGGGCCAGCTGAAGGCCCAAGACCGAAGATGGCGCGTAACCCGGAGATGTAAGCTGCCCGACGGCGACTTGCCCGGCAAGGAGATGTAAGTCCTTTTGTGACGCCCCTAATTCAATCGTACACTAATCATACACGCAAACGTGTACGATCAAGATCAGGGACTCACGGGAAGATATCACAACACAACTCTAAAAATAAAATAAGTCATGCAAGCATCATAATACAAGCCAGGGGCCTCGAGGGCTCAAATACAAGTGCTCGATCATAGACGAGTCAGCGGAAGCAACAATATCTGAGTACAGAAATAAGTTAAACAAGTTTGCCTTAAGAAGGCTAGCACAAACTGGGATACAGATCGAAAGAGGCGCAGGCCTCCTGCCTAGGATCCTCCTAACTACTCCTGGTCGTCGCCAGCGGGCTGCACGTAGTAGTAGGCACCTCCAGTGTAGAAGGAGTCATCGTCGACGGTGGCGTCTGGATCCTGGGCTCCATCGTCTGGTCGCAGCAATCGGGTAGAAGAAAGGGGAAAAGGGGAAACAAGGCAACCGTGAGTACTCATCCAAAGTACTCGCAAGCAAGGAGCTACACTACATATGCATGGATATATGTGTAAGGGGCCATATCAGTGGACTGAACTGCAAAATGCCAGAATAAGAGGGGGATAGCTAATCCTATCGAAGACTACGCTTCTGGCAGCCTCCGTCTTGCAGCATGTAGAAGAGAGTAGACTAAAGTCCTCCAAGTAGCATCGTATAGCATAATCCTACCCGGCGATCCCCTCCTCGATGCCCTGTTGGAGAGCCATCACCGGGTTGTATCTGGCACTTGGAAGGGTGTGTTTTATTAAGTATCCGGTTCTAGTTGTCATAAGGTCAAGGTACAACTCCGGGTCGTCCTCTTACCGAGGGACACGGCTATTCGAATAGATAAACTTCCCTGCAGGGGTGCACCACATAGCCCAGCACGCTTGATCCCATTTGGCCGGACACACTTTCCTGGGTCATGCCCGGCCTCAGAAGATCAACACGTCGTAGCCCCACCTAGGCACAACAGAGAGGTCAACACGCCGGTCTAAACCTATGCGCGCACGGGTCTGGGCCCATCGCCCTGAGCACACCTGCACGTTGCGAGGGCGGCCGGAAGCAGACCTAGCCTAGTGGCGTTCCAGTCCAATCCGGCGCGCGCCGCTCCATCGCTGACGTCAAAAGTGCTTCGGCTGATACCACGACGCCGGGATACCCATAACTACTCCCGCGTAGATGGTTAGTGCGTATAGACCAAATGGCCAGACTCAGATCAAATACCCAGATCTTGTTAAGCGTGTTAAGTATCCGCGAACGCTGACCAGGGCCAGGCCCACCTCTCTCCTAGGTAGTCTCAAACCTGCCCTGTCGCTCCGCCACAAAGTACCAGTTAGGGGCCGTCGGGAACCCAGGCCCACCACTACCTGGGTGGAACCACCTGCCCCTTCAGCCCCCAACTCCGAACAGTATCACAGGTAATGTAACAGTGTAAAGTATATATAGTATATGTCCGCGATCACTTCCCGAAGTGATCACGGCCTAGTAGTATAGCATGGCAGACGGACAAGAGTGTAGGGCCACTGATGGAACACTAGCATCCTATACTAAGCAAGTAGGATTGCAGGTAAAGGTATCAACAGTAGTATCAAAGACAGGCTATGCATCAGGATAGGAATAACGAAAACAGTAACATGCTACACTACTCTAATGCAAGCAGTATAGAGGAGAGTAGGCGATATCTGGTGATCAAGGGGGGGCTTGCCTGGTTGCTCTGGCAAGAGAGAGGGATCGTCAACTCCGTAGTCGAACGGGGCAGCAGCAGCGTCGGTCTCGGCGTCTATCGAGAGAAGAGGGGGAGAAACAATAAATATTTAATCAAGCAGATGCATAGTGATGCATGACATGACAAGTAATGGCGTTAGAGGTGCCCTAAAGCGGTATGGGATGATACCGGTGAAGGGGGGGGAACATCCGGGAAAGTATCCCCGGGGTTCCGCGTTTTCGGGCAGAGGAGCTGGAGGGGGAAAGTTACGAGTTTGATATGTTAGGGGTGCATGGCGGATGAACGGGCTGCGTATCCGGATTCGACTCGCCGTTCTGAGCAACTTTCATGTTGAAAATATTTTAATCCGAGTTACGGATTAAAAGATATGATTTTCTAAATGTTTTATTAATTTCTGGAATTTAATTAATTAATTAATTAATTAATTCGAAATTAGATTTATGACATCAGCATGATGTCATGCTGACGTCAGCAGTCAACAGAGTTGACTGGGTCAAACTGGCATGTGGGTCCAGTGGGACCCACCTGTCATTGACTATTAGTTAATTAACACTAGTAAATTGGGTTAACTAGTTATTTAGGTTAATTAGGGTTTAGCTAATCTAGTTATTGCTTAGTTAAACTAACTAATTAAATAGGATTAATTAACTTAATTAATTCACTAATTAATTAATTGAATTAATTATTTATTTTATTAATTCATTTTTATTTTATTTTTCATTTTCTTTTAAAATGTTCTGTGGGCGTTCTGTGGGCTGGGCCCCTCTGGTCAGTGGCCCGAAGGGCCTTAGCGGGCATTGCGGGTGCAGGCGTAGGGCGCGGGCGTGCGCCCACCTGCAGGCCCGAGGCCACCAAGGGGGGCGCCGGCCACGGCGGCAGCCGGAGCAGCGCGGCAAGGGGAGGGCGACACGGCGGGGTTCGGCCCCGGCAGGAAGCAGCTCGGCGTGAGAGAGCTGCGGGTGCGGTGAGCCCCGGCCAGGGGTGACGCGGGCACGGCCGTTGCAAGCATGGGGCCGCGGTGACCGATAGGGGAATGGGGCACGACGGCGACGTGTGGTGAGCAGAGAAAAGGAGGAGGGGATGCGGTGAGCGCGCAACGGGCGCGGCCGGAGCGCGTCGACCACGCGCGGGGAGGACGATGACTGTGGCTACCCAGAGAGAGCGGGTGAAGGGGGACAACGGCGCTCACTTGCGAGCAGGGAAGGGGGCGACGGGGCGCGTTGGCGTCCGGTGAGGGAGAGGCGAGGCGGCGTGTCCGGCGAGGGCGGCGCCGGGGTTAGGTGCCGGCGACGGAGGCGTGGGGCGGCGCGGGATCTGGCCCCTCCCCGATCCAGTCGTGTGGGGGCGCCTGGGAGGAGGCAGTGGGCGGCATTCGACGGGGTAGAGGTCCGGGCGCCGGCAAGGGCTGGCCGGAGGCGCCGGGCGGCGGCGGCGGCGAAGGGGTCGGGGCCCTCTGCCCTGATCCAGATGGGAAAAGTGCGGGAGGCGGCCGAGGGAAGCGAGTGGGGGGAAGTGGGGATCGAGAGGGGTTAGGGTTCGGGGAGTGGGGTGGGGGTGGCCTAATAGGCCAGCGGGCAGCAAGGGTGGGCCGGTTGGGCCGCAAGGGTGCCCATCTGGGCCTGTTGGCTCAGTTGGGCAGGGGGGTCTCCTTTGCAATTTAATTTATGTTTAAATTTTTGCTAGGGTTTTCTATTAAACTATAAATCTAAACAAGCTTTGTTAGATATGAGACTTACCTCATAAAACAAGCACATTAATCCTAGGAGTCACAAAAAGTTTGAGGCCAAAGGAAGTTGTTTAACCAATTTTAGAAATTGGAAAGGCCAATTTAATAATTGTTGGACCATAAGATAGAATCCTAGGGGCATTTTGGGAACTCAAATGAGGTTGGTTCCAACATGACAAATATCCATGGATTATTTGCCACACTTTGAACATTTTAGTTTGCATGTTTGAGAAATTAGAATTTTGGACTTTAATTTGAATTTGAATTGGGATTTGGATAAAGTAAGGATCAACAACAGTAATGTGATGACATGGCACCATTAGCGGGGATTACTGTAGCTTAATTATCCGGGCGTCACAATTCTCTTCCCCTACAAGAAATCTTGTCCCGAGATTTAAGAGGTAGTTAAAAGGGGGAAAGGTTTGGTAACCAATCTAGCGGGTCTTCTCTTTCTGGCTTGCTCTTCTCTAAGAGACTGGTCCAATACATTGATGTCTTCATTCCTCTGCTTCGGGTCATCATGAGGAAGTCGGCATCCTTTCTTCGGGATCTTCATCGTATTTACGAATAGGTAATGGGACAGGTCGGCAACGACAGGATGTTATAAGGGTTATAATTTGGGATTAACCCATGAATGAGCATATGAGTACCTCTCGAGTTGAACATTTAAAAGACATCGAGAGTAAAGTTGGGAGGTACAATAAGAAGTTTCAAGCAGCCAGGCAATCGTTCAATGCCTAGTCAGAAGGTGAAAGTGGTTTCAAAGCAACGGGATAATTATTGTGTTCGATGCCAGAATTGATGATCTCATCGGAAAGGTGGCTCATGAATTACATATGATTCCACGCGGGAGGAATAACTTTGGAAACTGGGGTGTGCAGGAGAGTCAGTTTTCGATCCTGTGGCCTGTGGTTTATGGGCCCACCATGTTTTTTTTAAATAGGAGCAGTGACATCTTGCACGGTCACGATAGCAAGGCGTGTCAGAGGGTAGCCTGTCAGTTACGTCGACAACAACATCGATACCAAGGGCGAGGGACGAAGAGAACCATTTTCCTGCTCGTTGAACGAGGCGGCCAAGAGGCAAAGTTCTCATCCATCGGCGGTTACCGAAATGTCATCAACAATAGAACAGGGTCTCACTGGCAGAGTTCTACACCGAGGTGTTTACCTAAGCAGTGAATTATTACTGCTTAGATTATATAGATCACAAGAAAGGTTAAACCAAACAACTGAAAGGAAATATGGTTATAAAATTACACAGAACAATGGCAAGGAAAATGTGTTCAAACACATATTTCAGGGTTATATCCTTCCCAAGGATAAGCAGAGCATGATATCCATGACAGGTTATAATGCAGAAAACCCTTTAGGTAGGGGAGAGAATTTTCATGACATTATCCATACAACGGTGTTTGGATAATAGAGCAGGAAACATTTAGCATTGGGCTTCAAATGTTCTTGTTGAAAATCAGAGTACCATAGACATGCTTCGAGATAGCATTGACATGGTCATCCTGTGAAGATCAGACTTTGGAAACACAAAGGATCCATCAGGAATAACTTGTAGAATAAGTCTTACAATTTCCTCATGGAAGAATGGTTAACCTTGTTAAAAAGGAAACTATAATGATAGGTCCTCCGGCCGTGGGGGGGGGGGTTGCTAGGCATGACATCATGTTACCGGGTCATCACAGAACCAACATCATAACTCTCGGAAAGATGTCCCAACCATCATATCTGATCAAGATTCAGATCCGATTGGTGTCATGATACCCCAGACTCAGGGTGTTCGAGAGGAAAAGGTGCAACACAAATTGACGAGATGTCAATGTAAGATTCTCGAGAAATTAACTATGGAAGCGAGTTTCGAAACAAGAGTTCATCATGCCAAGAGAGGATGAGGAGGTGCCGATGGACTCGGTGATAATTCATCAAGATTTCCAGAAAGATGGATTTCCACAATTGCGTGAACACAGAGATATCATTTGTCAGATTAAATGACTTAATGATGTATGTTGGAGGAACACATACACAAATAAACATTGGTTGAAAGGTACACCCGAAATATGAGCTGGGTTGCACGACCAATGTCAGAATGGTGATGGTGAGAAGTATCACTATACCAAGAAATTTTTAAGAGGCGGGGCAATTCTCACAACCTTCTTGACCTAAAAGATGGTAATGCTCCAAGGTAGGGCATAACATAAGTCGGATAGCAAGGAACTCAAGGTACAACGCAAAACTAGAACAAGTTTTGTGTTGCGGAAACGCAAGAATGTCGTTGATGATAACACAAATTATCGAGGGCAAGGATGGTATTTCTCATCATGAATTCCATTGGAAACCTAGGAGGAGTCAAAATGTTGATGATGATCACGACAATTTATCGAGAGAATTTATGAAGATGTGATCAATTGGCGATGACATCAAGTCAAAGGAATGATGAAGCAAAAGGTTATTGAAACCATGGGTACGACACAAACTCGAAATCAAGTTTGTTGGTCAAGGAGAAATGGTATGACGAGGGAGATCGACGTAAGCTTAGCTCATCGTCGACACTGGTGCTCTCGGAATAAGGACCAGGTAGCACAATTTACAATCATCAAGACAATGATATAGCCAAACAGGCTAGGAATGGCGTGATCGGGTACAAACTCGTACTTATAGAAGCTTACTGAAGAGTTGTTGAACCGTAGTGCGGACTCGGTTCAGTTATCGGTGTCGTTGAGTGTTTAATAACTCAGAGTCCGTGAAAAATTGGAATCAGTGTGTAACGCCCCGTTGTAACTTGCCATATTTGTAACCCAACTCTTGCCATTTTCGGCTATGTGTTATGATATTTCCTCCGTGGTTGGGTTCTCTCCGTTTTGCATTTTGGTCATGTCATGCATTTCATATCATGTCATCATGTGCATCGCATTTGCATACGCGTTCGTCTCATAAATCCGAGCATCTTTCCCGTTGTCCGTTTTGCAATCCGGCGCTCCTATGCCTCCCGGCGTCCTCTTTTACATTTCTTCGTGAGCGGGTATTAAACATTCTCGGAATGGACCGAGGTTTGACATGTGGCCTTGGTATAGCACCGGTAGACCGCCTGTCAAGTTTCGGGTCAATCGGAGTTCGTTTGGTACTCCAACGGTTAACCGGGTAACCGTGAAGGCCTCGTGCGTGTTGCAGCCCAACACCCCTTCAAAACAGCCCAATAACCCATCTAAGTCACTCACATGTCCTCCGCCGTTCGATCACGATCGCGTGGGCGAAAACCGCACTCCATTTGGAGCTCCCTAGCTCCTTCTGTCTATAAAAACACCTCCCCCTCCAAATCCGGGTCAAAAACCACCCCCCTAACCCTAATTTTTTCCTCGAAATCCGTGCAAACAGCCCGCCGCCGCACTGTTCATCCGCGCCGCCGCCCGCGTCCAGTCAGGCCGCGCCACGCGTCCCCCCGTGCCCACTTCGCCGCCGGCCCGCGGGGCCCAGGGCAGGCCCGCCCGGGCCCGCGCGCGCCGCCCCGCGCCCCCGCGCGCATCGCCGCCCGCCTCGGTCTCCTCCCGCGCCGCCTCCTCCTCTGCGACGCCGCCCGCCGCCTCCGCCACCGGCGCCGTCCGCCGCGCCTCGCCCCGACGCCGGCAGCTCCCGCCGTCGCCGCGCCGCGCCTCCCCGAGCTCGCCGCCGCCCCGCGCCGCCTCCCCGAGCTCGCCGGCGACAGATCCGGGCACCCCGGCCCCGGATCCGGCCGCCCCCGCCATCGCCGCCTCGTCTCCGGCCACCCCGCGCCGGCGAACCTCGATTCCCGCGCCGGCGGTTGACTTCTTCCCCCTCTCTTAATTTCTCTAAGTCCCTGACTTTTGCATCATGTGCCCTTGTTCATCCTGCGATAACTTTGCATCCGTAGCTCCATTTCGCGCGTATAATATGTCATTTTTTTCGCCTCGAAGAGTGCATCATTTTGTTCCATCGCATCATTTTCATTTGAAGTCATCTTGATGCCCGAAATGCTGTTAGAAGAGGGCTAGTTGATGTTAGTTGCTGGATCTTATCTGAACATGCACTTTTGTCATTTTTGCCATGATTGATGTGTACCTCCTATGAGGTTGAGATTTTTATGTGTTTTGTAATATGCCATGTTAAATTTCCAGGGAATTTTACTATGTATTTTTGTGATGCTTGAGGTGGCTAGAAATTGCATGCAAAGTAAGGATGATGATATTGCTGTTTTCAGAGACTTAGTGATTTCACTAAGTCCCTGACTTTTGTTATTATCATGCCATGTATTCATGTTGTTTCTGAGAGATCTATGCATAATTTGAGTATGATCAGTAAGGGAGTTTTGGACTTGAGTATTTGCGTAATCCATACATGTCTTTGTTTGCAATTATGGAGTGCCATAGCTCGAGTCAATCGAGCTCTACTTTTGCTTCAAAATGTTGCTGGCAGATTGTTTACATGTTATTCGATTTTGCCAAGCTTGGTGTAGTTGATCCTTGCTTGATATGATGTTATTCTTGCCATGCCTAGTTACTATGCCATGTCTTCTTGATGTATGTATGCTTAGTTAATCATGAAATGCTCTGTAGCGAGTGCATCGAGCTCACAAACATGCCTAGACGTTAACAGTTCTCTGCCATGTCCAGTTTTCTGCTAAGTCTGAAACCTGTAACGAAACTTGCTTAATTGACATGGGTGTAATCATATTTTCTGATCCTTTTTGGCTGTTGGTCAGTAAGAGACTTTTGTCAAGTGCTATGAGTAGATTCATGCCATGCCTTATATTTCTATGTTCTGAACCTGTAGTATGTTGTTTCGTTGCTCTGAACTTGTCATCCTGATGTTGTTTTCCTGACTTGCTGTTATTTCACAAAGTCTGTGAATCTGTTATCGTTTGCACTTTTGCCATGCTTGTTTGAACCTGTTATGATGTAAATTAGCCGTAGCTCAGTGTTCATCTTTTGTCGTACATCTTGAGTAGATTACTGTCATATGCTTTGTTGCCATGTTTGGGTGCAGTAGCTTAATTATTTATTGCTTGCTAAGTAGCATCATGCTGTTTATGGCAGATTCGTGTCATTCTTGTTTTGCTTGCCATTTGCAAACCGTGCATCCGATTCCGGTGATCTTTATATCGATTTCAACCGAAATCACCTCATCTATCCAGTGGCATGCTTGGTTTGCCAAGATTATGCCTTGTTCATCCTTGTCCTTCCGGAGCATGCAATCGCATTGCATATCACCTCTCGCATATCATGCCATGTTTTGCATCATGTTGATTGCGCATTGCATCGAGGTTGATATTGGTTCCTTTGCTTGTTATCTTGTCTTGGGTAGAGCCGGGAGACGAGTACGTGACCGAGGATTCTGTTGAGAACGCTTACGAGGACCAAGCTTTCGACAACTCTGAGAAACTTGCAGGCAAGATGACCATACCCTCGAAATCACTTCTATCTTTGCTAGCTAGATTGCTCGCTCTTTTGCTATGCCTATGCTGCGATACCTACCACTTGCTTTATCATGCCTCCTATATTGCCATGGCAGCCTCTAACCATCCATGTCCTAGCAAACCGTTGTTTGGCTATGTTACCGCTTTTGCTCAGCCCCTCTTATAGCGTTGCTAGTTGCAGGTGAAGATGAAGTTTGTTCCTTGTTGGAACATGGACTTGTTGTTCCTTGTTGGAACATGTTTACTTGTTGGGATATCACAATACCTCTTATTTAATTAATGCATCTATATACTTGGTAAAGGGTGGAAGGCTAGGCCTTATGCCTGGTGTTTTGTTCCACTCTTGTCACCCTAGTTTCCGTCATACCGGTGTTATGTTCCCGGAGTTTGCGTTCCTTACACGGTTGGGTGATTTATGGGACCCCCTTGACAGTTCGCTTTGAATAAGACTTTTCCAGCAAGGCCCAACATTGGTTTTACCATTCGCCACCTAGCCTTTTTTCCTTGGGTTCTGCAGACTCAAGGGTCATCTTTATTTTAAACCCCCGGGCCAGTTCTCCTTCGATTGCTGGTCCAAACTAGAGCCCTTTGCAGCGCCACCTCGAGGCAACTCGAGGGCTGGTTTTAGTTGTACGGAGTGTTCATCCGGATGTGCCCTGAGACCGAGATATGTGCAGCTCCTATCAGGATTTGTCGGCACAATCGGGCGGCTTTGCTGGACTTGTTTTATTGCTGTTGAAATGTCTTGTAGTCCGGGATTCCGAGATTGATCGGGTTTTCCCGGTAGAAGGAATATCCTTCGTTGACCGTGAGAGCTTATCATGGGCTAAGTTGGGACACCCCTGCAGGGTATTATCTTTCGAAAGCCGTGCCCGCGGTTATGAGGCAGATGGGAATTTGTTGATGTCCGGTTGTAGAAAACCCGAAGTTGACCTTAACTAAAACACATCAACCGCGTGTGTAACCGTGATGGTCTCTTCTCGGCGGGGTCCGGGAAGTGAACACGGTTGTTGGAGTTATGTCTGACGTAGGTTGTTTCAGGATCACTTCTTGGTCACTTCTAGCTTCACGACCGTGCTTGCCTTCTCTTCTCGCTCTCTTTTGCGCTATAGCCACCACATGCTAGCCGCTTGCTGCAGCTCCACCTCATAAACCCCCTTTCCCACCTTTAAGCTTAAATAGTCTTGATCTCGCGGGTGTGAGATTGCTGAGTCCCCGTGGCTCACAGATATTATCACCTCAGTTGCAGGTACCAACGATGTCAGGGCAGATGACGCGACCGAGCTCACTTGGGAGTTCGATGAGGAACGTGGCCATTACTATGTTTCTTTTCCAGATGATCAGTAGTGGAGCCCAGTTGGGTGATCCGGGGATCTGTTTAGCATTTGGGGTAGTCTTCTTCCATTTTGGTACCGTAGTCGGACCTTGAGTGTAATCTGTTTGATGGATGTTATTTATGTACTTGTGTGAAGTGGCGATTGTAAGCCAACTATGTATCTTTCCCCTTTATTTATTACATGGATTGTGTGAAGATTACCTCACTTGCGACATTGCTTTCAATGCGGTTATGCCTCTAAGTCGTGCCTCGACACGTGGGAGATATAGCCGCATCGAGGGCGTTACAAGTTGGTAATCAGAGCCTTTCCCGACCTTAGGAGCCCCCACTGTTTGATCGTCTTTAGTGGCCGAGTTGTGTCTAGAAAAAAAATGTTTTGAGTCATTTAGGAATTATATATCGGAGAGTTTAGGAATTCTTTTTACTCCCCAGTCCCTTCGACCTTCTGGTAAGGCATCCTGACGTAGAGTTTGACTCTTCTCTTCTCAAATTTCACTAAAAAAAATTTTTAGGATCACGCGGGTATATTACAATCGTTCCGATGGTTTTATGATGACAACATTGTCTTGGTTGCCTCCTGACATTTAGGGGTTGTGGCAGTGTCCCGGGGAGTTGAGCTCCGAGGTGTTGTCGTCATAATCTTATCGTTGCGGTTTTGGAATACCTGAGTTTAGTACGACCGACATCGAAAATCTCTTTTGTACAGTTGTTGGTGAGATAGCCCTGATAGCCCAGTACTATGGCGAGTGCAGGGGTATTGCCATGACTTGTATAACGGATGTGTTTTCGAAGGTTGAGGTAGACGATTTCCGAAGGTTTCTTGGTTATGTGTTGAAGGATGGATACAGCTGGTTGTAGGATTTGCTAGTTTGGGTGAGATATTATGCTTACCCTGTATCCCCAACACCTGATTGCATAACCAGAAAGTTTCGGGAGTTTATAAGTGGGAATTCTTGTAGCTTTAGTATTTCTTCCGCAGATATTTGGTTTGTGATTGGGTAATCCTTACCAAGTATTTGTTCACTTCCGTACCTTGTTGATTTTATTTCTTACCATGTTCTAAGTGGCTTCTCAGCTTTGGAAGTGTGATGATTTACATTGGAATTCATTCGTTCATTCTCGTTCGAATGTTAATTGTGAAGACTATATGTTGCAATTTCGTTCCTTTGATTCAGCTTCAATATATCTCTGTCAAGATGCTAATGGATGTCACCCTCTTCAGGATGGCTCCGCCTACTCGTCTGAATCCGGAACGCAATGATGGAGATCAGACTAACCCTCCGCCACCACCTCCGCCTCCGGAAGCCTGGCAAGCCTTGATGACTGCCACAAATGCCAATGCTCAGATTCTGATTCAGCTCTTGCAAGATCGCCACCAAGGTCAAGCTAATCAAGAGAATCAAGGCCAAGGCAACAATCAGCCGCACTTTGCTTCACTGAACCAGTTCCTTGCTAATCAGCCAAAAACCTTCAGCTACTGTGTCGAGGCCACAGACGCAGATGATTGGCTCGCGGACATCAGCAAGCATTTCGAGTGCAGCAATGTCAGACCTGAGGACTTTGTCAAGTTTGCCTCTTTTCAACTCAAAGATCAAGCTGCTGAGTGGTTCCAGCAATACAAAGATTCCAGAGGAGGTCGTGTGATCACTTGGGATGATTTCCGTCGTGATTTCAATGCACACCACATTCCAGAAAGTGTTGTTGAGCTTAAGCGTGAGGAATTCCGCAATCTCAAGCAAGGCACCATGACTGTCTACCAATACAACACTCAGTTCCAGAAACTCTCTCGTTTTGCAAGGCAAGACATTCCTGATGAGAAGAGTATGATCTACCAGTTCAGGCGTGGTCTCAGAGAAGATCTGCAACTTGCTCTCGTGCTTTTCGAGCCATTAAAGTATGATGAATTCTACAACATGGCACTGAAACAAGAAGCTGCTCAGCTCAAGTGTGAGGCATCTAAGAAGAGAGTCAGAGACGCAGTTCAGTCTTCTTCTTCCTCACTTGTGGCAGCTAAGCAACAGAAGTTCTGGTTGCCTCCTCCTCCTCCGTTCCGTCAGCCTTATCAGCAGAAGAACTCAAGTGGTCGTGGATCTTCCCACCCACCCAACCCTGGTTATCAGAACAAGTCTCAGAATCAAGCTCCAAGGCCAAGTGCTCCTTACCATCGTCCGCTCTCAGAAGTGACTTGTAACAAATGTCAGCAGAAGGGTCACTATGCGAACAAGTGCTTCAACCAGAGGCGCCTTCCGCCTCCTCCTCCTGTGAAGTCTTCCAGCAATGCAGTGGTCAAGCATAATTCCCAGCATGCCAAGGTGAACATGTTGAATGCAGCTCAAGCAGAGGAGTCTTCTGAAGTGATCATGGGTAATCTTCCTGTTAATGATATTCCTGCCAAAGTCTTATTTGACACTGGAGCATCGCTTTCTTTCATGTCAAGACCTTTTGCATCTAAGCATGATTTCGTTACTCAAGTTTTGCCGAGACCGTTGTCTATTGTGTCCCCGGGCAAGCAAATGACATCTAATGTTTGTGTCCCGGATGTTTCTATCAAGATGGGCGACTACAAATTCTTGTCTAAACCAGTTGTTCTTGGTGATTCTGATATTGATCTTATTCTCGGGATGGACTGGCTTTCTAAGCACAAGGCTCAGCTTGAGTGTGCTGCCAGGGAAATCAAATTGACTCACACTTCGAACGATGTGATCATCTATGCTTCTCGTGATGATACCATTCGGTTGTTTTCTCTCAATGAGATGGGTGAAATGGAGGCTATCTCTCAGATTCCAGTCGTTTGTGAGTACCAAGATGTTTTTCCAGAAGAGCTTCCGGGTATGCCTCCTCGCAGGCCAGTTGAATTCGTTATTGAGCTTGAGCCTGGCACGGAACCCGTTTGCAAGCGTCCTTACAAGCTTGGACCAGATGAGCTCAAGGAATTGAAGATTCAACTCGATAAACAAGAACGTCTGGGTCTGATCAGACCGAGTTCTTCTCCTTGGGGTTGTGGTGTTCTTTTTGTCAAGAAGAAGGATGGCACGGACCGACTTTGCGTCGATTACCGTCCATTGAACAAGAAGACTATCAAGAACAAGTACCCACTTCCCAACATCAATGAGCTATTTGAGCAACTCAAAGGTGCTAAGGTGTTCTCCAAGCTTGACCTTCGTATGGGTTATCATCAGATTCGCATTCGTGAAGAAGATATTCCCAAGACAGCATTCAGAACAAGCTTTGGTTCTTATGAATACACTGTCATGTCTTTCGGCCTTGTCAATGCTCCTCCGTATTTCACTCGATTGATGAATTTCATCTTCAACCCCTACATCAACGAATTTGTCTTGGTCTATCTCGATGATATTTTGGTCTTCTCCAAGAATAAGAAGGATCATGCCGAACATTTGTGATTGGTACTCGACAAGCTCAGAGAGTATCAATTATATGCGAAGTTCTCCAAATGTGAATTCTGGCTTGATGAAGTTCTTTATCTTGGTCATATCATCTCTGCCAAGGGCATCGTTGTTAATCCAGAGAGGGTGTCTGCAGTTTTGAATTGGAATCCTCCTCAGAATGTCAAGCAGCTTCACAGTTTCCTTGGACTTGCAAGCTATTGCAGAAGATTCGTTGAGAATTTCTCCAAGATCGCAAAGCCTGTTTCCAACCTCCTCCAGAAGCATGTGAAATATGTCTGGTCTCCTGAGTGTGACGTTGCTTTCAACACTCTCAAAGAGAAACTCGTCACTGCTCCAGTTCTGACTCCTCCTGATGAATCAAAGCCTTATGAAGTATTCTGTGATGCTTCTCTCCAGGGCCTCGGTGCTGTCTTAATGCAAGAGAAGAAGGTTGTTGCCTATACCTCTCGGTAGTTGAAGCCCAATGAAAGGAACTACCCCACTCACGATCTTGAGTTGGCGGCAGTTGTCCACGCACTAATAACATGGAGACATCTCCTGTTGGGAAGGAAAGTGGACATCTTCACAGATCACAAGAGTCTCAAGTATATCTTCACTCAGCCTCATCTCAACCTCAGGCAAACTCGATGGGTCGAAATGATTCAAGAGTATAATCCGAGTATTGAATATACTCCAGGCAAGGCTAATGTGGTTGCAGACGCTTTGAGCAGAAAGGCTTACTGCAACAGCTTAATCCTCAAGCCTTTTCAACCGGACCTTTGTGAAGCTTTCCGCAAGTTGAATCTCCAAGTTGTTCCTCAAGGTGTTCTTGCCAACCTCATTGTCTCTCCTACTTTGGAAGATCAAATTCGTGAGGCACAATTGTTGGATACCATGGTGAAGAAGGTGAAACGTGGTATTGAAAAGAGCATCCCCAAATACAAGTGCTATCGAGTTGATGACAGAGATACTCTTTTCTTCGAGGACCGGATCGTGGTTCCAAAGGGTGATCTTTGTAAAGTCATTATGAACGAAGCGCACAATTCTCTTCTGTCAATTCATCCTGGAAGTTCGAAGATGTACCATGACCTCAAGCAGTCGTATTGGTGGACTCGAATGAAGCGTGAGATCGCTCAGTTCGTGAATGAGTGTGATGTCTGCAGAAGGGTGAAAGCAGAACACCAACGACCAGCTGGACTTCTCCAACCTCTTGCTATTCCAGAATGGAAGTTCGATCATATCGAAATGGACTTCGTGACTGGTTTTCCTAAGTCCAAGCGTGGAAATGATGCTATCTTCGTCGTCATCGACAAGCTCACCAAAGTGGCTCATTTTCTTCCTATCAAAGAGTCTATTACAGCAGCGCAGCTGGCAGAGCTCTACACCTCCAGAATTGTCTCGTTGCACGGCATTCCACAATTGATCTCTTCAGACCGTGGCAGCATCTTTACCTCCAAGTTTTGGGATTCTTTTCAGACGGCCATGGGCACCAACATTCGCTTCAGCACAGCTTTCCACCCTCAGACTAGTGGACAAGTCGAGCGTGTCAACCAAATTCTTGAAGATATGCTCAGAGCCTGTGTTATCTCTTTCGGCATGAAGTGGGAGGATTGTCTTCCTTATGCTGAGTTCTCTTACAACAACAGTTTTCAAGCCAGCTCGGGCAAAGCCCCATTCGAGATTCTCTATGGCAGAAAGTGTCGTACTCCTCTCAACTGGTCTGAAACCGGTGAACGTCAATTGCTCGGCAATGATTTGATCTCAGAGGCTGAGGCTATGTGCAAGGTGATTCGTGAGAACCTCAAAGCAGCGCAGTCGCGCCAGAAGAGCTATTACGACAGCAAACACCGAGATGTGGCATTCGAGATCGGAGACCATGTTTACCTCCGTGTCTCGCCAATGAAAGGAACTCGTCGCTTCGGTATCAAGGGGAAACTTGCCCCCAGATACGTCGGCCCTTTCAAGATCATCGGCAAACGAGGCGATCTAGCCTATCAACTTGAGCTCCCCTCCAACTTTGCAAATGTGCACGATGTCTTCCACGTGTCACAGCTTCGCAAGTGTTTCAAGACGCCTGAGCGCACCATCAACTTCGAAGAGATTGATCTTCAAGAAGATTTGTCGTATCATGAGCATCCAGTTGCTATTCTTGAGTCAACTGAGCGCAAGACTCGCAACAAGTCAATCAAATTCCTCAAAGTGAAATGGTCACATCATTCAGACCGAGAGGCCACCTGGGAGCGTGAAGACCACCTACGTTCTGAGTATCCGGAGTTCTTTCAGTCCTAGATCTCGGGACGAGATCCTCTTGTAGTGGTGGTGTGTTGTAACGCCCCGTTGTAACTTGCCATATTTGTAACCCAACTCTTGCCATTTTCGGCTATGTGTTATGATATTTCCTCCGTGGTTGGGTTCTCTCCGTTTTGCATTTTGGTCATGTCATGCATTTCATATCATGTCATCATGTGCATCGCATTTGCATACGCGTTCGTCTCATAAATCCGAGCATCTTTCCCGTTGTCCGTTTTGCAATCCGGCGCTCCTATGCCTCCCGGCGTCCTCTTTTACATTTCTTCGTGAGCTGGTATTAAACATTCTCGGAATGGACCGAGGTTTGACATGTGGCCTTGGTATAGCACCGGTAGACCGCCTGTCAAGTTTCGGGTCAATCGGAGTTCGTTTGGTACTCCAACGGTTAACCGGGTAACCGTGAAGGCCTCGTGTGTGTTGCAGCCCAACACCCCTTCAAAACAGCCCAATAACCCATCTAAGTCACTCCCATGTCCTCCGCCGTTCGATCACGATTGCGTGGGCGAAAACCGCACTCCATTTGGAGCTCCCTAGCTCCTTCTGTCTATAAAAACACCTCCCCCTCCAAATCCGGGTCAAAACCCACCCCCCTAACCCTAAATTTTTCCTCGAAATCCGTGCAAACAGCCCGCCGCCGCACTGTTCATCCGCGCCGCCGCCCGCGTCCAGTCAGGCCGCGCCACGCGTCCCCCCGTGCCCACTTCGCCGCCGGCCCGCGGGGCCCAGGGCAGGCCCGCCCGGGCCCGCGCGCGCCGCCCCGCGCCCCCGCGCGCATCGCCGCCCGCCTCGGTCTCCTCCCGCGCCGCCTCCTCCTCTGCGACGCCGCCCGCCGCCTCCGCCACCGGCGCCGTCCGCCGCGCCTCGCCCCGACGCCGGCAGCTCCCGCCGTCGCCGCGCCGCGCCTCCCCGAGCTCGCCGCCGCCCCGCGCCGCCTCCCCGAGCTCGCCGGCGACAGATCCGGGCACCCCGGCCCCGGATCCGGCCGCCCCCGCCATCGCCGCCTCGTCTCCGGCCACCCCGCGCCGGCGAACCTCGATTCCCGCGCCGGCGGTTGACTTCTTCCCCCTCTCTTAATTTCTCTAAGTCCCTGACTTTTGCATCATGTGCCCTTGTTCATCCTGCGATAACTTTGCATCCGTAGCTCCATTTCGCGCGTATAATATGTCATTTTTTTCGCCTCGAAGAGTGCATCATTTTGTTCCATCGCATCATTTTCATTTGAAGTCATCTTGATGCCCGAAATGCTGTTAGAAGAGGGCTAGTTGATGTTAGTTGCTGGATCTTATCTGAACATGCACTTTTGTCATTTTTGCCATGATTGATGTGTACCTCGTATGAGGTTGAGATTTTTATGTGTTTTGTAATATGCCATGTTAAATTTCCAGGGAATTTTACTATGTATTTTTGTGATGCTTGAGGTGGCTAGAATTTGCATGCAAAGTAAGGATGATGATATTGCTGTTTTCAGAGACTTAGTGATTTCACTAAGTCCCTGACTTTTGTTATTATCATGCCATGTATTCATGTTGTTTCTGAGAGATCTATGCATAATTTGAGTATGATCAGTAAGGGAGTTTTGGACTTGAGTATTTGCGTAATCCATACATGTCTTTGTTTGCAATTATGGAGTGCCATAGCTCGAGTCAATCGAGCTCTACTTTTGCTTCAAAATGTTGCTGGCAGATTGTTTACATGTTATTCGATTTTGCCAAGCTTGGTGTAGTTGATCCTTGCTTGATATGATGTTATTCTTGCCATGCCTAGTTACTATGCCATGTCTTCTTGATGTATGTATGCTTAGTTAATCATGAAATGCTCTGTAGCGAGTGCATCGAGCTCACAAACATGCCTAGACGTTAACAGTTCTCTGCCATGTCCAGTTTTCTGCTAAGTCTGAAACCTGTAACGAAACTTGCTTAATTGACATGGGTGTAATCATATTTTCTGATCCTTTTTGGCTGTTGGTCAGTAAGAGACTTTTGTCAAGTGCTATGAGTAGATTCATGCCATGCCTTATATTTCTATGTTCTGAACCTGTAGTATGTTGTTTCGTTGCTCTGAACTTGTCATCCTGATGTTGTTTTCCTGACTTGCTGTTATTTCACAAAGTCTGTGAATCTGTTATCGTTTGCACTTTTGCCATGCTTGTTTGAACCTGTTATGATGTAAATTAGCCGTAGCTCAGTGTTCATCTTTTGTCGTACATCTTGAGTAGATTACTGTCATATGCTTTGTTGCCATGTTTGGGTGCAGTAGCTTAATTATTTATTGCTTGCTAAGTAGCATCATGCTGTTTATGGCAGATTCGTGTCATTCTTGTTTTGCTTGCCATTTGCAAACCGTGCATCCGATTCCGGTGATCTTTATATCGATTTCAACCGAAATCACCTCATCTATCCAGTGGCATGCTTGGTTTGCCAAGATTATGCCTTGTTCATCCTTGTCCTTCCGGAGCATGCAATCGCATTGCATATCACCTCTCGCATATCATGCCATGTTTTGCATCATGTTGATTGCGCATTGCATCGAGGTTGATATTGGTTCCTTTGCTTGTTCTCTTGTCTTGGGTAGAGCCGGGAGACGAGTACGTGACCGAGGATTCTGTTGAGAACGCTTACGAGGACCAAGCTTTCGACAACTCTGAGAAACTTGCAGGCAAGATGACCATACCCTCGAAATCACTTCTATCTTTGCTAGCTAGATTGCTCGCTCTTTTGCTATGCCTATGCTGCGATACCTACCACTTGCTTTATCATGCCTCCTATATTGCCATGGCAGCCTCTAACCATCCATGTCCTAGCAAACCGTTGTTTGGCTATGTTACCGCTTTTGCTCAGCCCCTCTTATAGCGTTGCTAGTTGCAGGTGAAGATGAAGTTTGTTCCTTGTTGGAACATGGACTTGTTGTTCCTTGTTGGAACATGTTTACTTGTTGGGATATCACAATACCTCTTATTTAATTAATGCATCTATATACTTGGTAAAGGGTGGAAGGCTAGGCCTTATGCCTGGTGTTTTGTTCCACTCTTGTCACCCTAGTTTCCGTCATACCGGTGTTATGTTCCCGGAGTTTGCGTTCCTTACACGGTTGGGTGATTTATGGGACCCCCTTGACAGTTCGCTTTGAATAAGACTTTTCCAGCAAGGCCCAACATTGGTTTTACCATTCGCCACCTAGCCTTTTTTCCTTGGGTTCTGCAGACTCAAGGGTCATCTTTATTTTAAACCCCCGGGCCAGTTCTCCTTCGATTGCTGGTCCAAACTAGAGCCCTTTGCAGCGCCACCTCGAGGCAACTCGAGGGCTGGTTTTAGTTGTACGGAGTGTTCATCCGGATGTGCCCTGAGACCGAGATATGTGCAGCTCCTATCAGGATTTGTCGGCACAATCGGGCGGCTTTGCTGGACTTGTTTTATTGCTGTTGAAATGTCTTGTAGTCCGGGATTCCGAGATTGATCGGGTTTTCCCGGTAGAAGGAATATCCTTCGTTGACCGTGAGAGCTTATCATGGGCTAAGTTGGGACACCCCTGCAGGGTATTATCTTTCGAAAGCCGTGCCCGCGGTTATGAGGCAGATGGGAATTTGTTGATGTCCGGTTGTAGAAAACCCGAAGTTGACCTTAACTAAAACACATCAACCGCGTGTGTAACCGTGATGGTCTCTTCTCGGCGGGGTCCGGGAAGTGAACACGGTTGTTGGAGTTATGTCTGACGTAGGTTGTTTTAGGATCACTTCTTGGTCACTTCTAGCTTCACGACCGTGCTTGCCTTCTCTTCTCGCTCTCTTTTGCGCTATAGCCACCACATGCTAGCCGCTTGCTGCAGCTCCACCTCATAAACCCCCTTTCCCACCTTTAAGCTTAAATAGTCTTGATCTCGCGGGTGTGAGATTGCTGAGTCCCCGTGGCTCACAGATATTATCACCTCAGTTGCAGGTACCAACGATGTCAGGGCAGATGACGCGACCGAGCTCACTTGGGAGTTCGATGAGGAACGTGGCCGTTACTATGTTTCTTTTCCAGATGATCAGTAGTGGAGCCCAGTTGGGTGATCCGGGGATCTGTTTAGCATTTGGGGTAGTCTTCTTCCATTTTGGTACCGTAGTCGGACCTTGAGTGTAATCTGTTTGATGGATGTTATTTATGTACTTGTGTGAAGTGGCGATTGTAAGCCAACTATGTATCTTTCCCCTTTATTTATTACATGGATTGTGTGAAGATTACCTCACTTGCGACATTGCTTTCAATGCGGTTATGCCTCTAAGTCGTGCCTCGACACGTGGGAGATATAGCCGCATCGAGGGCGTTACACAGTGGGAAGGTAGCACTTGATGAATAACTCATAAGAAGTTATGCAGTTCCATGATAACCTCGAGATACCAGGGGGTATACTCAAGGGTAGAGCGGGATAGGGGTTGGACAAGTGAAATCACTTGCAGAAGGCAAGCACTTAAACTTGTCCAAGAAATGGGATCAAAGGAGAACAATATGGTCGAAACCACGGTCGCAAAAGACCAAGCATAGTTAAGAGAAGAAGTTATAACAAGGGGATTATTATTACTACGAGAAGCTTCCATGATAAGTTCCACCTCGGTTCCATGGGCATGAACACAAAGTTCAAGGTCGACTCCCACTTCTCCAAAGCATAACCTTACATTCACTTCTTGTTTCGATAATGGCATTAGTGTTGAAAGTTTTACCTGGTGAAATACCATATGAGTATGACCGGTGAAAACTTCCGAGTTCACACATATTAAGGAAGGCATAGGTTCAACCCATCAGGGCATCTTAGGAACATATACCACAAACTTCGGGGTAAATAATACAAGCTCGAAAGTAGAGCATTGTTCAAAAGCAGATGATACAATTTACCAAAGACATTATATATACCCATGGAAAGGCCCTCAAGGTTATTCAATATGAAGGACACTGTCGGATAAAAATCCAACAAAGGAACCGATGGTCCACAAGGGATCTGATGTGAGCATCGGTACTCAACCAGAGGAAGAAGAATGCACGAGCATCATATTATAGAACATCTGAATAATTCGATGCTTAGATAACAAAGGAATTTCGATTTCCAAAACAAAGGATCAGAAGTAGTCGCTCTGATCAAGGATGGATAAGTTGGATAGACCAGAGGCACAATTAACGACGAATAGTTTGGTCGAGAACCAGCTCATGTTCAAAAATGATGTCTGAGCCGGAAAGATAATTTAGCAGGGTTGATAGATGATTGTGTGCATTCGCACACATGTTGAATCAATAGGATCAAAGTGAAGGTGTAAAAAGATACTAGTGAATATTGCCAGATATTTGGAAAGCATACATAATGCAAGTAGACAAGTATTTGCAGAGCAATAAAGCTGCTAAGGATTTTCAGAGGATAGAATAGTATTTCAAAGACTTTTGTGAAACACATGGACAACTGGGGATGAGCGGATACTCGATAAGTGCGAGAATTATCCGTAGGGGTATTCAGGTGACAAAGAACAGCAAGGCAGTAAGTTTAAAGGATTATCGAAGCAACGACGAGTATTTCGGGGTATCTTGTAATAACAAGACCAACTGGGGTTGAATGTAAGAATAACAACTGCAAGTAGTTATCCATAAGGGTTGATAGTGGAAGGGGAATTGCAAACGCGATGAACACAAGTTCTCGGGTTAACAGCGGAGTGTAGCTTCAGGGTCTTCGCGTGCAGCAGACGATCATCAGTAATAAGGGGCTCTCCGGGTGAAAGTGATAACGAGACCCTAATGTTAGATTTAGGAAAATTCATTTAACCCGAAAAGAAGAGAGTTCAGAATACCGGAGTAAAGATCGAGGAGTAAAAGATCCTAATACCACCCTATGGCGACGTGGGCCCATGGGCCGCACAGCCATGTTAGCAAAAGTTTTGTAAAGTGTAGCCTCGACTTCGGCCAAGGAGTTGAAAGGGGGATTCCTACAGGCAGTCGGCTCTGATACCAACTTGTGACGCCCCTAATTCAATCGTACACTAATCATACACGCAAACGTGTACGATCAAGATCAGGGACTCATGGGAAGATATGACAACACAACTCTAAAAATAAAATAAGTCATACAAGCATCATAATACAAGCCAGGGGCCTCGAGGGCTCGAATACAAGTGCTCGATCATACACGAGTCAGCGGAAGCAACAATATCTGAGTACAGACATAAGTTAAACAAGTTTGCCTTAAGAAGGCTAGCACAAACTGGGATACAGATCGAAAGAGGCGCAGGCCTCCTGCCTGGGATCCTCCTAACTACTCCTGGTCGTCGCCAGCGGGCTGCACGTAGTAGTAGGCACCTCCAGTGTAGAAGGAGTCGTCGTCGACGGTGGCGTCTGGATCCTGGGCTCCATCGTCTGGTCGCAGCAATCGGGTAGAAGAAAGGGGAAAAAGGGAAACAAGGCAACCGTGAGTACTCATCCAAAGTACTCGCAAGCAAGGAGCTACACTACATATGCATGGATATATGTGTAAGGGGCCATATCAGTGGACTGAATTGCAGAATGCCAGAATAAGAGGGGGATAGCTAATCCTATCGAAGACTACGCTTCTGGCAGCCTCCGTCTTGCAGCATGTAGAAGAGAGTAGACTAAAGTCCTCCAAGTAGCATCGTATAGCATAATCCTACCCGGCGATCCCTTCCTCGATGCCCTGTTGGAGAGCCATCACCGGGTTGTATCTGGCACTTGGAAGGGTGTGTTTTATTAAGTATCCGGTTCTAGTTGTCATAAGGTCAAGGTACAACTCCGGGTCGTCCTTTTACCGAGGGACACGGCTATTCGAATAGATAAACTTCCCTGCAGGGGTGCACCACATAGCCCAACACGCTTGATCCCATTTGGCCGGACACACTTTCCTGGGTCATGCCCGGCCTCGGAAGATCAACACGTCGCAGCCCCACCTAGGCACAACAGAGAGGTCAACACGCCGGTCTAAACCTATGCGCGCAGGGGTCTGGGCCCATCGCCCTGAGCACACCTGCATGTTGCGAGGGCGGCCGGAAGCAGACCTAGCCTAGTGGCGTTCCAGTCCAATCCGGCGCGCGCCGCTCCGTCGCTGACGTCAAAAGTGCTTCGGCTGATACCACGACACCGGGATACCCATAACTACTCCCGCGTAGATGGTTAGTGCGTATAGACCAAATGGCCAGACTCAGATCAAATACCCAGATCTTGTTAAGCGTGTTAAGTATCCGCGAACACCGACCAGGGCCAGGCCCACCTCTCTCCTAGGTAGTCTCAAACCTGCCCTGTCACTCCGCCACAAAGTACCAGTCAGGGGCCGTCGGGAACCCAGGCCCACCACTACCTGGGTGGAACCACCTGCCCCTTCAGCCCCCAACTCCGAACAGTATCACAGGTAATGTAACAGTGTAAAGTATATATAGTATATGTCCGCGATCACTTCCCGCAGTGATCACGGCCCAGTAGTATAGCATGGTAGACGGACAAGAGTGTAGGGCCACTGATGGAACACTAGCATCCTATACTAAGCAAGTAGGATTGCAGGTAAAGGTATCAACAGTAGTATCAAAGACAGGCTATGCATCAGGATAGGAATAACGAAAACAGTAACATGCTACACTACTCTAATGCAAGCAGTATAGAGGAGAGTAGGCGATATCTGGTGATCAAGGGGGGGCTTGCCTGGTTGCTCTGGCAAGAGAGAGGGATCGTCAACTCCGTAGTCGAACGGGGCAGCAGCAGCGTCGGTCTCGGCGTCTATCGAGAGAAGAGGGGGGAGAAACAATAAATATTTAAGCAAGCAGATGCATAGTGATGCATGACATGACAAGTAACGGCGTTAGAGGTGCCCTAACGCGGTATGGGATGATACCGGTGAAGGGGGGGGAGAACATCCGGGAAAGTATCCCCGGGGTTCCGCGTTTTCGGGCAAAGGAGCTGGAGGGGGAAAGTTGCGAGTTTGATATGTTAGGGGTGCGTGGCGGATGAACGGGCTGCGTATCCGGATTCGACTCGCCGTTCTGAGCAACTTTCATGTTGAAAATATTTTAATCTGAGTTACGGATTAAAAGATATGATTTTCTAAAGGTTTTATTAATTTCTGGAATTTAATTAATTAATTAATTAATTCGAAATTAGATTTATGACATCAGCATGATGTCATGCTGACGTCAACAGTCAACAGAGTTGACTGGGTCAAACTGACATGTGGGTCCAGTGGGACCCACCTGTCATTGACTATTAGTTAATTAACACTAGTAAATTGGGTTAACTAGTTATTTAGGTTAATTAGGGTTTAGCTAATCTAGTTATTGCTTAGTTAAACTAACTAATTAAATAGGATTAATTAACTTAATTAATTCACTAATTAATTAATTGAATTAATTATTTATTTTATTAATTCATTTTTATTTTATTTTTCATTTTCTTTTAAAATGTTCTGTGGGCGTTCTGTGGGCTGGGCCCCTCTGGTCAGTGGCCCGAAGGGCCTTAGCGGGCATTGCGGGTGCAGGCGTAGGGCGCAGGCGTGCGCCCACCTGCAGGCCCGAGGCCACCAAGGGGGGCGCCGGCCACGGCGGCAGCCGGAGCAGTGCGGCAAGGGGAGGGCGACACGGCGGGGTTCGGCCCCGGCGGGAAGCAGCTCGGCGTGAGAGAGTTGCGGGTGCGGTGAGCCCCGGCCAGGGGTGACGCGGGCACGGCCGTTGCGAGCACGGGGCCGCGGTGACCGATAGGGGAATGGGGCACGACGGCGACGTGTGGTGAGCAGAGAAAAGGAGGAGGGGATGCGGTGAGCGCGCAACGGGCGCGGCCCGAGCGCGTCGACCACGCGCGGGGAGGACGGTGACTGTGGCTACCCAGAGAGGGGGGGCGAAGGGGGACAGCGGCGCTCACTTGCGAGCAGGGAAGGGGGCGACGGGGCGCGTTGGCGTCCGGTGAGGGAGAGGCGAGGCGGCGTGTCCGGCGAGGGCGGCGCCGGGGTTAGGTGCCGGCGACGGAGGCGTGGGGTGGCGCGGGATTTGGCCCCTCCCCGATCCAGTCATGTGGGGGCGCCTGGGAGGAGGCAGTGGGCGGCATTCGACGGGGTAGAGGTCCGGGCGCCGGCAAGGGCTGGCCGGAGGCGCCGGGCGGCGGCAGCGGCGAAGGGGTCGGGGCCCTCTGCCCCGATCCAGATGGGAAAAGTGCGGGAGGCGGCCGAGGGAAGCGAGTGGGGGGAAGTGGGTATCGAGAGGGGTTAGGGTTCGGGGAGTGGGGTGGGGGTGGCCTAATAGGCCAGCGGGCAGCAAGGGTGGGCCGGTTGGGCCGCAAGGGTGCCCATCTGGGCCTGTTGGCTCAGTTGGGCAGGGGGTCTCCTTTGCAATTTAATTTATGTTTAAATTTTTGCTAGGGTTTTCTATTAAACTATAAATCTAAACAAGCTTTGTTAGATATGAGACTTACCTCATAAAACAAGCACATTAATCCTAGGAGTCACAAAAAGTTTGAGGCCAAAGGAAGTTGTTTAACCAATTTTAGAAATTGGAAAGGCCAATTTAATAATTGTTGGACCATAAGATAGAATCCTAGGGGCATTTTGGGAACTCAAATGAGGTTGGTTCCAACATGACAAATATCCATGGATTATTTGCCACACATTGAACATTTTAGTTTGCATGTTTGAGAAATTAGAATTTTGGACTTTAATTTGAATTTGAATTGGGATTTGGATAAAGTAAGGATCAACAACAGTAATGTGATGACATGGCACCATTAATGGGGATTACTGTAGCTTAATTATCCGGGCGTCACACCTTCCGCGAGGGCATCTGCTGTGACAAAACCACGATAGCTTGCAACAACACTTATTGGACTACACATATCATATGCATATTGCCAATTATTTTGTTGCTCGTTCTCTATGGCCCATGAATGGTATTTTAGTTTACTTCACTAATTAGACAAAACTTGCAAGTGTCAGATGATTCTCAATCAGATGAATTCAAAATTCATCACTATGAATTTTCTGCATGCTAGTTTCTCCAATGTGACTAAATGTAGTGCCACACATATGTGGTATTATATTAGTCTTGCGACATTTAGCATCAGTGTTATGGATGTTCAATTTTATTATCAATATTCATAACATACATCTTATTAACAATAAGAGTATGCCCTTTTGTTCATAACATCGAACAACTATTGAAATGAACTCTTCTATGATTCCTCCCTTCATCATGCTTAACAAAAGAGATAAACACGTCGCCAAATTCATGCGGGGTGTTTAGCACAAGCTTGTCCCTATCTCCGACTCTTGTGAGACGCACATAAGCTTCCCCAAAAGGACACCTCTGAACGTCCTGCAACCCAAGCGCTTATGCGCTACTACAAACTCTTCAAGAACTTCTCTTGCATTGGGGAATGCCGCGTCGGCCAGGAGCGGATGGATGGTGGCGATATCCCAGTCTTCATGGCGACGCAGTCAATGAGGAATCACCACCCTCGCCACCCCATTGCACCCCTCAATGTGCCGGATATCAAACCCGTGAGCCACAAAAGGGTGCGGGTTGATTGGGATGTTCGCCATGGAGGTAGGCACACTCGAAGCAGAAGCCGATGATAACCTTGACGAGACAGGAGTAGGGTTTGAGCACTGTAGAGGAGGGGCAGAGCCAGAGGGTGGATAAGCTGAGGAGGCAAGTGCTAATCGAGGCTGAAAGTTAGGAAAAGCTCCCATACGGTCACGGGCTGGGCCGATCGACATAAACCAATCTTTGACCGTACCAGGGGCCCATGCCACTTCTGGTGGGCTGCTGAAAGTAGCAAAATACAAATAAGGGTAAAGCCTAGTGAGCCGTTTTTCCATGCACTCCTTGGCAAAGTGCCCAGACGTCCGCATGCATGACACTGAATTAAACCATTTGAATGTGCCCCCAAATATAATAGAAGAGCATGTGCAAAGTTTGGGGGGTCAACCTAAAACATCAAAAGGGAACATGCTCTATATAAAACCTAATAATATAAATTAACAAAATAATTTAGTGTTGCGTATTTTCTTTTTTATGTATTTGAGAAAATTGCATGATGCCATGATGAATGCAAGATAAAATAACAATTAAAATGTTTGGGTAGGGTACTCAAGGATGTTACACAAAAGAAACAAATATGCCATTAGACAAGTACAAACAATTCATATCTAATCATTGAAAATCTCTAAATACCAAATATATGAAGGAAATATGCCCTAGAGGCAATAATAAAGTTATTATTTATTTCCTTATATCATGATAAATGTTTATTATTCATGCTAGAATTGTATTAACCGGAAACATAATACATGTGTGGATACATAGACAAACAGAGTGTCACTAGTATGCCTCTACTTGACTAGCTTGTTAATCAAAGATGGTTAAGTTTCCTAACCATAGACAAAGGAGTTGTCATTTGATTAACAAGGTCACATCATTAGTTGAATGATCTGATTGACATGACCCATTCCATTAGCTTAGCACCCGATCGTTTAGTATGTTGCTATTGCTTTCTCCATGACTTATACATGTTCCTTTGACTATGAGATTATGCAACTCCCGTTTACCGTAGGAACACTTTGTGTGCTACCAAACGTCACAACGTAACTGGGTGATTATAAAGGTGCTCTACAGGTGTTTCCGAAAGTATTTGTTGGGTCGGCGTATTTCGAGATTAGGATTTGTCACTTCGAATGTCGGAGAGGTATCTCAGGGCCTTCTCGGTAATGCACATCATATAAGCCTTGCAAGCATTGCAACCAATGAGTTAGTTGCGAGATGATGTATTACAGAACGAGTAAAGAGACTTGTCAGTAACGAGATTGAACTAGGTATTGGATACCGACGATCGAATCTCGGGCAAGTAACATACCGATGACAAAGGGAACAACGTATGTTGTTATGCGGTCTGACCGATAAAGATCTTCGTAGAATATGTAGGAGCCAATATGGGCATCCAGGTCCCGCTATTGGTTATTGACCGGAGACGTGTCTCGGTCATGTCTACATTGTTCTCGAACCGTAGGGTCCGCACGCTTAACGTTACGATGACAGTTATTATGAGTTTATGCATTTTGATGTACCGAAGGAGTTCGGAGTCCCGGATGTGATCACGGACATGACGAGGAGTCTCGAAATGGTCGAGACGTAAAGAATGATATATTGGAAGCCTATGTTTGGACATCGGATGCATTCCAGGTGAAATCAGGATTTTACCGGAATACCGGGAGGGTTACCGGAACCCCCCGGGGGCATAATGGGCCAACATGGGCCTTGGAGGAGAGGTGAGAGGGCTGCCCTCATGGGCTGCACGCCTCCCCCCTTCCCCTAGTCCTATTAGGACTAGGAGAGGTGGGCGCCCCCTCTCTCTCTCTCCCCCTTGGAGAATCCTAGTCCAACTAGGATTGGGGGGGGGGAATCCTACTCCCAGAGGGAGTAGGACTCTCCTGGCGCGCCAGGCTTGGCCGGCCAGCCCCTCCCCCTTGGCTCCTTTATATACAGGGGCAGGGGGCACCCCAAAGACACACAAGTTGATCTACGGATCGTTCCTTAGCCGTGTGCGGTGCCCCCTTCCACCAAATTCCACCTCGATCATATCGTTGCAGTGCTTAGGCGAAGCCCTGCGCCGGTAACACATCAAGATCGTCACCACGCCGTCGTGCTGACGGAACTCTTCCTCGACGCTTTGCTGGATCGGAGCCCGGGGATCGTCATCGAGCTGAACGTGTGCCAAGAACTCGGAGGTGCCGGAGTAACGGTGTTGTGATCGGTTGGATCCGAGGAGAACGTACGACTACTTCCTCTATGTTGTGTCAACACTTCCGCTTCGGTCTACGAGGGTACGTAGACAACACTCTCCCCTCTCGTTGCTATGCATCACCATGATCTTGCCTGTGCGTAGGAAATTTTTTGAAATTACTACGTTCCCCAACAGTGGCATCCGAGCCTAGGTTTTTATGGTATGATGTTATTTGCACGAGTAGAACACAAGTGAGTTGTGGACGATACAAGTCATACTGCCTACCAGCATGTCATACTTTGGTTCAGCGGTATTGTTGGACGAGACGATCCAGACCAACCTTACGCGTACGCTTACGCGAGACCGGTTCCCTCGACGTGCTTTGCACATAGATGGCTTGCGGAAGACTGTCTCTCCAACTTTAGTTGAACCGAGTGTGGCTACGCCCGGTCCTTGAGAAGGTTAAAACGGAGTCTATTTGACAAACTATCGTTGTGGTTTTGATGCGTAGGTAAGATGAGTTCTTGCTTAAGCCCGTAGCAGCCACGTGAAACTTGCAACAACAAAGTAGAGGACGTCTAACTTGTTTTTGCAGGGCATGTTGTGATGTGATATGGTCAAGACATGATGCTAAATTTTATTGTATGAGATGATCATGTTTTGTAACCGAGTTATCGGCAACTGGCAGGAGCCATATGGTTGTCGCTTTATTGTATGCAATGCAATCGCGATGTAATGCTTTACTTTATTACTAAGCGGTAGTGATAGTCGTGGAAGCATAAGATTGGCGAGACGACAACGATGCTACGATGGAGATCAAGGTGTCGCGCCGGTGACGATGGTGATCATGACGGTGCTGCGGAGATGGAGATCACAAGCACAAGATGATGATGGCCATATCATATCACTTATATTGATTGCATGTGATGTTTATCTTTTATGCATCTTATCTTGCTTTGTTTGACGGTAGCATTATAAGATGATCTCTCACTAAATTATCAAGAAGTGTTCTCCCTGAGTATGCACCGTTGCGAAAGTTCTTCGTGCTGAGACACCACGTGATGATCGGGTGTGATAGGCTCTACGTTCAAATACAACGGGTGCAAAACAGTTGCACACGCGGAATACTCAGGTTTAACTTGACGAGCCTAGCATATAACAGATATGGCCCCGGAACACGGAGACCGAAAGGTCGAGCGTGAATCATATAGTAGATATGATCAACATAGTGATGTTCACCATTGAAACTACTCCATCTCACGTGATGATCGGACATGGTTTAGTTGATTTGGATCACGTGATCACTTAGAGGATTAGAGGGATGTCTATCTAAGTGGGAGTTCTTAAGTAATATGATTAATTGAACTTAAATTTATCATGAACTTAGTACCTGATAGTATCTTGCTTGTCTATGTTGTGTAGATAGATGGCTCGTGCTGTTGTTCCGTTGAATTTTAATGCGTTCCTTGAGAAAGCAAAGTTGAAAGATGATGGTAGCAATTACACGGACTGGGTCCGTAACTTGAGGATTATCCTCATTGCTGCACAGAAGAATTACGTCCTGGAAGCACCGCTAGGTGCCAGGCCTGGTGCAAGAGCTACGCCAGATGTTGTGAACGTCTGGCAAAGCAAAGCTGATGACTACTCTATAGTTGAGTGTGCCATGCTTTACGGCTTAGAACCGGGACTTCAACGACGTTTTGAACACCATGGAGCATATGAGATGTTCCAGGAGTTGAAGTTAATATTTCAAGCAAATGCCCGGATTGAGAGATATGAAGTCTCCAATAAATTCTATAGCTGTAAAATGGAGGAGAACGGTTCTGTCAGTGAGCATATACTCAGAATGTCTGGGTATAACAATCACTTGATTCAACTGGGAGTTAATCTTCCGGATGATTGCGTCATTGACAGAATTCTCCAATCACTGCCACCAAGCTACAAGAGCTTCGTGATGAACTATAATATGCAAGGGATGACCAAAACTATGCCCGAGCTCTTCGCGATGCTGAAAGCCGCGGAGGTAGAAATCAAAAAGGAGCATCAAGTGTTGATGGTTAACAAAACCACTAGTTTCAAGAAAAAGGGCAAAGGGCAGAAAAAGGGGAACTTCAAAAAGAACAGCAAGCAAGTTGCTAATCAAGAGAAGAAACCCAAGTCTGGACCTAAGCCTGAAACTGAGTGCTTCTATTGCAAGCAGACTGGTCACTGGAAGCGGAACTGCCCCAAGTATTTGGCGGATAAGAAGGATGGCAAGGTTAACAAAGGTATATATGATATACATGTTATTGATGTGTACCTTACTAATTCTCGCAGTAGCACCTGGGTATTTGATACTGGTTCTGTTGCTAATATTTGCAACTCAAAACAGGGGCTATGGATTAAGCGAAGATTGGCTAAGGACGAGGTGACGATGCGCGTGGGAAATGGTTCCAAAGTCGATGTGATCGCGGTCGGCACGCTACCTCTACATCTACCTTCGGGATTAATATTAGATCTAAATAATTGTTATTTAGTACCAGCGTTGAGCATGAACATTATATCTGGATCTTGTTTGATGCGAGACGGTTATTCATTTAAATCAGAGAATAATGGTTGTTCTATTTATATGAGTAATATCTTTTATGGTCATGCACCATTAAAGAATGGTTTGTTCTTACTTAATCTCGATAGTAGTAATACACATATTCATAATGTTGAAGCCAAAAGATGCAGAGTTGATAATGATAGTGCAACTTATTTGTGGCACTGCCGTTTAGGTCATATCGGTGTAAAACGCATGAAGAAACTCCATACTGATGGACTTTTGGAGTCACTTGATTATGAATCACTTGGCACTTGCGAACCGTGCCTTATGGGCAAGATGACTAAAACACCGTTCTCCGGTACTGTGGAGAGAGCAACAGATTTATTGGAAATCATACATACTGATGTATGTGGTCCAATGAATGTTGAGGCTCGTGGCGGATATCGTTATTTTCTCACCTTCACTGATGATTTAAGCAGATATGGGTATATCTACTTAATGAAACACAAGTCTGAAACATTTGAAAAGTTCAAAGAATTTCAGAGTGAAGTAGAAAATCATCATAACAAGAAAATAAAGTTTCTACGATCTGATCGTGGAGGAGAATATTTGAGTTACGAGTTTGGTCTACATTTGAAACAATGCGGAATAGTTTCGCAACTCACGCCACCCGGAACACCACAACGTAATGGTGTGTCCGAACGTCGTAATCGTACTTTACTGGATATGGTGCGATCTATGATGTCTCTTACCGATTTACCGCTATCTTTTTGGGGTTATGCTTTAGAGACGGCCGCATTCACGTTAAATAGGGCACCATCAAAATCCGTTGAGACGACGCCTTATGAACTGTGGTTTGGCAAGAAACCAAAGTTGTCGTTTCTTAAAGTTTGGGGCTGCGATGCTTATGTGAAAAAGCTTCAACCTGATAAGCTCGAACCCAAATCGGAAAAATGTGTCTTCATAGGATACCCAAAGGAGACTATTGGGTATACCTTCTATCACAGATCCGAAGGCAAAATTTTTGTTGCTAAAGTCAGAAACTTTCTAGAGAAGGAGTTTCTCTCGAAAGAAGTGAGTGGGAGGAAAGTAGAACTTGATGAGATAACAGTATCTACTCCCTTATTGAGAAGTAGTACATCACAGAAATCTGTTTCTGTGACACCTACATCAAATAGGGAGGAAGCTAATGATAATGATCATGAAACTTCAGATCAAGTTTCTACTGAACTTCGTAGATCAACCAGAGTAAGATCCGCACCAGAGTGGTACGGTAATCCTATTTTGGAAGTCATGTTACTAGACCATGATGAACCTACGAACTATGAAGAAGCGATGGTGAGCCCAGATTCCGCAAAGTGGCTTGAGGCCATGAAATCTGAGATGGGATCCATGTATGAGAACAAAGTGTGGACTTTGGTTGACTTGCCCGATGATCGGCAAGCAATTGAGAATAAATGGATTTTTAAGAAGAAGACTGACGCTGATGGTAATGTTACTGTCTATAAAGCTCGACTTGTTGCAAAAGGTTTTCGACAAGTTCAAGGGATTGACTACGATGAGACTTTCTCACCCGTAGCGATGCTTAAGTCTGTCCGAATCATGTTAGTAGTTGCCGCATTTTATGATTATGAAATTTGGCAAATGGATGTCAAAACTGCATTCCTGAATGGATTTCTAGAAGAAGAGTTGTATATGATGCAACCAGAAGGTTTTGTCGATCCAAAGGGAGCTAACAAAGTGTGCAAGCTCCAGCGATCCATTTATGGACTGGTGCAAGCCTCTCGGAGTTGGAATAAACGCTTTGATAGTGTGATCAAAGCATTTGGTTTTATACAGACTTTTGGAGAAGCCTGTATTTACAAGAAAGTGAGTGGGAGCTCTGTAGCATTTCTGATATTATATGTGGATGACATATTGCTGATCGGAAATAATATAGAATTTCTGGATAGCATAAAGGGATACTTGAATAAGAGTTTTTCAATGAAAGACCTCGGTGAAGCTGCTTACATATTGGGCATTAAGATCTATAGAGATAGATCAAGACGCTTAATAGGACTTTCACAAAGCACATACCTTGACAAAGTTTTGAAAAAGTTCAAAATGGATCAGACAAAGAAAGGGTTCTTGCCTGTGGCACAAGGTGTGAAGTTGAGTAAGACTCAATGCCCGACCACCGCAGAAGATAGAGAGAAAATGAAAAATGTTCCCTATGCTTCAGCCATAGGCTCTATCATGTATGCAATGCTGTGTACCAGACCTGATGTGTGCCTTGCTGTAAGTTTAGCAGGCAGGTACCAAAGTAATCCAGGAGTGGATCACTGGACAGCGGTCAAGAACATCCTTAAGTACTTGAGAAGGACTAAGGATATGTTTCTCATTTATGGAGGTGACAAAGAGCTCGTCGTAAACGGTTACGTCGATGCGAGCTTTGACACTGATCCGGACGATTCTAAATCGCAAACCGGATACGTATTTACATTAAACGGTGGAGCTGTCAGTTGGTGCAGTTCTAAACAAAGCGTCGTGGCGGGATCTACATGTGAAGCTGAGTACATAGCCGCTTCGGAAGCAGCTAATGAAGGAGTCTGGATGAAAGAGTTCATATCCGATCTAGGTGTTGTACCTAGCGTATCGGGTCCAATGAAAATCTTTTGTGACAATACTGGTGCAATTGCCTTGGCAAAGGAATCCAGATTTCACAAAAGAACCAAACACATCAAAAGACGCTTCAACTCCATCCAGGATTTGGTCCAGGTGGGAGACATAGAGATATGCAAGATACATACGGATCTGAATATTGCAGACCCGTTGACTAAGCCTCTTCCACGAGCAAAACATGATCAGCACCAAGACTCCATGGGTGTTAGAATCATTACTTTGTAATCTAGATTATTGACTCTAGTGCAAGTGGGAGACTGAAGGAAATATGCCCTAGAGGCAATAATAAAGTTATTATTTATTTCCTTATATCATGATAAATGTTTATTATTCATGCTAGAATTGTATTAACTGGAAACATAATACATGTGTGAATACATAGACAAACAGAGTGTCACTAGTATGCCTCTACTTGACTAGCTCATTAATCAAAGATGGTTATGTTTCCTAGCCATGAACAAAGAGTTGTTATTTGATTAACGAGATCACATCATTAGTTGAATGATCTGATTGACATGACCCATTCCATTAGCATAGCACCCGATCGTTTAGTATGTTGCTATTGCTTTTGTCCATGACTTATACATGTTCCTTTAACTATGAGATTATGCAACTCCCGTTTACCGTAGGAACACTTTGTGTGCTACCAAACGTCACAACGTAACTGGGTGATTATAAAGGTGCTCTACAGGTGTCTCCGAAGGTACATATTGGGTTGGCATATTTTGAGATGAGGATTTGTCACTCCGATTGTCGGAGAGGTATCTCAGGGCCTTCTCGGTAATGCACATCACATAAAGCCTTGCAAGCATTGCAACCAATGAGTTAGTTGCGAGATGATGTATTACGGAACGAGTAAAGAGACTTGCCAGCAACGAGATTGAACTAGGTATTGGATACCGACGATCGAATCTCAGGCAAGTAACATACCGATGACAAAGGGAACAACGTATGTTGTTATGCGGTCTGACCGATAAAGATCTTCGTAGAATATGTAGGAGCCAATATGGGCATCCAGGTCCCGCTATTGGTTATTTACCGGAGACGTGTCTCGGTCATGTCTACATTGTTCTCGAACCGTAGGGTCCGCACGCTTAACGTTACGATGACAGTTATTATGAGTTTATGCATTTTGATGTACCGAAGGAGTTCGGAGTCCTGGATGTGATCACGGACATGATGAGGAGTCTCGAAATGGTCGAGACGTAAATAATGATATATTGGAAGCCTATGTTTGGACATCGGATGCATTCCAGGTGAAATCAGGATTTTACCGGAATACCGGGAGGGTTACCGGAACCCCCCGGGGGCATAATGGGCCAACATGGGCCTTGGAGGAGAGGTGAGAGGGCTGCCCTCATGGGCTGCGCGCCTCCCCCCTTCCCCTAGTCCTATTAGGACTAGGAGAGGTGGGCGCCCTCTCTCTCTCTCTCTCTCCCCCTTGGAGAATCCTAGTCCAACTAGGATTGGGGGGGGGAATCCTACTCCCAGAGGGAGTAGGACTCTCCTGGCGCGCCAGGCTTGGCCAGCCAGCCCCTCCCCCTTGGCTCCTTTATATACAGGGGCAGGGGGCACCCCAAAGACACACAAGTTGATCTACGGATCGTTCCTTAGCCGTGTGCGGTGCCCCCTTCCACCAAATTCCACCTCGATCATATCGTTGCAGTGCTTAGGCGAAGCCCTGCGCCGGTAACACATCAAGATCGTCACCACGCCGTCGTGCTGACGGAACTCTTCCTCGACGCTTTGCTGGATCGGAGCCCGGGGATCGTCATCGAGCTGAACGTGTGCCAAGAACTCGGAGGTGCCGGAGTAACGGTGCTGTGATCGGTTGGATCGCGAGGAGAACGTACGACTACTTCCTCTATGTTGTGTCAACACTTCCGCTTCGGTCTACGAGGGTACGTAGACAACACTCTCCCCTCTCGTTGCTATGCATCACCATGATCTTGCGTGTGCGTAGGAATTTTTTTTGAAATTACTACGTTCCCCAACAATATATCTCTAACACCCCCCCGCAATCTTATGGGTAGTGTTGCGAACAACAGGAGTGTCGCGGATGGTTAGACTGGAGACAATAGCAGCCGACGGGCTGACATCCTCCCGCAGTCACAGCGAGAGCATCGTGGACGGTGTTGCGTCGTTGTCGAGGGAGCCGAGAGCGTAGGGTGGTGTAGTCGTGGTCGAGGTAGCTGTGTGACGGACGTCGTGGTCGATGTCGAGTCAGGGTGGTCGGTGTCGAGGTAGTTGTCATGGAGCCGCGGAAGAAGAGCGGCGACGGCGGCCCGAGGAGGCCACGACGGCGGCTAGGTTAGGAGCGTGGCGGCGGTGCTCGAGGTAAGCAGGAAGAACTCGACAGCATGACAAAAACCAACACGAACGGTGGCGTTCCCGCGCATAGGAAGGCGGCACGACGCATACCACATGGAAGTTGACGTGTGTGGATGGTGAAGAGGACCACATGTCGCAGTGCTACGACCTGAAGGGGTGACGCAGCGGCAGCGCGTGGGTCGGGGCAATGGTGGGGGACACCTCAAGGCGGCAGCAGGGACTGTGTGCCGCACTCGCTACGGCCCGATGAGGCGACATAGCGGCAGCACAAGGGTAGGTGCAGCCACGGGGATGGCCTGAAGCAGACGACCTCGGGGCAGTGGTGGACCGCGGGCCGTGGCACTACGACCCGAAGGGGCGACGCGGTGGCAGCGCACGAGAAGAACCATGGGGCGGCGTAGGGACAGTGTGCCACACTCGCTACGACCCGATGGGGCGACGCAGCGGCAGCGCGTGAGTCGGTGCAGCCACAGAGACGACCTAGAGTGGACCGCCTCAGGGCGGCAATGGACTGTGGGCCACGACACTACAGCCCAGGGGTGACGCAGCGGCAACACGCGGGTCGATGCGGCCGCAGTAAGAACCATGGAACGGTGATGCTGCGGTCAGAAAGGACAACGCAATGGTAGTCGGTTGCTCGATTCGGAAGGGCGCGTTGTGCTCGCAAACGATCTTCGTCAGAATTTGGTGCAGGCACACACGTTGATCATATCGGACGAGTGTATATCAGGCAGGCGGACGAGACATGATTGGACACGTGCAAGCACACAAACAACCCCCATCCCACCCTGGACGCAGTATGCATGTATGAGCGGTCAACATGGCCAATGCACAAGCACCAACATGCACACCCATGCACTGGACGCGGCCTTTGTGGTGTGGGTGGATCAGCCAACGCAGATGCTCGAGCAGCAACCCACGCCCGGGCGAGGTGCCTGGATAGTCGCGGGCATGTGGGGAGGACGAGAGGCCAGCAAAGGACATCCCGAGCAATCGTTGTACCAGCGCGTCGGACGCGCGACATGCGTGTAGCCCATTGCCTTGTGGCAACCGATCCAGATGCGGCTAGCGTTGGTTCGGTTAGGCTCATACCATGTAATAAGGGATATTGGTGTAATCCGTTGGATGATATTATTGAGCCTTGAGGGTGAGTATATATTGAATACAAGACTTGGAGGGCAAGACTTCTCCTAGAAATAAGATGGAAACAAGTTCTATCTAATCCCGGACAATCTCTAAATACCAAATATATCTCTAACATTTTTAGAAAATAGAAATTCCTAAATTTTCCATGTGACCATTACAAATTTGTGAACTTGTTATGGTTTGGGAAACACATAGTCCTGAATTTTCCATGTGACCACTAGAAACATTTCTCAAAATTTGATATGTTTGGAGAACATTTTTGTTATTGCCATGGAAAATTATGAACAACAACTAAAAATCTAGGCAAATCTAAAAATAACGCTACAAACTTACATGTTTATTTGAAAAACCAGAAATTCATGCTTCGTTTATAAGATTACAGGATAAAACTCCACATTCAATCTTCAGAGCATTGTTCAACTCTGCTATTGATGCCACACGGAATACCCTGAAATTGTAACAATGTTATTTTCACTGAAACAACATGTTGTACAAAGTGAGGCTCGTCAAATGAAGGTTCTATGGACCGACTCTACAAAATTTCATGGAACAATATGCTCAACTCAATAATAACGTGCAACAACCACATGCTCTTCACCCTCCATACATGCCCATCTCCCGCTCAACACACGGAATCGACGGAACAACAATTTTGACCATCAACAGTAAGTATCATCAAACCCAACATACCAACAGAAAGAGACGAGAGGTGCACACCTTTCAGAGTGCCTCGTCGCTGGTGATGGTGGATGAGCTCCTTGTCGAAGAGCGTGCAGTAGGGGTCGCCGGTGAGCAGAGATGAGGGATGATTGACAGAGAGGACACACAGAAACCGGTCGATGGTGGATAGACTCCTCTGGCAGACGAAGCTCACGTGTCGTGAAGGCCTCCTCCCGCCCTCGATCTGGTGACAATTTCGGTGAGGATAGACAAGGCCTCCTCCTGCCCTTGATCTGGTGGCGATTTTGATGAGGATAGACAAGCGAGAGGAGCGAGTGGGAATAGGGAATGGATAGGACAGGGAAGAAGAGTCAATAACGTAGTTGGAGTGGCTAGAGCGGCGTGATTTGGAATGAGAGGCGCGCTAGATACGTTTCGAAGCGCACGGTTTTCTACCGACAGACACGTCATCACTTTGCGTCAAGATTCGTGCGAAGTATCAAACAACTCCGTCTTGTCTCGCAAAAAACAGGTTGAAGTTCCTTAGCATTTGGTAAGTATTTAGGTTGAGTGAGAGTATCAAACGACTTCGTCTTGTGGCGCAAAAAACAGAGCGAGATTCCTTAGCATTTGGATAAATATTTATGTTGAGTTAGAGATGCCCTTTTTTTGCGGGGAGAGTTAGAGATGCTCTTAACCTTGTTGAAAACCAAATCAGCCCTAGCAGCCAAAAACTTACTCCCTCCACGTCATATATTAGACTTTTTTTGACATTAACAGTGTCTGAAAACATATTAATAGTACTATACCGTATCTATTTGTCATAACATCCATCTAATCATCAAAGAGGCCAAGAAACTAAGAATCATGGTCTGCTAGGGACGATGCTTCAGTGCCTTAAGGCACCTACCTTTGTGTCTATGACATGTGGGCCCAACAGGTGGCAGGCCCACATGTCAGTGACCCAAAGGCATGTGCGTTTTAAGGCACCGAAGCTGCGTCCGTCTGCTAGGTATAACATGTGGGGAATCGACTCGCAATTCATGGCGCCCTAGGAGGCAAACACCATGAGAAGTCACAGAGGGCAAGTGCCAAGAACCAACAAGCGGCAGTAAGCGATGGACGCGGCGCCCGTCGGACACCTGGGCTACGACCAGGTGCTGTCCATCCTGCGCCTCCTTCCAGCCGAGGCCGTGCTCTCCTTCGCCGCCACCTGCCGCGCCTTCCGCGACTGGGCCTCCTCCGACGTGCTCTGGGAGGCGCTCTGCCGACGTGACTGGGGGGCACGCGCCGCCGCCGCGGCGCTCGCGGACTGGCGGTGCGGCGTGCCATGGCGCCGCCTCTACGCCGAGGTTGCCCGACTAAGCGCCCTGCAGGCGCTCCGGCTCCAGGTGAAGGGCACCTCACCACGGCCCCGTGCGTCGCACTCAATCAACCTCGTGGCCGGCTGGCTAGTAGTCTTCGGCGGTGGCTGCGAGGGAGGTAAAATCCAGCCGTTTAATTTTTTCAGTCTATTCTTGTTATCAAATTGCTTTCTTTGGGCTTGGTTTAACATCGAGGAATTTGATCATCTGGGGTTGTGTCGGAACTAAGAACTGTAGTTGATTTCGTTGTGAAAAATTGCTCACAGACTACAATTTTTTCCAGAGATCCTTATTATGCCATAGTAGTGTCGGTGTTGGTTAATTTAGTACTACCTCCGTCCGGAATTAGTTATCACTGAAATGGATGTATCTAGAAGTATTTCAGTGCTAGATACATCCGTTTGAGCGACAAGTAAATTCGGATGGAGGGAGCATAAGATATTTGCTATGTTTGTCCAAGATTAAGATAAATAATCGGAAGACAAGTTTTACTTTTGTTAGGTTGATGACAAAACATGTGCAATTATTTGGAGAGCCTAGCTGCAGCTTAGCTGAGTGAAATTTTATATTGAGAGGAAATTTTTGATTATTTGGAGAGTATTGTACTATTTGATTGGATTTATAATTATGAGACTGTTGTCTCACATTGGCTATGGGAGGAGGCAGAGCAAGACTTAAAGGGGCGAAGCTGTCCCCTCGCAATGGACCTGGGGCCAGGACGCTAACCTAGCAGGCTTGGGATTGCGTAACAAGCGTGATTCAAAACTATTTGACCTAATACAGAAATAATAGGGGGGCTACACAATCATAGCTCACATATCTACAGAGTATGAGTCCTGTTTCTATGCACCTCTACAGAAAACTTGCACAAATCTTAATAGCATAAGAGTTACAAGAATGTAGGGGCAAATTTGTACCAGTCGCAGAAGTAGTTGCAATGTGGCTTTAAATCCCATTGTTGTAAAAGAAGATCGAACCAACAACAAATTTAGCTCCTTTGTCAGATATTATGTCTCTATTCCTTTTTGAATGCATTATCTCCCTGAAACTAAGACGCACGGTCTATTGTTCTTGCTGTGGCAGTCCATCTATCTAGTATGTATTGGTTGACTTTGATATGTGTGGGTCACTCTGCATGATCGTGTTTGTCTTGGTTAAGGTTCCACTACTTGGTACAACTCACTCGGAGCAGATATAGGTTGGCTTCATAAGACGATTAAAAGTTGTAATGAGTAGGCACTACTATTGATTCATAAGTGGGCAAGATGTATGATGTTGGCGTGGGGCACCATTAGAAAGATCACAGAAAATTGTTCCTACATGCATGAGTTAGTAGTAAAACCTTTTTCTTATCGAAAAAGTAGTACGAGTTTTACGGACTAGTTTTGTTTTAGCATAAAATAAATGTCAAAACTAAGATTACTAGTTGGCTACAAAGTTTAATCTTCAGCGTTTGTTTGCCTTTAAATGTTCAAAATTTTACGAGGGGTGTACCAAAGCAAATACTCACACACTGCTGCAGCAACACGGAAAACCAATATACGAGATTTATACTAAAGTTAAAAATCTTGGAATGTTTAAATGACACCTTTAGACCTATCTAACTTTTTTTTATTTCATTTGTTGTTACTGATTATTGTTGGTTTTTGCTGTTTACCATTTAGACCAATACTAAAGTTAAAAATCTTGGAATGTTTGCCAATGTTTGTTCAGATTCAATATTTATCTTTTGGTCTTTTTAATTAAATCTAAACACCACACTATGTTGGGTTAAGTTGGTTGATTGCCTTGTTTAGTAGGTTGAATATGAACTGTATTACCTTGGCCTGGTAGGTTTCGAAATATGCAAAATCTGTCCTAAATCACAAATAAAGTGATTCATTAGATGTCTTTTCTCCTGTGAAATTTTTATGGATGTGTGGATATTTCTGCTCAAGTATTAAAGAAGTTTGTACTAATAAAGATGTTAATTTGTGAAACGGACGGATTTTGTTCCCCCAAAGCTAGTGTCATGCTACTATTCTGCCAATACATGTGTACCTTAGTAGAAATGCTAGATAAGTGATACCATATAATTAGCAATTTGAAGTATCACTAGTTCCATTGATTTAGGTTATCTATTACTGTGAGCCTTATACATAACGGTGGTTTCCGTCGGTTATAGTGTTGCGTTGACTTGGATACTGACCATAAGCGTGGGCAGAAGTAACAGGTTCTACCATATACACACAACTAGTGTTGAAAAAAAAATACACACAACTAAACGTGATACAGTAGAAGTGTCAAAGTTCAATCCAGCAGCATTTTAGTTACTCATTCTGTTGATAGTGTGAGCTCTCCTCAGGATGAGTTTGAATCTGCACATCTCTTTTCAGATGCTTATTAGATAAACTAGTAATTCTTCAGACAACTATTCCTGTTTTTAGCTTTGCTGAATTTTCTTTGTGGACTTATGTTTGAGGTTTGCACCTTTTCTCTGTCTATTTGTACATAACAACGGTTGCATTATGTTACAAATCTTTGTAGAAATCAGCTATCTAATGTTTGTTCTGATTTATTGCGATCTCGTATGCTTTCTGATATTCTCTTTTGCTCTAGTTAGGTCGTCATCTTGATGATATCTGGGCAACATATGTTGGAAATAGAGCTGGAACTAGATCATCCAATGCACTTACCTGGCAGCAATTGGCCTCTGGTACTCCAAGTGGTCGTTTTGGTCATTCATGCATTCTCGTTGGTGATGCACTAGTCCTGTTTGGCGGGATTAATGACCGTGGGCTTCGTTTGAATGACACATGGATAGGCCAAATAATCTGCGAAGAACCTTGCAGGATGAGGATCTCATGGAGACTGCTGGAGATAGGCCCCCTGGCACCATCTCCTCGTGGGGCCCATGCAGCCTGCTGCATAGATGATAAGTTCATTGTGATTCACGGTGGGATAGGGGTGCATGGAAGCCGGCTTGGTGATACATGGCTTCTTGATCTCTCTGATGGACTTCAATCTGGCAGTTGGCGCCGAATGGGGGATAGTGGACCTTTGCCTTCAGCTCGTTCTGGCCACACCTTAACTTGGATTGGTGATAGGCGCATGGTTCTTTTTGGTGGTAGAGGATCAGAATATGAGGTGCTTAGTGATGTCTGGCTGTTTGATATTGGTGATCATTTGCTGCAATGGAAAGAGCAAAAGTATGATTTGTCTAGTATTCTTGGTGAATTGCCTTCTCCCCGGGCTGGGCATTCAGCAACGTTTCTCTTTGGTGGCAAGATCCTTGTATATGGTGGGGAGGACAAAGAAAGACGGCGGATGGATGATTTCTGGATCTTAGATATACCAGCTTTACTTCAGTTTGAGTCAGGTAACAGGAAAATGGCAAAGAGGATGTGGAAAAAACTAAGGATAGATGGCCAATCCCCGAATTGCCGGTCCTTCCATGGGGCATGTGTAGATACTTCTGGTTACTGTGTGTATCTTTTTGGTGGAATGGTTGATGCACTTTTGCATCCTGCAGAATCCTTGGGCTTGAGGTTTGATGGGCAACTGTATCAAGTGGAGCTTGTGCTGCATCTCTAGAATCTGTATGATGTTTTCCTATAAATATTTTCTTAGAGATAACTGTTTAGATCTAATAATGCAGTATTGTGTAGTTTTTCTTGTCAGAACACCTGGATAGTAAATCTGAAGATCTCGCTCATAGTATTTAGATGATCAAGATCTCTTTATTTATAATTTCAGCTGCCACAATTTGGACATTGTGATGATGCTGAAAGATGGTTCTTCCCTGTCAAGTGTGTATGGGTGCAATACCTGTCACTGATCTCTGAAAGCGTCGGTGATGTAGAGCGGGTTTGTCTACATATGTGTTGAAATGTACTACATCCTTTCTCAGATTCATATATTAACAAAGAATGTCTGTCAATACCATCTGGTAAAGATTGTTACTCCCTCTGATCCATATTACTTGTGATGACTTCTCATTATTGCTGTGAAAAGAAGGATTAGTTTATCATAAATGATAAACTAGAATGACATAATTGATGATTAGTATGCACCATCTGGGGCTTGCTGTGCAGCTTTTCATCCTGGACAGAAATTGTGGATGGATGATTAGTATGCACTATCTGGGTCACACGCGAGGAGCATGTTGTGTTGAACTGTTGTAACATCCTAAGATTCTAAATTTTATAATGTTAACTATTTAAATAGAATTAATTTAAAATTGGCTTGTGTTGCTTGTTGTTTGTAAATTTTGACTAGGATTTGAAACTTTTGGTGTTAAATGAATATTTTATCGAGAGGGAATAAAAGGACTTTCCCAATTTTCCATTTGCATCTTATTTTGGATTTATTTAATATTCAAATGAGAGGGAATAAAAATGACTTCCCGAATATTCCTTTCGGTCTTATTTTGAACTTTGAGAATATTCATAATATTTCCAATTCATATATGAGAGAGGATGACATGACTTCCTCAAAGAATGATATTGGTGAATCATTTAATATTCTCTTATTTTGGTTTCAACATTTAAAACAAATCCAACCAAAAAAAATTGAGAGAAGGTAATATGACTCCTTCAACACAAAAGAGTTGGTAATGATTTAAATCTTATTTGAATTTTTCCCTGGAGTTGAAAAAGAATGTTTTTATGGGACATTTTATGACTGTCAAATTAAAGTTTATGAAAATATTATATGTATTTTATATAAGTATTTTGGACTGGAAAAATGTTCACTATGTTGTATGTAACTATATTTGTTTTTTTGGGTGTTCTGGCTTTTTTATATATAAAATGTTTTGGTACAATTTTGGAGCCAAAATTATTTCTGCAAAAACGGACTAAAGGCTAAATTCCGCTCACGCGCAGTGCAGCGCAGCAGGCCGGCCCACTTCAGCGCAGCGCAGCGAGCAGCAGCGCCCAAGGCCTAGCCCGGCAAGTGGCAACATGCCGGCCCACCTCACTGAGGCTGCCCGCCCAGGTCAGCGTCGCGCCCCACCTGTCTGCCTCCCCTTGGTTCCCTTCGAGCGACTGACACCCCGACCCCACCTTACCTCCTTCCACCTTGATGCGGAGCATCCCACGATCAGCCCCATGGACCTACAATCGTCTCATCAAGAGCCAAGAGGACCCATGACATGAGCACGAGCTAGAGCTCTCGAGAACGAGGTGACTTCCTTCCTTAGTGATATCACATATGATCCACTCGAGACATGGCTACTACCTAAGTCCGATATGCTATGCATGATCAGGTGTCGAGAGGACCCCCCGAAGATGCACGTGAAGACGGACAAGCCGCCAAGTCCACGGATGAAGAGAACCAACGGAAGGAGGCAAAGGAAGCTCCAGGACCGGACATCCGGCCCCCAAGCCCGGACATCCGGCTCCTCCGGAACCCCCGGACATCCGGCCCCCCAGCCCGGATATCCGGCATCAACGCCAAAGGGCACCCGTAGGTTGACCACTTCAGCCCGGACATCCGGCCTACAGCCCGGACATCCGGCCTTCCACGAAGCCCCGGACATCCGCCCCCCCAGCCCGGATATCCGGACCCCGCTATCGAGAGAGCTCCGAGACCTGCCACACCAGCTCGGACATTCGACCCGTGCCCCGGACATCCGGCCTCCCGCGAACGCCCAGACATCCGGCCCCCAGCCCGGACATCCGGCGCCTGTCTGCGCACAGTGAACGGGCCAAGGGCCCATGTACCCCTCCAACTCGCCCCAACTTGATCTAGCACTATATATACTCCTCCCCCTCCTCCTAGTTAGGGCCAACATTGGTTTAGCTCATATGTGAGATAGAGCTTTGCTCATCCATTACGGATCTACTCCACGAGAGAGATCGCGGCCCCTCTACGGAGAAGATCACCTTGGATTCAAGACCCCCTCTTGGGTGGCCCCCATCAAGACCTCCTCACGGAGAAGAACCGGTTACCGTTTGTATCATTCGTTGTTGACTTTGGATCTTGTATCTTACCTTTGTGTTCATCGATCTAGCGCATGTGTGATCTATTCTTGTTGTTTGAGTGATTTCTCTCGTGTTCCTCTCGTGTTTCCCTCGTGTTTCCCCTCGTGTTCATCACGTTCTTCATAGGGATCCGCTCCTTTCGTGAAATATCGGCCATCTAGGGTTCCACCCTACATCATCTTGGTATCATGAGCCACATTGATCACGATTTCGGAGCCCCCTCTCTTTGTTTTCTAGCTTGATTTTGTTGTTTTTCGTCCTAATCCGAAAATTGCCCCACAAAAATAGCCCTAATTTTTTTTTGATTTGTTGGTGCGATGAAGTTTTGTTGGATTTGATCTGCGGATTTCGTGTGTTGCAAGTAGATCTAGCATTCCCTCACCTTTTCCCTAATTTTCATCCACAAAATCGCCCGAATTTGACCTCTCCACGCGGTGTTCTTCGAATTCGTCCACGGATCCTGAGCCCGGACATCCGGCCCGAACAGCCCGGACATCCGGCACCCCGGATATCCGGCCATCACCCCCGGACATCCGGCCCCTGGCAGCAACACAACCCATCCGCCATCCGTTTTCCGCCTAACTTTCGCCAAATTTTGTCCCGGTGCCACATACACTTCCGCATACCCACACCACTTCCGCATAGCACCACCATAGCCTTTCCCGCTACCAACTCCGACAATTTTGCCAAATTTTGCTTTGAGAATTTGAGTTGTGGTTTCCGTGTCCTTTGGTGTTTTGGCTATCTAGGCACGGTTCAACATCAACATCACCACCGCACATCTTCGCCAAGGACTACTACGAACGGCTACATCAACATCACTTGGGTATCACCGTCACCTTGGATATCAACTTGGTATCGTGATATCATCATACTCTTTTGCAATTGCATTGATAACCCCATGGCTTTACTTTTGCGTCACTTACCCATCGAGACTAGCCCTTGAGTATTGCCGGCAACGTGACTTGTGCACATTAGTGTTCATACTTCCCATAGCTTACATACGATCATCGTGTTGCATCTCTTGGTATCATCACTTGTGTCACAAAGTTGTTGTCGCATACACAATTGCTATCTTGGTTCGTGAAGCATTGCATGAGAAAAGAGCTCAGACATCAAAGAGCCAAACAAGCTTTTAAGCAAAAGAAGAAAGATAAGCAAAGAGCTTATAAGCTAGAACCATAGCATCATACAACATTAAGATTGTCATACTCAATCATCTTGGATCAAAGCATAGGAACATCATACATATAGCATACTTGGGATAGAAGTCGTTGCATTTTTTCTTAGTAGGTTGTGCACAAGTTCGTATCCGCCTATTGTGCAATCGTGCTAGCGTCTCTCTAGTGTTGTGCAACAAGAGCATCTTGGTGAATTCCACATTTTGGCTCATCCTTGGTTGCATAACCCCATCTTATCTATTTGCGTGTGTGTTTCCGTGTACCATATCTTGCTATTGGTCTACTTGTTGCATTTGCAAATTTGTGAATCTTTTCCAACATTATTGAGTCTCACTTACAATTGCATCAAATTTTGTGCCACCATCCTAACCGAGCTCCACCATAAGCTTTTACTTGTGTAGGTGTGAGAACCGACAAGAATTGGTACCAATTGTGCTATTTCCTTGCTACACATTGGAGTCATTTTTGATCGTTGTCAACATCGGTCAAGGTACATTGGATATTAGTTCTTCCCTTTCTCCCACTCACATATCTTTGTTTGGAATGATGGATAGGCCAAGTACTTCTACCAATCCACTCTTCTTGGAGCAAGACGACGACATGTCTTCCTTCGTCACCAAGAATCAACTATTTGGTGCACAACGGGCCTTGCATCAAGAACAACTTGCTTTGGGCGACCGCATCGACAACCTTGCCACCTACTTACGACAATCCGAGCAACGTACAAGGGACTACTTCGACACATCTATGAGTTCCCTCAAAGAAGATATCCGAACCATGATGGTCCGCTCTTCTACTTCGTCATCATCAAGACGGAGCCGCTCAAGTCGACACTCCGACGACACTATCTCCGGTTCAAGTACACTGACATCGAACACTCTTCGTCGTGCCGCGCGTCAAGATCGTTAAGCAAATCGCAATCCTCTACACGACACCGACTCTCAAGAGCATCGACATCGCCAAAACCAAGCCGCTTTCGCACAAGCACAAGAACGGCAACGTCTACGACAACAAGAACAAGAGGAGCGAGCGCGACAACATCAAGATGCATAAGACGCCGAGGCGGAACACCAAGAACAACAACTACGTGAAGCTCAAGCACTTGAAGCGCAACGTGCCCTTCATGACTCAAGTTGTGCCATAGCCAATCGTGGCCGACAAGCTCGACTACATCAAGAAGCACTTCGCAATGAAGCTGAAGAAAGAATTTACCAAGCACGTGTGCATCGACAAGCTCCTCGTCAAGCTAGACAAGCTTCTCCTCAAGCGAGACAAGAACGTCAAGTCCATCGAGAGCAAGAAGACAATGGACCCAATCATCGCCAAGAGCAACATGAGGTTGACAACCCTCCTCAACAAGAGCAACATGAGGTCGACAATCCTCCTCGCCAAGAGCGACTTGTCAATGTCAATCCTCAATGACATGGGCGTCATCATCCCCGACCCCAACACAATGAAAAGCAACGATATGGCAAGCTAAATCTCACCATGCCAAAGTTTAATGGAAGCAATGACCCCGAAGAGTACATCTCATGGGCATTGAAGGTTGACAAAATCTTCCGCTTGCACAACTACGAAGAAGAGAAGAAGATCGCAATGGCATCCCTTGAATTCCAAGACTACGTCCTCATTTGGTGGGAACAAGTCATTGAGCGCCGAGCGGCAAGAGGTGAACCACCCATCGCAACTTGGAGACAAATGAAGGATGTCATGAGAGCACGGTTTGTGCCAAACTACTACAACTGCGACCTCGTCAAGAAACTTCAACAACTCAAACAAGGAACCGAAAGCGTTGAAGAGTACTACAAGGAAATGGAGATTGCCATGATACGAGCCAACGTCAAGGAAGATGATGAGCAAACTATGGCACGGTTCTTGAATGGACTCAATCATCCTATCAAGAAGATTGCCGATTTCCAACCATACTCGAACCTCATCGAGTTAGTGCACCAAGCTACCAAAGCGGAACGGCAAGTACAAGACGACTTCAAGTATGCCAAGTTCTCATCCAAGTCCTATGGCCTCTCCAACAATCAAGCTTCGACTACTCCAACACCTTCTACCTCTACAAAGCCTTCTACAAGCAACGGCGACAAGTCAAGTTACAAGAAAGCTTCGACAAGCTCAAGTCGTCCTCCTACTACAAGCAACTTCAAGAAAGCTTCATCATCATCTACTCCACCCGATGAGACCGTCAAGACAAGTTCTATCAAATGCTTCACATGCGGCGGCCGAGGCCACAAGTCCTTCGAGTGCACAAACAAGCGAACCATGATCCTCAACGACGACGGAACCTATGACTCCATGAGTGAAGGAGAAATGGAAGCTCTTGAGCAAGTGGCCATGCACCGACAAGTGAACAATGAAGATGAAGATGACCAAGTCTTTTGCGATGAAGATTCAAGCCCCGCTCTTGTTGTCTCCAAGGTCTTGACTCTTCAACATCAACAAGACGAAGATCAAAGATGCCATATCTTCCACACAAAGGCCGGCATCAATGGACGCTCCGTCAAGGTCATCATCGATGGAGGTAGTTGCCACAACTTAGCAAGTGAAGAACTTTGCTCCAAGCTCCAATTGGTCAAGATGAAGCATCCTCACCCCTACAAGGTTCAATGGCTAAGCAACACCGGCACCATACAAGTCGAGCATAGAGTAGAAGTCTCTTTCAAGATCGGCGCCTATGAAGACACTTTGGAGTGTGATGTCCTTCCGATGACCGTTTGCCACCTCCTCCTTGGACGACCGTGGCAATTTGACTGAGGTGTCATTCACAATGGGCGTACAAATCACTATAGCTTCAAGATGAAAGGGAAAGAGTTCGTGCTACGACCTATGTCCCCAAGCCAAGTGCTCGCCGACAAGCAAGCCACCCATCGTGGAGAAAATAGTGAGAGAGCGAGCCACCAAAAAGAGAGTGAGCGCCACAAGCCCAAATTGAGTGCCTCCACGATGAGCGACAAGAAAAACTTAGTTCTCTTTGCCACCAAATGTGAGATGAGAGAAGTGTGTGAGAACCCATCAAGTGTCCTACACTATGTCCTATTGTGCAAGGACGAGGTCACAAAAACTAACAACTCTCACGATCTACCTTTGGTGTTATCTTCTCTATTGTAGGAATTCCAAGATGTTTTCCCCGATGAGCTACCTCCGGGTCTACCTCCACTACGAGGCATTGAGCACCGAATTGATCTCATCCCCGGAGCGCCGCTTCCCAACAAAGCTCCATACCGCGTCAACCCCGAAGAAACCAAAGAAATACAAAGGCAAGTAAAGCATCTCATAGACCATGGACATGTGCGTGAAAGTTTGAGTCCTTGTGCCGCACCGGTCATTCTTGTGCCAAAACGTGACGGTAGCTTTCGCATGTGCTCCGATTGTAGACCTATCAATGCTATCACCGTTAGATATAGGTACCCCATTCCACGCCTTGATGATATGCTTGATGAACTTAGCGGTGCCACTATCTTTTCCAAAATTGATCTTAAAAGTGGTTACTACCAAATCCGCATACAAGAGGGTGATGAATGGAAAACCGCTTTCAAAACAAAGTTTGGTCTATATGAGTGGTTAGTCATGCCTATGTGTTTATCGGAAGCACCCGGTACTTTCATGCGTCTTATGCATTACGTCTTTCGCCCTTACATTGGGGAATTTGTTGTTGTTTACTTTGATGATATCCTTGTGTTTAGCAAATCTCTCAAAGAGCATGTCACCCACCTTCGCACCGTGCTACAAACTCTTCGAAAAGAGCAACTTTATGCTAATATGGAAAAATGCCTATTTGGTGTTAATAAGCTTGTTTTCTTGGGTTTCGTAGTTTCTTCTAAGGGTGTTCATGTTGATGAAACTAAGATCAATGCTATTAAAACTTGGCCCCAACCAACCAATTTGCAACAAGTGCGTAGTTTTGTTGGTTTATCCGGTTTCTACCGTAGATTTGTGAAGGATTTTAGCACCATTGCTTCACCTTTGCATGCTTTGAGTAAGAAAAATGCACCGTTTGTTTGGGGAACATCTCAAGATATTGCTTTCAATGAGATTAAGAATTTGCTTACTCATGCCCCCGTGCTTGCATTACCCAACTTTACAAACCTTTCGAAATTCATTGCGATGCTAGTGGTAATGGTATAGGAGGCATGTTAACGCAAGAGAAGCGCCCCATTGCATACTTTAGTGAGAAACTATCCGGAACGCAACTCAATTACCCCATCTATGACAAAGACTTATATGCTTTCGTGCGAGTTTTTCATGAATGGGAACATTACCTTCGTCCACATGAGTTCATCATCCATACCGACCATGAAACACTTAAATACCTTAAGGGTCAAACTAAGTTGAACAAGCGTCATGCTAAATGGAGTGAATTTATTGAGTCATTTCCTTATGTCATCAAGTACATTAAGGGTAAAGAAAATGTTGTGGCGGATGCGCTTTCCCGTATATGCATGCTTGTCACTACTCTTGAGTTGAATGTCATTGGTTTTGAGCATATCAAAGAATTGTATGAACATGATCCTACATTTGCTACACCCTATGCCAAGTGTTTGATGCATACTTCTTGGGATCGATACTATATCAAAGATGGATATCTTATGAGAGCTAACAGACTTTGCATTCCTGAGTCCTCTTTGCGTTTGTTACTTTTGCAGGAATCTCATGGTGGTGGACTCATGGGACACTTTGGACGCGACAAGACATTTTCTACGCTCTCCAAGAACTATTTTTGGCCCAAGATGCATCGCGACGTCAATCGCTTCACCAACCGGTGTTCTACATGTCGCAAAGCTAAGTCCAAAGCCCAATCTCATGGCCTCTATATGCCACTTCCAATTCCATATCAACCATGGGAAGATATTGTTGGGGAACGTAGTAATTTCAAAAAAATTCCTACGCACACGCAAGATCATGGTGATGCATAGCAACGAGAGGGGAGAGTGTTGTCTACGTACCCTCGTAGAATGAAGCGGAAGCGTTGACACAACGTAGAGGAAGTAGTCGTACGTCCTCCTCTCGATCCGACCAATCCAAGCGCCGTTACTCCGGCGCCTCCGAGTTCTTGACACACGTACAGCTCGATGACGTTCTCCGGGCTCCGATCCAGCAAAGCTCTCGGGGAAGAGTTTCGTCAGCACGACGGCGTGGTGACGATCTTGATGAACTACCGACGCAGGGCTTCGCCTAAGCACTGTAACAATATGACCGAGGTGGAATATGGTGGAGGGGGGCACCACACACGGCTGAGGAACGATCACGAAGATCAACTTGTGTGTTTAGGGTGCCCCCCTGCCCCCGTATATAAAGGAGCAAGGGGGGAGGCCGGCCGGCCCTATGGGGCGCGCCAAAGGGAGGGGGAGTCCTCCTCCTAGTGGGAGTAGGACTCCCCTTTCCTAGTCCAACTAGGAAGAGAGAGGGGGAAGGAAAGAGAGGGAGAGGGAGAGGGAAAGGGGGGCCGCGCCCCCCCCCTCCTTGTCCAATTCGGTCTCCCCATGGGGGGGGGCGCCACCCCCTGGCTGAAGCCCTCTCTCTCCCCTCGGGCCCAATAAGGCCCATTACTTCCCCCGGGGGTTCCGGTAACCCCTCCGGCACTCCGGTTTTATCCGAAACCACTCGGAACCATTCCGATGTCCGAATATAGTCGTCCAATATATCAATATTTACGTCTCGACAATTCCGAGACTCCTCGTCATGTCCGTGTGTTGGAAATATGCCCTAGAGGCAATAATAAAAGCATTATTATTATATTTCCTTATTCATGATAATTATCTTTATTCGTGCTATAATTGTGTTATCCGGAAATCGTAATACATGTGTGAATAACAGACAACAATGTGTCCCTAGTAAGCCTCTAGTTGACTAGCTCGTTGATCAATAGATAGTCATAGTTTCCTGACTATGGGCATTGGATGTCAATGATAACGAGATCACATCATTAGGAGAATGATGTGATGGACAAGACCCAATCCTAAACATAGCATAAGATCGCATAGTTCGTTTGCTAGAGTTTTCCAATGTCAAGTATCCTTTCCTTAGACCATGAGATCGTGTAACTCCCGGATACCATAGGAGTGCTTTGGGTGTGCCAAACGTCACAACGTAACTGGGTGACTATAAAGGTATACTACGGGTATCTCTGAAAGTGTCTGTTGGGTTGACACGGATCGAGACTGGGATTTGTCACTCCGCTTGACGGAGAGGTATCACCGGGCCCTCTCGGTAATGCATCATCATAATGAGCTCAATGTGATCAAAGTGTTTGATCACGGGATCATGCATTACGGTACGAGAAAAGTGACTTGCCGGTAACGAGATTGAACGAGGTATTGGGATACCGACGATCGAATCTCGGGCAAGTAAAATACCGATTGACAAAGGGAATCGTATACGGGATTAATTGAATCCTCGACATCGTGGTTCATCCGATGAGATCATCGTGGAGCATGTGGGAGCCAACATGGGTATCCAGATCCCGCTGTTGGTTATTGCCCGAGAGCCGTCTCGGTCATGTCTGCATGTCTCCCGAACCCGTAGGGTCTACACACTTAAGGTTCGGTGACGCTAGGGTTGTGAAGATATGTATATGCAGTAACCCGAATGTTGTTCAGAGTCCCGGATGAGATTCCGGACGTCACGAGGAGTTTCGGAATGGTCCGGAGGTAAAGATTTATATATGGGAAGTCGTCATACGGACACCGGGAAGTTTCGGGGGCATATCGGTATTGTACCGGGGCCACCGAAGGAGTTCTGGGGGTCCATCGGGAGGGGCCACCTCTCCCGGAGGGCCTCATGGGCTGTATGAGGAGGGGAACCAGCCCAAAGTGGGCTGGTGCGCCTCCCCCCCAAGGGCCCATGTGCCTAGGGTTGGGGGGAACCCTAAAGGGGGCGCCCCCCTTGCTTGGGGGGCAAGTCCCCCCTCCCTGGCCGCCGCCCCCCCTCTAGATCCCATCTAGAGGGGCCGGCCCCCCTTGCCCCTTCCCCTATAAATAGAGGGGTGAGGGGAGGGCAGCGCACCCTTGCTCCTGGCGCCTCCCTCTCCCTCTCCAACACCTCCTCCTCCTCCGTAGCGCTCGGCGAAGCCCTGTCGGAGTACTGCGGCTCCACCATCACCATGCCGTCGTGCTGCTACTGGAGTCTTCTTCCCCAACCTCTCCTTTGCCTTGCTAGATCAAGAAGAAGGAGACGTTACGCTGACCGTACGTGTGTTGAACGCGGAGGTGCCGTCCTTTCGGTGCTAGGATCTCCGGTGATTTGGATCACGTCGTGTACGACTACATCATCCCCGTTCGTTGAACGCTTCCGCTCGCGATCTACAAAGTGGTATGTAGATGCAATCTCTCTCCCATGACTCGTTGCTAGATGAACTCATAGATGGATCTTGGTGAAACCGTAGGAAAATTTTTGTTTTCTGCAACGTTCCCCAACAGTGGCATCATGAGCTAGGTCTATGCGTAGTTCTCTATTGCACGAGTAGAACACAATTTGTTGTGGGCGTAGATGTTGTCAACTTTCTTGCCGCTACTAGTCTTATCTTGCTTCAGTGGTATTGTGGGATGAAGCGGCCCGGACCAACCTTACACGTACTCTTACGTGAGACCGGTTCCACCGACTAACATGCACTAGTTGCATAAGATGGCTGGCGGGTGTCTGTCTCTCCCACTTTAGTTGGAGCGGATTCGATGAAAAGGGTCCTTATGAAGGGTAAATAGAAGTTGACAAATCACGTTGTGGCTTTCACGTAGGTAAGAAAACGTTCTTGCTAGAACCCTAATTCAGCCACGTAAAACTTGCAACAACAATTAGAGGACGTCTAACTTGTTTTTGCAGCAAGTGCTTTGTGATATGATATGGCCAAAGTTGTGATGAATGATGAATGATCTATATGTGATGTATGAGATGTTCATGCTATTGTAATAGGAATCACGACTTGCATGTCGATGAGTATGACAACCGACAGGAGCCATAGGAGTTGTCTTTATTTTTTGTATGACCTGCGTGTCATTGAGAAACGCCATGTAAATTACTTTACTTTATTGCTAAACGCGTTAGCCATAGTAGTAGAAGTAATAGTTGGCGAGCAACTTCATGGAGACACGATCATGGAGATCATGGTGTCAAGCCGGTGACAAGATGATCATGGAGCCCCAAGATGGATATCAAAGGAGCTATGTGATATTGTCCATATCATGTCACGTTTATTATTTGATTGCATGTGATGTTTATCATGTTTTGCATCTTGTTTACTTAGAACGACGGTAGTAAATAAGATGATCCCTCATAATAATTTCAGGAAAGTGTTCCCCCTAACTGTGCACCGTTGCGACAGTTCGTTGTTTCGAAGCACCACGTGATGATCGGGTGTGATAGATTCTAACGTTCACATACAACGGGTGTAAGACAGATTTACACACGCAAAACACTTAGGTTGACTTGACGAGCCTAGCATGTACAGACATGGCCTCGGAACACAGAAGACCGAAAGGTCGAGCATGAGTCGTATAGAAGATACGATCAACATGAAGATGTTCACCGATGTTGACTAGTCCGTCTCACGTGATGATCGGACACGGCCTAGTTGACTCGGATCATGTAATACTTAGATGACTAGAGGAGGGATGTCTATCTAAGAGTTCATTAAATAATTTGATTAAATGAACTTTATTATCATGAACTTAGTCTAAAATATTTACAATATGTCTTGTAGATCAAATGGCCAACGTAGTCCTCAACTTCAACGCGTTCCTAGAGAAAACCAAGCTGAAAGACGATGGCAGCAACTATACGGACTGGGTCCGGAACCTGAGGATCATCCTCATAGCTGCCAAGAAAGATTATGTCCTACGAGCACCGCTGGGTGACGCACCTGTTCTCCCTGCAGAACAAGACGTTATGAACGCTTGGCAGTCACGTTCCGATGATTACTCCCTCGTTCAGTGCGGCATGCTTTACAGTTTAGAGCCGGGGCTCCAAAAGCGTTTTGAGAGACATGGAGCATATGAGATGTTCGAAGAGCTGAAAATGGTTTTCCAAGCTCATGCTCGGGTCGAGAGATATGAAGTCTCCGACAAATTCTTTAGCTGTAAGATGGAGGAAAATAGCTCTGTCAGTGAACACATACTCAAAATGTCTGGGTTGCACAACCGCTTGACTCAACTGGAAGTTAATCTCCCGGATGAAGCGGTCATTGACAGAATCCTCCAGTCACTTCCACCTAGCTACAAGAGCTTTGTGATGAACTACAATATGCAGGGGATGGTAAAGACCATTCCTGAGGTATATGCTATGCTGAAATCAGCAGATGTAGAAATCAAGAAGGAGCATCAAGTGTTGATGGTGAATAAAACCACTAAGTTCAAGAAGGGCAAGGGTAAAAAGAACTTCAAGAAGGACGGCAAGGAAGTTGCCGCACCCGGTAAGCAAGTTGCCGAGAAGAAGCCAAAGAATGGACCCAAGCCCGAGACTGAGTGTTTTTATTGCAAGGGAAGTGGTCACTGGAAGCGGAACTGCCCCAAATACTTAGCGGACAAGAAGGCCGGCAAAACCAAAGGTATATGTGATATACATGTAATTGATGTGTACCTTACCAGTACTCGTAGTAGCTCTTGGGTATTTGATACCTGTGCAGTTGCTCACATTTTTAACTCAAAGCAGGAGTTGCGGAATAAACGGAGACTGGCGAAGGACGAGATGACGATGCGCGTCGGGAATGGTTCCAAGGTCGATGTGATCGCCGTCGGCACGCTACCTCTACATTTACCTACGGGATTAGCTTTAAACCTCAATAATTGTTATTTAGTGCCAAGTTTGAGCATGAACATTGTGTCTGGATCTCGTTTAATTCGAGATGGCTACTCATTTAAATCCGAGAATAATGGTTGTTCTATTTATATGAGAGATATGTTTTATGGTCATGCTCCAATGGTTAATGGTTTATTCTTAATGAATCTCGTACGTGATGATACACATATTCATAGTGTGAATACCAAAAGAGTTAAAGTTGATAACAATAGTCCCACATATTTGTGGCACTGCCGCCTTGGTCACATAGGTGTCAAACGCATGAAGAAGCTCCATGCAGATGGACTTTTAGAGTCTCTTGATTATGAATCATTTGACACGTGCGAACCATGCCTCATGGGTAAAATGACCAAGACTCCGTTCTCAGGAACAATGGAGCGAGCAACCAACTTATTGGAAATCATACATACCGATGTGTGCGGTCCAATGAGTGTTGAGGCTCGCGGTGGCTATCGTTATGTTCTCACCCTCAATGATGACTTGAGTAGATATGGGTATGTCTACTTAATGAAACACAAGTCTGAGACCTTTGAAAAGTTCAAGGAATTTCAGAGTGAGGTTGAAAATCAACGTGATAGAAAGATCAAGTTTCTACGATCAGATCGTGGAGGAGAATACTTGAGTCACGAATTTGGCACACACTTAAGAAAATGTGGAATAGTTTCACAACTCACGCCGCCTGGAACACCTCAGCGTAATGGTGTGTCCGAACGTCGTAATCGCACTCTATTAGATATGGTGCGATCTATGATGTCTCTTACCGACTTACCGCTATCTTTTTGGGGCTATGCTTTAGAGACTGCCGCATTCACTTTAAATAGGGCTCCGTCGAAATCCGTTGAGACGACACCGTATGAATTATGGTTTGGGAAGAAACCTAAGCTGTCGTTTCTAAAAGTTTGGGGATGCGATGCTTATGTCAAGAAACTTCAACCTGAAAAGCTCGAACCCAAGTCGGAAAAATGCGTCTTCATAGGATACCCTAAAGAAACTATTGGGTATACCTTCTACCTCAGATCCGAAGGCAAGATCTTTGTTGCCAAAAATGGATCCTTTCTAGAGAAAGAGTTTCTCTCTAAAGAAGTAAGTGGGAGGAAAGTAGAACTTGATGAAGTGTTACCTCTTGAACCGGAAAATGGCGAAACTCAAGAAAACGTTTCTGAGGTGCCTGTACCGACTAGAGAGGAAATTAATGATGATGATCAAGATACTTCTAATCAAGCTCCTACTGAAATTCGAAGGTCCACAAGGACACGTTCCGCACCAGAGTGGTACGGGAACCCTGTCTTGGAAATCATGTTGTTAGACAACGGTGAACCTTCGAACTATGAGGAAGCAATGGCGGGCCCGGATTCCGACAAATGGCTAGAAGCCATGAAATCCGAGATAGGATCCATATATGAAAACAAAGTATGGACTTTGACAGACTTGCCCGACGATCGGCGAGCGATAGAAAATAAATGGATCTTTAAGAAGAAGACGGACGCGGATGGTAATGTGACCATCTATAAAGTTCGGCTTGTCACTAAGGGTTATCGAAAAGTTCAAGGGGTTGACTACGATGAGACTTTCTCTCCCGTAGCGAAGCTGAAGTCCGTCCGAATCATGTTAGAAATTGCCGCATACTATGATTATGAGATATGGCAAATGGACGTCAAAACGGCATTCCTTAATGGTTTCCTTAAGGAAGAATTGTATATGATGCAGCCGGAAGGTTTTGTCGATCCTAAGAATGCTGACAAGGTGTGCAAGCTCCAACGCTCGATTTATGGGCTGGTGCAAGCATCTCGGAGTTGGAACATTCGCTTTGATGAGATGATCAAAGCGTTTGGGTTTACACAGACTTATGGAGAAGCCTGTGTTTACAAGAAAGTGAGTGGGAGCTCTGTAGCATTTCTCATATTATATGTAGACGACATACTTTTGATGGGAAATGATATAGAACTCTTGGACAGCATTAAGGCCTACTTGAATAAAAGTTTTTCAATGAAGGACCTTGGAGAAGCTGCTTATATATTAGGCATCAAGATCTATAGAGATAGATCAAGACGCCTCATAGGTCTTTCACAAAGCACATACCTTGATAAGATATTGAAGAAGTTCAATATGGATCAATCTAAGAAAGGGTTCTTACCTGTGTTACAAGGTGTGAAATTGAGCTCAGCTCAATGTCCGACCACGGCAGAAGATATAGAAGAGATGAGTGTCATCCCCTATGCCTCAGCCATAGGTTCTATTATGTATGCCATGCTGTGTACCAGACCTGATGTAAACCTTGCCGTAAGTTTGGTAGGAAGGTACCAAAGTAATCCCGGCAAGGAACACTGGACAGCGGTCAAGAATATCCTGAAGTACCTGAAAAGGACTAAGGAAATGTTTCTCGTTTATGGAGGTGACGAAGAGCTCGTCGTAAAGGGTTACGTCGACGCTAGCTTCGACACAGATCTGGATGACTCTAAGTCACAAACCGGATACGTGTATATTTTGAATGGTGGGGCAGTAAGCTGGTGCAGTTGCAAGCAGAGCGTTGTGGCGAGATCTACATGTGAAGCGGAGTACATGGCAGCCTCGGAGGCAGCACATGAAGCAATTTGGGTGAAGGAGTTCATCACCTACCTCGGAGTCATACCCAATGCGTCGGGGCCAATCAAACTCTTCTGTGACAACACTAGAGCTATTGCACTTGCAAAGGAGCCCAGGTTTCACAAGAAGACCAGGCACATCAAGCGTCGCTTCAACTCCATTCGTGAAAATGTTCAAGATGGAGACATAGAAATTTGTAAAGTGCACACGGATCTGAATGTCGCAGATCCGTTGACTAAACCTCTCCCTAAGGCAAAACATGATCAGCACCAGAACTCTATGGGTGTTCGATTCATCACAATGTAACTAGATTATTGACTCTAGTGCAAGTGGGAGACTGTTGGAAATATGCCCTAGAGGCAATAATAAAAGCATTATTATTATATTTCCTTATTCATGATAATTGTCTTTATTCGTGCTATAATTGTGTTATCCGGAAATTGTAATACATGTGTGAATAACAGACAACAACGTGTCCCTAGTAAGCCTCTAGTTGACTAGCTCGTTGATCAATAGATAGTCATGGTTTCCTGACTATGGGCATTGGATGTCAATGATAACGAGATCACATCATTAGGAGAATGATGTGATGGACAAGACCCAATCCTAAACATAGCATAAGATCGCATAGTTCGTTTGCTAGAGTTTTCCAATGTCAAGTATCCTTTCCTTAGACCATGAGATCGTGTAACTCCCGGATACCATAGGAGTGCTTTGGGTGTGCCAAACGTCACAACGTAACTGGGTGACTATAAAGGTATACTACGGGTATCTCTGAAAGTGTCTGTTGGGTTGACACGGATCGAGACTGGGATTTGTCACTCCGCTTGACGGAGAGGTATCACCGGGCCCTCTCGGTAATGCATCATCATAATGAGCTCAATGTGATCAAAGTGTTTGATCACGGGATCATGCATTACGGTACGAGAAAAGTGACTTGCCGGTAACGAGATTGAACGAGGTATTGGGATACCGACGATCGAATCTCGGGCAAGTAAAATACCGATTGACAAAGGGAATCGTATACGGGATTAATTGAATCCTCGACATCGTGGTTCATCCAATGAGATCATCGTGGAGCATGTGGGAGCCAACATGGGTATCCAGATCCCGCTGTTGGTTATTGCCCGAGAGCCGTCTCGGTCATGTCTGCATGTCTCCCGAACCCGTAGGGTCTACACACTTAAGGTTCGGTGACGCTAGGGTTGTGAAGATATGTATATGCAGTAACCCGAATGTTGTTCAGAGTCCCTGATGAGATCCTGGACGTCACGAGGAGTTTCGAAATGGTCTGGAGGTAAAGATTTATATATGGGAAGTCGTCATACGGACACCGGGAAGTTTCGGGGGCATATCGGTATTGTACCGGGGCCACCGAAGGGGTTCTGGGGGTCCACCGGGAGGGGCCACCTCTCCCGGAGGGCCTCATGGGCTGTATGAGGAGGGGAACTAGCCCAAAGTGGGCTGGTGCGCCTCCCCCCCAAGGGCCCATGCGCCTAGGGTTGGGGGGGAACCCTAAAGGGGGCGCCCCCCTTGCTTGGGGGGCAAGTCCCCCCTCCCTGGCCGCCGCCCCCCTCTAGATCCCATCTAGAGGGGCCGGCCCCCCTTGCCCCTTGCCCTATAAATAGAGGGGTGAGGGGAGGGCAGCGCACCCTTGCTCCTGGTGCCTCCCTCTCCCTCTCCAACACCTCCTCCTCCTCCGTAGAGCTCGGCGAAGCCCTGTCGGAGTACTGCGGCTCCACCATCACCACGCCGTCGTGCTGCTGCTGGAGTCTTCTTCCCCAACCTCTGCTTTGCCTTGTTGGATCAAGAAGAAGGAGACGTTACGCTGACCGTACGTGTGTTGAACGCGGAGGTGCCGTCCTTTCGGTGCTAGGATCTCCGGTGATTTGGATCACGTCGTGTACGACTACATCATCCCCGTTCGTTGAACGCTTCCGCTCGCGATCTACAAAGTGGTATGTAGATGCAATCTCTCTCCCATGACTCGTTGCTAGATGAACTCATAGATGGATCTTGGTGAAACCGTAGGAAAATTTTTGTTTTCTGCAATGTTCCCCAACACCGTGATCTCATCCGGGACTCCGAACTAACTTCGGTACATCAAAATGCATAAACTCATAATAACTGTCATCATAACCTTAAGCGTGCGGACCCTACTGTTCGAGAACAGTGTAGACATGACTGAGACAATTCTCTGGTCAATAACCAATAGCGGGACCTGGATGCCCATATTGGCTCCTACACATTCTACGAAGATCTTTATCGGTCAGACCGCATAACAACATATGTTGTTCCCTTTGTCATCAGTATGTTACTTGCCCGAGATTCGATCGTCGGTATCCAATACCTAGTTCAATCTCGTTACCGGAATCATCCGGAAGATTAACTCCCAGTTGAATCAAGTGATTATAATACCCAGACATTTTGAGTATATGTTCACTGACAGAACCATTCTCCTCCATCTTGCAGCTATAGAACTTATTGGAGACTTCATATCTCTCAATCCGGGCATTCTGTTGGAATATTAACTTCAACTCCTGGAACATCTCATATGATCCATGATGTTCAAAACGTCGTTGAAGTCCCGGTTCTAAGCCGTAAAGCATGGCACACTGAACTATCGAGTAGTCATCAGCTTTGCTCTGCCAGACGTTCACAACATCTGGTGTTGCTCCAGCAGCAGGCCTGGCACCCAGCGGTGCTTCCAGGACGTAACTTTTCTGTGCAGCAATGAGGATAATCCTCAAGTTACGGACCCAGTCCGTGTAATTGCTACCATCATCTTTCAACTTTGCTTTCTCAAGGAACGCATTAAAATTCAACGGAACAACAGCACGAGCCATCTATCTACAATCAACATAAACAAGCAAGATACTATCAGGGACTAAGTTCATGATAAATTTAAGTTCAATTAATCATATTACTTAAGAACTCCCACTTAGATAGACATCCCTCTAATCTTCTAAGTGATCACGTGATCCAAATCAAACTAAACCATAACCGATCATCACGTGAAATGGATTAGCTCTCAATGGTGAACATCATTATGTTGATCATATCTACTATATGATTCACGCTCGACCTTTTGATCTCCGTGTTCCGAGGCCATATCTGCATATGCTAGGCTCGTCAAGTATAACCCGAGTATTCTGCGTGTGCAAAAACTGGCTTGCACCAGTTGTAGATGGACGTAGAGCTTATCACACCCGATCATCACGTGGTGTCTGGGCACGACGAACTTTGGCAACGGTGCATACTCGGGGAGAACACTTCTTGATAATTTAGTGAGAGATCATCTTATAATGCTACCGTCAATCAAAGCAAGATAAGATGCATAAAAGATAAACATCACATGCAATCAATATAAGTGATATGATATGGCCATCATCATCTTGTGCTTGTGATCTCCATCTCTGAAGCACCGTCATGATCACCATCGTCACCGGCGCGACACCTTGATCTCCATCGTAGCATCGTTGTCGTCTCGCCAATCTTATGCTTCTACGACTATCGCTACCGCTTAGTGATAAAGTAAAGCATTACAGGGCGATTGCATTGCATACAATAAAGCGACAACCATACGGCTCCTGCCGGTTGCCGATAACTCGGTTACAAAACATGATCATCTCATACAATAAAATTTAGCATCATGTCTTGACCATATCACATCACAACATGCCCTGCAAAAACAAGTTAGACGTCCTCTACTTTGTTTGTTGCAAGTTTTACGTGGCCGCTACGGGCTTAAGCAAGAACCAATCTCACCTACGCATCAAAACCACAACGATAGTTTGTCAAATAGACTCTGTTTTAACCTTCTCAAGGACCGGGCGTAGCCATACTCGGTTCAACTAAAGTTGGAGAAACTGACACCCGCCAGCCACCTGTGTGCAAAGCACGGCGGTAGAACCAGTCTTGCGTAAGCGTACGCGTAATGTCGGTCCGGGCCGCTTCATCCAACAATACCGCCGAACCAAAGTATGACATGCTGGTAGGCAGTATGACTTGTATCGTCCACAACTCACTTGTGTTCTACTCGTGCAAAACATCAAACCATAAAAACCTAGGCTCGGATGCCACTGTTGGGGAACGTAGTAATTTCAAAAAATTTCCTACGCACACGCAAGATCATGGTGATGCATAGCAACGAGAGGGGAGAGTGTTGTCTACGTACCCTCGTAGACCGAAGCAGAAGCGTTGACACAACGTAGAGGAAGTAGTCGTACGTCCTCCTCCTGATCTGACCGATCCAAGCCCCGTTACTCCGGCGCCTCCGAGTTCTTGACACACGTACAACTCGATGACGTTCTCCGGGCTCCGATCTAGCAAAGCTCTCGGGGAAGAGTTTCGTCAGCACGACGGCGTGGTGACGATCTTGATGAACTACCGATGCAGGGCTTCGCCTAAGCACTGCAACAATATGACCGAGGTGGAATATGGTGGAGGGGGGCACCGCACACGGCTGAGGAACGATCACGAAGATCAACTTGTGTGTTCTAGGGTGCCCCCTGCCCCCGTATATAAAGGAGCAAGGGGGGAGGCCGGCCGGCCCTATGGGGCGCGCCAAAGGGAGGGGGAGTCCTCCTCCTAGTGGGAGTAGGACTCCCCTTTCCTAGTCCAACTAGGAAGAGAGAGGGGGAAGGAAAGAGAGGGAGAGGGAGAGGGAAAGGGGGGCCGCGCCCCCCCTCCTTGTCCAATTCGGACTCCCCATGGGGGGGCGCCACCTCCTGGCCGCAGCCCTCTCTCTCCCCTCGGGCCCAATAAGGCCCATTACTTCCCCGGGGGGTTCCGGTAACCCCTCCGGCACTCCGGTTTTATCTGAAACCACTCGGAACCATTCCGATGTCCGAATATAGTCGTCCAATATATCAATCTTTACGTCTCGACCATTCCGAGACTCCTCGTCATGTCCGTGATCTCATCCGGGACTCCGAACTAACTTCGGTACATCAAAATGCATAAACTCATAATAACTGTCATCGTAACCTTAAGCGTGCGGACCCTACGGTTCGAGAACAGTGTAGACATGACTGAGACAATTCTCTGGTCAATAACCAATAGCGGGACCTGGATGCCCATATTGGCTCCTACACATTCTACGAAGATCTTTATCGGTCAGACCGCATAACAACATACGTTGTTCCCTTTGTCATCGGTATGTTACTTGCCCGAGATTCGATCGTCGGTATCCAATACCTAGTTCAATCTCGTTACTGACAAGTCTCTTTACTCGTTCTGTAATACATCATCTCGCAACTAACTCATTGGTTGCAATGCTTGCAAGGCTTATATGATGTGCATTACCGAGAAGGCCCTGAGATACCTCTCCGACATTCGAAGTGACAAATCCTAATCTCGAAATACGCCGACCCAACAAATACTTTCGGAAACACCTGTAGAGCACCTTTATAATCACCCAGTTACGTTGTGACGTTTGGTAGCACACAAAGTGTTCCTACGGTAAACGGGAGTTGCATAATCTCATAGTCAAAGGAACATGTATAAGTCATGGAGAAAGCAATAGCAACATACTAAACGATCGGGTGCTAAGCTAATGGAATGGGTCATGTCAATCAGATCATTCAACTAATGATGTGACCTTGTTAATCAAATGACAACTCCTTTGTCTATGGTTAGGAAACTTAACCATCTTTGATTAACAAGCTAGTCAAGTAGAGGCATACTAGTGACACTCTGTTTGTCTATGTATCCACACATGTATTATGTTTCCGGTTAATACAATTCTAGCATGAATAATAAACATTTATCATGATATGTAAGGAAATAAATAATAACTTTATTATTGCCTCTAGGGCATATTTCCTTCAGATATTAGCATGGACTTTGTGCTTGGTTTGCCAAGAACTCGAAATGGCAAGGATTCTGTTCTTGTTGTTGTGGACCGTTTCTCCAAAATGGCTCATTTCATTCCTTGCAACAAGATAGACGATGCTTCACATATTGCAAATTTGTTTTGTATGGAAATCTTGCGCCTTCATGGAGTGCCAAAGACGATTGTCCCAGACCGCGACGTCAAGTTCTTGAGTTACTTTTGGAAGACCTTGTGCGCCAAGATCGTAATCAAGCTCTTGTTCTCTTTGGCATACCATCGACAAACCGACGGCCAAACGGAGGTGACCAACCGTACGCTCTCCACCCTACTACGCGTGTTGATAAAGAAGAACATCAAGGAGTGGGAAGAATGCCTACCCATCGCCGAGTACGCCTACAACCGAGCAAGACATTCGACTACCGGCAAGTCCCCCTTCGAGGTCGTCTATGGATTCAATCCATTATCCCCATTGGACATTCTACCTCTACCGCTTCAAGAGCGCACCAACTTGGACGCGAGTGCACGAGCCAACTTCCTCAAGAAGATGCATGAAGGTACAAGGAGCACAATCGAGCGCCAAGTACAACAACTCGCGACCAAGCTCAACGTCAACAAGCAACCCATGATGTTCCATGTCGGAGATCTTGTGTGGCTACACCTTCGCAAGGATCGTTTCCCCAATGAACGCAAGTCCAAGCTACTACCCCGAGCGGATGGACCCTTCAAGGTGCTTGCACGCTACAACGACAACGCATACAAGATCGACATCCCACGCGACAAGTACTCCGTGAGCGACATCTTCAACATCAAAGATCTCTCCCCGTACCATGGTGATGAGGATTTCGATCCGAGGTCGGATCTTTCCCAAGGGAGGGGAGATGATGCGGAGCATCCCACGATCACCCCCATGGACCTACAACCGTCTCATAAAGAGCCAAGAGGACCCATGACACGAGCACGAGCTAGAGCTCTCGAGAACGAGGTGACTTCCTTCCTTAGTGATATCACATATGATCCACTCGAGACATGGCTACTACCTAAGTCCGATATGCTATGCATGATCAGGTGTCGAGAGGACCCCCCGAAGATGCACGTGAAGACGGACTAGCCGCCAAGTCCACGGATGAAGAGAACCAATGGAAGGAGGCAAAGGAAGCTCCAGGACCGGACATCCGGCCCCCAAGCCCGGACATCCGGCTCCTCCGGAACCCCCGGACATCCGCCCCCCCAGCCCGGACATCCGGCATCAACGCCAAAGGGCACCCGTAGGTTGACCACTTCAGCCTGGACATCCGGCCTTCCACGAAGCCCCAGACATCCGCCCCCCAGCCCGGATATCCGGACCCCGCTATCCAGAGAGCTCCGAGACTTGCCACGCCAGCCCGGACATCCGGCCCGTGCCCCAGACATCCGGCCTCCCGCGAACGCCCGGACATCCGGCCCCCAGCCCGGACATCCGGCACCTGTCTGCGCACAGTGAACGGGCCAAGGGCCCATGTACCCCTCCAACTCGCCCCAACTTGATCTAGCACTATATATACTCCTCCCCCTCCTCCTAGTTAGGGCCAGCATTGGTTTAGCTCATATGTGAGATAGAGCTTTGCTCATCCATTACGGATCTACTCCACGAGAGAGACCGCGGCCCCTCTACGGAGAAGATCACCTTGGATTCAAGACCCCCTCTTGGGTGGCCCCCATCAAGACCTCCTCACGGAGAAGAACCGGTTACCGTTTGTATCGTCTGTTGTTGACTTTGGATCTTGTACCTTACCTTTGTGTTTATCGATCTAGTGCATGTGTGATCTATTCTTGTTGTTTGAGTGATTTCTCTCGTGTTCCTCTCGTGTTTCCCTCGTGTTTCCCCTCGTGTTCATCACATTCTTCGTAGGGATTTGCTCCTTTCGTGAAAGATCGGCCATCTAGGGTTCCACCCTACATCACACCTCCCGCTCAGTCTCCTGTTCAGGGACGACAACGCCTCCACAACAGGGACCACGCTTGACGCGCCCGATCCCTAACCCCCTCTCTGATAGCGCACGAACCTCACAAAGCTCCGCCAACCGAGCTTCCTTCCACGGCCAAATCCGGCGACAGTGAGCCGCCCCCTGCCTCCTCTGTTTGTTCGTCCTTGTGCGCCGCATCTCCCTAACCATCTTTCCCCTTAGCAGATGCTCGGATTCAAGCTCCCAAGGTCGCCCGATGTCACCGGAGCGCCACCCATCGTCGTTGCACTTCTCCGCCGCATCAGGATGCCCCGAGCTCTCGAGAGGTGCACTTGCTCAAGCTTCTCCAGTACGCACCTTCCCGTGCACTTCCCCAAGTTAGATGATCACCGGAGCATCGCCACCACTCACGCCCGAAGCCGCCGCCGTTTTCCTCTGTTTCTAGTGAGCACGCGCACATAAACAAGTTCAGCCAATCACGTGCCGACACGTGGCAAGTGCTACAGGGATCTCTACAGTATTTACAGAGACGTAATACCACCTGAAGTCATACAACTTGCGCTCGATGTTCAGTTTGGTGCTAGAACTTTAAAAATACAGATTTGTGGTCACCTAACTTGACATCATGTGCAAATACAGTCACAAAACACATATGCGCCCCACCTGACAAGTCAGTGATGGTGCTCGGCCTACTCATTTTTGCACAAAACACCCTCACATTTTTTTATTTGTGGAAAAAGCCGACCACTGGAACACATTTTACATAAAACTCCCTTGCTTTTTTTTATTTACAGAAAAACTAACCATTATACTGGATAATGGTACGAAAATTAAAACAGAAAATAAGGACGCCTGTTCTCCAACCCCAACCAACGATCACAACACAAGCCAGTCTAACCAATCTAACCTTCACGTTCCCACCTCATGTATGGATAGCAAACCTACATGTATCAGACGTGGAGCTTAAATCACATCTATTCTTTCTACAGGAAAAAGTGTGGCCGCCAGTTCTCTAACCCACAAACAAAGAGTAGCACACAAGACGTTCTAGCCACTAGAACCTGCACGTGTACACATCTACCGTGAATAACTAGTTTTAATGTACTAGAAACTTGTAGATAGTATATATAAATTATAATTTCAGCAATAAAAATAACGTCTAAATATACGCGTGTTATAAATATTGTACATACAAAGGAAATAACCTACTTTAAAATTTGTTCATGCACTATTTTAAAAGGGTTTTTTACATCTGTGCCCCTGGTTCCTTAGCTCTACTCATCCATCCTCACGCTCTTAATTTCTGCTCACTTTTCCCCACTCCCTTGCCCGAAACCCTCAGAAGATGTCACAACGGACGTCGCCGTCGGGTCAGTGCTTTGACCGTTAACTCTGACGAGTGGGGCCGCGTTGGGTGTGTAGCTGTTCGACCGTTGGGTCGTCCCTTGCATTAAACGCCTGTGCGTGCCGCCATGACAGAAGCCTTCTATGCATGCACCCAACAAGCCTGCCTGCATGCGCCGACCGAGCCTGCATGCGCTGATGCGTGCCGCCACGATGCACTGACCAGCCGCTTTTGTGCACGCCAGCCGCCACGGATGCAGCGACGTTCGCTGTCGCTGGTTCCTCCTCGCACACTTGTCTCCTCGATTTAGAACCCGTTTTGCTACGACAAATAAATTGAAAAAATATGTTGTGGCTGCATGCACTAGCTAGGTGGCTACATATTTGTGGCTTGTGTAAGAAAAAAGGGTTCGTTGTGGTTGCATGCACTAGGTGGTTACTAACAAAGCGAGCTCTCTAAGAAAGCAATCAACATACATGTAGATAGGGCCATCAAGCCCATAACACGATCACGTAGTTGAAACTAGGAGTAACATCATGATAGAAGATAGAAAACTTAATAATAGAACTTGATAAAAGGGACAACAAGACCATAGCATCTCTCAAATAGTTCAATGGGATTACAGCTTAACATAACATAGACTCAAAAAAATAAATAGATAGAGGGTTTAGAACCCTAGACACCGCCTTCTCCACCTCGCTCCTCCTCCGGGCGCCCTTCACTGCTCCTCCGGGGCATTGTCGATGGGGTACAGAAGAGTGTGCATGCGGGACGTGGTGGGGAAGATGTTGGTGTACTCCATGAACATGTTGTGGGTGGTGAAAGCGATGAACTCGCAGCCACACCAAAACACCCAGCCGAGGAGGTAGAAGGCGTCAAATGTGTTGGTGAAGTGGGCAAGGAGAGCAACCACCACCCCGTTTTGGATGATCTCCTCGACACGAACATCCTTGGAGATCCCCACGGGAGGTGGTGGTAGCCGGACGCGAGGAAGAACTCGGTGAAGTTCCTTGCGGTCCACCATCTTGATATTGCCCACACACGTAGAGTGCGCTCAACGTACACGCCAGGAGGGTAGAGCCTCTCCGGCACGGTGGGTGGGAAGTGGTAGGTTGGTCCGGTGTACTGCATGGCTGAGGATGTGCTAGAAGAAGGAGAAGTGGTCGAAGAGCAAGAAGGGCAGATGGCAGAGGCAGAGGGTTGCTTAAATAGCCGTAGTGCTACGTGTTATTTGGCCGTGGCAATAGCGGGGTCAAATGTGAAGTAACCCGTTTTCAAACCCACCGCAACATCGGGAGTGTACACGCGTGGGAAACGGTGGTTTGAAAAAGAAGAAGAAAAAGAAGCTAATTGCACGCGTGGGAATTCGTGGTCATATATATTATATGAACAAAAAGAGACAATTTTTGAATAGTTTGTGGCCATTTTGCATGCTAAAAATAAATTTGGCCCTTAAAAATTGGTCATTTGCTACACAATGTCAATTGATTTCAAACGATGCAAAAATATAGAGCCAGTACGTTCACAAAAAACAGAGCAAACGATGCAAAAAAGATGCAAAAATACAGAGCCAAAACGTTCAGAAAAAACAAAGCAAACGATGCAAAAAAACGACGCAATTCGACGGCCAAACCGGAGCTTGGTTTCCTTTTGGGCCCAATAACGTTTTTTTTCATGGAGTCAGTGGTGGGCGAGCAGCCGAGCACAACGAATAGGATCGCCTCTCGCGGATCGCCCCACGACACAACGATGCGGAGCCGTCCTTGTGATCCAACGGCGCGGAGCCTGCACACAGCCAGCCCACCTAGTTCCTTCTAAGAGGCCAGATCTGAGGGCTGTCGCTTGGCGCGAGGGTATGATCGGACGGCTGACGTTGGGAGCTAGGGTTAGGCGAAACACCGCGGGGTTTAGAGGGGTTTTGAGCTGGTCAACGGTGTTTCGAAGGCTTCGACTGAGCATAACTAATTTAAAAAAAATAAAAAAATATGAAAGCTTCGTTGTTCATCGTTTTATAAGACACACTAACGAGGAAAATTACTAGACTTGGTATATGGTCATTTTCCTGAAAAATCCCTAGCTGGCACGATCGAGGTCAAATGAGCACCATTAATTTAAAAAAACAAACAAAAAATATAAAACCTGCGCACAATGTTGTCTTATGTGACATGTTACCAACCAAAAATCCTAAACTTGGTCTATGGTCATTTTCATAAGAAAACCTTCACACATATGAGCTATCACCTACATGATTTCATAGAGTTCAAGGAGAGGAGGTGGTGTTACCTTCTGTTTTTGAAAAATAAAAAAATCACTAAACCTTTATTTTAAAGCGAATAAGAACGATCTAAAGTTAGCTTAGCATTTTCATACTTTAAAACATGTTTTTAATAGTTTTTATATTAAAGCACATGTTTTCAAAATAAAATGTAAAAATATGAAGATTAATTCAAAAATAATAAACTTGGCTATAGTTTTTATATTAATGTTGTCTTATGTGACATGTTACCAACCAAAAATCATAAACTTGTCCTATGGTCATTTTCATGAGAAAACCTTCACACATATGAGCTATCACTTACAAGATTTCATAGAGTTCAAGAAGATGAGGTAGGATTACCTTCTGTTTTTGAAAAAATAAAAAAATAAAAAAATCACCAAACCTTTATTTCAAAAAATATGAAGATTAATTCAAAAAATAGTGAGACTTTGAATCTACACTATATAGATTGAATAGGTGTTAATAATTTTTTTTGGCTCATTTAGAGTAGGTCCAAAAAAACTTGATTACAAGTGGGCTGTTTACCCTAGCCCGGGAGCTTATTTGGAGCACATTTCTCAAATTCAAATTTCTTTGACCTCCTAAAAATCACCTCAAATTTTGCACACATGATGATGAGGACATAACTACCTTGGATGCGACCAAAAATATTGCATACATGCATATTTGTCAGGTGATTTCTAGTGCAAACTATTCAATAATCTATTTATGTTATCCACAACAAAAATACTTCACACATTTTTGTGTTTTGTCTAATTGCAGGTGTATGGGACATTTGTACAATCCACATATGAAGATAAGGGAAAAAGAGAAGTTTAGGTGTTGTTCAAAAAGTCCTCTCACGTCACTTTTGGACCAAGATAAGATAGAGTCCAAGTCTCTCACGTTCTGGATTCAGATTCGGACTGCACAGACATACCTGACTCAAAACGGAAATAACTCCTTCATACGGACTCCAAATTGGGTGATTCTTTTTTCGTTGGAAAATAGATTCCGTGCTCTTTCCAACCCAATTGGATTCACCTTCAAATTCGTCCGGAGCGTTGAGTTATCGACGAAACAATCTGATGCTGCAGCAGAATCCGAGTCAAGCAACAAGTCCAAAGGTGTTGCATCACCTCCACTTGGGCCCATGAGCCTTGTACGACCTAGGTTTGGTTTTAGGCTTCCTTGGGATGTCCTCCCACCTCCTTGACCGCCACCCCTTTGCTCATATATAATTAGATTCATCTAGTAGTTTTTTTCTAGGGATTTGTTTAGTTAAAAGTTAGCAATTGCAACTTCGTGTACTTTGTTTGTGTCCAATGACCAGACCAAGACCGTTTGCAGATCCCCACCATGATCAATACTTCATATAGATTCGCAATATTCAGATTGCTTTATCATATTCTTGCTTGTTCTTTGATTGCTTGGCAGGAATAGACCTTCGTGTTCAGGTTGATCATGCTCCGGCGTGGTCAATAACCTCTCGGAGTTGGTTTAGCGATTGCTAAGGCGCAACGTCGTGCACGTTTGTAGTCAGATCGTCAAAGTCATCTGCACCAAATCGATTGTTATCATCTCATCGAAAGATGAGGACACCCTCCCACCTCAATCAAGTGGTATCAGTTTTCAGGTTGCTCGGTGAGATTTCCTGTTTTTAGTAGTCTAGATTGCATCTGTTCTTCATACCTAGAGTCCAACAGAAAAAGCCACAAAAAATTGTAGATCTATTCATCCTTTGTCCAAACCAGTCTGAGACTTTGCAATTTTCTTTTCATTGTTTGCATTATTGAATTATCGATTGCTTCGTCGTGTCGAGTTGCTGGTCTTAGTGTCTAGTTCGTTTAGAGTTTCGAGTTCTGTTCACATTAGTCACGCCACTGCTGCATCGTTATCCCTTCCGTTGTCCACCACCCATCCATTAATTTCCACCACGTGCTACCCATCGTTCATTGTCATAATCATAGTTGAGATCGTTCACATCTTCGCTTGATCCAATATGCATCTTATCTAGTTTGTTTGGAAATAGCGAGAGAGAAAAAAAGTAAAAAATAAGTCAGAGAAAAAAAGAGAGAAAGAAAAAGAAAAAAAGTGTAAGGAAAAATAGAGAGAAGAAAAAAAATTTGGATCTATCTAGACTCAATCTCGTAGATGAATTCGGATTGGAATCTATTTTGCGCACAGTTCAGTAAAGCAGGCATAACTTCCTCATACAAAGTCCGTTTTGGCTCTGCGAGTACTCAAATGAAAGCTAGCGACGAGCCGCATCTAAATAGTTGTAGAAGCTATTTCAATGTTTGGCACCTCAAAATTAGCTTCTAAATAGGTCATTTTGCCCTCCGAAGTTCACGAACACAGCTTATTCCAGTTTTTCACGCCAGTTTTAGAATTTTTTGACTCCTCATATCAACTCGCAATTGAGTGATTCCTGTTGTGTTTGCAAGCTTGAGTCAGTACCTTTCTTGAGGAAAATTATCAAAAAAATTGGCACAAACTTTTCCGGAGGAAAGTTGGAGAGAAAGTTGTTGTATATCCTGCTTGGCAGTTCTTTTTCATCATTATCTTTACTGCCGTTGTGATCTTCACTTATATCTTGCTGTCCAGAGTAATAGAGGCGAGGGTCCCGATCTTTGGATGAGATGATAACTATCGATTTGGTGGAGACGACTTTGACGATCCGACTACAAACATGCACGACGTTGCGCCTTAGCAATCGCTAAACCAACTCCGAGAGGTTATTGACCACGCCGGAGCACGATCAACCTTACCACGAAGGTCTATTCTTGCAAGCAATCGAAGAACAAGCAAAAATATGATTAAGCAATCTGAATATTGCGAATATGGATGAAGTGTTGATAAGAGTGGGGTTTCATAAGCGGTCTTGGTCTGGTCGTTGGACACAAACGAAGTACACGAAGTTGCAGCGAGGCTAACTTTTAACTAAATAAAACTCCAGTCTAAACGATGCCCTAAGGGCTATATTTATAGGGAAAAGAGAAGGGATTTTGTCCACCCTTGGCAAGGTGGGACTAAAACACCTCGTAAGTCATTTTCCCTACAATATGGACTCTAAAAATATATTACATGGGCCTAGCCCAAAATAAGGTGGCGCAACACCAATAATAAGCTATGGACGAAATTTATGAAAGGCCATCTTGTATATTTTGTCCATCATCTTGTATGTCATCATGGTGGCTTCAAAGTCCGGAAATCTCCACTTGAACCTTTGTTCTTGTTCTCCTCGCACGCACCTTCATCTCCGTGCTTGACCATGCTCCAATGTTCAACCTTCTTGTCCGTGCTAGGCCCTTCAATTGCAAGCAACACAAATGTATCTAAGTTATGCAACATCATATTCTCATGAACACTAGAAACATTACCAAGAAACAAAAGTACCTGATAATTTAATTGGCGTATCTGAGCTCTAGCAACTGTTCCAAGAGGTAAAACAGTAGGGAATATGGGTGTAACTATGGTAGTCATGTCCTCATCATCCTCCCCTTCTTGAAAACAAAGCCATCCTCGGCGTTGCTTAATCTGAAATCTGGCTAACAAAAGAGACAAGGTGTACACGTTGTTTATGTATATGTTATCTATTTTCACTGATCTCAGTTGGGGCACGTGTGACACAGTTATACAAGAGCACCCTTCAAAATTCGTGAAATATAAAGCCAATATATTATCACAAGAAGTCAAAGGCATGAAAAAATTGCAACTCAGTTTGCACATATAAGTGAAGCTCTTATTCATATCAAAATATTGGCAATGCTTATCATTAAACCATCCCAACATTGATGAACCATCACCAAGATTAGAGGTCATATCAAAATGATTAAACATTGGCACAATTATTTTCAAATGTATTTGAACCAAATCTGATTTATTCCCTGATTCACTTGATTCTTTTGCATCGATAGTTAATTCCATGGGTTCACTCAAAATTGTTTGATCACATGGAAAAGTCAAATCATCAACATAGTCCTCTAAAATAGCTGGTGTGATCAAAGTAGTGGGTAGCTCACCGCGTGGTGCATTTAAATTGACAAGACATTCATCATACTCATGTGGTGGTGGAAGATTAGTACCTTTGTCATTACCTCTTATGATCAACTCAGATGATGTAGGCACTCTCGGTGATGATGTGTCACATGGTTGAGGTGATGTAGTCCTCACAACAACGGATGTGATTATCATAGTATGCCTAGTAGTTGAAGGGACAACCGTATCAACTCTTGGAATGTGTATCTCGCGCCTGTTATCCTTGTGGGCAACACGTCGTTTTATTTCCTGTTCAGCTTTGCAAGCAAGATGAAACAAATGGTCCATAGGATAACACCCTTCATGAATTAGTATCTCCTGAATGTCACGATTTAATCCTCCCCAAAATCTATCCATAAAATCTTCTTCACTTTCTTCTAAAGAGGAATGCAGCAAGGTAGTTTGTAAAGTATCATAATATTTCATTACGGTGTCACTACCTTGTTTCAAATGTTGCGACTTTTTAATCATGTCACGAGTATAATAAGCGGGAACGAATGTATGTCGCATGGCAAGTTTCAAATCATCCCAAGTAGTAGGTATATCATTTGGGTGTAACCGACAATATTCACTTGTAACATCCCAAATTTTCAATTTGGTATGTTATACATTAGATCATCATGCATATCATATTTTATTTGCTTTTGGTTTTGATCCTAGAAAATCCTAAGCAACTCAAGGACCCACGGAGAGTGTTGGGGGTTTTGTTATTTTCATATTTGAGTTTTCTCAAATTTTGAAAATAGGATCACTTGATTTTATTTATTTTATCATCAATTATTTCTACTACAAAAATATGAGAGAGGGAATAAAATGACTTTCCCAAAATATAGAAATATTGAGGATTTAAAAATAAAATCAAATAAGATTTATTTCGGAGTTTTTTGATATTTTTATTTGAATTTAGGAAAAATATGCGTTTTTCAAAATTGCATTTAGGGCCCAAATAAATGTCCACTTTGTCGGGCTTGATTTTAGAAGCCCGGGGAAATTTATTTCGGGAAATTTGGAGTCCGTTTAGTATTTATTTTTATTTCTTTTCTACGCGTAATGTTTTTAAAAAAAACCGCGCCGCACGCCCACTGGGCCAAGACCCAGCCGACGGCCCACCCCGCCGCCGAGCCGTCTCCCTCCCGAAGACTGGCCGCCGCCGCCGCCAGAGTCCGGCTCGGACTCGTCGCCCCGCCGCCTTGCCCCCTCCCCCACGGCACCCCCTCCTCTCTTAAATACCGCCGCCCCCGCCGCCCCTCACCTCACCCCGCCGCCCTGAGCCGACGCCGCAGCCGCCCGCCGCCCGTGCCGAGCCGCCGCCCGAGCCGCTCGCCGCCGCCCGCCGCCTCCCGCCGCCGCGCCGCACCGCGCCGCACCCCGCCGAGCCGCCGCCGCACCCCGCCGACCCCGCCGGAGCCCCATCCCGCCCGCCGGAGTACCTCGCCGGAGGTATAGCCGCCGCCGTTGCCGTTCGGTTTAAAAAAACCCGTTTCGGTTTATTTTTTTCGAAACCCTAGATTTTTTTATATAGATCGGTTTATTTTTTTCTGGTTTATTTAATTAGTGAACGTTCACCGATCCGTTCGTTTTAACGAACGTGTTCACCGGTTAGTTTCTGTTAACGAACGTTCATTCGTTCAACCATTCGTCGTTTTTCTTTTTCGTCGGATTTTCCGCGGTTATTTTCTGATCGCGATTTCTGATCCGATTTTCGTTTTAGTATAACTTTTCGCTCGTTTATCGGAATCAGGCGATTCAAGTGCCTGGAGTTTCGTATCGAAACCCTCTTCCCAATTAATCAACTTAAACAAGTTTTTGCTACTGTAAAATTCAACTTAGGTCCAGATTTGTAGAACGAAGTTGTTTTCTTCCGCCGTTGGACTTTCATTGCTTCGTTCGATTTGATTATTTTTGCAAACCGGAGTTCTTAAGTTGACCTTTCTGGTTAGATCTCTTATTTGAGTTTTACCTGTGCATTAGATGAGTACTTATTGTATGCTTGTTTGTTTGTCTGCGATAGAACACCCGGAGTGCGCCGGCTGTTACTTCGAATCTCTAGGTTTCGCGGATCATCATCAAGGCAAGTAACACTTTGATCATACCTCTTTTACTACCCAGTTTTATTGCATTAGATCAATCCTCAAACACTGCATGATTAGGATCTAAGTTAAATTGTGGGATGGGAAGTAGTTGAGGTAGTACCTATTACCTGTTTATTTATGAAACCTTTGGGAGTTACTTATACGTTTGCTTATTATGCCATGCTATGCTAGTAGACGTGGATTGGGTGAGTGATATCCATAACAGATGTGAGATTGTTAATTAATGGTTTATCTAAGGTGGCAACTTAAACATACATCTGGGTGGATTGAGGTACCTGGGTATTCCACGATTGCCTGTTTCTTTTTGGACCACCACCCAGGCTCAAAGGGATCATGAGATTATTCAAACTAGAAACTTCCGTGTGCAGCCACAAGCCATTATTGGCTCTGGCATAGTTGATTGAGTCGTGCGAACTCTTACAGGGTAGACTAGCAGATGTAGGGGAAAGTAGGTGTACCGGTCAATCCGTCGTAAGGTGCTAGCGCTTCTGAAAGACTGTGTCTCGGTCATCCGTTTCTCAAACACCATGTAGTGCGAGAAATCAAACGGAGGCAATCGAGTCTTGTGGGGAAAAGTGCGCAAACCTCTGCAGAGTGTATAAACTAATCATGGTTAGCCGTGTCCCCGGTTACGGACGTTTTGAGTATCTAGTATTTGGATATCATGTGAATCTCATCATGTTACTTCTAAATTAATATTGTTGGGTTTTAATGATGATTATTATTAATTGGGATTGAGGATGCTGTCAACCATCCTCAATGTTTAACAACCACCATGATAGTTGAATAAATTTATTCCTTTGCAATAGGGAAAAATTGGCTTTACGCAAAAACTGTAACCATAGAGCTTTCCACCAGCCATATATGCATGTAGTATAGGCTTAATCATTCATTACTCTCTATGTGTTACATTGCCAGCATATTCCATGTGCTGACCCGTTTCGGGCTGCAACGTTTCATGTTGCAGACTTTTTAGACGACGAGTAAGGTGCCTTTTAGGTCGTGGTTCTATACTCAGTGATGCCGTTGGAGTTGATGGACTCGCTTATCTTCCAAGCCTTCCGCTGTTACCGTTACTAGATGGCCTTAAGCCATATTTTTTGTAATAAGTTCTCTTTGAGACATCGATGTAATAAGTGTGTGATTGCTAATCTGTTAGAAATCCTTCGAAGTACTGTGTGGTGTCAGCATTCCTGATCCAGGGATGACACCTGAGCACAAAGGTCAGACTGTTTGAGGTCTGGTCGCTACATCACTCCACCAAACTATATCATAACCAGTGAAAGAATCAGCCGCAACCTTAACTTTGTTACGTTCATCAAAATTATTGGAAGCAAATATATTGTTTATGTCAAACTCCCATTCAATATATAAAGCAGGTCTAAAACGACCATTAAATTGTGGTATAGAAACATCAACCTTATCATGTGCATCTAGATGTTTGTGCTCCTCTCATGACGGTTGTGGTATTTGCATAGGTGGTGGCACGTCTCCCGCGATCGAGAAAGCCCATGAATTGACTCTGGATCCTGCCATGATTAGTAGAAACAAGAAACAAAATCCAAAAATAATGTTCCTATGAACGACTGGGAAGTGGTGGTAAAACGCTCACAGTATAGCAAATCAAAGTCTTACAAGTTCTTACCATGTAGCAGGTGGTGATCGGCAACCGGCGATGTCAAATAACTCCGAAGGTTGGGTAAAGCGATTGCCAGGTGAACGTATGTATATACGATGTAGAAATATGTGATCATGGTGGCTTCAAAGTCATCACGGTTGGGTAAAGCCACCATGAAGCCACCATGTATGATATCTCCAAATATTGGGTGTGGCTGCTCTTTTAAACCAGAACTCGAAACTCTAAAAGACTAGACACTAAAACCCAACAACTCGACACACGATGCAACCGAAAGTTCAACAATGCAAAAACTAAGTGATAATAGCGAAAGGCTCAGACTGTCTAGGACACGGATGAACTAATCTAACTTTTTTTTGGCTTTTTGTGGACTGTAGGTATGAATGACAGACTCGATCTAAACTACGAAAAACTGTAAAATCTCACCGAGCAACCTAAGCTCTGATACCACCTGATAGAGGTGAGGGTCCAGATCTTTTGATGAGATGATAACTATCGATTTGGTGGAGACGACTTTGACGACCCGAGTACAAACGTGCACGACGTTGCGCCTTAGCAATCGCTAAACCAACTCCGAGAGGTTATTGACCACGCCAGAGCACGATCAACCTGACCACGAAGGTCTATTCCTGCAAGCAATCGAAGAACAAGCAAAAATATGATTAAGCAATCTGAATATTGTGAATATGGATGAAGTGTTGATAAGAGTGGGGTTTCATAAGCGGTTTTGGTCTGGTCGTTGGACACAAATGAAGTACACGAAGTTGCAGCGATGGCTAACTTTTAACTAAATAAAACTCCAGTCTAAACGATGCCCTAAGGGCTATATTTATAGGGAAAAGAGAAAAGATTTTTTCCACTCTTGGCAAGGTGGGACTAAAACACCTCCTAAGTCATTTTCCCTACAATATGGACTCTAAAAATATATTACATGGGCCTAGCCCAAAATAAGATGGCGCAACACCAATAATAAGCTATGGACGAAATTTATGAAAGGTCATCTTGTATATTTTGTCCATCATCTTGTATGTCATCATGGTGGCTTCAAAGTCCGGAAATCTCCAATTGAACCTATGTTCTTGTTCTCCTCGCACGCACCTTCATCTCCGTGCCTGACCATGCTCCAATGTTCAACCTTCTTGTCCGTGCTAGGCCCTTCAATTGCAAGCAACACAAATGTATCTAAGTTAGGCAACATCATATTCTCATGAACACTAGAAACATTACCAAGAAACGAAAGTACCTGATAATTTAATTGGCGTATCTGAGCTCTAGCAACTGTTCCAAGAGGTAAAACAGTAGGGAATATGGGTGTAACTGTGGTAGCCATGTCCTCATCACAGAGCTACTTAGTATCCTTCATTGATGCTAGTTGTGCTACGCCGTGACCTCATTAGTGTTCTAGGATCGCGTCTCTAGTCCGGTCTAGCCTAGGACCAGCACAGTACCGTCGTTGAGCGTTTATTGAACATTTCATCTCTGAATTGATTATTGCTAATCTTTTGCTACCATATATAGCCAACCCAGCTCCACATATTTCTACACCGTGTATACGTACGTTCCCCTGGCAATTGCTTTACACAATCTTCAGAGTTATTTGACACCGCTGGTTGCCTGTCACCACCTGCCGCATGGTAAGACCTTGTAAGATATTGATATTTGCTTTACTGTGAGCACTTTACAACCACATCCTAGTAGTTCATAGGAACATTATTCTCGAATTTTGTTTCTTGTTTCTACTAATCATGACAGGTTCCGGAGATAGACTTTCTTGGACGACGGACACATCTTCACCATCACGAGAGTTGGGACAACACACACAAGCACATGGTCAGGTTATCTCTTTACCGTCTTTTGAGGGTAGATTTAATCCTGCTATTTATCTAGCTTGGGAGCTTGAAGTAGAACAAGTTTTTAGTCACCATGACTTTTCTGAACTTGAGCGAGTACGAGCTGCCACTAGAGCATTTACTGGTTTTGCTTCTGTTTGGTGGAGTGTGCATTGTAAGAAAAACATTGATAACCAACCCACAATTTGGAAAAATTTGAAAGATGTAATGAGACAACAATTTTTCCCTCCTTACTATCGTCGTGAATTGCTTCGCAAATTGAACAATTTAAACAAGGCAACAACACTGTTCATGCTTACTACCAAGAGTTCAAATCTTATATGCATCATTGTTGATGCGGAGCATCCCAAGGTCATCCCCATGCACCTACCATTGTCTCACCAAGTGCCTAGTGGACCCATGACTCGATCACGTGCAAGAGCTCTCGAAACCGAGGTGACATCTCTCCTCTCACAATTCCACTTCGATGAACATGAGACATGGCTACTACCTCAAACGGAGATGTTGTGTATACTCAGGTACCAAGGAGTTAGCCATGGAGACGCCGTGGAGCAAGGAGAATCCGAAGAGGAAGATGGACATCAAGAGCTTGAAGTGGATCCGGCCGCTCCAGAACGAGCGGCACTACCGCTCCCTCCAGCGGTACTACCACCTATTGGCGGTACTACCGCTCCCCACTGCCGCTCACTACTACCGCTCGACCCGACAAATGCCAGTGTTCGCACGTCCCGGGTCTGGTACTACCGCTGTCCTAGCGGCACTACCGCTTGAGCGGTACTACCGCCCTTTGGGCGGGTACTACCGTCCTGCCTGCGCAGAGAACGGGCCTAGAGCCCATGTATCCCACTCTCACTTACCCCTTCATGGACATAGGCTATATAAACTCCCCCACCTCCTCCTATCTAGGGTTAGCATTGGTTTAGCTCATAGTTGAGATAGAGCTTTGCTCATCCATACGGATCTCCTCCTCGAGAGAGACTGCGGCCCCTCTTCGGAGAAGATCAACTTGGATTCAAGACCCCCTCTTGGGTGGCCCCATCAAGACCTCCTTCTAGGAGAAGAACCGGTTACCTTTGTATCGTCCGTTGTTGACCTTGGATCATGTGTATCTCTTTGTGTTCTTGGATCTAGCGCATGTGTAATCGTATCTTGTTGGTTTGAGTGATTCTCTTGTGTTTCCTATCGTTTTCCCCTCATGTTCTTCGTGTTCTTAGTTGGTATTTGTTCCTTTCGTGAAAGATCGGCCATCTAGGGTTCCACCCTACATCATCTTGGTATCATGAGCCTCGTTGATCACGATTTCGGAGCCTCCCCGTTGTGTTTTCTATCCTAATTTTGTCGTGTTCTTTCCCAATTTCGAAAATCCCCACCAAAAATAGCCCCATTTTTTTGTGATTTGTTGGTTTGATGATCTTTTGTTGATTTTGATCCATGGATTTGCTTGGTTTCAAGTGGATCTAGCATCTCCCCAAGTTTCCCCACTTTCCATCCATGAAATCTCTCCAATTTTGACCCCGAAATCATCCATTTCCGCCCCAAAATCGCGCCCCGGTTCGATTTGCGAAAAATCCCGACACCAGCGGTACTACCGGCCCCCTAGCGGTACTACCGCTTACGCGCCACAAGTGGTACCACCGCCCTCCCGAGCGGTACTTCCGCCCCGCCCAGTTTCAGCATTCCGAGTTTCACCGTTTTGGCCATAACTTGCACATCCGGAGTCCGATTTTCGCGTTCTTTAGCTCGTTTTGAAGCTATTGACATCCCCCATCCCACAAAAATACTACCATCACCATTTGACTCCATCAAATTTTTGTAACTTTGACATCTTTGCCTAGGGCTTCCACCACATCCTCCGCATAACCACCACCGACTTCCGCAACCTAACCCAATTTGTTCCCTATAGCATTAGTGGTTGTTTGAGTTGCGATTCGAGTCTCCTAAGGTGTTTCGGCTACTTAGGGACCGTGCTTCCAACTCCCACACCGTGTATAGTTCACCACCTTACCGTCGACTTCTGCATTGCGTCTCATAACCCATCATTGCATTCTCGCAATCCCATTGAGCTTCCGCAAAACCACCACCGCATCCCGCTACCACCATTTGACATTTGACATTTGAGATTTTGAGTTCGCGGTTTTCCTGTTTCCTAAGGTGTTTCGGCTACTTAGGGACGAGTCTCCATCATCTTGGTATCTCCATCAAGATCACCGCCACTCATCATCGCCACGGACGGTAACCTCCATATCATCTCGGTATCGTGGTATCCCTCCATTGTATATTCCCTTGCAATTGTATTGATAACCCCTAGCCTATTTTGCGTCACTTGCCTATCGAGACTAGCCATTTGAGTATTGCCGGCAATGTTACTTGTGCACATTAGTGATCTACACCTTCCATTGCATACATACCATATCATATTGGTATCATATCATCTCTTGTGTCACAAAGATTGTTCCCGCATATACACAATTGCTATCTTGGTTTGTGCATTTCACAAAGTGGCCATACAAAAAAAAGAGAATAAGCTTTTAAGCAAAGAAAAAGAGAGTGAACAAAGAGCTTGTAAGCAAGTGCCATAGCATCATACCATTGCAGATAAGATTGTCATATCCGGTCATCTTGGATCATCTTGAAAGAAACACCGGGAACCATACATATAGATACTTGGGATAGAAGTTTATCCATTTTGCATATCATAGGTTGTGCACAAGTGTCGTATCCGCCTATAGAGCAATCGTGCTAGAGTCTCTCTTGAGTTGTGCAACACGAGCGTTTTCCGTGGACTCCACATTTTGTGCTCATTCCTTGGTTGCAAGACCCCATTTATCTATCCATGTGTGTGTTTCCGTGTGCCATTCTTTGCTATTGGTCTACTTGTTTCACTTGCGAATTTGTGAATCTTTTTCAACATTATTGACTCTTGCTAACATTTTGCATCAATTGTTGTGCCACTATCCTCACCGAGCTCCACCATAAGCCTTACTTGTGTAGGTGTGAGAAACCGACAAGAATTGATACCAATTGTGCTATTTCCTTGTTACACATTGACTGACCATTGATCCATCTTCAACATCGGTCAAGGTACATTTGGTATAAGTTCTTCTCTTTCTCCCACTCATATTTGCTCGAGTCTTGTGATGGATAGGCAAGGCATTTCATCTCCGGTCTTCGACAACAACGACGGCGTGAACAACTACATCACCAAAGCGTCCATCTTCGATCTACAACGACAAATGCAAGGCGCACAATCAAGATTGCAAAAGCGCATCGAGAACCTCTCGATCGACATTCATCACTCCGAAGCAAGGAAAAGGGACTACATCGACAACAAGCTTTCCGCACAAAAGGAGGAGCAAGATGCAAGGATGGAGGAGATTCGAGCCTTGATCAAGTCTACTTCCCCTTCATCATCCTCAAGGCGGCGACGTTCAAGTCGATCATCTTCGGAGCGCCCACGCGACGCAAGCGCAAGTCGTCCACGTCCACATATACATGGCGACCACCATCACGTTCATGATCTACATCGTCATGAAGAGCAAGTCACCTACAAGCATCACGTGCATGACGACGACGACCGACATCTACTACGAGCTCAAGTGCTACAACGACACCATCAACATGAAGATGCTCCACAAGCGCAAACGTACAAGTCTAAGCTTCATGAGCAAAAGAGAAGACCGCGAGACGAACACCACCAAGACGGAGCTACGGCTACAACAACCACTTCGGCATGTTCGCCAAGTGCTATCAAGGCATCTTCGCCTTTGGACGTACGACATATTCGCCTACTTCCCATGAGTTCGCCTACATCGACTAATTCAACAACAAGACGACCATCTACAAGTGAGGGCGACACTTCCATCTTAGGAAGCCCCTCAAGGAAGATGGCCGAGCATGGGAAATTCCCTTCGGACATGGAGACGAGCTATGAGGTGCCACATCATATGGGCCTCCAACAACAAGACAGCGACAAGAAGGTTGAGCATGGGACTATCCCTTCAACCAAGGCGGCGATAGGAGTTGAGCATGGAGCCATTTGCACCAACATCTCTCCGACACCAACATATCATGAGATGACCCAATTGCCATGTGAGAAGAGCCACCAACCCATGAGTGAGATGAGTGACTCCACCATACGTGACATTGAGGGCATTTCCTATGAGAGGATGAGTGTGACCACCACTAGCCCCACACTTGAGAGCATGCCACACATCCTAGTTGAGAGCCATTTGAGTGACTCCACCGACCATATGAGTGAGAGCATCATACCGGGAGTGAGTGAGCCACAACACTTAGTGAGTGAGGTAGTTGACACGGCATGTGCGGCCACTATGATTTCTAATGACTTAACCTCTACTCCTAGTGTGTTTTCTTTGGTGCTAGGTCTCCTACATGACGACACACCTATCCTCGACGAGTCCATACCTCCAATAGAGATTACGATGGCCATGGTGGACAATGATGCACCCCCACATGGTACCATCAAGTTGCAACCTCACCTACAACACATGAGCGATGCTCCAACGGTAACATAGGTGACAATGCTTCTCTTGTCCCACTAGTGGACTATCTCACCAATGATTGCTTGCATGATGTTGATCCACCTATTCCCATGCTTCATGCTAATACGATTTCTTCATGTTATGACTTACCTATTTATGATGAATATGATGATGAGCATGTTGAGTTGCCTAGTTGTGATGCTATGCTCCATAGGATATTATGTAAAAATTCTATTGGTCACTTCATGTTTGACAATCCATTGAACTTGTCATATGCTATGAGTGAGATCTCTCATATTGTTTCCTTTGAATCTCAACATAGTAACTATGCCTGCCCCATTAAAATAAATCCCATTTGCACTTATGGCATAGATGACGAGATGATGGTCATTGGCTTTTGTTTTACATGTGATGATATTGCTATGCTTCCTTTACATGATTTGCGCAATTCATCTACTATACCATGCCATGATCACATTGTTCCAAATATGCATTGTTTTGGATGTTGTCAATATTCTCCATGTGATGTTTCCATTAATGCTCATGAGGAGACCCCCATAGTTTCCTCATACATATTAGGAGATTTTGATGCATTCCATACTTTGCATGATTCCCATGATTGCTTGCACCATATGCATTCCATGAATAGCAATGCTCTACATATTTCCCATGATGCATTACACAATTTGAGTCTCCATTATGCTATACATAATAACAAACCTCTCATGATGGACGACATGTTTCGATATCACGCATCTCATTTATTTGAGCATTGGATATTTTGTGCTAACCAACACATGCACGTATGCATCATGATGGATGATGTGTACATCTACCACGCACACACAATTTTTCCTTTGCCTTTGTTTTGTGTAGGTACTTATGAACACTCGTCAACCTCACAATCCCATGAGTTGACGAAACGAGCTCTTGAGAGCAATTATGACTTGGGATCCCGTGGACTATCCTTACCACCACTCCCTTCATGCAACGACTACACGCATCTCTTCTACTTGGCTCTCACACGGCTTTGGGCTATATATCACTTGTTACGTTATGCCCATTTTCCCGTGTTCACTTTGCATGCTATGCCTCTTTCTATGATTTTGCCATGCAATTGTGACCCTTGCTTGCTCTTACCCATGATTCACCATTATGCTACTCCTATGTGTATTTGCATGCTTGGTGGAGATCTTTGTTACGATTGCCATGTTTATCATGTGCCCCATGCTATTGATGCTATTTTGCTCATATCTTGCTTTCATGCTTGTGCTATGTCATGTGCTTTATTCATGCCCACTATTTGCTCACATGACATGCTTGCCATGATTCTTTCTAGTATGTTGCATTTTCGCACTACTAGCTTGCTTGACTTGATCGCTATGATTACTTACTTGGTTGCATCACCCATGTTCCATTACTCGCTTTCTTGGGTTGATGACATATATGCTCATGCCTCTCACATGTTATATCTTGTTTATTGTCGCTTGTGTCCAATAGTTGCCTCTATGCTTAATGATCTTGGAGACTTGGACATATTACTTGTGATGCATGCTTGTTTGACTGAGCCTATTGTATTTGATTGTTCCCGCATCATATGCCTCCATACTATGAAATGCTCCCTTGTCCTTTCTTATGTTGAGCATGATGCATACACTTGTTGGGTATCTTACCACACGGATGATAGGTTTTGCATTTCCGCTAACCTCATTTGTTTTTCCGAGTGTTTGTCATGTTCTTTTGTTTTGAAGGATTCACAAGGCATTACCATCATGAGACATATTGGGTATGTGAAGGAATACAAGATGCGCAACACCAACATTTTAGAAATCCTCCTAAAGGTGCACTCTTTCCCTTTGATCCCTCTTCACATAGGCATATTGGATGGGTCATTCTTTCATTGTTGTTTCCTTCTTGTTGTCTACATGATACATCTATTGGATGGAGGACCGACATTGGAGATCGACTCTATGGACCATCACATTGAGGAGTGCTCGAACTTATCGGATGCACTATCGAAACTCCACTCATGCCACGACATCACTCATTGGTACATCAACACTCCTTTGAAACATTGCACCCCCACCTTCACTAGCTTGGAGAAGGATGAACATTGGAGCAAGAACAAGCATGGAGTTGATGGCATGCACAAGGGGATCAAGAACGGAGTTACAAGTGATGATTTCAGGACTTTGAAGCCACCATAAGGGGTGCATGAAGCCTTGGACGAAATATACAAGATGCCACTTCATAATATTCGTCCATAGGCTATTCTAGGTGCTGCATCACCTTATTATTGGGCCAGGCCCATGTAATTTTGAAATACTTAAGTATAGGCTGTTTTTAGAGTCCGTATGTGTGGGGAAACAAGAGTTAGGGTTGGTTTCGGACCCCTCCCTCAAGGGCCACGAAATTCCCTCCTCTTCCTCCATATATACAGCCCTTAGGGCGTCGTTTAGACTTTGGGGTTTTGTTTAGATCAAAAGTTCGCCATAGCTGCAATTTCACGTACTTCGTTTGTGTTCAACGACCAGACCAAGGCGTCACAGAACCCCACCTTCATTAATAAAGCTTTCCTCTTATATTCGCAATATCCAGATTGCAATCTTAGTTTCTTGCTTGTTCTTCGTTTGCTCGCAGAAAATAGGCCCTCGTGGTCAGGTTGATCGTGCTCCGGCGTGGTCAATAACCCTCGGAAGTTGGTTTAGCGATTGCTAAGGCACGACGTCTCGCACATTCGTAGTCAGATCGTCAAGGTCGACTTCCACAGAAAACGATAGCCACCATCTCATCGAAACATCGGGACACCTTTGCCTCTATCAAGTGGTATCAGATTTCCAGGTTGCTTGGTGAGATTTTACAGTTTTTCGTAGATTAGATCGAGTCTGTTCTTCATACCTAAAGTCCACGAAAAAGCCACAAAAAAAATTAGGGTTAGTTCATCATATCCGAACCAATCTGAGCCTTTGCATAATCTTTTTTAGGGTTTTTGCTTTGTTGAATTTGCGGTTGCATCGTCGTGTCAAGTTGCTGGTCTTAGAGTCTAGTCTTTTAGAGTTTCGAGTTCTAGTCATAAGTTGTCACGCCGCCGCCACACCATCATCATCGCCTTGCCATCTACCACCATTGCTTATCCGCCACCGCTCTGAATCCGTATCCATATACCAGCACCAATCCGTATCCATATACCACCACCGCTACCATATACCACCACCGCTGCCATATACCACCACCATATATCCACCACCAATCCGAGTTCTTCTCATATTAGGTTTGTTTTCGAGATCCATCTAAATTCCGATTTGTGTTTCCTTGCCAGTGTAGGTCTCAAAAAAAAATCGGCGACCGGGCAGTTTTTAGGCCAAAATTTCGGTGACCGAAAATATTTTTTCCCTATCCTATTTTTAGGCTGTTCTGAGTCTTTTGAGACACTCGTCATCATCGTGATTTTTGGTCGCACTTTTTCGTCGTCGCTGCCCTGATTTTCGAAAAAAAAAATTGTCAAAAAAATTTCGTACCCATCCTGTCAGTTTGACCTGGGAAGAGTTTTGAGACATTCGCCATTATAGTGATTTTTCGCAAAAAAAAGAGGAGCGCAAAAAATGAGCGCAAAAAAAAGAGCGCAAAAAAACAGAGCGAAAAAAAAATCCAGAGTGTGCTTTTCCCTTGTTTCCGTGCAGCGCCGTGATTTTGTTAGTGTTCTAGGCTCGCGTCTCTAGCACGGTCTAGCCTAGGACCAGCACAGTACCGTCGTTGAGCGTTTATTCAACTTTGCATCTCTCAATTGATTATTGCTGACCTTTTTGCTACCATACTATAAGCCTTCCCAGCTCCACATACATCTACGTCGTGCGTTTGACTCTCCCTGGCAATCGCTCTATCCAAGCTTTTGAGAGTTTTGACTACAACGGTTGCCGATCACCGCCTGCTGCTGGGTAAGAACTGGTAAGAATTTGAGACTTGCTTGATGGATTTGTGACTGTTCACCACACCACCACCACCACTTCCTAGTAGTTTGTCGAATCATATTCTTGTGTGTTTCTATTGCTGCTAACCATGGCAGGATCACAAGCCGACGAGACTGACTGGCAGAACATGGCAAACAAAGCGTTACATGATAAGTTTCAACAAATGATGAGTGGACAGGTGGAAGATGTGCTAAATAGATTTGAAGAGGCCATGGAGAAGATAGATGGCATTGAGAAGGCGTTCGAAACAAAGCTCGATAACAAGTTTAATGAATTGCTTGCGCGTCTACCACCACCACCACCGGCTGCACCTAACGCACCTCTACAACAACAATAATGACTACCTCCACATCGCGAAACAGCCCTCTGCCGAGCGACCCGTTCCCCTCTTCAGCATGGCCAAGCTGCTGGTGCTGCTGCTGATACTTCTGTGGCTCCTACTGTTGATGTGGGGGAGGATGAATATGTGGGAGATTACGAGGATGAGGTTGATCAACATCAGAACTACGTGCAACCACCAGCACCACAACCACCAGGTCGTCCACATGCAAATAATGGCAATGTTAGGGCTCCCCCTCAGGTACGAGATCATGACCATCTCCCTAAACTGAAATTGAACATTCCACCATTTGAGGGTAGATATGTTCCTGATATATATCTTACTTGGGAGTTAGAAACTGAACAATGATTTACATGTTTACAATATCCCGAGGAGAGACGTGTTCCTGCTGCTGTTTGTGCTTTCACTAGCTTTGCATGTATTTGGTGGTCTGAACATTGTAGATTATATCCTGTTCCAACTACTTGGGCTGCTTTGAAAACTGCTATGCGTACTCGTTGGGTTCCACCATATTATCAACGTGAATTACTTCAAAAATTGCAGCGCTTAAGACAAGGAAAAAATTCGGTAGAAGAATATTATCAGGAATTACAAACTGGCTTGATTAGATGTGGTATTGTTGAGGAGAATGAAGCTATGCTTGCACGTTTTCTGGGTGGATTAAATAGAGAGATTCAGACCATTCTAGACTATAAGGATTATAATAATATCACTCGTTTATTCCATCTTTCTTGTAAAGCTGAACGTGAAGTGCAGGATCGACAGGCATTGGCGCGAACTAACTTTTCTGCAGGTCGACCTTCATCATGGACACCACGTGCATCATGTACTTCCACACGTTCTGCTACACCGGCACCTCCGTCAGCTGCCACCTCCAACCGTGATACAATAAAGCAGGCACAATCACCACTATCTGCCAAGAGCACACCTTCTGGGCCTGCAAAGAGCTCTTCTTCATCCATGGCATCAACAGGGCAAACACATGATATTAGTTGTCGACGTTGCAAGGGTGGAGGTCATTATGCGAGAGAATGCCCATCTAAGCGTGTGATGATTGTTACTGAGGATGGTGGGTATGAGTCCGCTAGTGACTATGATGAGGAGACTTTGGCTCTTATTACACATGAAGAACACGGTGGATATGATTCTGATCATGAGACGCAATACATGGCTTCTGAAGATGCTGACAAGTATGAATGTTTAGTTGCTCAACGTGTTTTGAGTGTGCAGGTTACACAAGCTGAGCAAAATCAGAGGCATAATTTGTTCCATACAATGGGAGTTGTGAAGGAACGTTCTATTCGCGTCATCATAGATGGACGGAGCTGCAACAACTTGGCTAGCATAGAGATGGTGGAGAAGCTATCTCTCACCACAAGACCACATCCACATCCTTACTACATCCAATGGTTCAACAACAGCGGCAAGGTTAAGGTAACACGTACTGTTCGTGTGCATTTTAGTATCTCTACATATGCTGATTATGTTGATTGTGATGTGGTACCTATGCAAGCATGTTCCTTATTACTTGGTAGACCATGGCAATTTCATAAAAATTCTGTACTCCATGGTAGAAACAATCAGTATACTCTTGTTCATAAGGATAAAAATATTACTTTGCTTCCTATGACTCCAGATTCCATTTTGAAAGATGATATTAATAGAGCTAATAAAGCATAACAGGAGAAAAATAAGAGTGAAAATCAGATTGTGGCAAAAGAATTTGAGCAACCAAATGAAGCCTAATAATAAACCATCTAGTGTTGCTTCTGAAATTAAATTGAAAAGTGCATGTTTACTTGCCACCAAATCTGATATTGATGAGCTAGATTCTAGGAAATCTGTTTGCTATGCTTTTGTGTGCAAAGAGGCATTATTTTCATTCGAGGACGTGCCTTCCTCTTTGCCCCCTGCTGTCACTGACATTTTGCAGGAGTTCGCTGACGTCTTCCCACAAGACGTGCCACCGGGATTACCACCTATTCAAGGGATTGAGCATCAAATTGACTTAATTCCCGGTGCATCGCTACCCAACCGTGCACCATACTGTACCAATCCAGAGGAGACGAAGGAGATTATCCGTCAAGTACAGGAGCTGCTCGACAAAGGTTATATACGCGGATCTCTTAGTCCTTGTGCTGTTCCTATTATACTAGTGCCTAAAAAGGATGGTACATCGCATATGTGTGTTGATTGTAGAGGCATTAATAATATTACTATTTGTTATCGTCATCCTATTCCTAGGCTAGATGATATGCTTGATGAATTGAGTGGCTCTACAATATTCTCCAAAGTTGATTTGCATAGTGGATACCATCAAATTCGTATGAAATTGGGAGATGAATGGAAAACAGCATTTAAAACTAAGTTTGGTTTATATGAGTGGTTAGTCATGCCTTTTGGGTTAACTAATGCCCCTAGTACTTTCATGAGACTAATGAACGAAGTTTTACGTGCTTTCATTGGACGATTTGTGGTAGTTTATTTTGATGATATACTGATTTATAGCAAATATTTGGAAGAACATTTGGAAAATTTACGTGCTGTTTTTAATGCTCTACGTGATGCACGTTTGTTTGGTAACCTTGGGAAGTGCACCTTTTGCACCGACCGAGTGTCTTTTCTTGGCTATGTTGTTACTCCACAAGGAACTGAAGTTGATAAAGCCAAGATTGAAGCTATTGAGAGTTGGCCGCAGCCCAAAACGGTCACACAAGTGAGGAGTTTTCTTGGACTTGCTGGTTTCTATAGGCATTTTGTGAGAGACTTTAGCACCATTGCTGCACCTCTCAATGAGCTTACAAAGAAGGATGTGCCTTTTTTTTGGGGTACCGCACAGGAAGAAGCCTTCACGGTATTGAAAGATAAGTTGACACATGCTCCTTTACTTCAACTTCCTGACTGTAATAAGACTTTTGAGCTTGAATGTGATGCTAGTGGAATTGGATTAGGAGGTGTGTTATTACAAGATGGCAAACCTGCTGCATACTTTTCTGAAAAATTGAGTGGGCCTAGTCTGAACTATTCTACTTATGATAAAGAATTATATGTTCTTGTTCGGACTTTAGAGACATGGCAACATTATTTATGGCCCAAAGAATCTGTTATACATTCTGATCATGAATCTTTGAAACATATTAAAAGTCAAGCTAAACTGAATCGTAGACATGCTAAATGGGTTGAATTCATCGAGACTTTCCCTTATGTCATTAAACACAAGAAGGGTAAAGAAAATGTTATTGCTGATGCTTTGTCTCGTCGCTATACTATGCTTTCACAACTTGACTTCAAAAAATTGGTTTGGAGACCATCCAAGATCAATATGTGCATGATGCTGATTTTAAAGAAGTAATGCAAAATTGTAAAGAAGGAAGAACATGGAACAAGTTCGTTGTTAATGATGGTTTTGTGGTCCCTGCTAACAAGCTATGCATTCCTGCTAGCTCTGTTCGTCTTTTGTTGTTGCAGGAGGCGCATGGAGGAGGATTAATGGGACACTTTGGCGTGAAGAAGATGGAGGACGTACTTGCTACACATTTCTTTTGGCCAAAGATGAGACGGGATGTTGAGCGTTTTGTTGCTCGCTGCACTACATGTCAAGAAGCTAAGTCACGACTCAATCCTCCTGGTTTATATATGCCTTTGCCTGTGCCTAGTGTTCCTTGGGAGGATATATCTATGGACTTTGTTTTAGGTTTACCTCGAACAAAGAAGGGGAGGGATAGCATATTTGTTGTCGTGGATAGATTCTCGAAAATGGCACACTTTATACCATGTCATAAAAGCGATGATGCTGTTAATGTTGCTGGTTTGTTCTTTCGTGAAATTATTCGCTTGCATGGTGTGCCAAATACTATTGTTTCAGACCGTGATACTAAATTTCTTAGCCACTTTTGGAGATGTTTATGGGCTAAGTTGGGGACTAAGCTGCTTTTTAGTACTACTTGTCACCCCCAAACTGATGGACAAACTAAAGTAGTCAATAGAACATTGTCTACTATGCTTAGGGTTGTTTTGAAGAATAATAAGAAAATGTGGGAAGAATGCTTGCCTCATATTGAATTTTCTTATAATCGTTCATTGCATTCTACTACTAAGATGTGCCCTTTTGAAATTGTGTATGGTTTCCTACCTCGTGCACCCATTGATTTGTTGCCTCTTCCATCTTCGGAGAAGGTTAATTTTGATGCTAAACAACGTGCTGAATTGATCTTAAAAATGCATGAGTTAACTAAGGAAAATATTGAGCGTATGAATGTTAAATATAAACTTGCTGGAGATAAGGGTAGAAAACATGTTGTCTTTGCACCTAGAGATCTTGTTTGGTTACATTTGCGTAAGGATAGGTTTCCTAATTTGCGCAAATCAAAGCTAATGCCGCGTGTTGACGGTCCATTTAAGGTGTTAGAGAAAATAAATGATAATGCATATAAACTTGAGCTGCCTGCAGATTTTGGGGTCAGTCCCACTTTTAACATTGCAGATTTGAAGCCTTATTTGGGTGAGGAAGATGAGCTTCCATCGAGGACGACTTCATTTCAAGAAGGGGAGGATGATGAGGACATCAATACCATTGTTACACCCACAGCCCCTACTGTTACATATACTGGACCAATTACTAGAGCTCGCGCACGCCAATTAAATTACCAGGTACTTTCGTTTCTTGGTAATGATTCTAATGTTCATGAGAATATGATACTGCCTAAATTGGATACATTTGTTTTGCTTACAAATGAAGGGCCTAGCTTGGAGAAGGATGAACATTGGAGCAAGAACACGCATGGAGTTGATGGCATGCACAAGGGGATCAAGAACGGAGTTACAAGTGATGATTTCAGGATTTTGAAGCCACCATAAGGAGTGCATGAAGCCTTGGACGAAATATACAAGATGCCACTTCATAATATTCGTCCATAGGCTATTCTAGGTGCTGCGTCACCTTATTATTGGGCCAGGCCCATGTAATTTCGAAATACTTAAGTATAGGCTGTTTTTAGAGTCTGTATGTGCGGGGAAACAAGAGTTAGGGTTGGTTTCGGACCCCACCCTCAAGGGCCATGAAATTCCCTCCTCTTCCTCCATATATACAGCCCTTAGGGCGTCGTTTAGAATTTGGGTTTTGTTTAGATTAAAAGTTCGCCATAGCTACATCTTTGCGTACTTCATTTGTGTTCAACGACCAGACAAAGGCGTCACAGAACCCCACCTTGATCAATAAAGTTTTCCTCCTATATTCGCAATATCCAGATTGCAATCTTAGTTTCTTGCTTGTTCTTCGTTTGCTCGCAGGAAACAGGCCCTCATGGTGAGGTTGATCGTGCTCCGGCGTGGTCAATAACCCTCGGAAGTTGGTTTAGCGATTGCTAAGGCGCGACGTCTCGCACGTTCGTAGTCGGATCGTCAAGGTCGACTCCCACAGAAAACGATAGTCACCATCTCATCGAAACATCGGGACACCTTTGCCTCTATCACATTGCATGAGAAAAGAGCTCAAACAACAAAGAGCCAAGCAAGCTTTTAAGCAAAAGAGGAAAGATAAGAAAAGAGCTTATAAGCAAGAACCATAGCATCATACTACATTAAGATTGTCATACTCGATCATCTTGGATCATACCATCAGAATACCATACATATATCATACTTGGGATAGAAGTCGTTGCATTTTTGCTTAGTATGTTGTGCACAAGTTCGTATCTGCCTATTGTGCAATCGTGCTAGCGTCTCTCCAGTGTTGTGCAACAAGAGAATCTTGGTGGATTCCACATTTTGGCTCATCCTTGGTTGCCCAACCCCACTTATCTATTTGCGTGTGTGTTTCCGTGTACCTTATCTTGCTTGGTCCACTTGTTGCATTTGCAAATTTGTGAATCTTTTCCAACATTATTGAATCTTGCTTACTTTCACATAAGAAATTGTGCCACCATCCTAACCAAGCTCCACCATAAGCTTTTACTTGTGTAGGTGTGAGGAACCAACAAGAATTGGTACCAATTGTGCTATTTCCTTGTTAAACATCAGAGTGACCATTAATCCATCTTCAACATCGGTCAAGGTACATTTGGTATTGGTTCTTCTTTTTCTCCCACTCACATATCTTTGTTTGGAATGATGGATAGGCCAAGTACTTCTACCAATCCACTCTTCTTGGAGCAAGACGCCGACATGACCTCCTACATCACCAAGACGCAACTATTTGGCGCACACCGAGCTTTGCATCAAGAGCAACTTGCTTTGGGCGATCACATCGACAACCTCGCCACCGACCTACGACAATCCGAGCAACGTACAAGAGACTACTTCGACACATCCAAGAGTTCCCTCAAAGAAGATATCCGAACCATGATGGTCCGCTCTTCTACAACTTCGTCCTCTTCAAGACGGAGCCGCTCAAGTCGACACTCTGACGACACTATCTCCGGTTCAAGTACACCGACATCGAACACTCTTCGTCATGCCGCGCGTCAAGACCGTCAAGCAAACCACAATCCTCTACACGACACCGACTCTCAAGAGCTTCGACATCATCAAAACCAAGCTACATTCGCGCAAGCACAAGAACGGCAACGCCTACGACAACAATAACAAGAGGAGCGAGCGCGACAACATCAAGAACAACAACTTCGTGAAGGGCAGCACTTGAGGCGCAACATGCCCTTCGAGATTCAAGTCGTGTCGTAGCCAAACGAGGACGACAAGCTCGTCTACATCAAGAAGCACTTCGCAACAAAGCTCAAGAAAGGGTTTATCAAGCACGTGTGCATCGACAAGCTCCTCCTCAAGATCAACAAGCTCCTCGACAAGCTCGACAAGACCATCAAGTTCATCGAGAGCATGAAGACAATGGAAATCCTCCTCGCCAAGAGCAACATGAGGAAGACAACCCTCCTCGCCAAGAGCAACATGAGGAAGACAACCCTCCTCGCCAAGAGCAACATGAGGAAGACAACCCTCCTCGCCAAGAGCAACATGAGATCGTCAATCCTCAACGACATGGGTATCATCATCCCCGACCCCAACACAATGAAGAGCAACGATATGGCAAGCTAAAGTTCACCATGCCAAAGTTCACCGGAAGCAATGACCCCGAAGAGTATATATCTTGGGCATTGAAGGTTGACAAAATCTTCCGCTTGCACAACTAAGAAGATCGCAGTGGCATCCCTTGAATTCCAAGACTACGTCCTCATTTGGTGGGAACAATTCCTTGAGCGCCGAGAGGCCAAAGGTGAACCGCCAATCACCACTTGGGCGCAAATGCAGGATGTCATGAGAACACGATTCGTGCCTAATTACTACAATCGCGACCTCTTCAAGAAACTCCAACTCCTCAAGCAAGGAACCAAGAGCATTGAAGAGTACTACAAGGAAATGGAGATTGCCATGGTACGAGCCAATGTCACGGAAGATGATGAGCAAACTATGGCACATTTCTTGAGTGGACTCAACCATCCTATCAAGAAGATCGCCGACTTCCAACCATACTCGAATCTCATCGAGCTAGTGCACCAAGAAACCAAAGCGAAACGCCAAGTGCAAGATGATCTCAAATATGCCAAGTTCTCATCAAAGGTTATATGGCTTCTCCAACTCTCAAGCGTCAACGACTCCAACACCTTCTACCTCAACCAAGCCATCTACAAGCAACGGTGACAAGTCAAGTTACAAGAAAGCTTCGACAAGCTCAAGTCGTCCTCCTACTACAAGCAACTTCAAGAAAGCTTCATCATCATCTACCCCAACGGATGAGACCATCAAGACAAGTTCCTTCAAATGCTTCACATGCGGAGGCCGAGGCCACAAGTCCTTTGAGTGCACAAACAAGCGCACCATGATCCTCAACGACGACAGAACCTACGACTCCATGAGTAAAGGAGAAATGGAAGCCCTTGATCAAGTGGCCATGCACCGACAAGTGAACAACGAAGATGAAGATGATCAAGTATTTTGTGACGAAGATTCAATCCCCGCTCTTGTTGTCTCCAAGGTCTTGACTCTTCAACATCAACAAGACAAAGACCAAAGATGCCATATCTTCCACACAAAGGCCGGCATCAATGGGCGGTCCGTCAAGGTCATCATCGATGGAGGGAGTTGCCATAACTTAGCAAGTGAAGAACTATGCTCCAAGCTTCAATTGGTCAATATGAAGCACCCGCACCCATACAAGGTTCAATGGCTAAGCGACACCGGCACAATCCAAGTCGAGCATAGGGTACAAGTCTCTTTCAAGATCAGAGCTTACGAAGACACTTTGGAGTGTGATGTCCTTCCGATGACCGTGTGCCACCTCCTTCTTGGACGGCCATGGCAATATGACTTAGGTGTCATCCACAACGGGCGTACAAACTACTATAGCTTTAAGATGAAAGGAAAGGAGTATGTCCTACGACCTATGTCTCCAAGCCAAGTGCTCGCCAACAAGCAAGCAACCCATCATGGAGAGAATAGCGAGAGAGCAAACCACCAAAAAGAGAGTGAGCGCCACAAGCCCAAATTGAGTGCCTCCACGATGAGCGACAAGAAAAACTTAGTTCTATCTGCCACCAAACATGAGATGAGAGAAGTGTGTGAGAACCCATCAAGTGTTCTACACTATTTCCTATTGTGCAAGGACGAGGCACCCAAAGCTAACACCTCTCACGATCTATTAGTGTTATCTTCTTTATTGCAGGAATTCCAAGATATTTTCCCTGACGAGCTACTTCCGGGTCTACCTCCACTACGAGGCATTGAGCACCGAATCGACCTCATCGCCGGAGCACCTCTACCTAACAAGGCACCAGACCGCGTCAACCCCGAAGAAACCAAAGAAATACAAAGGCAAGTAAAGCATCTCATAGACCTTGGACATGTGCATGAAAGTTTGAGTCGTTGTGCCATACCGGTCATTCTTATGCCCAAAAGAGATGGTAGCTTTCACATGTGTTCCGATTGTAGACCCATCAATGCTATCACTGTTCGCTATAGGTACCCCATTCCACGCCTTGATGATATGCTTGATGAACTTAGCGGTGCCACTATCTTTTCCAAAATTGACCTTAAGAGTGGTTACTATCAAATACGCATACAAGAGGGTGATGAATGGAAAACAGCTTTCGAAACTAAGTTTGGTTTGTATGAGTGGTTAGTCATGCCTATGGGTTTATCGGAAGCACCCGGTACTTTCATGCGTCTTATGCATTATATGTTTCGCCCATACATTGGTGAATTTGTTGTTGTCTACTTTGATGATATCCTTGTTTTTAGCAAATCTCTCAAAGAGCATGTCACCCACCTTCGCACCGTGCTACAAACTCTTCGAAAAGAGCAACTTTATGCTAATATGGAAAAATGCCTTTTCGGTGTTGATAAGCTTGTTTTCTTGGGATTTGTAGTATTTTGTAAGGGTTTTCATGTTGATGACTCTAAGATCAATGCTATTAAAACGTGGCCCCAACCAACCAATTTGCAACAAGTGCGTAGTTTTCTTGGTTTAGCCGGTTTCTACCGTAGATTTGTGAAGGATTTTAGCACTATTGCATCTCCTTTACATGCTTTGAGCAAGAAGAATGCACGCTTTGTTTGGGTACCATCGCAAGATAGCGCATTCAATGAGCTTAAGAATTTGCTTACTCATGCTCCTGTGCTTGCTTTACCCAACTTTGACAAACCTTTTGAGATACATTGTGATGCTAGTGGTAATGGCATAGGAGGTGTGTTAACGCAAGGGAAGCGCCCCATAGCATACTTTAGTGAGAAACTTTCCGGCGCGCAACTCAGCTACCCCATCTATGGCAAAGAGCTATATGCTTTAGTGCGAGTTTTGCGTGAATGGGGACATTACCTTCGCCCTCATGAATTTATCATCCATACCAATCATGAAACGCTTAAGTATCTTAAGGGTCAAACTAAGTTGAACAAGCGTCATGCTAAATGGAGTGAGTTTATTGAGTCTTTTCCTTATGTCATCTGTCGGTGTACTAGAGTAGGGCTACCCTAGTATCCCGAACTTGTGCACGGGCAGTCGCAGCGTCCCGCGGCAAGGCTTGCCAGGCGACCGCCAAAGTCCTCCATGGTTCCTTTGGAGACAAGTCCCCGGCAAGAGGAGCTTGCCGGGAAGGCCACTCATGGCACAAGACCCCGACAAGAGGAGCTTGCCGGGAAGGCCAACCAGAGCATCTCAAGGAACTTGCCGCGACGCGCCACGCGTCCCGGCAGGACCCGGCGAGCGACAAGCTCCCAGACGTGGCAAGACAACGGCCGCGGCAAGGCATTTGCCGCGGCCAGCCGCCACTCTCTACCTGCGCTCCAGCACACCCACCTACGTGTCGCTCTGGGACCCTTCTAGGCATACGTGGCTGGCGGCTGTGCAGCCAAGGGTACACTGTGGCATGCGGCGCTGACAAGATCGCCATCGTGGCAAGTGGTGGCGCCCCTGACGGTCCCTTTTCTGCACTGTCTAGGCGACGTAGATAGGCATTTAATGCCTTTGTCCCCTGCCGTCAGGGTTAGGTATGATTCACTGTGTAGGTAGTTGTACCTACCGCAGCACCTTTCCATTTTTTCCCTTGCCTACATTGCCACCTGTTGGAGACCCCTTGAGCATATAAAAGGAGGCCCATGCACAACGTAGAGGGGGATCGCCCCCAGAAGGACGAACAGTAGAACACTCCCGCTCGGTCTCGTTAGCTGCTGGTGTGTACTGTAGCACTCAGCGCTCCCGAGCAAGAACTCAATACAATCCACAAAGCAGCAGTAGGAGTATTATCTCTCCGGAGAGCTCCGAAGCTGGGTAAAACCCCTCACGTGCCTCGCCTCGATCCGCTCTTTGCGCGACCTCCGCCCCCCGCCGAACCGAGAAGGGGCTCCGTACCCATAGGTGCTCGCGGAGCAAGAATCCCCGGCATCTTTGGTGCGCCAGGTAGGGGGCGTCGAGGTTGTGTGAACCCGATCCGGCGTTCGCACGAGTTAGATCTTCATTGACTTCATCGACATGCCGCCGAAGAAGAAGGCTTCGGAGGCGGCTGCTCTGTCCGCGTCGAACCCACCGCCGCCGGAGCAAACGGCTGGTGGGGAAGACGTCGGCGGAAGAACGGGCGTCGACGAAGAAGCCCACGGTGCCACCAGGTCCAAGGACAAGGCTGCGCTGCCCGTCGGTGGTGTAGCAGGCTCCCACGACGACCGGGCGTCGATGGATGCTCCGCGCCCATCTGAGGAAGCGCGGGACCGGCAGCGTCATGGTACTCATGGTACCATACGTTCGCTGGACCCAAATCGAGCTGGCGGATCTCGAGATGCTCAAGGCCAGCATGCACGCCAACGTGCTGGCGCAAGCGAGGCACGGTCGCCTGGACGGAATACTGCTCCTTCTAACATCGTTGGAAGTCCGAGCATATCCCGCTCCTCGCACCGTTCGCCACCGCTACCCGCCACTCTAGCAGAAGCTTTGGCGCGAGCTCAACTACTCCTAGACTTCCCTCCAACGCCAGACAAGATCGACGACTGGAGGGCCACCATTCAGAGCCTCATCGGCTTCGCCAACGGCGACACTCCGCGGCAGCCAACCACATCGCAGCCGCGGCAAGCTAGCCAGGTGCGAGCCGATGGCGACAAGACCGGCGGGGGTGCGACCACCGTGCACTCCCCGCCCCGAAGGCCAAGATCGCCGACTCGCTGGGTCCACCGCGACAGCGACTCCACCGCTTCATCAGATCCGCAAACTCGTCGCGATCAGCGCCACGTTCTTTACGAACGGCAGCAAGAAGACGCTCGTACCCGCATCGAGCGCCGAAGAGAAACACGGCGTCAATCAGACCGGCGCGCTGGGCCCACTGTCGACATGCATGCGCCAGGGGAACCAGGCGACCTGCCGTACGCGGTAGGTTGCCCTGCGTTTACTCGTGAGCTGCGGCAAGTCCAGTGGCCCAGCACGAAGAATTTCAAGCCAGACGTACCAGAGAAGTACGACGACAGGTTGCATCCGTCGGAGTTCCTCAGCATCTACACCATCGCGGTGCAGGCTGCCGGGGGGCGAGACGACAAGATCCTTGCCAACTACTTCCCGCTGGTACTCAAGCCCAACGTCAGATCCTGGCTCATGCACTTGCCGGAAAACTCCATATCTTCCTGGGCAGACCTATGCCATCAGTTTGTCGGCGCCTTTACGGGCGGCCACAAACCGCATGGCCAGGAGAGTGACCTTCACCTGCTTGCCCAGAAGGAAGGAGAGCCCTTGCGCAAGTACATCCAGAGATTCAGCCAAGTACAACGCAACATCCCAGATGTCCACCCTGCCGCGGTCATCAGCGCGTTCCATCAGAACATGCGTAACCGCAGGATGCGGGAGGAGATGGCGATGTGCAAGATCAAAGACGTCAGCGAGCTGTATGCTCTGGCCGACAGGTGTGCACGTGTTGAGGAAGGGAGGAAACTCCCCGGAGAGAATGCAGGAACAGGAGGATCTGATAGTGAGGATGCTGCCCCGGCAAATAAAAACCGGCGGCGGAACAACAGGAAGAGGAAAGGCAAAGATGTGCTAGTTGTTGAGCAGTCCAGCAGCGACGGTGGCACCAACAAAGCCAAAGATGGCAGCTCCGGCAAGGAGGTTGCCGCATGCGCCAACTGCCAGGCTGTGGCGGCCGCCGACAAGCAGGACGACACCAACAAACAGTACTGCAAGATCCACCGCACCAAGGGCCATGACCTCCAGAGCTGCAAGAAGGTCGAGCAGCTTGTCGAGCTGCAAAAGGCCGAGTACGAGCGACGCGACAAGGAGAAAGCCCAAGCAGGTGCTGGAGGATCCGGTACGAAGCGCACTGGCTGGGGAGGATGCCGCGGCAAGGCCAATCAGCGGCAAGGAGACAGACCTCCCCGCGGCCGCGACAAAGATGAAGAAGACGTCGACGAAGACATGGATGATGACGAGACCAGTGAGCAGTAGTTTCAGAAAGCCACAGAGGTCTTGTGTGTTGACGGCGGTGCTTCTCTGCATACTTCACACCGCCAACTCAAGCAGTGGGTGCGGGAAGTCAATGCGGCAGAACCACCCGTCGAGTCACGCAAGCTTCTGAAATGGTCCAGCACGCCTATCATCTTTGATACTGAGGACCACCCTGATCGCACAACTGCGATCGGGTGTTTGCCGATGTTGGTCTCACCAACTATCCGCAACCTCAAGGTCACTAAGATGCTAGTCGACGGCGGGGCCGGCTTGAACCTGATCTCCTCCGCTGTGCTCTGAAAACTCCAGGTCCCTGACAGCGAGCTCAAAGAGACCGGCACATTCCAAGGAATCAACCCAGGAAGGAGCAAGCCGAAGGGGAAGATCACGCTGCCGATGACATTTGGCAGCGAGCTGAACTTCAGGACTGAGAGGATCACTTTTGACGTTGCCGGTTTTCCATTGCCTTACAATGGAATTCTCGGCCGTCCAGCGCTCGCCAAGTTCATGGCGGCCTCACACTATGCGTACAACAAGCTGAAGATGCCAGGCCCGATAAGTGTCATCTCTGTCCCTGGCGACAAGAAAGATGATCTTATCTGTGCCGACAAGATCTACCGGGAAGCAGCAGCCGCAATGGATCGCGAGACACTTGCCGCTGAAGCTCCCGGGGGGAAGAAGAAGACCAAGTCCGGAAAGAGTTCTGATGCCCACTCCGGCAAGCGCACCTCTTCGGAGTGCTGCGCTACTGTCGAGGACGCACCATCGAGCTCCACCGGCAAGTGTAAGAAGACGATGGCAGCTCCGCCAGCGACCAAGAAGGTGTCCGCCAAGGAGGACGGCACTGGTGGTACTTTCACCATCAGTGCCACTCTCGACCCTAAATAGGAAAGCGCGCTCGTTGCTTTCCTGCGGGCGAATGTCGATGTGTTTGCGTGGCAACCGTCTGACATCCCCGGCGTTCCCAGGAAAGTAATTGAGCACCACCTTGCCGTCTGTCCTCATGCGCGGCCCGTCAAGCAGAAAGTCAGGAAACAAGCAGTGGAGCGCCAAGAACTCATCGTAGAAGAGATCAAGAAGCTGGAAGCAGCAGGCCTTGTCAGAGGGGTGCTCCATCCTACATGGTTGGCCAATCCTGTAGTCGTGTGCAAGGCAAACAGGAAATGGAGGCTTTGTATTGACTTCACCGATGTCAATAAAGCTTGTCCCAAAGATCCATTTCCTTTGCCGCGCATTGACCAGATTGTCGACTCCACGGCCGGATGTGATTTGGTTTCATTTCTTGACGCATACTCCGGATATCATCAGATCTTCATGGCAGAAGAAGATGAGGAGAAAACCGCATTCATCACTCCATGTGGCACGTACTGTTTCGTACGGATGCCTTTCGGTTTGAAGAATGCTGGTTCAACATTTGCAAGGGTAGTCCATACTGCTTTTGAGCCACAAATACACAGAAATGTGGAAGCCTACATGGATGATATAGTGGTCAAGAGCAGGGACAAAGCAACTCTGATTCAAGATCTAGAAGAGACTTTTGCAAATCTGCGCAAGATCAGCCTCAAGCTCAACCCCGAGAAGTGCGTGTTTGGAGTCCCTTCCGGCAAGCTTCTCGGGTTCTTCGTGTCTCAGGGGGGAATTTAAGCCAATCCCGACAAGATCAAGGCCATTGAGCAGATCGAAGCACCGAAGCGTGTCAAAGATGTGCGGAAACTTGCCGGCTGCGTGGCGGCTCTCAGCAGGTTTATCTCTAAGTCTGCTGAGCGCGCCCTGCCGTTTTTCAAAATCTTGAAAAAGGCAGGTCCAATGAAATGGGCTCCGGAAGCGGAGGCTGCCCTGCAGGACTTGAAGAGATACCTATCCTCCACTCCAATACTTGTCGCACCTAAACCACAAGAGAAGTTGCTGCTGTATCTAGCGGCAACCAATCAAGTGGTTAGTGCTGCGTTAGTAGCGGAGAGGGAGGCTGATGATGAGCCAACGACCACGGCAAGCACATCCAGCGACAAGCAGGGGGCTTCTCCGACAAGCTCTGGTCCCGACAAATATGGATCTGCGCAGACGTGCGAAGAGATGCAGCAGAAGAAAATGGTGCAGCGCCCAGTCTACTTTGTCAGTTCCCTTCTGCAGGGGGCTAGGTCAAGCTACACTGGTGTGCAGAAATTGCTTTTCGGCCTTCTCATGGCCTCGAGAAAGCTGCGCCATTACTTCCAAGCACATGAGATCACAGTTGTCACTCGCTTTCCACTGAAGAGGATACTGCAGAATCCAGAAGCAACAGGCAGGATTGTTGAGTGGGCACTGGAACTGTCAAGCTTTGGCCTCAAGTTTGAGAGCACTTCAACTATCCAAAGCAGAGCATTGGCAGAATTCATAGCAGAGTGGACGCCAACACCAGACGAAGAAATTCCAGACACGAGCATCCCCGTCAAGGAAGCAAGCAAAGAGTGGCTGATGTACTTTGATGGTGCTTTCTCGCTGCAAGGCGCCGGCGCTGGCGTGCTGCTTGTCGCACCCACCGGAGAGCACCTCAAGTACGTGGTCCAGATGCACTTTCCTAAGGAGCAAGCAACAAACAATACTGCAGAGTATGAGGGATTGCTTGCCGGTCTCAGGATCGCGGCAGACCTTGGGATCAAGCAGCTCATTGTCAGGGGTGACTCGCAGCTTGTCGTTCGCCAAGTGAACAAGAATTATCAGAGTCCGTTGATGGAAGCTTACGTTGACGAAGTGAGGAAGCTAGAAGAGCGCTTTGTCGGCCTACAGATGGAACATGTTCCAAGAGCTCAAAACGACATTGCTGACGGCCTGTCAAAGTGCGCAGCACTTAAGTTACCTGTGGAACCAGGGATCTTTGTGCTCAAGCTGACTCAACCGTCTGTGACGCCATCAACTGGACAGAGCAAGAAGAGGAAGTTGATTTCTGGTGACTATCTTCCGGCAGAGCTTCCCGAAGCCGCCGCCAAGAAGGTCCCCAAGATCAACGCCAAGAGTGCTGAGGAGCAGTCTGCTCCGACAAGCCCCAGGGTTTGTTTCGTTGTAGCGGACGCTCCCGACAAGTTTTGCTCCGGCAAGCTTGCCGGGGAACGTCAAGCTCCGGCTGAGCCGCAGGTTCTCGTCGTAGAAGCAGATGTTCCCGCAGCAGCAGATATGCCTTTAGTCCTTGTTGTTGAGCCACAAGCTCCAGCATGGGCACAACAGATCGTCCGCTTCCTCCAGACAGGAGAACTTCCCGAAGAGCCAGAAGAAGCGGAAAGAGTAGCCCGACAGTCAAGTATGTACCAGTTCGTCGACAACGCACTGTACAGAAGAAGACTCAACAGAGTGAAATTGAAGTGTATTCACCGGGAAGATGGACAGAAGCTGTTGGCAGAGATACATGGAGGCATATGTGGTCACCACATTGGCACAAGAGCGCTTGCAGGTAAAGCTTTCCGGCAAGGTTTCTTTTGGCCGACGGCCCTCCAGGATGCAACTGCACAAGTAACCAAGTGTGAAGCGTGCCAGTTCCATTCCAAACAGATACACCAACCAGCTCAAGCTCTCCAGACGATCCCTTTATCCTGGCCATTTTCGGTCTGGGGGCTCGACATCCTCGGCTCCTTCCCCCGAGCAGTCGAGGGCTTTGAGTACTTTTACGTCACAATCGACAAGTTCACAAAGTGGCCAGAAGTGGAACCAGTGAGGAAGGTGGCAGCATAGTCAGCAGTCAAGTTCTTCAGGTCGATTGTTTGCCGCTTCGGGATCCCTAACAGGATCATCACCGACAACAGTACGCAATTCACGAGCCGCACCTTCATGCAGTACGTCCAAGATCTTGGCGCCAAGGTCTGCTTCGCTTCCGTTGCTCACCCCAGGAGCAACGGTCAAGCGGAGAGGGCAAATGTTGAAGTGCTGCGTGGGATCAAGACCAGGACTTTCGAGAGGCTGCACAAGTGCGGAAGAAACTGGATTGAGGAGCTGCCGGTGGTTCTTTGGTCGATCAGGATGACGCCAAATCGAGCCACTGGCCAGACACCTTTCGCTCTAGTCTATGGAGCAGAGGCAGTTATCCCCACGGAACTCGTATATGGGTCACCTCGAGTGCTCGCTTATGATGAGCTTGAGCAAGAGCAGCTGCGGCAAGATGACGCACTGCTCCTTGAGGAAGATCGTCTTCAGGCTGCTGTGCGAGCTGCTTGCTACCAGCAAGCTTTGCGCCGCTACCATAGCCGCAAAGTTAAAGCCCGAAGTCTCGAGGAAGGCGACCTTGTTCTTCGGCGCGTTCATTCCGCCAAGAATTCCAACAAGTTGACGCCAAAGTGGGAAGGCCCTTATCGGGTGAAACGAGTCACTAGGCCTGGCGCTGTCCGCCTTGAGACCGAAGATGGCATTCCGGTGAGCAACTCCTGGAACATCGAGCATCTTCGTAAGTTCTACCCGTAAGGCGCGGTTGTCGGGCCCTGTCCGACAACCACCATTTTGTATGAGTCTTGCCGCTGTTGCATGTAATCCTTTGTACAAAGCCAGGCACAGACCCTGTGCATAAATAAAGCTCACGTGCTCCGCACACCTTGTCAATTTCATGCTTTTTTGCATGAATTATCTCACACTTTGTGCAGCAAACACCCCCGGTAAACAATAATGAGCCATAAGGCTCCATATCATTATTTTTCTCTACTTTCTTTTTTCTCAAGGAAATGAAGGCTCCTTCGCCCACAAGATTGCCAGGGGGGAGGGGAAGATAATGGTATGGACCAGGCGTCGTTCAAGAAAGTTTCGCCTTGCCGGGAAGCAAACGACAGAAAAGCTAAGTTGCCAAAGCTTGAGCAATCAGACGGCCTTTAAATTTTCTAAAGTTATCTTCCTTGAACGACCATGCTTTGTATGGAAAACCTGTGCGCAAAGGAACCGGCTCGTGGCTAGTTGCACCCTTACTTTGTTTCGAGTTCGCTCAACAGTTTAAGTGTGTTGCGACTAGAGTCGCACCCTTACTTTGTTTCGAGCCCGCTCAACAACTTAAGCGAGCTGCGACTAGTTACGGCAAGGTTTCTTGTCGGCAACGGCACTACCAGCAGGCTGCTGACGTCCCGCACTCAGCGCTCGCGGCAAAGGTGCCTACGCCGGCAAGTTCCCTAAAAGCGTAGGGCAAAAACATACAAAGGAAGGAATCAAGTAAAGGAAATAACATTGCAATTGCTACCTAAAATAAAGTTATATATTACAAGATAGCTTGTCGCGGCTCTAATAGACTGCTTTCATAACATGATTAGCAGCGACAAGAAAAGAAGAAAACGGGCGGCCTAGTCCACACGATCGCCCTCAACACTCTTGATCCCGCTCACCTTGTCCACAATGGGTGCGACAAGGTCCTTGAGCGCCTCCAGATCAGCTTCCGCCGGCAAGGATCTGAGGACATTGGTGAGGTTGAGGCCCGGGTTGCGGAAGGCTACCTTCACCAACACCTTCTGAAGAGCTCCCGCGCAGATCTTGCGCGACTCGTCGGCCAGCTGCTTTGGGATCCTTTTCCGGAGTCGCTGGAGGGCAGTCACCACGCCTTTGAAGAACAGAGTGAGCTTGGCGCTGGATGGGAGGGTCTCATCGGAGGGATTCCCGAGGTCCCCCATCCCCAGCTGCGTCAGCTCCTTGTCGATGTCTGCGGCAGCATTCACAAGACCCTCCGTCCACTGCTCCACAGTCTCTCTAAAATCATTCTCGGTAGCGGCAATGCTCTCCAACAGCGCCTTGTCGTCCTTGATCTCCTTCTTCAGGGACGCCTCCTGCTCCCTGGCGCCGTCCAGCGTCTTGGTCAAGGCAGCCAGCTTCAGCTCAAGATCGGCGTTGGAATCCTTGGCGGCGCTAAGCTCCTTGATCTTCTTGACGAGGCGACCCTGCAGCTCGCCAAAGGTGTAGGCGTCCTTCTCGCGCTCATGCTTGAGCGCGGCAAGTGCTTCACCGCTCGCCTTAAGACCAGCCTCCAGCTGCGCCACCTTCGTCTCCAGCTCCTCCTTGGCGGCCTCGGCAGCTGCGGCAGCGTCCTTTGTTTCCTTGAGAGCTCCGCTGAGTGTTTGCTTGCGCGCGGCAAGCTCCTCTTCATGGCTGTCCAGGCTGGCCTTCAGCTGCACCAACTCGCCCTCCCGCGCAGATAGCTCCTCGGCGGCAAGCCGCTGTTGCTCTGCAACTTCTGCCTTCTCGAGGATGAAGGCCTTCTGTGCTTCATCAAGCTGCACACGCTCCGCCGCCAGCGACCGGAGAGCTGCCTGGTTGAGACCTCGGAGCTCCTCCGCGCGCTTCTCCATGTCCACTCCCGCCTTCACGACGAGCGCTTCGCGGCACTCCAGTTTGGCCTGTCGAGCGCGATAGAGCGACACCAGCTTCCGCAGCAGTCGCTCCTCCTCAGGCTCGTCACTGCTACTGCCTGGCGCGTCGACCAGCGTCAGCCCAGCGGAGGCGAGCACCTCCATGTCAAAGCTTTCTCCTTCGACCGGCGCCCTGGACGTTGACGCCCAGGGGAGGTTGATGAAGACGCCATCGCCGACCTTCAAGTAGATGCCTGGCTGGGGCTCTTCGGAGCCTGGCGCTGCGGAAGCGGCGGGAGGATCGGCGGTCGGTGTAGCGCCTGCGGCCTCAGGGTCGTCAGTACGATCGCCGGACCCCTCGTCGGCTGCTGCGGTGGCAGCCCTGGCGGCCTCTTCGCCGGCGGGATCTTCAGCGCCGGCCGCTTCTTCGGTGGCGGCGGCATCGTCAACAGCAACCTCGGTCTCCATCGGCTCCACAGTAGTGAAGGAAATATGCCCTAGAGGCAATAATAAAGTTATTATTTATTTCCTTATATCATGATAAATGTTTATTATTCATGCTAGAATTGTATTAACTGGAAACATAATACATGTGTGAATACATAAACAAGCAGAGTGTCACTAGTATGCCTCTACTTGACTAGCTCATTAATCAAAGATGGTTATGTTTCCTGGCCATGAACAAAGAGTTGTTATTTGATTAACGAGATCACATCATTAGTTGAATGATCTGATTGACATGACCCATTCCATTAGCATAGCACCCGATCGTTTAGTATGTTGCTATTGCTTTTATCCATGACTTATACATGTTCCTTTAACTATGAGATTATGCAACTCCCGTTTACCGTAGGAAAACTTTGTGTGCTACCAAACGTCACAACGTAACTGGGTGATTATAAAGGTGCTCTACAGGTGTCTCCGAAGGTACATGTTGGGTTGGCGTATTTCGAGATTAGGATTTGTCACTCCAATTGTCGGAGAGGTATCTCAGGGCCTTCTCGGTAATACACATCACATAAGCCTTGCAAGCATTGCAACCAATGAGTTAGTTGCGAGATGATGTATTACGGAACGAGAAAAGAGACTTGCCGGTAACGAGATTGAACTAGGTATTGGATACCGACGATCGAATCTCGGGCAAGTAACATACCGATGACAAAGGGAACAAACGTATGTTGTTATGCGGTCTGACCGATAAAGATCTTCGTAGAATATGTAGGAGCCAATATGGGCATCCAGGTCCCGCTATTGGTTATTGACTGGAGACATGTCTCGGTCATGTCTACATTGTTCTCGAACCCGTAGGGTCCGCACGCTTAAGGTTTCGATGACAGTTATATTATGAGTTTATGAGTTTTGATGTACCGAAGGAGTTCGGAGTCCCGGATGAGATCGGGGACGTGACGAGGAGTCTCGAAATGGTCGAGACATAAAGAATTATATATTGGAAGCCTATGTTTGGACATCGGATGCATTCCGGGTGAAATCAGGATTTTACCGGAATACCGGGAGGGTTACCGGAACCCCCCGGAAGCATAATGGGCCAACATGGGCCTTGGAGGAAAGGTGAGAGGGCAGCCCTAGGGGCTGCGCGCCTCCCCCCCTTCCCTAGTCCTATTAGGACTAGGAGAGGTGGGCGCCCCCTCTCTCTCTTTCTCTCCCCCTTGGAGCAATCCTAGTCCAACTAGGATTGGGGGGGGGGGGGAATCCTACTCCTAGAGGGAGTAGGACTCTCCTGGCGCACCAAACATGGCCGGCCAGCCCCTCCCCCTTGGATCCTTTATATACGGGGGCAGGGGGCACCCCAAAGATACACAAGTTGATCTACGGATCGTTCCTTAGCCGTGTGCGGTGCCCCCTTCCACCAAATTCCACCTCGATCATATTGTTGCAGTGCTTAGGCGAAGCCCTGCGCCGGTAACACATCAAGATCGTCACCACGCCGTCGTGCTGACGGAACTCTTCCCCGACGCTTTGCTGGATCGGAGCCCGGGGATCGTCATCGAGCTGAACGTGTGCAGAACTCGGAGGTGCCGTACGTTCGGTGCTTAGATCGGTTGGATCGCGAGGAGAACGTACGACTACTTCCTCTACGTACGACTACTTCCTCTACGTTGTGTCAACGCTTCCGCTTCGGTCTACGAGGGTACGTAGACAAACACTCTCCCCTCTCGTTGCTATGCATCACCATGATCTTGCGTGTGCGTAGGAAAATTTTTGAATTTACTGCGTTCCCCAACAGTGGCATCCGAGCCTAGGTTTTATGGTTGATGTTATTTGCACGAGTAGAACACAAGTAAGTTGTGGACGATACAAGTCATACTGCCTACCAGCATGTCATACTTTGGTTCAGCGGTATTGTTGGATGAGACGATCCGGACCAACCTTACGCGTACGCTTACGCGAGACCGGTTCCCTCGACGTGCTTTGCACAGAGATGGCTTGCGGAAGACTGTCTCTCCAACTTTAGTTGAACCGAGTGTGGCTACGCCCGGTCCTTGAGAAGGTTAAAACGGAGTCTATTTGACAAACTATCGTTGTGGTTTTGATGCGTAGGTAAGATGAGTTCTTGCTTAAAGCCCGTAGCAGCCACGTAAAACTTGCAACAACAAAGTAGAGAACGTCTAACTTGTTTTTGCAGGGCATGTTGTGATGTGATATGGTCAAGACGTGATGCTAAATTTTATTGTATGAGATGATCATGTTTTGTAACCGAGTTATCGGCAACTGGCAGGAGCCATATGGTTGTCGCTTTATTGTATGCAATGCAATCGCGATGTAATGCTTTACTTTATTGCTAAACGGTAGTGATAGTCGTAGAAGCATAAGATTAGCGAGACGACAACGATGCTGCGATGAAGATCAAGGTGTCGCGCCGGTGACGATGGTGATCATGACGGTGCTTCGAAGATGGAGATCACAAGCACAAGATGATGATGGCCATATCATATCACTTATATTGATTGCATGTGATGTTTATCCTTTTTATGCATCTTATCTTGCTTTGATTGACGGTAGCATTATAAGATGATCTCTCACTAAATTATCAAGAAGTGTTCTCCCTGAGTATGCACCGTTGCGAAAGTTCTTCGTGCTGAGACACCACGTGATGATCGGGTGTGATAGGCTCTACGTTCAAATACAACGGGTGCAAAACAGTTGCACATGCGGAATACTCAGGTTTAACTTGACGAGCCTAGCATATACAGATATGGCCTCGGAACACAGAGACCGAAAGGTCGAGCGTGAATCATATAGTAGATATGATCAACATAAATGATGTTCACCATTGAAACTACTCCATCTCACGTGATGATCGGACATGGTTTAGTTGATTTGGATCACGTGATCACTTAGAGGATTAGAGAGATGTCTATCTAAGTGGGAGTTCTTAAGTAATATGATTAATTGAACTTTAATTTATCATGAACTTAGTACCTGATAGTATCTTGCTTGTCTATGTTGTGTAGATAGATGGCTCGTGCTGTTGTTCCGTTGAATTTTAATGCGTTCCTTGAGAAATCAAAGTTGAAAGATGATGGTAGCAATTACACGGACTGGGTCCGTAACTTGAGGATTATCCTCATTGCTGCACAGAAGAATTACGTCCTGGAAGCACCGCTGGGTGCCAGGCCTGGTGCAAGAGCTACGCCAGATGTTATGAACGTCTGGCAAAGCAAAGCTGATGACTACTCTATAGTTCAGTGTGCCATGCTTTACGGCTTAGAACCGGGACTTCAACGACGTTTTGAACACCATGGAGCATATGAGATGTTCCAGGAGTTGAAGTTAATATTTCAAGCAAATGCCCGGATTGAGAGATATGAAGTCTCCAATAAGTTCTATAGCTGTAAAATGGAGGAGAATGGTTCTGTCAGTGAGCATATACTCAGAATGTCTAGGTATAACAATCACTTGATTCAACTGGGAGTTAATCTTCCAGATGATTGCGTCATTGACAGAATTCTCCAATCACTGCCACCAAGCTACAAGAGCTTCGTGATGAACTATAATATGCAAGGGATGACCAAAACTATGCCCGAGCTCTTCGCGATGCTAAAAGCCGCGGAGGTAGAAATCAAAAAGGAGCATCAAGTGTTGATGGTTAACAAAACCACTAGTTTCAAGAAAAAGGGCAAAGGGAAGAAAAAGGGGAACTTCAAAAAGAATAGCAAGCAAGTTGCTACTCAAGAGAAGAAACCCAAGTCTGGACCTAAGCCTGAAACTGAGTGCTTCTATTGCAAGCAGACTGGTCACTGGAAGCGGAAACTGCCCCAAGTATTTGGCGGATAAGAAGGATGGCAAGGTTAACAAAGGTATATGTGATATACATGTTATTGATGTGTACCTTACTAATTCTCGCAGTAGCACCTGGGTATTTGATACTGGTTCTGTTGCTAATATTTGCAACTCAAAACAGGGACTACGGATTAAGCGAAGATTGGCTAAGGACGAGGTGACGATGCGCGTGGGAAATGGTTCCAAAGTCGATGTGATCGCGGTCGGCACGCTACCTCTACATCTACCTTCGGGATTAATATTAGATCTAAATAATTGTTATTTAGTACCAGCGTTGAGCATGAACATTATATCTGGATCTTGTTTGATGCGAGACGGTTATTCATTTAAATCAGAGAATAATGGTTGTTCTATTTATATGAGTAATATCTTTTATGGTCATGCGCCATTAAAGAGTGGTTTGTTCTTACTTAATCTCGATAATAGTAACACACATATTCATAATGTTGAAACCAAAAGATGCAGAGTTAATAATGATAGTGCAACTTATTTGTGGCACTGCCGTTTAGGTCATATCGGTGTAAAACGCATAAAGAAACTCCATACTGATGGACTTTTGGAGTCACTTGATTATGAATCACTTGGCACTTGCGAACCGTGCCTTATGGGCAAGATGACTAAAACACCGTTCTCCGGTACTGTGGAGAGAGCAACAGATTTATTGGAAATCATACATACCGATGTATGTGGTCCAATGAATGTTGAGGCTCGTGGCGGATATCGTTATTTTCTTACCTTCACTGATGATTTAAGCAGATATGGGTATATCTACTTAATGAAACACAAGTCTGAAACATTTGAAAAGTTCAAAGAATTTCAGAGTGAAGTGGAAAATCATCGTAACAAGAAAATAAAGTTTCTACGATCTGATCGTGGAGGAGAATATTTGAGTTACGAGTTTGGTCTACATTTGAAACAATGCGGAATAGTTTCGCAACTCACGCCACCCGGAACACCACAACGTAATGGTGTGTCCGAACGTCGTAATCGTACTTTACTGGATATGGTGCGATCTATGATGTCTCTTACCGATTTACCGCTATCTTTTTGGGGTTATGCTCTAGAGACGGCCGCATTCACGTTAAATAGGGCACCATCAAAATCCGTTGAGACGACATCTTATGAACTGTGGTTTGGCAAAAAACCAAAGTTGTCATTTCTTAAAGTTTGGGGCTGCGATGCTTATGTGAAAAAGCTTCAACCTGATAAGCTCGAACCCAAATCGGAAAAATGTGTCTTCATAGGATACCCAAAGGAGACTATTGGGTATACCTTCTATCACAGATCCGAAGGCAAAATTTTTGTTGCTAAAGTCGGAAACTTTCTAGAGAAGGAGTTTCTCTCGAAAGAAGTGAGTGGGAGGAAAGTAGAACTTGATGAGATAACAGTATCTACTCCCTTATTGAGAAGTAGTACATCACAGAAATCTGTTTCTGTGACACCTACATCAAATAGGGAAGAAGCTAATGATAATGATCATGAAACTTCAGATCAAGTTTCTACTGAACTTCGTAGATCAACCAGAGTAAGATCCGCACCAGAGTGGTACGGTAATCCTATTTTGGAAGTCATGTTACTAGACCATGGTGAACCTACGAACTATGAAGAAGCGATGGTGAGCCCAGATTCCGCAAAGTGGCTTGAGGCCATGAAATCTGAGATGGGATCCATGTATGAAAACAAAGTGTGGACTTTGGTTGACTTGCCCGATGATCGGCAAGCAATTGAGAATAAATGGATTTTTAAGAAGAAGACTGACGCTGATGGTAATGTTACTGTCTATAAAGCTCGACTTGTTGCAAAGGGTTTTCGACAAGTTCAAGGAATTGACTACGATGAGACTTTCTCACCCGTAGCGATGCTTAAGTCTGTCCGAATCATGTTAGCAATTGCCGCATTTTATGATTATGAAATTTGGCAAATGGATGTCAAAACTGCATTCCTGAATGGATTTCTGGAAGAAGAGTTGTATATGATGCAACCACAAGGTTTTGTCGATCCGAAGGGAGCTAACAAAGTGTGCAAGCTCCAGCGATCCATTTATGGACTGGTGCAAGCTTCTCGGAGTTGGAATAAACGCTTTGATAGTGTGATCAAAGCATATGGATTTATACAGACTTTTGGAGAAGCCTGTATTTACAAGAAAGTGAGTGGGAGCCCTGTAGCATTTCTGATATTATATGTGGATGACATATTGCTGATCGGAAATAATATAGAATTTCTGGATAGCATAAAGGGATACTTGAATAAGAGTTTTTCAATGAAAGACCTCGGTGAAGCTGCTTATATATTGGGCATTAAGATCTATAGAGATAGATCAAAACGCTTAATAGGACTTTCACAAAGCACATACCTTGACAAAGTTTTGAAAAAGTTCAAAATGGATCAGGCAAAGAAAGGGTTCTTGCCTGTGGCACAAGGTGTGAAGTTGAGTAAGACTCAATGCCCGACCACCGCAGAAGATAGAGAGGAAATGAAAATTGTTCCCTATGCTTCAGCCATAGGCTCTATCATGTATGCAATGCTGTGTACCAGACCTGATGTGTGCCTTGCCGTGTGTTTAGCAGGAAGGTACCAAAGTAATCCAGGATTGGATCACTGGACAGCGGTCAAGAACATCCTTAAGTACTTAAGAAGGACTAAGGATATGATTCTCATTTATGGAGGTGACAAAGAGCTCGTCGTAAACGGTTATGTCGATGCAAGCTTTGACACTGATCCGGACGATTCTAAATCGCAAACCGGATACGTATTTACATTAAACGGTGGAGCTGTCAGTTGGTGCAGTTCAAAACAAAGCGTCGTGGCGGGATCTACATGTGAAGCTGAGTACATAGCCGCTTCGGAAGCAGCTAATGAAGGAGTCTAGGATGAAAGAGTTCATATCCGATCTAGGTGTTGTACCTAGCGTATCGGGTCCAATGAAAATCTTTTGTGACAATACTGGTGCAATTGCCTTGGCAAAGGAATCCAGATTTCACAAAAGAACCAAACACATCAAGAGACGCTTCAACTCCATCCGGGATTTGGTCCAGGTGGGAGACATAGAGATATGCAAGATACATACGGAGCTGAATATTGCAGACCCGTTGACTAAGCCTCTTCCACGAGCAAAACATGATCAGCACCGAGACTCCATGGGTGTTAGAATCATTACTTTGTAATCTAGATTATTGACTCTAGTGCAAGTGGGAGACTGAAGGAAATATGCCCTAGAGGCAATAATAAAGTTATTATTTATTTCCTTATATCATGATAAATGTTTATTATTCATGCTAGAATTGTATTAACTGGAAACATAATACATGTGTGAATACATAAACAAGCAGAGTGTCACTAGTATGCCTCTACTTGACTAGCTCATTAATCAAAGATGGTTATGTTTCCTGGCCATGAACAAAGAGTTGTTATTTGATTAACGAGATCACATCATTAGTTGAATGATCTGATTGACATGACCCATTCCATTAGCATAGCACCCGATCGTTTAGTATGTTGCTATTGCTTTTATCCATGACTTATACATGTTCCTTTAACTATGAGATTATGCAACTCCCGTTTACCGTAGGAACACTTTGTGTGCTACCAAACGTCACAACGTAACTGGGTGATTATAAAGGTGCTCTACAGGTGTCTCCGAAGGTACATGTTGGGTTGGCGTATTTCGAGATTAGGATTTGTCACTCCAATTGTCGGAGAGGTATCTCAGGGCCTTCTCGGTAATACACATCACATAAGCCTTGCAAGCATTGCAACCAATGAGTTAGTTGCGAGATGATGTATTACGGAACGAGAAAAGAGACTTGCCGATAACGAGATTGAACTAGGTATTGGATACCGACGATCGAATCTCGGGCAAGTAACATACCGATGACAAAGGGAACAAACGTATGTTGTTATGCGGTCTGACCGATAAAGATCTTCGTAGAATATGTAGGAGCCAATATGGGCATCCAGGTCCCGCTATTGGTTATTGACTGGAGACATGTCTCGGTCATGTCTACATTGTTCTCGAACCCGTAGGGTCCGCACGCTTAAGGTTTCGATGATAGTTATATTATGAATTTATGAGTTTTGATGTACCGAAGGAGTTCGGAGTCCCGGATGAGATCGGGGACGTGACGAGGAGTCTCGAAATGGTCGAGACATAAAGAATTATATATTGGAAGCCTATGTTTGGACATCGGATGCATTCCGGGTGAAATCAGGATTTTACCGGAATACCGGGAGGGTTACCGGAACCCCCCGGAAGCATAATGGGCCAACATGGGCCTTGGAGGAAAGGTGAGAGGGCAGCCCTAGGGGCTGCGCGCCTCCCCCCCCTTCCCTAGTCCTATTAGGACTAGGAGAGGTGGGCGCCCCCTCTCTCTCTTTCTCTCCCCCTTGGAGCAATCCTAGTCCAACTAGGATTGGGGGGGGGGGGAATCCTACTCCCAGAGGGAGTAGGACTCTCCTGGCGCACCAAACCTGGCCGGCCAGCCCCTCCCCCTTGGATCCTTTATATACGGGGGCAGGGGGCACCCCAAAGATACACAAGTTGATCTACGGATCGTTCCTTAGCCGTGTGCGGTGCCCCCTTCCACCAAATTCCACCTCGATCATATTGTTGCAGTGCTTAGGCGAAGCCCTGCGCCGGTAACACATCAAGATCGTCACCACGCCGTCGCGCTGACGGAACTCTTCCCCGACGCTTTGCTGGATCGGAGCCCGGGGATCGTCATCGAGCTGAACGTGTGCAGAACTCGGAGGTGCCGTACGTTCGGTGCTTAGATCGGTTGGATCGCGAGGAGAACGTACGACTACTTCCTCTACGTACGACTACTTCCTCTACGTTGTGTCAACGCTTCCGCTTCGGTCTACGAGGGTACGTAGACAAACACTCTCCCCTCTCGTTGCTATGCATCACCATGATCTTGCGTGTGCGTAGGAAAATTTTTGAATTTACTGCGTTCCCCAACAAGTAGATGGATCTGACGGCCAGAAAAGGAAGAAAAGTCAAGCAAATATCCAAAAAGAAGAACCCAAGGGAAGTTTAGAAGCAAGGAGTACCTGTACCAGGCTCGATGGTTGGGATCTCCGCTGCCGGGGGGGTCGCTGGTACTGTCCCTTGCCGGAGACTTCTCCCTTGCCGGGGAGCTTTCCCTTGTCGGAGACTTCTCCCTTGGCGGGGAACTCTCCCTTGTCGGAGGATTCTCCTTTGCCGGAGAACTCTCCCTTGGCGGCGTAGTCGAAGCAGATGGCATGTCAGGGGCGGCGTCCGGACGCTCCTGGTGGGGCTGCTCTGCTCCTACACAAGCCAACAGTCAGATATCAGCAAGCAAAGAGTATTCGTGCGCGCCTAACAGTGGGAAGTAAACCATATACTTACGCTAGGGGCTACGCTGGGGGCTGCTCCGAAGAACAGCTGTCGGGTCCGGCAAGTTTGTCTCGGGCGCACCCCCTGCTGGCACGGTGGGATCATCCTCGATGACAATCACCGGGACCTTGGCTCTCTTTGCCATTCTCTGGGCCAGAGTCCTAAAAAGGAATAAGTTCAGAGTGAAGCAAATAAGATACAAGACAAGACAACAAGTATTGAAGACATACAAGTACAACTAGAATCTTACTCTTCTTCTTCCTCGTCGGAGCTGAGCGCGGAGAAGTTAAAGCCCGGCCCACCTCCGGCGCGAGGAGGCGGAGGAGTAGGATCTCTTGGCCGCTTGGCGGGAGCTGGAGCAATGGACCGGGAGGATCCCGCTCCAGTTGCCGCTGCAGCGTGAGGTGCTTCCGCAGCAACAGAACTTGCCGCGGTGGAGCGTGTCGTGCGGCGCGGTGGGGGCTGACTCGTCCGCCGCTCCGCTACGTCCCCGGCCTTGCGAAGACGCTTTCTTGGTGGAGCCGGGGGCTCCGCTTGTGGAGCCGGGAGCTCTGCTTGTGGAGCTGGGGGCTCTGCTTGCGACAAGCTGTCCGAAGACGAAGAGGAAGAGGAGCCGATCTCCAACGAGCCGCTCATATCCTCGGCGGGCCCGCTCGGCCCGACGTCATGCCCGGCGGACCTCTTCTCGCCGGCAAGCTCCTCTCGATCGGCAAGGCTTGCCGCCTCTGCTGCATCTGCCTCCTCCACGGTGAACCCAAACTCGCCCGCAGCTGCGGCTGCCGCCGCCTCTTCCAGCCTGGTGGCGATGCGTTTGAGCTCATCTTCGATAGTGTCCCGGGTGAGGCCCCTCTTCTCATCGGCGTCGAACGGCACTTCTATCAAGTTATCGAAGAACGCCCGCACGACATCATCTGCAGGCTCTATCCAGGCTGGATCAATTCCGTGCGAGTCACACAGCGGCATCATTGCACGGATGCGGTCGAGCGCGGAGTTGTTGCACAGCGGAACGACACCCCTCGGCAACCTGAACACTTCGGGGTGCTGTGGGTCGTGCTTGAACAGCTCCTGGAGCATCGCTTTGAGCTCCAGGACAATGAAGTTGAAGTTGAGGCCCGGCCGCAACCTCATGATATCCGCCGCATTCTGGAACTCCCAGGCGGGTCTCCTCCTCTCCTGCAGGGGGGCGATGCGGCGGCGGAGGAAATCTGCACCAACCGCTCCTACAGTAAGCCCGGCAAGCCTGAGGCATAGGATCCGGGCGACGGCAATCTTCAGTCTGTCGTCTTCCGGGGCCAGGCTACTCCAATCACCGCCGCGCACTACTGGAGTTTCACGCAGAGCAGTAAACGGCCGCGGGTTCTCCTCGACAACCAGGCACCAGTCCGCCCTCCACTCCTCCCACTTGCTGCGGAACTCTCCATCCAGATAAGCATCCTTCTTGCCGGCTTTCGAGATCCAGGCGATTCCGCCGGATAAAGGCTCTCCTTTCTCAACCCGAGGCGAAAAGAAATCGCGGAAAAGGGCTACGTTTGGATGGATTCCAACAAAGTTTTCGCAGAGATGTGCGAAAACTTCCATGGTCAGGACAGCATTGGGGGTGAAGTCAAGGAGGTGGAGCCCGTAGGTGTTCATGATGTCACAAAAGAATTCAGAAAAGGGGGGGGGGCAGAGCCCGCAGTAGAAGAACAAGGCGAAGAAGGGATACCCAGTGGGATACTTATCCCAAGCAGTGGCCGGGAGTACCTTCGTGCGTGGATGCGCTCGCGTCCCCGTCGACCAGAAGAGGTAGAAGTCCTCCTTCAGCTCTGCCGCCTCGAGCCTCGGAGGGAAAATTGCCCGCTCCTTTCGCAGCGCCGCGAGCCGCTGCGCCTCGGCCGACTTCGCCTTCTCGGCTTTTGGAGCCATGGCGGGAATGGTGAGGGAGGACGACGGTGTTGGTGGTGCTGGTGGCGATGGGGGCGGGGCGCTGCTCTCCTTCGGCTTTGGGAAGAAGGGGAGTGGCGGAGATTCTCGAAGAGGGAATAGCAACGGATAGAGGGGCGAATTGCCCCCGTTCCCCCTGCTTATAAGGAGGGAGGGGGCGGACGGTCCACCTTTCCGAATAAAGAACCACCCACGACCTCTCCCACGACCCCGCAATCGACGCGTGCCGTTCGGGGAGGGCGCGGTGGATGCGGAGTAAGGTACGACGTGACCCAGGCCGCGCGTGCCCATGCCCTGTTTTGGGCCTGGCCCAACAGCGCTCGGCACCGTGTATGGCCCAGGCCCGGGGGCTCCTGTCGGTGTACTAGAGTAGGGGTACCCTAGTATCCCGAACTTGTGCACGGGCAGTCGCAGCGTCCCGCGGCAAGGCTTGCCAGGCGACCGCCAAAGTCCTCCATGGTTCCTTTGTAGCCATTCAAGAACAAAGTATTTAAGCCAAGGAGACAAGTCCCCGGCAAGAGGAGCTTGCCGGGAAGGCCACTCGAGGCACAAGACCCCGGCAAGAGGAGCTTGCCGGGAAGGCCAAACAGAGCATCTCAAGGAACTTGCCGCGATGCGCCACGCGTCCCGGCAGGACCCGGCGAGCGACAAGCTCCCAGACGCGGCAAGACAACGGCCGCGGCAAGGCATTTGCCATGGCCAGCCGCCACTCTGTACCTGCGCTCCAGCACACCCACCTATGTGTCGCTCTGGGACCCTTCCAAGCGTACGTGGCAGGCGGCTGTGCAGCCAGGGGCACACTGTGGCATGCGGCGCTGACAAGATCGCCATCGTGGCAAGCGGTGGCGCCCCTGACGGTCCCTTTTCTGCACTGTCTGGGCGACGTAGATAGGCATTTAATGCCTTTGTCCCCTGTCGTCAGGGTTAGGTATGATTCACTGTGTAGGTAGCTGTACCTACCGCATCACCTTTCCATTTTTGCCCTTGCCTACGTTGCCACCTGTTGGAGACCACTTGAGCATATAAAAGGAGGCCCATGCACAACGTAGAGGGGGATCACCCCCAGAAGGACGAACAGTAGAACACTCCCACTCGGTCTCGTTAGCTGCTGGTGTGTACTGTAGCACTCAGCGCTCCCGAGCAAGAACTCAATACAATCCACAAAGCAGCAGTAGGAGTATTATCTCTCCGGAGAGCTCCGAAGCTGGGTAAAACCCCTCGCGTGCCTCGCCTCGATCCGCTCTTTGCGCGACCTCTGCCCCCCGCCGAACCGAGAAGGGGCTCCGTCCCCATAGGTGCTCGCGGAGCCAGAATCCCCGGCATCATCAAATACATTAAAGGTAAGGAAAATGTTGTGGCGGATGCGCTTTCCCGTTTATGCATGCTTGTTACTCAACTTGAATTGAATGTCATTGGTTTTGAGCACATAAGGGACTTGTATGACATTATCCTACTTTTTCTATTCCTTATGCCAAATGTTTGACGCATACATCTTGGGAACGCTATTACATCAAAGATGGACATCTTATGAGAGCCAACAAACTTTGCATCCCCGAGTCTTCTCTTCGTTTATTCCTTTTGCAGGAATCTCACGACGGAGGCCTAATGGGACATTTTGGATGTGACAAGACACTTGCTACGGTCTCCAAGAACTATTTTTGGCCAAAGATGTTTCGTGACGTCAACCGCTTCACCAACCGATGCTCTACATGTCGCAAAGCTAAGTCTAAAGCTCAATATCATGGCCTTTACATGCCACTTCCAATTCCATATCAACCATGGGAAGATATTAGCATGGATTTTGTCCTTGGTTTGCCTCGAACTAGAAATGGCAAGGACTCTGTATTTGTTGTTGTGGACCGATTCTCCAAAATGGCACATTTCATTCCTTGCAACAAGATAGACGATGCTTCACATGTTGCACATTTTTTTTGTAGGGAAATCTTGCGCCTTCACGGAGTGCCAAAGACGATTGTCTCGGACCGCGATGTCAAGTTCTTGAGTTACTTTTGGAAGACCTTGTGCTCCAAGCTCGGAATCAAGCTTTTGTTCTCTTCGGCATACCATCCACAAACCGACGGCCAAACGGAGGTGACAAACCGCACGCTCCCCACTCTACTACACGTGTTGATAAAGAAGAACATCAAGGAGTGCCTACCTATCGCCGAGTACACCTACAACCGTGCAAGACATTTGACTACCGGCAAGTCCCCATTCGAGGTCCTCTACGGCTTCAATCCGTTGTCCCCATTGGACATTCTTCCTCTACCACTACAAGAGCGCACAAACATGGACGCGAGTACCCGAGTCAACTACCTCAAGAAGATGCATGAAGATACAAGGCACAGCATCGAGCGCCAAGTACAATGACTCGTGACCAAGCTCAACGTCAACAAGCAACCCATGATATTCCAAGTTCGAGATCTTGTGTGGCTACACCTTCACAAGGACCGCTTCCCCAACGAACGCAAGTCCAAACTTCTACCACGAGCCGATGGACCCTTCAAGGTGCTTGCACGCTACAACAACAACGCATACAAGATCGACGTCCCACGCAGCAAGTACTCCGTGAGCAACATCTTCAACATCAAAGATCTCTCCCCGTACCATGGTGATGAGGATTTCGATCCGAGGTCGGATCTTTCCCAAGGGAGGGGAGATGATGCGGAGCATCCTACGATCATCCCCATGGACCTACCATCATCTCATCAAGAGCCAAGAGGACCCATGACAGGAGCACGAGCTAGAGCTCTCGAGAACGAGGTGACCTCATTCCTTAGTGATATCACATATGATCCACTCGAGACATGGCTACTACCTAAGTCTGATATGCTATGAATGATCAGGTGTCAAGAGGACCCTCCCAAATATGCTCGTGAAGACGGACAAGCCGCCAAGTCCATGGATGAAGAGAACCAACGGAAACGGTCAAAATCACCTTCCAGGCCCCGGACATACGGCCCCTGGAGCGACCACATCAGCAGGAGCCCGGCCGCCAAAGTCGAGACGGCCTGGACATCCGGCGTCCAGCCCGAACATCCGGCCCGAGCCCGGAAATCCGGCCAGAAGCCCGGACATCCGGCGCCACACACCCGAACCTACAGAAGCTATCGCCGTCAACCCGGACATCCGCCCCCCAAGCCCGGACATCCGGCCCCTCTCGAAGCCCCGGACATCCGGCCCGTCGCCCGGACATCCGGCTCCGTCTGTCTGTGCACAGTAAAGGTCCGAGGCCCATGTACCTTTTTGCCCACCTAGACTATATATACTCCATCCCCTTCCTCTTTCTAGGGTTAGCATTGGTTTAGCTCATACTTGAGATAGAGCTTTGCTCATCCATATGGATCTACTCCACGAGAGAGACCGCGGCCCCTCTACGGAGAAGATCCACCTTGGATTCAAGACCTCCTCACGGAGAAGACCCCCATCAAGACCTCCTCACGGAGAAGAACCGGTTACCCTTTGTATCGTCCTTTGTTGATTCTGGATCTTGTATCTCCTCTCGTGTTTCGAGGATCTAGGACATGTGTGATTGTTGTTGTTGGTTCAGTGATTTCTCTCATGTTTTCCCTCGTTTTCCCGTTATGTTCTTCGTGTTCTTAGTTGGGATCCGCTCCTTTCGTGAAAGATCGGCCGTCTAGGGTTCCACCCTACATCAGAAAGCCGAGCATAAATTTTTTTGAATAATCATTTCTCTCGAGAGCTCATGATTGGGGCATGAATATAACATTGACTTAAGCCTCCCCCAAGCTTGAGCGATGCTTTCTCCTTCGCGAGGCCAAAAATTATATATATAATTACGATTACAATGAACAAGATGCATAGGATAAAACTTCTGATGAAATTCCAATTTCAATCGTTTGTAGTTCCATGATCCCATATCATCACATAGCCTAAACCATGTAAATGCATCTCCCTTCGAAGATAAAGGGAAGACCTTCTTCTTGATAACATCCTTGGGAATACCTGCAAGCTTAAATAATCCACAAATTTCATCCACATAGATTAAGTGTAAATCGGGATGCAATGTTCCATCTGCTACAAAAGGATTAGCTAGCAGTTTCTCTATCATACCCGAAGGAATTTCAAAGTAAACATTTTCAGTAGGTTCAGTAGGTTGAGGGGTAGCTAATTGTGGTTCTGGATGGGGCGAAGATACCCCGAACAAACCCCTCAAAGGATTGTTTTCCATAGTAACAAGTGACAGTAAATTTCAGCACACTATATAAATTTTTCCCTACCAAATTCCACCAACCAAAGGCGCTTCACTCCCCCGCAACGGTGCCAGAAGAGAGTCTTGATGACCCACAAGTGTAGGGGATCTATCATGGTCCTTTCGATAAGTAAGAGTGTCGAACCCAACAAGGAGCAGAAGGAAATGATAAGCGGTTTTCAGCAAGGTATTCTCTGCAAGCACTGAAATTATCGGTAACGGAGTGTTGTGGTAAGGTAATTTGTAACGGGTAACAAGTAATGAAAGTAAATAAGGTGCATCAAGATGGCCCAATCCTTTTTGTAGCAAATGACAAGCCTGGACAAACTCTTATATAGAGAAAAGCGCTCCCGAGGACACATGGGAATTATCGTCAAGCTAGTTTTCATCACGCTCATATGATTCACGTTCGTTACTTTGATAATTTGGTATGTGGGTGGACCGGTGCTTGGGTGCTCTCCTTTCTTGGACAAGAATCCCACTTATGATTAACCCCTATTGCAAGCATCCGCAACTACAAAAAAAGTATTAAGGTAAACCTAACCATAGCATGAAACATGTGGATCCAAATCAGCCCCTTACGAAGCAACGCATAAACTAGGGTTTAAGCTTCTGTCACTCTAGCAACCCGTCATCTAATTATTACTTCCCAATGCCTTCCTCTAGGCCCAAATAATGGTGAAGTTTCATGTAGTCGACGTTCACATAACACCGCTAGAGGAAAGACAACATACATCTCATCAAAATATCGAATGAATACCAAATTCACATGACTACTAATAGCAAGACTTCTCCCATGTCCTCAGGAACAAACGTGACTACTCACAAATCATATTCATGTTCATAATCAGAGGGGTATTAATATGCATAATGGATCTGAACATATGATCTTCCACCAAATAAACCAACTAGCATCAACTACAAGGAGTAATCAACACTACTAGCAACCCACAGGTACCAATCTGAGGCTTTGGGACAAAGATTGGATACAAGAGATGAACTAGGCTTTGAGAGGAGATGGTGTTGGTGAAGATGTTGATGGAGATTGACCCCCTCCCGATGATAGGATCGTTGGTGATGACAATGGCGATGATTTCCCCCTCCCGGAGGGAAGTTTCCCCGGCAGAATAGCTCTACCGGAGCCCTAGATTGGTTCCGCCAAGGTTCAGCCTCGTGGCGGAGGAGTTTCTTCCCGAAAGCTTTCTTATCATTTTTTCCAGGGTAAAAGACTTCATATAGCATAAGATGGGCACGGGAGGCCTGCCAGGGGGCCCACGAGGTAGGGGGCACGCCCCCCACCCTCGTGGCCAGGGTGTGGCCCCCTCTGGTATTTTCTTCGCTCAATATTTTTTATTAATTCCAAAAATGACTTCCGTGAAGTTCCAGGACTTTTGGAGCTGTGCAAAATAGGTCTCTAATATTTGCTCCTTTTCCAGCCCAGAATTCCAGCTACCGACATTCTCCCTCTTCATGTAAACCTTGTAAATAAGAGAGAATAGGCATAAGTATTGTGACATAACGTATAATAACATCCCATAATGCAATAAATATCGATATAAAAGCATGATTGAAAATGGACGTATCACCATGTTAAACTGATCCTGGTCATCCTTAAGTTCTTGTCATTCCATCTTCTGAAAAGTCCGGGCCAATATACCAACTTCATAGTCAATTTGCTCGTAGAAGAAATATTGTAAAAAGGAATCCATTTGAGTCGTCCTTCAATGCTCTAACTTGACAAAAATATTGGTCTTGAAATATTCAATGATATTCAGCCGGCTTAAATATGTAGATCTTGCCGATTTATGATTGCCAAAATTGCCGAGTTATAAAAATTGATGATTTCGGGTCATGACTGTTATAGACGTTGGGTCATGATTGTTACCAGCATCGGGTCACACAATTGATCTTCCTAGTTTGCTCAAAATTGAGATTTTGAAGACGTTCCTCCTTTATATGCATATCACCTGTAGCCCCCAAGTCTTAAGAGGAGAACATAGTGATAGCTTAAGACTTGCTTTAATATAAATGCTGCAACTTGGAGAAATCCGGGTTGTTCATGTAAGCCGTCAATCACAAACTGCACGTTTTGAACTTCCCATGTGTAGCCCCCAAGTGTCGGGTTACCTTTGACAGGAGCAATTAGTAGCCCCCAAGGGCCAGCTCATCACAATGTGACGGGTCGGGTCTTCAATACGGCAAGTTAAAAAACGACCTTGCATTAGCCCCCAAGTGTCATGGTGCATGCTTGCAGTGCCATGGGAATTCCATATTTTATATAATCATGATTTGAATAATGTAGCCCCCAAGTGTCGGGCCGTGTGCCTACAGCGACTCGGGACTATTCCTTCCATTATAGAATAAATCATATCTATTGATAAAGAAATAATAACCATCGCGCTGAAGCGACTGTGAAAACCTCCATCATAATACTGGTTATTGATAACCATAATAAAAATCCAGCCATGTTGGCTATTCAAGATTTGAATACATTGTCTGTTGACAAGTAAATCTGGAATTTAAATACCCGGCTGCTCTTGGCCGATGGCGACTTAATACGCATCCATTGTAATCCAGGATTTTTGTAACCCGGTGGCTTATAGCCTTTAACAATAAAGAACTGATAACATCAATTTGAAACATCAATTTTGATGATGCGCTTGAACTTAATCATTTATGTAAGCCATAGCTCTGCATGTTCTACGCAAAGTTTAAACAATATATGATAGAGGCAAAGGTGTCCCGTCTTTCGATTAGATGGTGGTTATCATTTTGGAGGAAGTTGACTTTGATGATCCGACTACGAACGTGCGAGGACGTCGCACCTTAGCAATCGCTAAACCAACTCCGAGAGGTTATTGACCACGCCGGAGCATGATCAACCTGACCACGAAGGTTTGTTTCCTGCAGGCAAACGAAGAACAAGCAAGAAACTAAGATTGCAATCTGGATATTGCGAATATAAGAGGAAAGCTTTATTGATCAAGGTCGGGTTCTGAGACGCCTTGGTCTGGTCGTTGAACACAAACAAAGTACGCGAAGTTGCAGCTATGGCGAACTTTTAATCTAAACAAAACCCAAAGCCTAAACGGTGCCCTAAGGGCTGTATATATGGAGGAAGAGGGGGAAATTTTGTGGCCCTTGGGGAAGGTGATAGAGGCAAAGGTGTCCCGTCTTTCGATGAGATGGTGGCTACCGTTTGGAGGAAGTCGACTTTGACGATCCGACTACGAACGTGCGAGGATGTCGCGCCTTAGCAATCGCTAAACCAACTCCGAGAGGTTATTGACCACGCCGGAGCACGATCAACCTGACCACGAAGGTCTGTTTCCTGCAGGCAAACGAAGAACAAGCAAGAAACTAAGATTGCAATCTGGATATTGTGAATATAAGAGGAAAGCTTTATTGATCAAGGTGGGGTTCTGTCACGCCTTGGTCTGGTCGTTGAACACAAACGAAGTACGCGAAGTTGCAGCTATGGCGAACTTTTAATCTAAACAAAACCCCCAAGTCTAAACGACGCCCTAAGGGCTGTATATATAGAGGAAGAGGAGGGAATTTCGTGGACCTTGAGGGTGGGGTCCGAAACCAACCCTATCTCTTGTTTCCCCACACATACGGACTCTAAAAATAGACTATACTTAAGTATTTCGAAATTACATGGGCCTGGCCCAATAATAAGGTGACGCAGCACCTAAAATAGCCTATGGACGAATATTATGAAGTGGCATCTTGTATATTTCGTCCAAGGCTTCATGCACTCCTTATGGTGGCTTCAAAGTCCTGAAATCATCACTTGTAACTCCGTTCTTGATCCCCTTGCGCATGCCATCAACTCCATGCGTGTTCTTGCTCCAATGTTCATCCTTCTCCAAGCTAGGCCCTTCATTTGTAAGCAAAACAAATGTATCCAATTTAGGCAGCATGATATTCTCATGAACATTAGAAGCATTACCAAGAAACGAAAGTACCTGGTAATTTATTTGGCGTGCGCGAGCTCTAGTAATTGATCCAGTATATGTAACAGTAGGGGCTGTGGGTGTAACAATGGTATTGATGTCCTCATCATCCTCCCCTTCTTGAAATGAAGTCGTCCTCGACGGAAGCTCAACTTCCTCACCCAAATAAGGCTTCAAATCTGCAATGTTAAAAGTGGGACTAACCCCAAAATCTGCAGGTAGCTCAAGTTTATATGCATTATCATTTATTTTCTCTAACACCTTAAAAGGACCATCAACACGTGGCATTAGCTTTGATTTGCGCAAATTAGGAAATCTATCTTTACGCAAATGTAACCAAACAAGATCTCCAGGTGCAAACACAACATGTTTTCTACCCTTATCTCCAGCAAGTTTATATTTAGCATTCATACGCTCAATGTTTTCCTTAGTTAACTCATGCATTTTTAAAATCAATTCAGAACGTTCTTTAGCATCAAAATTAACCTTCTCCGAAGATGGAAGAGGCAACAAATCAATAGGTGCACGAGGTAGGAAACCATACACAATTTCAAAAGGGCACATCTTAGTAGTAGAATGCAATGAACGATTATAAGCAAATTCAATATGAGGCAAGCATTCTTCCCATATTTTCTTATTATTCTTCAAAACAGCCCTAAGCATAGTAGACAATGTTCTATTGACTACTTCAATTTGTCCATCAGTTTGGGGGTGACAAGTAGTACTAAAAAGCAGTTTAGTCCTCAACTTAGCCCATAAACATCTCCAAAAGTGGCTATGAAATTTAGTATCACGATCTGAAACAATAGTATTTGGCACACCATGCAAGCGAATAATTTCACGAAAGAACAAATCAGCAACATTAACAGCATCATCGCTTTTATGACATGGTATAAAGTGTGCCATTTTCGAGAATCTATCCACGACAACAAATATGCTATCCCTCCCCTTCTTTGTTCGAGGTAAACCTAAAACAAAGTCCATAGATATATCCTCCCAAGGAACACTAGGTACAGGCAAAGGCATATATAAACCATGAGGATTGAGTCGTGACTTAGCTTTTTGACATGTAGTGCAGCGAGCAACAAAACGCTCAACATCCCGTCTCATCTTTGGCCAAAAGAAATGTGTAGCAAGTATATCCTCCGTCTTCTTCACGCCAAAGTGTCCCATTAGTCCTCCTCCATGCGCCTCCTGCAACAACAAAAGACGAACGGAGCTAGCTGGAATGCATAGCTTGTTAGCACGAAACACAAATCCATTGTTAACGACGAACTTGTTCCATGTTCTACCTTCTTTACAATTCTGCAATACATCTTTAAATTCAGCATCATGCACATATTGATCTTTGATGGTCTCCAAACCAAATATTTTAAAATCAAGTTGTGAAAGCATAGTATAACGACGAGACAATGCATCAACAATAACATTTTCTTTACCCTTCTTGTGTTTAATGACATAAGGGAAAGTCTCAATGAATTCAACCCATTTAGCATGTCTACGGTTCAGTTTTGCTTGACTTTTAATGTGTTTCAAAGATTCATGATCAGAATGTATAACAAATTCTTTGGGCCATTAATAATGTTGCCATGTTTCTAAAGTCCGAACAAGAGCATATAATTCTTTATCATAAGTAGAATAGTTCAGACTAGGCCCACTCAATTTTTCAGAAAAGTATGCAACAGGTTTGCCATCTTGTAATAACACACCTCCTAATCCAATTCCACTAGCATCACATTCAAGCTCAAAAGTCTTATTAAAATTAGGAAGTTGGAGTAAAGGAGCATGTGTCAACTTATCTTTCAATACCGTGAAGGCTTCTTCCTGTGCGGTACCCCAAACAAAAGGCACATCCTTCTTTGTAAGCTCATTGAGAGGTGCAGCAATGGTGCTAAAATCACTCACAAAACGCCTATAGAAACCAGCGAGTCCAAGAAAACTCCTTACTTGTGTGACCGTTTTGGGTTGCGGCCAACTCTCAATAGCTTCAATCTTGGCTTTATCAACTTCAATTCCCTATGGAGTAACAACATAGCCAAGAAAAGATACTCGGTCGGTGCAAAAGGTGCACTTCCCAAGGTTACCAAACAAACGTGCATCACGTAGAGCATTAAAACCAGCACGTAAACGTTCCAAATGTTCTTCCAAAGATTTGCTATAAATCAGTATATCATGAAAATAGACTACCACAAATCGTCCAACGAAAGCACGTAAAACTTCGTTCGTTAGTCTCATGAAAGTACTAGGTGCATTAGTTAACCCAAAAGGCATGACTAACCACTCATATAAACCAAACTTAGTTTTAAATGTTGTTTTCCATTCATCTCCAAATTTCATACGAATTTGAGGGTATCCACTACGCAAATCAACTTTGGAGAATATTGTAGAGCCACTCAATTCATCAAGCATATCATCTAGCCTAGGAATAGGATGACGATAGCGAATAGTAATATTATTAATGCCTCTACAATCAACACACATACGCGACGTACTATCCTTTTTAGGCACTAGTATAATAAGAACAGCACAAGGACTAAGAGATTCGCGTATATAACCTTTATCGAGAAGCTCCTGTACTTGACGCATAATCTCCTTCGTCTCCTCTGGATTGGTACGGTATGGTGCACGGTTGGGTAGCGATGCACCGGGAATTAAGTCAATTTGATGCTCAATCCCTCGAATAGGTGGTAATCCCGGTAGCACGTCTTGTGGGAAGACGTCAGCGAACTCCTGCAAAATGTTAGTGACAGTAGGGGGCAAAGAGGAAGGCATGTCCTCGAATGAAAATAATGCCTCTTTGCACACAAAAGCATAGCAAACAGATTTTCTAGAATCTAGCTCATCAATATCAGATTTGGTGGCAAGTAAACATGCACTTTTTAGTTTAATTTCAGAAGCAACATTAGATGGTTTATTATTAGGCTTCATTTGTTGCTCAAATTCTTTTGCCACAATCTGATTTTCACTCTTATTTTTCTCCTATTTTGCTTTATTAGCTCTATTAATATCATCTTTCAAAATGGAATCAGGAGTCATAGGAAGCAAAGTAATATTTTTATCCTTATGAACAAGAGTATACTGATTGTTTCTACCATGGTGTACAGAATTTTTATCAAATTGCCATGGTCTACCAAGTAATAAGGAACATGCTTGCATAGGTACCACATCACAATCAACATAATCAGCATATGTAGAGATACTAAAATGCACACGAACAGTACGTGTTACCTTAACCTTGCCGCTGTTGTTGAACCATTGGATGTAGTAAGGATGTGGATGTGGTCTTGTGGTGAGAGAAAGCTTCTCCACCATCTCCATGCTAGCCAAGTTGTTGCAGCTCCCTCCATCTATGATGACGCGAATAGAACGTTCCTTCACAACTCCCTTTGTATGGAACAAATTATGCCTCTGATTTTGCTCAGCTTGTGTAACCTGCACACTCAAAACACGTTGAGCAACTAAACATTCATACCTGTCAGCATCTTCAGCAGCCATGTATTGCGTCTCATGATGAGAATCATCTCCACCGTGTTCTTCATGTGTAATAAGAGCCAAAGTCTCCTCATCATAGTCACTAGCGGACTCATACCCACCATCCTCAGTAACAATCATCACACGCTTAGATGGGCATTCTCTCGCATAATGACCTCCACCCTTGCAATGTCGACAAATAATATCATGTGTTTGCCCTGTTGATGCCATGGATGAAGAAGAGCTCTTTGCAGGCCCAGAAGGTGTGCTCTTGGCAGATAGTGGTGATTGCGCCTGCTTTACTGTATCACGGTTGGTGGTGGTAGCCGACGGAGGTGCCGGTGTAGCAGAACGTGTGGAAATAGATGATGCACGTGGTGTCCATGAGGAAGGTCGACCTGCAGAAAAGTTCGTTCGCGCCAATGCATGTCGATCCTGCACTTCACGTTTAGCTTTACAAGCAAGATGGAATAAACGAGTGATATTATTATAATCCTTATAGTCTAGAATGGTCTGAATCTCTCTATTTAATCCACCCAGAAAACGTGCAAGCATAGCCTCATTCTCCTCAACAATACCACATCTAATCAAGCCAGTTTGTAATTCCTGATAATATTCTTCTACCGAATTTTTTCCTTGTCTTAAGCGCTGCAATTTTTGAAGTAACTCACGTTGATAATATGGTGGAACCCAACGAGTACGCATAGCAGTTTTCAAAGCAGCCCAAGTAGCTGGAACAGGATATAATCTACAATGTTCAGACCACCAAACACATGCAAAGCTAGTGAAAGCACAAACAGCAGCAGGAACACGTCTCTCCTCAGGATATTGTAAACATGTAAATCGTTGTTCAGTTTCCAACTCCCAAGTAAGATATATATCAGGAACATATCTACCCTTAAATGGTGGAATATTCAATTTTAGTTTAGGGAGATGGTCATGATCTCGTACCTGAGGGGGAGCCCTAACATTTTCATTATTTGCATGTGGACGACCTGGTGGTTGTGGTGCTGGTGGTTGCACGGAGTTCTGATGTTGATCAACGTCATCCTCATAATCTCCCACATAATCATCCTCCCCCACATCAGCAGCAGGAGCCACAGAAGTATCAACAGCAGCACCAGCAGTTTGGCCAGGCTGAAGAGGGACATGGGTCGCTCGGCGGAGGACTGTTTCGCGATGTGGAGGTAGTCGTCGTTGTTGTTGTAGAGGTGCGTTAGGTGCAGCCGGTGGTGGTGGTGGTAGACGCGCGAGCAACTCATTGAACTTGTTATCGAGCTTTGTTTCGAACGCCTTCTCAATGCCATCTATCTTCTCCATGGCCTCGTCAAATCTATTGAGCACATCTTCCACCTGTCCACTCATCATTTGTTGAAACTTATCATGTAACACTTTGTTTGTCATGTTCTCCCAGTCAGTCTCGTCGGCTTGTGATCCTGCCATGGTTAGCAGCAATAGAAACACACAAGAATATGATCCTACAGACTACTAATAAGAGGTGGTGGTGGGAGTCACAAATCCGTCAAGCAAAACTCAAATTCTTACCAGTTCTTACCCAGCAGCAGGCGGTGATCGGCAACCGTTGTAGTCAAAACTCTCAAAAGCTTGGATAGAGCGATTGCCAGGGAGAGTCAAACGCACGACATAGATGTATGTGGAGCTGGGAAGGCTTATAGTATGGTAGCAAAAAGGGTCAGCAATAATCAATTCAGAGATGCAAAGTTGAATAAACGCTCAACGACGGTACTGTGCTGGTCCTAGGCTAGACCGTGCTAGAGACGCGAGCCTAGAACACTAACAAAATCACGGCGCTGCACGGAAACAAGGGAAAAGCACACTCTGAAGAAAAAAATCGCTCTGTTTTTTTTGCGCTCTTTTTTTTGCGCTCCTCTTTTTTTTGCGAAAAATCACTATAATGGCGAGTGTCTCAAAACTCTTCCCAGGTCAAACTGACAAGATGGGTACGAAATTTTTTTGACATTTTTTTTCGGAAATCAGGGAAGCGACGATGAAAAAGTGCGACCAAAAATCACTATGATGGCGAGTGTCTCAAAAGACTCAGAACAGCCTAAAAATAAGATAGGAAAAAAATATTTTCGGTCGCCGAAATTTTGGCCTAAAAACAGCCCGGGGGTCTCCAGACTCTTTTTTTTCCGAGACCTACGCAGGCAAGGAAACACGAATCGGAATTTAGATGGCTCTCTAAAACAAACCTAATATGAGAAGAACTCGGATTGGTGGTGGATATATGGTGGTGGTATATGGCAGCGGTGGTGGTATATGGTAGCGGTGGTGGTATATGGATACAGATTGGTGGTGGTATATGGATACGGATTGGTGGTGGTATATGGATACGGATTCAGAGCGGTGGCGGAGAAGCAATGATGGTAGATGGCAAGGCAATGATGATGGTGCGGCGGCGGCGTGACAACTTATGACCAGAACTCGAAACTCTAAAAGACTAGACTCTAAGACCAACAACTTGACACGACGATGCAACAGCAAATTCAACAAAGCAAAAACCCTAAAAAGATTATGCAAAGGCTCAGATTGGTTCGGATAAGATGAACTAACCCTAATTTTTTTTGTGGCTTTTTCGTGGACTGTAGGTATGAAGAACAGACTCGATCTAATCTACGAAAAACTGTAAAATCTCACCGAGCAACCTGGAAATCTGATACCACTTGATAGAGGCAAAGGTGTCCCGTCTTTCGATGAGATGGTGGCTATCGTTTGGAGGAAGTCGACTTTGACGATCCGACTACGAACTTGCGAGGACGTCGCGCCTTAGCAATCGCTAAACCAACTCCGAGAGGTTATTGACCACGCCGGAGCACGATCAACCTGACCACGAAGGTCTATTTCCTGCAGGCAAACGAAGAACAAGCAAGAAACTAAGATTGCAATCTGGATATTGCGAATATAAGAGGAAAGCTTTATTGATCAAGGTGGGGTTCTGTGACGCCTTGGTCTGGTCGTTGAACACAAACGAAGTACGCGAAGTTGCAGCTATGGCGAACTTTTAATCTAAACAAAACCCCCAAGTCTAAACGACGCCCTAAGGGCTGTATATATGGAGGAAGACGAGGGAATTCGTGGCCCTTGAGGGTGGGGTCCGAAACCAACCCTATCTCTTGTTTCCCCACACATACGGACTCTAAAAATAGCCTATACTTAAGTATTTCGAAATTACATGGGCCTGGCCCAATAATAAGGTGACGCAGCACCTAAAATAGCCTATGGACGAATATTATGAAGTGGCATCTTGTATATTTCGTCCAAGGCTTCATGCACTCCTTATGGTGGCTTCAAAGTCCTGAAATCATCACTTGTAACTCCGTTCTTGATCCCCTTGTGCATGCCATCAACTCCATGCGTGTTCTTGCTCCAATGTTCATCCTTCTCCAAGCTAGGCCCTTCATTTGTAAGCAAAACAAATGTATCCAATTTAGGCAGCATCATATTCTCATGAACATTAGAAGCATTACCAAGAAACGAAAGTACCTGGTAATTTATTTGGCGTGCGCGAGCTCTAGTAATTGGTCCAGTATATGTAACAGTAGGGGCTGTGGGTGTAACAATGGTATTAATGTCCTCATCAGAAGGGGTCCGAAACCAACCCTATCTCTTGTTTCCCCACACATACGGACTCTAAAAACAGCCTATACTTATGTATTTCGGAATTACATGGGCCTGGCCCAATAATAAGGTGACGCAGCACCTAGAATAGCCTCTGGATGAAATTTATGAAGTGGCATCTTGTATATTTCGTCCAGGGCTTCATTCACTCCTTATGGTGGCTTCAAAGTCATGAAATCATCACTTGTAACTCCGTTCTTGTTCTCCTTGCGCATGCCATCAACTCCATGCTTGTTCTTGCTCCACTGTTCATCCTTCTCCAAGCTAGGCCCTTCATTTGTAAGCAAAACAAATGTATCCAATTTAGGCAACATCATATTCTCATGAACATTAGAATCATTACCAAGAAACGTAAGTACGTGGTAATTTAATTGGCGTGCGCGAGCTCTAGTAATTGGTCCATTATATGTAACAGTAGGGGCTGTGGGTGTAACAATGGTATTGATGTCCTCATCAATATATGCCCTGTCGACTTAACGTCAAAAACCAGGGCGGGTAACAACCCAATATAGTCTTTAGTAATTACTGAAAAGACTAAGCAAGGTCATTCAAGCCTAAATGTACTGGCGATTTAAAGTTCATAGCCAGGGCGGGTTATCAAACCTCGCATATTCATATAACCAGGAAAACATACCTGTAGGATTGATTTATATTACTGGCTTACATGGCCATACCTAGTGAGGGTAACAATCCATTGATTTATAAGCGCATGATCCAATGGCACAATCCAAAATATACTAGCGATTTAACGTCCAAAGTCAGGGCGGGTTATCAAACATCACATATTCATCCAACAATTTAAAAATATACCTGGAAAATAGGTTCAAATTGCCAGCATACATCACCACGTCCAGTGAGGGTGACAACCCAAGTATTCATAAGCGCATAATCCCAATTGTGCAATCCAAAGTATACTGGCGACTTAAAGTCCATAGCCAGGGCGGTTTACCAAACCCAAAATATTCATACCATTATTGAAAGACATACATGTAGATTAATACCATGGTGATGCCGTGATAATTATAATCCAGGGCCAGTATCAACCCGGAGTCATGAAATATCATCATTTTGATTGCTCAAGGCAAAATATTCTGGCGACTTAAAGTCTGCTATCAGGGCGGGTTATCAAACCCAAAGATGCTCAATGATGAGCCATATAATCAAGGCTACATGGCCTGTGAAATCAGTTCATACTGCCGGCTTACAACGCTATATGCAGCAAGGGTAACATCCCAAATACTTAGAGTGAAAATCTCCAAGCACATAAAAAACACACTGGCGACTTATCGTCCAAAGCTAGGCCGGGTTATCCAAACTCCGGATATACTCAAATATGAGTCATGAGGATTAAGGCTACATGGCCTAAATCAATTTTAAACCACATACCAACATGGTACAAAGTTATGAACCCAAACAATGTTCAAAACAAATAGCAAATCAGGTAAAACCAAGGCCTTCATAGGCTGCCAAGCCTTAATATCAAGTGTTATTCAAGGGCAGCACAACCACTAAGTTAGTCCTTTATTCAAACCTGTAAGCCGGACCTCACATGACCAATCGTCGTTTTAACTTTGACAAGTTGAGGGTCTTTATAAGATTGACTGTCAAGTGTACTGTGAGTCATTTCAGGATTACCTGGGTGGAGTGGCAGACATACAAAGGCAGGATAACCTGGATTTTTGGTGAATACACCTGGCGTCCAAGCTGATCAAAAGGGTGAATATAGCTATGTTCATTGAACAGGAAGCCCCCAAGTGACCTTTAACAAGACATCAAGGCAGGTTACCTATGTTTGAACTGCACATTATAGCAAGTTCTCTTTGGTAACAATTCAACTTGGGTAGAAAACCCCTAAGTTATTTGCAATCAAGGTGTACAAGCCGGATCAGTAGGGTAGTCATAGCTATGCTCCATGAGCAGGAAGCCCCCAAGTAATTTTCAACAAAGCGTGCAAGCCAGATCAAGAGGGTAATCACAGCTATGCTCAATGAGCAGGAAGCCCCCATGTTATTTGTAACAAGGCGTATAAGCCAGATCAAAGGGTAGTCTTAGCTATGCTCAGTGAGCAGGGAGCCCCCATGTTATTTGTAACAAGGCGTGCAAGCCGGATCAAGAGGGTAGTCACAGCTATGCTCATTGAGCAGGAAGCCCCCAAATGACCAATAAGATAAGCCCATAAAGCAGGATGCCCATGTTTGAACTGCGCATCATGGCAGCAAGTTCTCTTTGGCAACTTCTAATTTTTCTCTCGAACTTGCGAGAGATGGATACTTTTTGAACCGGATGTCAAATCGGATATTAAGAGCTCAAAACTTTGTGGGAGAGATATTTCCCTTGAATCCGATTTTGAACCGGAATCTTTTCTTATAACCCGGAACTCTTTCTTTGAGCCGGAACTTTCAGATTGCTCGGCACTGTTTAAGCCGGAAATTGTCTTGACAACTTTTTGAATTTTCACCAATGTGGCAGTAACCTCCAGGACCGTGTTATCTTTCCCTCCAACGTCCTGGGGTTCTTGAATCTCACAATATTTGTTAAGTCATGTCATCGTAGCCGCCGAGTCTCAAGACGACTCGAGGAGTTGGCTTGAGATTCTTCATACCTGGTCGTGATATAAACCGACATATAGCTGAACAGCGGAACGCTGTCATATGTTGAGGCTCGGCGGGTTATAAATAATCCCGTATGAGTTGATGTAGACCCGACCACGAGAGACGGGCGGTAACGACAGCCGCGGCATCCGAGGCGGCACAGACAAATGAGTCGGCCGCGACGTTGTAAGTTGGTGCGGATGGGCAAGTTAACCCCATCGTGTTGATGTAGATTAGGCCGCAGAGATGACGATTTACGCACATCCGTAGAACAGCGAACATGCGCGGTCCCGGCGAGTCATTGCAACTCGGGTCGGGGGCGGCAGTTTGCGCACGTCTGTTCCCCAGGTAGTATGGCACAGACAAACGCTGGTACAGAATGTTGCCAGCTCGTGCTCTGTACCTGTGGTATAAACATAATTGTCTTGCGTACAAAAAATACAGCAGGGCAGAGTAGTTGTTTGTCGAAATAAATCAACATGTACTTAACAAAAAATATATAGGATAAATATCACCTGATTTATTTAGAAGACAACTCTGTACGCAGACCCTGTCTCTAGGTCCCCTTGGCCATTAAAATATTCGGCCTTGGTGCAAAACCTCGGTAATTCTTTGCAATAGCACCTGCTGCACTCTCCCCCATTTCAGTCAAAATCTTCAGGGATAAGGCATGCAAAACAGTGGTACGAGCTCCATTGATTGCTTTAAGTACTTCCTACCTCACGAAGCCCAACCAAAGTACCAACCTGACCCTCATATATGACCAGGCAGGGCCCCAGCGGCTTGTAGCGGTACTGGTGGCTTGGAGTAGGGTAAAATGAGGCCGAAGCGGAGCGAGGTCGGCTCAGGGTGGCTCGTAGGCGACTGAGGAGGCGGGCGGCGGCTCAAGGCCGTCGACTCAGGCAATGGTGGCCCGTTACGTTGTGCTGGAACAGCAGCAGCTGTAGCATAGTAGAAGAAATAGCCAGCAGCTCGTCGTCGGCGGTTCGATGATTTAACACGGAGAGGCTCCAACGCAGGAGATCGACCCGGCGGCGGCTCAGTAGTGGAACAAGCCGGGTTGATGCCGCGAGAAGCAGCAATGGCCAGACGGCGCGGGGCGGAGCTACCGCCGCGGGCCGAACAGAGCGTAGAAACCGCAGATACTTGGGGAGGCCACCGGCGGCTCATGGCGACTGGTGGTGGTGGCTCGGCCGTGGTGGGTCACGTCGGGTCGATGGAGCAGGGGGCGGCTCAGATGCTGTGATGGCGGCTGACAGACCAGGCCATGACAGCTCAACGGAAGCGGCTTAGGCGCAGAATCGGAAGCTCAAGTTCCACCCATCGTTTTCTGTATTGTTCTTGCCGATCCAGCTGAAAGTACAGGCCCAAGTGTTGAACTTAAAGTCTGAAACTGAAGCCATCACTGCCCAAGGATTTCCAGCAAGTGAACGCAAGTCCAACTGTCAAGGGGATAACTGCTGCACTGCTGCAGTCGTGATGGAGGTGGATAGCGATGTGGAGCAAGACCCGGGGCGGCTCTTTGGATCAGCGTGAGGCGACGACGGCTCGAGCACGAGGCCGGGGCGGCTTGGCACAAGCGGTTCGATGGGCCGGCTCTGTGAGGTATCCGCCGGGTGGTTCAGATGACCAAGGCACAGGCGCGGCTCGGTGTTGACCCGTCGTTGAAGAGGCGACCCACCGGTGGCTTGCTGCGGGCAACTCGGCAACGAAGCAGAGCCCGATCCATGGTCGATTGAGTCCAGTCCGAGTATTTTCCATACCCTTCTTTCCTTTTCTTATTTTTCCAAATTGCTTCGATTAGTTTTACGTGATTGTGTTAGGACACGGTCACATAACATGCTTGATGGAAAACCAGCCCAACACGTGACTGTTCCAAGAATTTTAATCTCACTTTGGATCGGATCTTGGCCTTGACCTTTGATGACTTGCCAATACAACTGATGTCAGCTGCCAAGAAAGAAATTTCTAATCTTGATCTAGCGAACTCATGGTGGATGCAGATCCTTCCAAAACCGGATTTCCTTTATCCTAACAACCGTGAACTTCTCGAACCCTGGAAAAAATCCCTCCAAGACACAACACCACCGTGCGCAGGCCCCGCGGTGGGCACCAACTGCCGTGGATTTGTCACGGCAGATGTCCTAGTGTGAGGACTTGTCATGAGGCCAACGCAAATAGGTAGTACCTTGAGAGGGGTTGATCAGAACGAGAGATTGTGTGTAGATCGCCGAAGCGGATTAGCACACGAGACAAGATTTAGACAGCTTCGGGCCCCGGGAAACATCATTCGGTAATAACCTTACATGTTGTTTGTCGCTAGGTCTTATTCAATAGGCTCATGAGGGAGTTGCTATATAAGCCGGCTCTCCTCTAGTTGTCTCTAGCCCTTCAGATTATTTCCGCCCCTCCTTGGGGTGCCCTGCCCCTCCTTATATAAGTTGAAGGGGCGGGTTACATGTGGAGTCCTAGTAGGATTAGGACTAGCCTATCTTCTAATACAAGCCAGATACAAGTCCGGGTCTTGATACCTTGTAAGGGAAATATTACTCATGCCATTCCTCTTAAGCCAGCCCACCATAACATGAACCGGCCTTCTGGGCCTTGGGCCTTTTCATCCATCTGAAACACCTGCCGGGTCACCAATGAGTCACCAGGCCCGGCCGGGTCATCAGTGAGTCGCCACTCTACGGGCAGTTTACCAATGAAACACCAAGTCCTAGCCAGGTCATATCTCCGTCCGGGTCACTTCCCAAGGTTACTAGACAAACATGCATCACGTAAAGCAATAAAAACATAATGTAAATGTTCCAAATGTTCCTTCAAAGATCTCCTATAAATCACTATATCATCAAAATAGACTACAACAAATCGTCCAACAAAAGCACGTAAAACTTCGTTCATTAATCTCATGAAAGTACTAGGTGCACTAGTTAACCCAAAAGGCATGACTAACCACTCATATAATCCAAACTTAGTTTTAAATTATGTTTTCCATTCATCCCCCAATTACATACGAATTTGATGGTATCCACTACGCAAATCAACTTTGGAGAATATTGTAGAGCCACTCAATTCATTAAGCATATCATCTAGCCTAGGAATAGGATGACGATAACGAATAGTAATATTATTAATACCTCTACAATCAAAACACATACGCAATGTACCATCCTTTTTGGCACTAGAATAATAGGAACAACACAAGGACTAAGGGATTCGCGTATATAACCTTTGTCGAGCAGCTCTGGGACTTGACGCATAATCTCCTTCGTCTCCTCTAGATTGGTACGGTATGGTGCACGGCTGGGTAGCGATGCATCGGGAATTAAGTCAATCTGATGCTCAATCCCTCGAATAGGTGGTAATCCCGGTTGCACATCTTGTGGAAAGACGTCAGCGAACTCCTGCAAAATGTTAGTAATAGCAGGAGGCAAAGAGAAAGGCACGTCCACAGATGAAAATAATGCCTCTTTGCACACAAAAGCATAGCAAACATATTTGCTAAAATCTAGCTCATCAATATCAGATTTGGTTGGCAAGTAAACATGCACTTTTCAATTTAATTTCAGAAGGAACACTAGATGGTTTATTATTAGGCTTCATTTGTTTCTCAAATTCTTTTGCCACAATATGATTTTCACTCTTATTTTTGTCTTGATTTACTTTATTAGCTCTATTAATATCATCTTTCAAAATGGAATTAGGAGACATAGGAAGCAAAGTAATATGTTTATCCTTATGAACAAGAGTATACTGATTGTTTCTACCAAGGTGTACAATTTTTTTATCAAATTGCCATGGTCTACCAAGTAATAAGGAACACGCTTGCATGGGTACCACATCACAATCAACATAATTAGCATATGTAGAGATACTAAAATGCACACGAACAGTGCGTGTTACCTTAACCTTGCCGCTGTTGTTGAACCATTGGCTGTAGTAAGGGTGTGGATGTGGTCTTGTGGTGAGAGATAGTTTCTCCACCATCTCCATGCTAGCCAAGTTGTTACAACTCCCTCCATCTATGATGACGCGAACAAAACGTTCCTTCACAACTCCCTTTGTATGGAACAAATTATGCCTCTGAGTTTGCTCGGCTTGTGTAACCTGCACACTCAAAACACGTTGAGCAACTAAACATTCATACCTGTCAGCATCTTCAGCAGCCATGTATTGCTTCTCATGATGAGAATCATCTCCACCGTGTCCTTCACTTGTAATAAGAGCCAAAGTCTCCTCGTCATAGTCACTAGCGGACTCATATCCACCATCCTAAGTAGCAATCATCACACACTTAGATCGGAATTCTCTCGCATAATGACCTCCACCCTTGCAACGACGAAAAATAATATCATGTGTTTGGCCTGTTGATGCCATGGATGAAGAAGAGCTCTGTGCAGGCCCAAAACGTGTGCTCTTGGCAGATAGTAGTGGTTGTGTCTTCTTTCTTCTATCATGGTTGGAGGTGGCAGCTGACGGAGGTGCCAATGCAGCAGAACGCGTGGAAGTAGAGGATGCATGCGGTGTCCATGATGATGGTCGACCTGAAGAAAAGTTAGTTCGTGCCAAAGCCTGTCGATCCTGCACTTCACATTCAGCTTCGCAAGCAAGATGGAATAAACGAGTGATATTATTATATTCCTTATAATTTAGAATGGTCTGAATCTCTTTGTTTAATCCACCCATAAAATATGCAAGGATAGCTTCATTATCCTCAATAATACCAGATCTAATCATAGCAGTTTGTAATTCCTGACAATATTCTTCTACAGAATTTTTTCCTTGTCTCAAATGCTGCAATTTTTGAAGCAATTCATGTTGATAATATGGGACAGACCACCAAACAGCCCAAGTAGCTGGAATAGGATATAATCTACAATGTTCAGACCACCAAACACATGCAAAACTAGTAAAAGCACAAACAGCAGCAGGAACACGTCTCTCCTCAGGATATTGTAAACATGTAAAACGTTGTTCAGTTTCTAACTCCCAAGTAAGATATATATCAGGAACATATCTACCCTCAAATGCTCGAATATTCAATTTTAGTTTAGGAAGATGGTCATGATCTCGTACCTTAGGTGGTGGTGCAGCCCTACTGTTGTGATGATATGCATGAGGACAACCTGGTGGTGGTGGTGTTGGTGGTTGTACGTAGTTCTGATTTTGATCAACCTCATTCTCGTAATGGTCCTCCACCTCTGCAGTAGCAACAGGAGCTACAGAAGCATCAACAGTAGGTACAGCAACACCAGAAGTTTGACCAGGCTCAAGGGGAACGCGCAGTGCTCGTCCCACTTGATTTGGAAGGCGATGGTGTTGTTGTAGTTGCTGTAGAGGTGCGACAGGTACAGCGGGCGGTGGTTGTGAAAGACGCGCGAGCAATTCATTAAACTTGTTATCGAGCTTTGTTTTGAACGCCTTCTTAATGCCATCTATCTTCTCCATGGCCTCTTCAAATCTATTGAGCACATCGTCCATATGTCCACTCATCATTTGCAAAACTTATCAAGAAGCTCCTTGTTCGTAAAGTTCTCCCAGTCAATCTCGTCGGCATGTGATCCTGCCATGGTTAGCAACAATAGAAACACACAAGAATATGATCATACAGACTACTAACAAGTCGTGGTGGTGGGTGTCACTATTCCGTCAAGCAAATCTCAAATTCTTACCAGTTCTTATCCAGCAGCAGGCGGTGATCGGCAACCGTTGTAGTCAAAACTGATGAGGACATCAATACCATTGTTACACCCACAGCCCCTGCTGCTATACATACTGGACCAATTACTAGAGCTCGCGCACGCCAATTGAATTATTAGGTACTTTCGTTTCTTGGTAACAATTCCAATGTTCATGAGAATATGATGCTGCCTAAATTGGATACATTTGTTTTGCTTACAAATGAAGGGCCTACCATGGACAAGAAAGATGAACCTTGGAGCAAGTTCAAGCATGGAGATGTTGGCATGCGCAAGGAGAACAAGAACGGAGTTACAAGTGATGATTCCAGGACTTTGAAGCCACCATAATGAGTGCATGAACACTTGGACGAAATATACAAGATGCCACTTCATAATATTCGTCCATAGGCTATTCTAGGTACTGCGTCACCTTATTATTGGGCCAGGCCCATGTAATTTCGAAATACTTAAGTATAGGCTATTTTTAGAGTCCGTATGTGTGGGGAAACAAGAGTTAGGGTTGGTTTCGGACCCCTCCCTCAAGGGCCACGAAATTCCCTCCTCTTCCTCCATATATACAACCCTTAGGGCGTCGTTTAGACTTTGGGTTTTGTTTAGATTAAAAGTTCGCCATAGCTGCAACTTCGCGTACTTCCTTTGTGTTCAACGACCAGACAAAGGCGTCATAGAACCCCACCTTGATCAATAAAGTTTTCCTCTTATATTCGCAATATCCATATTGCAATCTTAGTTTCTTGCTTGTTGTTCGTTTGCCTGCAGGAAACAGACCTTCGTGGTCAGGTTGATCGTGCTCCAGCGTGGTCAATAACCTCTCGGAGTTGGTTTAGCGATTGCTAAGGCGCGACGTCCTCGCACGTTCGTAGTCGGATCGTCAAAGTCGACTTCCTCCAAAACGATTGCCACCATCTCATCGAAAGGACGGGACACCTTTGCCTCTATCAAGTGGTATCAGATTTCCAGGTTGCTCGGTGAGATTTCACAGTTTTTCATAGTTTAGATCGAGTCTGTTCTTCATACCTATAGTCCATGAAAAAGCCAAAAACAATTAGGGTTAGTTCATCCCATCCGAACCAATCTGAGCCTTTGCATAATCTTTTCTGTATTTGCTTTGTTGAATTTGCAGTTGCATCGTCGTGTCAAGTTGCTGGTCTTAGCGTCTAGTCCTTTAGAGTTTCGAGTTTTGTTCACAGGTTGTCACGTCGCCGCTGCCATATATCACCACCGCATCATCATCATCACCGCTGCCATATACCACCACCACATATTCACCGCCAATCCAAGTCCATATACGCCACCACATATCCGCCGCCATCACGCCAATCCGAGTCCACCAGCAACATATATCCGCCACGAGTTCGAGTTCCACCAGATTCATCTCCGCCACCAGTCCTTTTCCGAGTCCAGGTTTTTGTTACTCTGTTTTGGATTTCCAGATCACGCCATACTCTGAGTCGTGACAGAGAAGGACTCCCCAACATCCGTGCTACCCGCAGTAGAAAAATAGTTCCAAACTCAAAAAAGAAAGGAAAAAAAGTGCAAAAAAGTGAAAAAAAGAAAAAAATTTTCAGAGTGTGCTCCTCCCTTGTTTACGTGCAGCGCCGTGATTTTGTTAGTGTTTTAGGCTCGCGTCTCTAGTACGTTCTAGCCTAGGACCAGCACAGTACCGTTGTTGAGCGTATATTCAACTTTGCATCTCTGAATTGATTATTGTTGAACCTTTTTGCTACCATACTATAAGCCTTCCCAGCTCCACATACATCTACGTCGTGCGTTTGACTCTCCCTGGCAATCGCTCTATACAAGCTTTTGAGAGTTTTAACTACAACGGGTGTCGTTCACCACCTGCTGCTGGGTAAGAACTGGTAAGAATTTGAGATTTGCTTGATGGATTTGTGACTGTCCACCACCACACCACCACCACCACTTCCTAGTAGTCTGTCGAATCATATTCTTGTGTGTTTCTATGGCTGCTAACCATGGCAGGATCACAAGCCGAGGAGACTGACTGGGAGAACTTGACGAACAAGGAGCTTCATGATAAGTTTCATCAAATGATGAGTGGACAGGTGCAAGATGTGCTAAACAGATTTGAAGAGGCCATGGAGAAGATAGATGGCATGGAGAAGACGTTTGAAACAAAGCTCGATAATAGATTTAATGAACTGCTTGCGCGTCTTCCACCATCGGCTGTACCTGCCGCACCTCAGCAACAACAACAACGACTAACTCCACGTCGGGAAACAGCCCTCCGCCGAGCGAGCCGTGTCCCTCTTCAGCCTGGCCAAGCTGCTGGTGCTGCTGTTGATACTTCTGTGGCTCCTGCTGTTGATGTGGAGGATGATGATTATATGGGAGATTACGAGGATGAGGTTGATCAACATCAGAGCCACGTGCAACCACCAGCACCACAACCACCAGGTCGTCCACATGCAAATAATGGCAATGTTAGGGCTCCCCCTTAGGTACGAGATCATGACCATCTCCCTAAACTGAAATTGAATATTCCACCATTTGAGGGTAGATATGTTCGTGATATATATCTTACTTGGGAGTTAGAAACTGAACATCGATTTACATGTTTACAATATCCTGAGGAGAGACGTGTTCCTGCTGCTGTTTGTGCTTTCACTAGCTTTGCATGTGTTTGGTGGTCTGAACATTGTAGATTATATCATGTTCTAGCTACTTGGGCTGCTTTGAAAACTGCTATGCGTACTCGTTGGCTTCCACCATATTATCAACGTGAATTACTTCAAAAATTGCAACGCTTAAGACAAGGAAAAAATTCGATAGAAGAATATTATCAGGAATTACAAACTGGCTTGACTAGATGTGGTATTGTTGAGGAGAATGAAGCTATGCTTGCACGTTTTCTCGGTGGATTAAATAGAGAGATTCAAACCATTCTAGACTATAAGGATTATAATAATATCACTCATTTATTCCATCTTGCTTGTAAAGCTGAACGTGAAGTGCAGGATCGACAGGCATTGGCGAGAACTAACTTTTCTGCAGGTTGACCTTCATCATGGACACCACGTGCATCATCTACTTCCACACGTTCTGCTACACCGGCACCTCCGTCAGCTGCCACCTCCAACCGTGATACAATAAAGCAGACACAATCACCACTATCTGCCAAGAGCACACCTTCTGGGCCTGCAAAGAGCTCTTCTTCATCCATGGCATCGACAGGGCAAACACAGGATATTATTTGTCGACGTTGCAAGGGTGGAGGTCATTATGCGAGAGAATGCCCATCTAAGCGTGTGATGATTGTTACTAAGGATGGTGGGTATGAGTCCGCTAGTGACTATGATGAGGAGACTTTGGCTCTTATTACACAGGAAGAACACGGTGGAGATGATTCTGATCATGAGACGCAATATATGGCTGCTGAAGATGCTGACAGGTATGAATGTTTAGTTGCTCAACGTGTTTTGAGTGTGCAGGTCACGCAAGCTGAGCAAAATCAGAGGCATAATTTGTTCCATACAAAGGGAGTTGTGAAGGAATGTTCTGTTCGCGTCATCATAGATGGAGGGAGCTGCAACAACTTGGCTAGCATGAAGCTATCTCTCACCACAAGACCACATCCACATCCTTACTACATCCAATGGTTCAACAACAGCGGCAAGGTTAAGGTAACACGTACTGTTCGGGTGCATTTTAGTACCTCTACATATGTTGATTATGATAGATGCGAGGGTGTCCTGATCTTTCAATGAGATGATAACTTTCGATTTGGTGGAGACGACTTTGATGACCCGACTACAAATGTGCACGATGTTGCGCCTTAGCAATCGCTAAACCAATCTCCTGAGGTTACTCACGATGCCGGAAGCACGGTCAGCCTGACCACGAAGGTCTATTCCTGCAAGCAATCGAAGAACGAGCAAGAATATGGTAAAGCAATATGAATATTGCAAATATATATGAAGTATTGAAAATGGTGGGGATCTGTAAGCGGTCTTGGTCTGGTCGTTGGACACAAACGAAGTACACGAAGTTGCAATGGCTAACTTTTAACTAAACAAATCCCAAGGAAAAAGCTATTAGATGGATCTACTTATATAGGAGCAAGGGGTGGCGGCCAAGGAGGTGGGAGGACGTCCCAAGGCAGCCTAAAACCAACCCTAGGTCATACAAGGCTCATGGGCCCAAGTGGAGGTGATGCAACACCTTTGGACTTGTTGTTTGACTCGGATTCTGCTGCAGCGTCAGATTGTTTCATCCATATCTCAACGCTCCGGGCGAATTTAAAGGTGATTTCAATTGGTTTGGAAAGAGGGTGAAATCTACTTTCCAACAAAAAAAGAATCACCCAATTCGGAGTCCATATGAAAAAGTTCTTGGCGTTTTGAGTCAGGTATGTCTGTGTAGTCCGAATCTGAATCCAGAACGTGAGAGACTTGGACTCTATCTTCTCTTGGCCCAAAAGTGACGTGAGGGGACTTTTTAAACAGAACTTAAACTTCTCCTTTTCCCCTATCTTCATATGTGGATTGTACAAATGTCCCATACACCTGCAATTAGACAAAACACAAAAGTGTGTGAAGTATTTTTGTTCTGGATAATATAAATAGATTATTGAATAGTTGACACTAGAAATCACCTTAAAAATATGCATGTATGCAATATTTTTGGTCGTATCCAAGGTAGTCATGTCCTCATCATCCTCCCCTTTTTGAAAATAAAGCCATCCTTGGCGTTGCCTAATCTGAAATGTGGCTAACAAAAGAGACAAGGTGTACATGTTGTATATGCATATGTCATCCATTTTTATTTCCCTTAGTTTTTGCACATAAGACACATGTATACATGAGTAACTTTCAAAGTTCATAAAATATAAAGCCAAAATATTATCACAAGAAGTAGAAGGCATGAAAATATTGCAACTCAGTTTGCACATATAAGTGAAACTCTTATTCATATCAGAAGATTGACAAAGTTCATCATTAAACCATCCCAACATTGGTGAATAAACTTTAATAATTTCAGAATTACATGCTACAACATGCTGTAATAAGCAAACATGCAACAAGTCATTCAACACAAAATGATATCAAGATTAGAGGTCATATCATAATGATTGAACATTGGCACAATTATTTTCAAACGTAGTTGATCCAAATTTGTTTTAGTGCCTGATTCACATGGTTCTTTTACATCAACGGTTAATTCAATGGGTGCACTCAAAATTCTTGATATTGCAGTTGTTTGATCACATGGCAAAGTCAAATCATCAGCATAATAATCTAAAATAGGTGGTGTGATCAATGTAGTGGCTAGAGCATCCCATGGTGTATTTAAATCGACAAGGCATTCATCATTCGCATGCGAAGTTAGAAGATCAGTACCTTTGTCATTACCTCGTGTTATCAACTCAGACGATGTTGGAACTCTCGGCAGTGACGGGTCATAATATGGAGCTTATGAAGTGCTCACAACAACGGATGTTGTTGTCATAGTAGGCGCAGTGGTAGAAGGAAGGACCGTCTCAACTCCTTGGATGTGCACCTTATGCTTGTTTGTCTTGTGGGCATCACGCCTCTTTATTTCCTGTTCAGCTTTGCAAGCAAGATGAAACAAATGGTCCATAGGATAACATTCTTCATGAATTAGTATCTCCTGAATATCACGGTTTAATCCTCCCCAAAATCTATCCATAAAGTCTTCTTCACTTTCCTCTAAAAAGGAATGCAACAAGGTAGTTTGTAAATCATCATAATATTTTCTTACAGTGTCACTACCTTGTTTTAAATGTTGTAGTTTTTTAATCATGCCACGAGTATAATAAACATCGATGAATCTATCTCTCATGACAAGTTTTAGATCATCCCAAGTAGTAGGTACATAATCAGGGTATAACCGACAATGTTCACTCCACCAAACAGTAGCAAAACTAGTGAAAGAACCAACCGCAAGCTTAACTTTTTTACGTTCCGAAAAATCATGGGAAGCAAATATAACATTTATTTCGAAATCCCATTCAATATATAAATCAGGCTTAAAACGACCATTAAAAGGTGGCATGGAAACAAAAACCTGATTGTGCGTATTCTTATGTCTTTGCACCTCTTGTGACGGTGGTTGTATTTTCGGAGCTGGTGGCACGTCTCCCACGATTGATGAAGCCCAACTGACTCTGGAACCTGCCATATTTAGTAGAAAAACAAGAAACAAAATACGAGAATAATGTTCCTATGAACTACTAGGATGTGGTGGTAAAACGCTCACAGTATAGCAAATATCAAAGTTTTACAAGTTCTTACCATGCAGCAGGTGGTGACTGGCAACCAGCGGTGTCAAATAACTCCGAAGATTGAGTAAAGCGATTGCCAGGTGAGCGTATGTATACACGGTGTAGAAATATGTAGAGCTTGGAAGGCCAAATATATGGTAGCAAAAGATCAGCAATAATCAATTCAGAGATGCAATGTTGAATAAACGCTCAACGACGGTACTGTGCTGGTCCTAGGCTAGACCGTGCTAGAGACGCGAGCCTAGAACACTAAAAAATCACGGCGCGACGCGTAACAAAGGCGGAGCACACTCTGAATATCTTTTTTTCTCCTTTTTTCACGGATTTTTTTTTCACTTTTCCCCCCTCTTTTTCCTCTTTTTTTATTTTTTTCTCTCACTTTTTTTCTTTTATTTCCTTTCTCTTTTTTTCACAAACAAGCTAGATAAGATGCTGATTGGATCTAGTGATGACGCGAACGACCTCAAGTATGATTATGACAATGAATGATGGGGAGTACATGGTGGAAATTGATGGATGGCGGTGGTGGACAGCGGATGCAATAATGATGCGGTGGTGGTATATGGCAACGACAATGAAGATGGTGCGGCGGTGGCATGACAAACTGTGAACAGAACTCGAAACTCTAAAGGACTAGACACTAAGACCAGCAACTTGACACGATGATGTAACCGCAAATTCAACAAAGCAAAACACAAAAAAGATTATGCAAAGGCTCAGACTGGCTTGGACAAAGGATGAACAGATCTAACTTTTTGTGTGGCTTTTTCTTGGACAATAGGTAAGAAAATAAATCTAATCTAGGGATAACTGGAAATTCTCACCGAGCAACCTAAAAACTGATACCACTTGATAAAGGCGAGGGTGTCCCAATCTTTTGATGAGATGATAACTTTCTATTTGGTGGAGACGACTTTGATGATCCGACTACAAACGTGCACGACGTTGTGCCTTAGCAATTACTAAACCAATCTCCTGAGGTTACTGACGATGCCGGAAGCACGGTCAGCCTGACCACGAAGGTCTATTCCTGCAAGCAATCGAAGAACGAGCAAGAATATGATAAAGCAATCTGAATATTGCAAATATATATTAAGTATTGATAATGGTGGGGATCCGTAAGCGGTCTTGGTCTGGTCGTTCGACACAAACGAAGTACACGAAGTTGCAATGGCTAACTTTTAACTAAACAAATCCCAAGGAAAAAGCTATTAGATGGATATACTTATATAGGAGCAAGGGGTGGCGGCCAAGGAGGTGGGAGGACGTCCCAAGGCAGCCTAAAACCAACCCTAGGTCGTACAAGGCTCATGGGCCCAAGTGGAGCTGATGCAACACCTTTGGACTTGTTGTTTGACTCGGATTCTGCTGCAGCGTCAGATTGTTTCGTCCATATCTCAACGCTCCGGACGAATTTAAAGGTGATTCCAATTGGTTTGGAAAGAGGATGAAATCTAATTTCCAACAAAAAAAGAATCACCCAATTCGGAGTCCCTATGAAAAAGTTCTTGGCGTTTTGAGTCAGGTATGTCTGCGTAGTCCGAATCTGAATCCAGAACGTGAGACTTGGATTCTATCTTCTCTTGGCCCAAAAGTGACGTGAGAGGACTTTTTGAACAGAACTTAAACTTCTCCTTTTCCCCTATCTTCATATGTGGATTGTACAAATGTCCCATACACCTGCAATTAGACAAAACACAAAAGTGTGTGAAGTATTTTTGTTCTGGATAATATAAATAGATTATTGAATAGTTGACACTAGAAATCACCTGACAAATATGCATGTATGCAATATTTTTGGTCGTATCCAAGGTAGTCATGTCCTCATCAGATTATGTTGATTGTGATGTGGTACCTATGCAAGCATGTTCCTTATTACTTGGTAGACCATGGCAATTTGATAAAAATTCTGTACACCATGGTAGAAACAATCAGTATACTCTTGTTCATAAGGATACAAATATTACTTTGCTTCCTATGACTCTTGATTCCATTTTGAAAGATGATATTCATAGAGCTAATAAAGCAAAACAGGAGAAAAATAAGAGTGAAAATCAGATTGTGGCAAAAGAATTTGAGCAACAAATGAAGCCTAATAATAAACCATCTACTGCTGCTTCTGAAATTAAAATGAAAAGTGCATGTTTACTTGCCACCAAATCTGATATTGATGAGCTAGATTCTAGCAAATCTGTTTGCTATGCTTTTGTGTGCAAAGAGGCATTATTTTCATTCGAGGACGTGCCTTCCTCTTTGCCTCCTGCTGTCACTAACATTTTGCAGGAGTTCGCTGACGTCTTCCCACAAGACGTGCCACCGGGATTACCACCTATTCGAGGGATTGAGCATCAAATTGACTTAATTCCCGGTGCATGGCTACCCAACCATGCACCATACCGTACCAATCCAAAGGAGATGAAGGAGATTATGCGTCAAGTACAGGAGCTGCTCGACAAAGGTTATATACGCGAATCTCTTAGTCCTTGTGTTGTTCCTATTATACTAGTGCCTAAAAAGGATGGTATGTCGCGTATGTGTGTTGATTGTAGAGGCATTAATAATATTACTATTCGTTATCGTCATCCTATTCCTAGGCTAGATGATATGCTTGATGAATTGAGTGGCTCTACAATATTCTCCAAAGTTGATTTGCGTAGTGGATACCATCAAATTCGTAGGAAATTGGGAGATGAATGGAAAACAGCATTTAAAACTAAGTTTGGTTTATATGAGTGGTTAGTCATGCCTTTTGGGTTAACTAATGCACCTAGTACTTTCATGAGACTCATGAACGAAGTTTTACGTGCTTTCATTGGACGTTTTGTGGTAGACTATTTTGATGATATACTAATTTATAGCAAATCTTTGGAAGAACATTTAGAACACTTACGTGCTGTTTTTAATGCTCTACATGATGCACGTTTGTTTGGTAACCTTGGGAAGTGCACCTTTTGCACCGACCGAGTATCTTTTCTTGGCTATGTTGTTACTCCACAGGGAATTGAAGTTGATAAAGCCAAGATTGAAGCTATCGAGAGTTGGCCGCAGCCCAAAACGGTCACACAAGTGAGGAGTTTTCTTGGACTTGCTGGTTTCTATAGGCATTTTGTGAGAGATTTTAGCACCATTGCTGGACCTCTCAATGAGCATACAAAGAAGGATGTGCCTTTTGTTTGGGGTACTACACAGGAAGAAGCCTTCACGGTATTGAAAGATAAGTTGACACATGCTCCTTTACTCCAACTTCCTGATTTTAATAAGACTTTTGAGCTTGAATGTGATGCTAGTGGAATTGGATTAGGAGGTGTGTTATTACAAGATGGCAAAAATGTTGCATACTTTTCTGAAAAATTGAGTGGGCCTAGTCTGAATTATTCTACTTATTATAAAGAATTATATGCTCTTGTTCGGACTTTAGAGACATGGCAACATTATTTATGGCCCAAAGAATTTGTTATACATTCTGATCATGAATCTTTGAAACACATTAAAAGTCAAGCAAAATTGAATCGTAGACATGCTAAATGGGTTGAATTCATTGAGACTTTCCCTTATGTCATTAAACACAAGAAGGGTAAAGAAAATGTTATTGTTGATGCATTGTCTCGTCGTTATACTATGCTTTCACAACTTGACTTTAAAATATTTGGTTTGGAGACCATCAAAGATCAATATATGCATGATGCTGAATTTAAAGATGTATTGCAGAATTGTAAACAAGAACATGGAACAAGTTCGTCGTTAACGCTGGATTTGTGTTTCGTGCTAACAAGCTATGCATTCCAGCTAGCTCCGTTCGTCTTTTGTTGTTGCATGAGGCGCATGGAGGAGGACTAATGGGGCACTTTGGCGTGAAGAAGACGGAGGATATACTTGCTACACATTTCTTTTGCCCAAAGATGAGACGGGATGTTGAGCGTTTTGTTGCTCGCTGCACTACATGTCAAAAAACTAAGTCACGACTCAATCCTCATGGTTTATATATGCCTTTGCCTGTACCTAGTGTCCCATGGGAGGATATATCTATGGACTTTGTTTTGGGTTTACCTCGAACAAAGAAGGGGAGGGATAGCATATTTGTTGTCGTGGATAGATTCTCGAAAATGGCACACTTTATACCATGTCATAAAAGCGATGATGCTGTTAATGTTGTTGATTTGTTCTTTCGTGAAATTATTCGCTTGCATGGTGTGCCAAATACTATTGTTTCAGATTGTGATACTATATTTCTTAGCCACTTTTGGAGATGTTTATGGGCAAACTGAAGTAGTCAATAGAACATTGTCTACTATGCTTAGGGCTGTTTTGAAGAATAATAAGAAAATGTGGGAAGAATGCTTGCCTCATATTGAATCTGGTTATAATCGTTCATTGCATTCTACTACTAAGATGTGCCCTTTTGAAATTGTGTATGGTTTCCTACCTCGTGCACCCATTGATTTGTTGCCTCTTCCATCTTCGGAGAAGGTTAATTTTGATGCTAAAGAACGTGTTGAACTGATTTTAAAAATGCATGAGTTAACTAAGGAAAACATTGAGCGTATGAATACTAAATATAAACTTGCTGGAGATAAGGGTAGAAAACCTGGAGATCTTGTTTGGTTACATTTGCGTAAGGATAGGTTTCCTAATTTGTGCAAATCAAAGCTAATGCCACGTGCTGATGGTCCATTTAAGGTGTTAGAGAAAATAAATGATAATGCATATAAACTTGAGCTGCCTGCAGATTTTGGGGTTAGTCCCACTTTTAACATTGTAGATTTGAAGCCTTATTTGGGTGAGGAAGATGAGCTTCCGTCGAGGACAACTTCGTTTCAAGAAGGGGAGGATGATGAGGACATCAATACCACAACCCCTACTGCTATACATACTGGACCAATTACTAGAGTTCGCGCACGCCAATTGAAATATCAAGTACTTTCGTTTCTTGGTAACGATTCCAATGTTCATAAGAATATGATGCTTCCTAAATTGGATACATTTGTTTTGCTTACAAATGAAGGGCCTACCATGGACAAGAAAGACGAACCTTGGAGCAAGTTCAAGCATGGAGATGTTGGCATGCGCAAGGGGAACAAGAGCGAAGTTACAAGTGATGATTCCAGGACTTTGAAGCCACCATAATGAGTGCATGAAGCCTTGGACGAAATATACAAGATGCCACTTCATAATATTTGTCCATAGGCTATTCTAGGTACTGCGTCACCTTATTATTGGGCCAGGCCCATGTAATTTCGAAATACTTAAGTATAGGCTATTTTTAGAGTCCGTATGTGTGGGGAAACAAGAGTTAGGGTTGGTTTCAGACCCCTCCCTCAAGGGACACGAAATTCCCTCCTCTTCCTCCATATATGCAACCCTTAGGGCGTCGTTTAGACTTTGGGTTTTGTTTAGATTAGAAGTTCGCCATAGCTGCAACTTCGCGTACTTCGTTTGTGTTCAACGACTAGACAAAGGCGTCACAGAACCCCACCTTGATCAATAAAGTTTTCCTCTTATATTCGCAATATCCAGATTGCAATCTTTGTTTCTTGCTGGTTCTTCGTTTGCCTGCAGGAAACAGACCTTCGTGGTCAGGTTGATCGTGCTCTGGCGTGGTCAATAACCTCTCAGAGTTGGTTTAGCGATTGCTAAGGCGCGACGTCCTCGCACGTTCGTAGTCGGATCGTCAAAGTCGACTTCCTCCAAAACGATAACCACCATCTCATCGAAAAGACGGGACACCTTTGCCTCTATCAAAAACTCTCAAAGCTTGCATAGAGCGGTTACCAAGGAGAGCCAAACGCACGACGTAGATGTATGAGGAGCTAGGAAGGCTTATAATATGGTAGCAAAAAAGGCCAGCTATAATCAATTTAGAGACGCAAAGTTGAATAAACGCTCAACGACGGTACTGTGCTGGTCCTAGGCTAGACCGTACTAGAGACGCGAGCCTAGAACACGAACAAAATCACGGCGCGGCACGTAAACAAGGGAAAAGCACACTCTGAATTTTTTTGCACTCTTTTTTGAGCTCCTTTTATTGTGAAAAATCACTATAATGGCGAGTGTCTCAAAAATCTTCCCAAGTCAAACTAACAGGATAGACACGATTTTTTTAACAATTTTTTTCTTTTTCAAAAATCAGGTCAGCGACGACGAAAAAGTGCGACAAAAAATCACTATGATGGCAAGTGTCTCAAAAGACTTAGAAAAGCCTTAAAACAGGATAGGAAAAAAATCGGCTGCTGAAATTTTGGCCTAAAAACTGCCCGGGGGTCTCCACTCTTTTTTTTCGAAACCTACTCATGCAAGGAAACACGAATCGGAAATAGATGGATCTCGAAAACAAACCTAATATGAAAAGAACTCGGATTGGTGGTGGATATATGGTGGTAGGATATGGTGGCCCAGGCCCAGGCCCCTAACATCTAGCCAGATGCAAGCCCGACATCCGGCCCCCGCCCGGAAATTCGGCGCCCATCACAAAACACCACCAAAGCTGGACACCACCAGCCAAGACATCCGGGAAAAGGCCCATACATCCAGCTCTTCATGAGCCACCGGACATCCGGACCCCAGCCTTGAAATCCGGACCACGTCCCAAAGAGCTCAGAAACGACCCCGCCAGCCCGGACATCCAGCCCCCCTGCCAAGACATCCGGCTCCTTCTGAAGGCCCGGACATCCGGCTCCGCTTGTCTGCGCACAGTGAAAGGGCCGAGGCCCATGTATCCATTCGCCCCCTTAGACTATATATGCCCCTTCTCCTCCCTCTTTCTAGGGTTAGCAAAGGCTTAGCTCATTTGAGAGATAGAGCTTTGCTCATCCACTTGATACCTTCTCCATCGGAGTTCATGACCTCTACGGAGAAGATCTGACAGAGGCAAAGGTGTCCCGTCTTTCAATGATATGGTGGCTATCATTTATGGTGGAGTTGACTTTGACGATCCGACTACGAACGTACGAGGACGTCGTGCCTTAGCAATTGCTAAACCAACTCCGAGAGGTTATTGACCACGCCGGAGCATGATCAACCTGACCACGACGGTCTGTTTCCTGCGACCAAATGAAGAACAAGCAAGAAACTGAGATTGCAATCTGGATATTGCGAATATAAGAGAAAAGCTTTATTAATGAAGGCGGGGTTCTGTGACGCCTTTGTCTGGTCGCTGAACACAAACGAAGTACACGAAGTTGCAGCTATGGCAAACTTTTAATCTAAACAAAACCCAAAGTCGAAACGACGCCCTAAGGGCTGTATATATGGAGGAAGAGGAGAGAATTTCATGGCCCTTGGAGGAGGGGTCCGAAACCAACCCTAACTCTTGTTTCCCCACACATAAGGACTCTAAAAATAGCATATACTTAAGTATTTCGAAATTACATGGGCCTGGCCCAATAATAAGGTGATGCAGCACCTATAATATCCTCTGGACGAAATTTATGAAGTGTTATCTTGTATATTTGGTCCAAGGCTTCATGCACTCCTTATGGTGGCTTCAAAGTCGTGAAATCATCACTTGTAACTCCGTTCTTATTCCCCTTGCACATGTCATCATCTCCATGCTTTGGCTTGCTCCAGTGTTCATCCCTCTTATCCATGCCAGGCCCTTCATTTGTAAGCAAAATGAATGTATCCAATTTAGGCAGCATCATATTCTCATGAACATTAGAATCATTACCAAGAAATGAAAGTACCTGATAATTTAATTGGCATGCGCGACCTCTAGTAATTGGTCCAATATATGTAGTAGTAGGGGCTGTGGGTGTAACAATGGTATTGATGTCCTCATCAAGATCCCCCAAGTGGATTCAAGACCCCATCACGGGAAGACCCCTCAAGACCTCCAAACGAAGAAGACCTTTTGTATCGTCCTTTGTTGCATTTGAATCTTGCATCACTCTTTATGTTCATGGATCTAGCACATGTGTGATCTTCCTCATTGATTTGAGTGTTTCCTCTTGTTTTCCCCTCGTGTTTCACCCCGTGTTCTTCATAGGATCCGCTCCAATCGTGAAAGATCGGCCCTATTCCACCCTACATCACTTCCTGATGATGTTACCAAACTGGTAACAAAACATTTCGCTGAGCTGAGGAAAATAAGTAAGAAGCTAAACCAAGCTGTCGAGGACAAGAAAACCCTCGAGCAAATGAGATGAGATGCCAGTACTGAATCAGAAAGGAAAAGTTTGAAAAAGGAAATTGTTGAGCTCACAAAAGCTCTGAATCTTATGAGGAATGACAAAATTGAGAGGCACTCACGTCTAAAAATGGAAGTTTCTCAGCTGTGTGACCAAAGGAATGATGACATTGACCGTCAGGCAAATCTTGCTCAACGAATGATCAAGGAAGAAAAGCATCATAAGGCAAAGGCAAGAGCCAGCAAGCCGAAGGGGGTCAAAGATCGTTGTGTTCAAAATGTTGCAACTGATGCTCCCATTGACTCAGGTGCTGCTCAGCAGTAGATACCACCATCGCCTGAACCCATGCAGCAAGCTGTGCTTGCTGTGGTTATCATTCCCACCTCAGCTGCTTAAGAGACTGATGTTGTTGATATCTTTCTCAACAAGTCTGATGAAGAAAATACCCAAACTAAGCAGCAAGCCACATAGGATAAAACCGATGAAGAGATTGAGGTTGAGAAGGCAGTTTCATCTCCTCTGAACGAAATGCAAGTTGAGCCCTCCGGATCCAACAAGGAGAATGACAAGATTGATGGGGAGCTCAATGCTTCTCAAGAAAATACCACCCCGATCACATCACCTGGCGCCCCTACCCAGATGGATGTTGATCCTGCTCCCGCTTCTGCTACTTCACAGTAAGAACATGAAGAAAAGAAATCTGAAGAGCCCATGGCCCACGAAGGAGTTGTTCCACCGTCTGTGCCCCAAGAAACCGAGAAAGAAGCAGTTGTGACCCTTGTGTCTGAAGAGATTGTTGTGCCTCCCACCGAAGAAAATGCACCGAAATAAAAGGCCCTAGTGCCTGATAGTCAGAAAGCCGCTGACGGAGTTTCGGAGAAGTTGAAAAGGCCCCTTCCTCCAGTTAAACCAATTGATAAAGTTATGCCAGCACCTGATGATACTCGGTCCATGGCAGTAAGGGATGAAGAAAATCTAAATAATCCCATGGAAACATTTCCCCTGTTCCTTGCCGAAGATGGCCCAAATGGTCCTTCATTCAGTGAGCAGCTTCATCTTTTGAAGCTAGCATTCTTTGGGGCTAGCCCATAGGATGGAGAGAGGACTTCACTGTCACCCAGATATTGGACTCAAGAACAGGCTGTGTATTATGCTCAGATTTATTTGGCAAGAACCGAATTTTCAATCACAAGATTTTGAACTTCGCTGAGCTCGAAGAATTACCGTCCTTCCATCATGCCATAGAGCATGTTGAACATGCGTTCCTAAAGGGTTTTCTTCGCTTCAATAATGGCTGGAATCATGCAGTAATCCATCAGTTCTATGCCACTCTGTACATCTCAGGAGAACTTGGAGATAGCTCGACATGGATCCTTGAATGGATGACTGGAAGGGAAAAGATCAAATGCTCGGCAGACCAGTTTTTAGCTGTGCTAAATTGTCGGGGTACACGAACAGGGGTATATGTTTCCCCCTGACTTGTGCACGGACAGCAAACCACAGGCCTAAGATCAAGATTGCAACATCCAATATGAGACCAAGCAATAGAAATCATCTCTCTGAGGAATCAGAGTACATATCAAGAAGACCAAGTCGAGCCAAAGGAAGCAACATATCACTAAGGGAAATCCTCCCTTGCCAGGCAGGCGAGCCTGGCAAGGTCAAGGTTACCCCGGAGGCGAACCTCAAGACTGTCCTGGTAGGCCTGCCGGGCATTACAAAGGCAAACCACCCCTCCAAGGCTTCACCACTCCACCTGATAGTGATGCAAATCATCGATCAGCGCGGTGTCAAGCCCCCAAGTGACTAAGTGGCTGCTTCTTGCCACATGGCAGCCATTCCTATGGAAATCAACTCCAAATGACACCCGTCTAGAGACGTGTCAAGCAGGCAGGTGAGAAGCTAGCCGCACGCCGTGATGTGACACTAAGCAGTGCATTTAATGCGCTCTGCTCTGCCTGCAGAGTTAGGTATGATAACACTGTTTGCTATCTAGTCAGTGCACAATGACTAATTTGCCACTTTGGTGACCCCTTGATCTATAAAAGGAGGCCCATGGCAACCATAGAAAGGATTTGGACCCTTGTACACTCGTACGTGCATAGCTGCTCTTGCCCCGAGGCAACCCTGCCGGGCAAGAACGCTGCGTTTCCACCAAAATCCACCATCAATCCACCAAAGCAGGAGTAGGGTTTTATGCCTCGCGGCGGCCCAAACCTGGGTAAATCGCCTGTGTGATCCCTGCCGTGCTGCGCTATGATTTTCGGCTCTTTGTGCAACATGCTCATCCCCCAGCCAAACCACAAGGGGCTCATGGCCCATAGTTGGTTGTAGTTTCCCACGACATCTTTGGCAGGCCAGGTAGGGGGAGGCATTTGAGCAAACCCGAGAAGCGTACGGAGCGCGTCATCTTCATCATCATTTACTTCATCAACAACTCTATTGCCTAAGATACCCAAGAAGCAATGGGCGATGGTGGGAACGGAGAGGGGGAGCGATATCGCTTTCCCCCCACATCCTGTTCGATCTCCATCACCTCCCTCTACCACAACCACTTTAGCGGCAAGAATCAATAATGACAGCAGCGAGCCAACCCCGACAAGTCGGGCGGCATGGTCGCCATGCCAATCCCATCCCGGGAAAGGGAGCAAGTGTATAGGTTCTAGGTTTCTCTTTCCGCCACTCTCACTTATCGACAATCGATCCACTCTGGGTTCTAGCATCGTCGATGTCGATAAGTATCACACGAAACTCAGTTCAGCATTTACCCTACTTAGGGAAATGCTGAGTGGAGCGCTGGTGCAAATCCATTGGTCGATGCCCCAGCAAGTGTGCTCCGGCAAGGCCGTCCGCATTAGCAAGACTTCTATGCCCGCCGCCACCAGATTGTTCAAAATATAAGGAGGGGAGGGGAGAGAAACCAGTCGTACCTTGTACCACGTCCTGCCGCTCACAAAATACATTTGGTTTTTTATTGGCCCCTGCCGGGAGCCTAAGGACTATGCACACGACATCCATCTTTCCCGGGGTATGCGAACGCGGCAAGCGATCGCAGCAGAAGGGGGTGGGAGGAAGCGAAGACAAAAGCTAAGTTCATACAGTCATTGCTCCCTTGTGAGTTTAAGATTTTGCATTTGCTTATCCCTAGGGCGTTGAAGTGTTCGTATGAGGAAATCCTTCATGTAATGGCACCTTGCTAGCCTTTCTGTCTGCACATTCGTTCTGTCCTGAGCCTGCTTGCAGAATGAGTGGCTGCGTCGAAAGCTACCAAGGAAAAACTTGCCGGGATGCATCCACGCCAAGATGAGTACTAAGCGCCAGACCCTTACGACAATCGCGACAAATGTGATACCGGCAGGCAACCAAAACATGCATAGGGGCAAATCATATGAACACTTACGAGTGAACTCTGAAGGGATAAACACGCAACTAAGATTAAGCAAAAACATGAGTCTCGCATGAGCATAAATAAAACGATGTCTAAACATAGGGCATGCATCATGTTTTGTTACAGGACAGGACAATGGCGCATACAGTTCAGCGTCAGGCCTGGCGGCCGCGTGGAGCCGTTGGAACAGAAAGGACCTTGGCAGCAAGTGGAGCGGCCCTCTCCTCAGCAGCATGAACGTCCACACCCTCTGGCGGCCTCTTGAAGCCATCGGCAAGGTCGAGGTCCGGATGGAGGCAGACGATGTTGCTTAGGACAATCAAGAGGGCGTCCTGGGCAAGCTTCCGGGATTCAGTCACGAAGCAGCCGACCCTCCCCTCTTCATGCGCCTTCAGCTTATTGATCAGCTCATTGAAGAAGACCCCTAGCTTGATGCTGGGAACCTCCTGCTTGCTGGCCGAAAAGACTGGCCCATCCATGCCCATCATTGCAGCTTGGGCGGTGAGACGCTCGGTGATGTCAATCAAGCTCTTGATCCAGAGGTTGACCTGCTCAGTATGATTCACCAGCTTGTCCTCTGTATCCTTCCAGAGATGCCTGGCAGTGTCCAAGTCCTTTGTCAGCTGCTGCTCACGGGCCCCGTTGGACTCCATCGAGCTCTCCAAGTTGTCGATCTTGGCCTTCAGGTCTTCAATGGTGCTGTTGGCGGTCTCAAGGCCTTTGCTCTTGGACGAGAGCTACGATTGTATGTCCTTGAGAATGATTTCTGCTTTTTGGGCCTCCTCCTTAAGGGTGGTGACCTCCTTGGTGCTCCCGAAAAGCTCTTCCATTAGCTTGGCTACCTGTTGTTCGAGGTCAGTCTTGGCAGTGGATGCAGTGGCAAGGTTGTCGACAAGCTTCTTCAGTTGGACAGCAGAATCAATGCTGACGGTATCCAGGGCAGCCTTGTGCTTATCCTCCAACTCTTCAAGTTTCTCCTCTCGAGAAGAGTTGTCCTGCTCCCTGGCATCCAGAAGCGCCTTGCGCTCCGCCATGTGAGCCTCCCGGGTAATGACATCCTCCATCGCCATCGAGATCGTTTCCTGCCGCTTCATCAGGACCTAGAACTTCTTGCCGTGCCAATCTCGCAGCTCATTGCCCTTGTCCCTCAGTTGCTGAAATACCTTGTTGGCAGACTTGCACTGCTCCTTGAGCACCTGCCATTCTGGCTGTGTCGGCCCTGCATCTCCTTGATACCTGTCGCCATGTACTCCAGAAAGGACAAGTCCATCGCGACAGCCGTAGGATCGTCTGCCTCGTCAACCCCTTGGTACAACAACGCCATGATGTGCTGGAGCTCTTCATCAAGTTCCATGCTCGTCCTCACTGACGAGCCGGGGCTCCAAGCCCAGGCTGCGCGAGAACCAGCGCCAACTGGCTCAAAGATAAAGGCGAGGCCTCCATCGCAGTTCCAAATGAGGGGAGGGGATCCATGGTTTGGAGGGGGACTTACTCCTTGACCGTCGCCCCCGCCACTAGTGTGCCGTCAAGAATCTGCTCTGTTTCTATCAGGGGCTCATGGACGCTCCCGACAACGTGTCCCCACCCCTCCGCGACATCAATCTTGGCGGCTTCATCTGTGGCTTATCTCCCTATGCTGGCCACTTCTTCCAGCAATTCAGGCTCTTCGGCCCGAGGGACTGTCAGTGAAGACAACGAGCAAAAGTAAAGAAGCACATGTGTTAGAAGACTAGAAGCATGGAGCGACTTGACGAAAGAAAGAAGCAAGGAAAATAAACGAACGAGTTACCCGGAGAGGACTGCCGAGCGGAAGCTTCAGTCTCCCCGGCAACGTCACCTGCCGGGCCATGATTTTTGTCCCCCTCCGTAGCGACCACAACATCGTCCTGTATGGACCCTATCATGGCAATCCTTGCTGGGGAATCTTTGACTTGGACGACGGGAGGGGCAAGCCCTTCTTGAAGGGGCTCGCCCTAGGCCGTCTCTCCTCCTCCTCCAGTCGGGGAGGTCAGGAGCTCTCCAGCATCGCTCCTCACGGGATGGGCCAATCTTGTACCTTCGTGCCGGGGGCTGAGATGGGGGCTTGGTGTCCGGTCGATTGCGCTGCTCCCCGCCAGGCCCATGCCCTCCACTGTCTTCGACGGCTCCGTACGCCTTAGCCATTTTGACTGATGGATGAGAGTCTCCGTCTCCTCCTCCTCCTCCTCCCTGTCAACAACGGCAAGCAAGGTCAGTCAACACATGCAAGCAAGCATACTGAAGCCAGTAAAAAAAAGGGGGAGTGGTCTCCCTTACTGTTCATCAATAAGCAAGGAGTTCAGCTCAAACTCCACCGGTGGCGAGGGCGCCGTGCTTTTCTTCTGGAGCGGAGGGACGGAGCTTTGCGGCAACTTCGAGCCCTGCCGAGGTACAGGGTGCTTCGATGAGGACGAGCTCTGTGAGGAACTCGAGGCGTGTTGGGAGCTGGACTCAACTCCCATAGCTGCTGGTTGCTTAGCGGGAGGAGTTTTGGCCTCGGCGAGGCGAGAGGACTGACGGCGCACCGCGTCCGGCTTGCCGCCCCTGAAGGTAGTCTTCTTCACCTTCTTAACGGCAATCACAGGATCCAGAGCCACTCCTCCCCGATTAGCAGCCCGCCTGTGGGGACGCCGGTCCAAGACTGGCTCGAGGGCCTGCCGTGAGTCACTCCTCATCGGGATCCCCCACCTCCTCAACCTCCTCCTCCTCCTGGACCTCCGCTGCCGTGGTGCACAAAGCCTCAATTTCCGTAGGCTCATCCCCAGCAGGCTCTTCCCCAGCAACCTCGTCCCCGGCATGCCCTGCCCCGGCAAAATCCTCCCTAGCAGCCTCTTCCGTGGCTTGCGCCTCGCTTCTGCCGTGGGAGGAACCTTCATCCTCAGCCTTCTCCTTTCCCTTTGTTGCCTTCTGATGAGGACATGAATACCATTGTTACACCCACAGCCCCTACTACTACATATATTGGACCAATTACTAGAGCTCGCGCACGCCAATTAAATTATCAGGTACTTTCGTTTCTTGGTAATGATTCTAATGTTCATGAGAATATGATGCTGCCTAAATTGGATACATTTGTTTTGCTTACAAATGAAGGGCCTGGCATGGATAAGAGGGATGAACATTGGAGCAAGAACAAGCATGGAGTTGATGGCATGCGCAAGGGGAACAAGAACAAAGTTACAAGTGATGATTTCAGGACTTTGAAGCCACCATAATGAGTGCATGAAGCCTTGGACGAAATATACAAGATGCCACTTCATAAACTTCGTCCAGAGGCTATTCTAAGTGCCGTGTCACCTTATTATTGGGCCAGGCCCATGTAATTTCGAAATACATAAGTATAGGCTGTTTTTAGAGTCCGTATGTGTGGGAAAACAAGAGATAGGGTTGGTTTCGGACCCCTTCCCCAAGGGCAACGAAATTTCCCCCTCTTCCTCCATATATACAGCCCTTAGGGCACCGTTTAGACTTTGGGTTTTGTTTAGATTAAAAGTTCGCCATAGCTGCAACTTTGCGTACTTCGTTTGTGTCCAAAGACCAGACCAAGGCGTCACAGAACCCCACATTAATCAATCAAGTTTTCCTCTTATATTCGCGATATCCAGATTGCAATCTTAGTTTCTTGCTTGTTCTTCGTTTGCCTGCAGGAAACAGACCTTCGTGGTCAGGTTGATCATGCTCCGGCGTGGTCAATAACCTCTCGGAGTTGGTTTAGCGATTGCTAAGGCACGACGTCCTCGCACGTTCGTTGTCGGATCGTCAAAGTCGACTTCATCCAAAACGATAACCACCATCTCATCGAAAGACGGGACACCTTTGCCTCTATCAAGTGGTATCAGATTTCCAGGTTGCTCGGTGAGATTTTATAGTTTTTCGTAGTTTATATTGAGTCTGTTCTTCATACCTATAGTCCACGAAAAAGCAAAAAAAAAATTAGGGTTAGTTTATCCCATCCGAACCAATCTGAGCCTTTGCATAATGTTTTCTGTATTTGCGGTTGCATCGTCGTGTCAAGTTGCCGGTCTTAGCGTCTAGTCCTTTAGAGTTTCGAGTTCTGTTCACAGGTTGTCACGTCGCCGCTGCCATATATCACCATCGCATCATCATCATCGCTGCTGCCATATACCACCACCGCACCAACTTCATCACCGCTGCCATATACCACCACCACGTATTCACCGCCAATCCGAGTACATATACGCCACCAAATATCCGCTGCCATCACGCCAATCCCGAGTCCACCTGCAACATATATCCGCCACCAGTCCGAATTCCACCAGATTCATCTCCGCCACCAGTCCGAGTTTCACCAGATTCATCTTCGCCGCCAGTCGTATTCTGAGTCCAGTATTTTGTTACTCTGTTTTGGATTTCCAGATCACGCCATACTCCGAGTCATGACAGAGAAGGACTCCCCAACTTCCGTGCTACTCGCAGAAGAAAAATAGTTCTAGTTTCAACTAAGTCTGGAAAATTCTGGCTAGGTAGTTTTTAGGACATTTGTAGACTTTTTCAAAAACAATTTGTAGCGGAGCTAAAAAAAAGAGAAAAAAAGTGCAAAACAAAGTGAAAAAAAAGAAAAAAAAATCAGAGTGTGCTCCTCTCTTGTTTACGTGCAGCGCCGTGATTTTGTTAGTGTTCTAGGCTCGTGTCTCTAGTGCGGTCTAGCCTCGGACCAGCACAGTACCGTCGTTGAGCGTTTATTCAACTTTGCATCTCTGAATTGATTATTGTGACCTTTTTTGCTACCATAATATAAGCCTTCCCAGCTCCACATACATCTACATCATGCGTTTGACTTTCCTTGACAATCGCTCTATCCAAGCTTTGAGAGTTTTGACTACATCGGTTGCCGATCACCGCCTGCTGCTGGGTAAGAACTGATAAGAATTCAAGATTTGCTTGACGGATTTGTGACACCCGCCACCACCACCACTTGTTAGTAGTCTGTTGGATCATATTTTTGTTGTGTTTCTATTGCTGCTAACCATGCCAGGATCACAAGCCGACGAGACTAACTGGGAGAACTTGACGAACAAGGAGCTCCATGATAAGTTTCAGCAAATGATGAGTGGACACGTGCAAGATGTGCTAAACAGATTTGACGAGGCCATGGAGAAGATAGATGGCATGGAGAAGACGTTTGAAACAAAGCTCGATAACAAGTTTGCTGAATTGCTTTCGCGTTTTCCACCACCACCAACGGCTGCACCTGCCGCACCTCTACAACAACAACAACAACGACTACCTCCACACCGGGAAACAGCCCTCCGTCGAGCGAGCCGTGTCCCTCTTCAGCCTGGCCAAACTGTTGGTGCTGCTGTTGATACTTCTGTGGCTCCTGCTGCTGATCTGGAGGAGGAGGATTATGCTGGAGATTACGAGGATGAGGTTGATGAAAATCAGAACTACGTGCAACCACCAGCACCACAATCACCAGGTCGTCCACATGCAAATAATGGCAATGTTAGGGCTCCCAGGTACGAGATCATGACCATCTCCCTAAACTGAAATTGAATATTCCACCATTTCTTGGGAGTTAGAAACTGAACAACGATTTACATGTTTACAATATCCTGAGGAGAGACGTGTTCCTGCTGTTGTTTGTGCTTTCACTAGCTTTGCATGTGTTTGGTGGTCTGAACATTGTCGATTATATCCTGTTCCAGCAACTTGGGCTGCTTTGAAAACTGCTATGTGTACTCATTGGGTTCCACCATATTATCAACATGAATTACTTCAAAAATTGCAACGCTTAAGAAAAGGAAAAAATTCGGTAGAAGAATATTATCAGGAATTACAAACTGGCTTGATTAGATGTGGTATTGTGGAGGAGAATGAAGCTATGCTTGCACGTTTTATGGGTGGATTAAATAAAGAGATTCAGACCATTCTAGACTATACGGATTATATTAATATCACTTGTTTATTCCATCTTGCTTGTAAAGCTGAACGTGAAGTGCAGGATCGACAGGCATTGGCGCGAACTAACTTTTCTGCAGGTCGACCTTCATCATGGACACCACGTGCATCATCTACTTCTACTGCACCATCACCTCCTTCAGGTGCCACCTCCAACCATGATACAAGAAAGCAGGCACAACCACCACTATCTGCAAAGAGCACACCTGCCGGGCCTGCATAGAGCTCTTCTTCTTCCATGGCGTCTATAGGGCACACAAGTGATATTATTTGTCATCTTTGTAAGGGAAGAGGACATTTTGCGAGAGAATGCAAATCTCAGCGTGTGATGATTGCTATTGAGGATGGTGGGTATGAGTCCGCTAGTGACTATGATGAGGAGACATTGGCTCTTCTTACACATGAAGAACACGGTGGAGATGATTCTGATCATGAGACGCAATACATGGCTGCTGAAGATGCTGACAGGTATGAATGTTTAGTTGCTCAACGTGTTTTGAGTGTGCAGGTTACACAAGTTGACAAAAATCAGAGGCATAATTTGTTCCATACAAAGGGAGTTGTGAAGGAACATTCTATTCACGTCATCATAGATGGAGGGAGCTGCAACAACTTGGCTAGCATGGAGATGGTGGACAAGCTATCTCTCACCACAAGACCACATCCACATTCTTACTACATCCAATGGTTCAACAACAGCGACAAGGTTAAGGTAACACATACTATTCGTGTGCATTTTAGTATCTCTACATATGTTGATTATGTTGATTGTGATGTGGTACCTATGCAAGCATGTTCCTTATTACTTGGTAGACCATGGCAATTTGATAAAAATTCTGTACATCGTGGTAGAAACAATCAGTATACTCTTGTTCATAGGGATAAAAATATTACTTTGCTTCCAATGACTCTTGATTCCATTTTGAAAGACGATATTAATAGAGCTAATAAAGCAAAACAGGAGAAAAATAAGAGTGAAAATCAGATTGTGGCAAAAGAATTTGAGCACGAAATGAAGCCTAATAATGAACCATCCACTGTTGCTTCTGAAATTAAATTGAAAAGTGCATGTTTACTTGCCACCAAATCTGATATTGATGAGCTAGATTTTAGTAAATCTGTTTGCTATGCTTTTGTGTGCAAAGAGGCATTATTTTCATTCGAGGATGTGCCTTCCTCTTTGCCCCTGCTGTCACTAACATTTTGCAGGAGTTCGCTGACGTCTTTCCGCAAGACGTGCCACCGGGATTACCACCTATTCGAGGGATTGAGCATCAAATTGACTTAATTCCCGGTGCATCGCTACCCAATCGTGCACCATACCGTACCAATCCAGAGGAGACGAAAGAGATTATGCGTCAAGTACAGGAGCTGCTCGACAAAGGTTATATTCGTGAATCCCTTAGTCCTTGTGTTGTTCCTATTATTCTAGTGCCGAAAAAGGATGGTACGTCACGTATGTGTGTTGATTGTAGAGGCATTAATAATATTCTTTATCGTCATCCTATTCCTAGGCTAGATGATATGCTTGATGAATTGAGTGGCTCTACAATATTCTCCAAAGTAGATTTGCGTAGTGGATACCATCAAATTCGTATGAAATTGGGAAATGAATGGAAAACAGCTTTTAAAACTAAGTTTGGTTTATATGAGTGGTTAGTCATGCCTTTTGGGTTAACTAATGCACCTAGTACTTTCATGAGACTAATGAACGAAGTTTTACGTGCTTTCATTGGACGATTTGTGGTAGTCAATTTTGAAGATATACTGATTTATAGCAAATCATTGGAAGAACATTTGTAATATTTACGTGCTGTTTTTATTGCTCTACGTGATGCGCGTTTGTTTGGTAACCTTGGGAAGTGCACCTTTTGCACCGACCGAGTATCTTTTCTTGGCTATGTTGTTACATGATGAGGACATGACTACCTTGAATACCAAAAATATTACATACAATATTTTTGTATCATGTCTAATTGCAGGAGTACGGGACATTTGTACAATCCATATATGAAGATAAGGGAAAAAAAGAGAAGTTTAGGTGCTGTTCAAAAAGTCCCCTCATGTCACTTTTGGGCCAAGAGAAGATAGAGTCCAAGTCTCTCATGTTCTGGATTCAGATTCGGATTGCACAAACATACCTGACTCAAAACGGCAAGAACTTTTTCATACGGACTCCAAATTGGGTGATTCTTTTTTTGTTGGAAAGTAGATTTCGTCCTCTTTCCAACCCAATTGGATTCACCTTTAAATTCGTCCAGAGCATTGAGATATGGACGAAACAATCTGACGCTACAGCAGCATCCGAGTCAAACAACAAGTCCAAAGGTGTTGCATCACCTCCACTTGGGCCCATGAGCCTTGTACGACCTAGGGTTGGTTTTAGGCTGCCTTGGGACGTCCTACCACCTCCTTGGCCTCCACCCCTTGCTCCTATATAAAAGTTAGTCATTGCAACTTTGTGTACTTTGTTTGTGTCCAACGACCAGACCAAGACCGCTTACGCATCCCCACCATTATCAATACTTCATATATATTTGAAATATTCAGATTGCTTTATCATATTCTTGCTCGTTCTTCGATTGATTGAAGGAATAGACCTTCGTGGTCAGGCTGATCGTGCTTCCGGCATCATCAGCAACCTCAGGAGATTGGTTTAGCGATTGCTAAGGCGCAACGTCGTGCACGTTTGTAGTTGGATCGTCAAAGTCGGCATGATAGAGGCAAAGGTGTCCCGTCTTTCGATGAGATGGTGGTTATCGTTATGGAGGAAGTCGACTTTGACGATCCGAATACGAACGTGCGAGGACGTCGCGCCTTAGCAATCGCTAAACCAGCTCCGAGAGGTTATTGACCACGCCGGAGCACGATCAACCTGACCACGAAGGTCCGTTTCCTGTAGGCAAACGAAGAACAAGCAAGAAACTAAGATTGCAATCTGGATATTGCGAATACAAGAGGAAAGCTTTATGGATCAAGGTGGGGTTCTGTGACGCCTTGGTCTGGTCGTTGAACACAAACGAAGTACGCGAAGTTGCAGCTATGATGAACTTTTAATCTAAACAAAACCCAAAGTCTAAACGGTGCCCTAAGGGCTGTATATATGGAGGAAGAGGGGAAAATTTCATGGCCCTTGGGGAAGGGGTCCGAAACCAACCTATCTCTTGTTTCCCCACACAAACGGACTCTAAAAACAGCCTATACTTATGTATTTCGAAATTACATGGGCTTGGCCCAAAAATTAGGTGACGCAGAACCTAAAATAGCCTCTAGACGAAATTTATGAAGTGGCATCTTGTATATATTGTCCAAAGCTTCATTCACTCCTTATGGTGGCTTCAAAGTCCTGAAGTCATCACTTGTAACTCCGTTCTTGTTCCCCTTGCGCATGCCATCAATTCCATGCTTGTTCTTGTTCCAATGTTCATCCTTCTCCAAGCTAGGCCCTTCATTTGTAAGCAAAACAAATGTATCCAATTTAGGCAGCATCATATTCTCATGAACATTAGAATCATTACCAAGAAACGAAAGTACCTGGTAATTTAATTGGCGTGCGCGAGCTCTAGTAATTGGCGTGCGCGAGCTCTAGTAATTGGTCCATTACCAAGAAACAGTAGGGGTTGTGGGTGTAATAATGGTATTGATGTCCTCATCATCCTCCCCTTCTTGAAATGAAGTCGTCCTCGACGGAAGCTCATCTTCCTCACCCAAATAAGGCTTCAAATCTGCAATGTTAAAAGTGGGACTAACCCCAAAATCTGCAGGCAGCTCAAGTTTATATGCATTATCATTTATTTTCTCTAACACCTTAAAAGGACCATCAGCACGTGGCATTAGCTTTGATTTGCGCAAATTAGGAAAACTATCCTTACGCAAATGTAACCAAATAAGATCTCCAGGTGCAAAGACAACATGTTTTCTACCCTTATCTCCAGCAAGTTTATATTTAGCATTCATACGCTCAATGTTTTCCTTAGTTAACTCATGCATTTTTAAGATCAATTCAACACGTTGTTTAGCATCAAAATTAACCTTCTCTAAAGATGGAAGAGGCAACAAATCAATGGGTGCATGAGGTAGGAAACCATACACAATTTCAAAAGGGCACATCTTAGTAGTAGAATGCAATGAACGATTATAAGCAAATTCAATATGAGGCAAGCATTCTTCCCACATTTTCTTATTATTCTTCAAAACAGCCCTAAGCTTGGTAGACAATGTTCTATTGACTACTTTAGTTTGTCCATTAGTTTGGGGGTGACAAGTAGTAATAAAAAGCAGTTTAGTCCCAACTTAGCCCATAAACATCTCCAAAAGTGGCTAAGGAATTTAGTATCACGATCTGAAACAATAGTATTCCATGCAAGCGAATAATTTCCCGAAAGAACAAATCAACAACATTAACAACACCATCACTTTTATGACATGGTATAAAGTGTGCCATTTTCGAGAATCTATCCACGACAACAAATATACTATCCCTCCCCTTCTTTGTTCGAGGTAAACCTAAAACAAAGTCCATAGATATATCTTCCCAAGGAACACTAGGTATAGGCAAAGGCATATATAAACCATGAGGATTGAGTCGTGACTTAGCTTTTTGACATGTAGTGCAGCGAGCAACAAAACGCTCAACATCCCGTCTCATCTTTGGCCAAAAGAAATGTGTAGCAAGTACGTCCTCCGTCTTCTTCACGCCAAAGTGTCCCATTAATCCTCCTCCATGCGCTTCCTGCAACAACAAAAGACGAACAGAGCTTGCAGGAATACATAGCTTGTTAGCACGGAACACAAAGCCATCATTAATAACGAACTTGTTCCATGTTCTTCCTTCTTTACAATTCTGCATTACATCTTTAAAATCACCATCATGCACATATTGATCTTTGATGGTCTCCAAACCAAATATTTTGAAGTCAAGTTGTGAAAGCATAGTATAGCGACGAGACAAAGCATCAGCAATAACATTTTCTTTACCCTTCTTGTGTTTAATGACATAAGGGAAAGTCACAATCAATTCAATCCATTTAGCATGTCTATGATTCAGTTTAGCTTGACTTTTAATATGTTTCAAAGATTCATGATAAGAATGTATAACAAATTCTTTGGGCCATAAGTAATGTTGCCATATCTCTAAAGTCTGAACAAGAGCATATAATTCTTAATCATAAGTAGAATAGTTTAGACTAGGCCCACTCAATTTTTCAGAAAAGTATGCAACAGGTTTATCTTGTAATAACACACCTCCTAATCCAATTCCACTAGCATCACATTCAAGCTCAAAAGTATTATTAAAATCAGGAAGCTGGAGTAAAGGAGCATGTGTCAACTTATCTTTCAATACCATGAAGGCTTCTTTCTGTGCGGTACCCCAAACAAAAGGCACATCCTTCTTTGTAAGCTCATTGAGAGGTGCAGAAATGGTGCTAAAATCTCTCACAAAACGCCTATAGAAACCAGCGAGTCTAAGAAAACTCCTCACTTGTGTGACCGTTTTGGGCTGCGGCCAACTCTCAATAGCTTCAATCTTGGCTTTATCAACATCAATTCCCTGTGGAGTAACAACATAGGCAAGAAAAGATACTCGGTCGGTGCAAAAGGTGCACTTCCCAAGGTTACCAAACAAACGTGCATCACGTAGAGCATTAAAAACAGCACGTAAATGTTCCAAATGTTCTTCCAAAGATTTGCTATAAATCAGTATATCATCAAAATAGACTACCACAAAACGTCCAATGAAAGCACGTAAAACTTTGTTCATTAGTCTCATGAAAGTACCGGGTGCATTAGTTAACCCAAAAGGCATGACTAACCACTCATATAATCCAAACTTAGTTTTAAATGTTGTTTTCCATTCATCTCCCAATTTCATACGAATTTGATGGTATCCACTCCGCAAATCAACTTTGGAGAATATTGTAGAGCCACTCAATTCATCAAGCATATGATCTAGCCTAGGAATAGGATGACGATAACGAATAGTAATATTATTAATGCCTCTACAATCAACACACATACACGACGTACCATCCTTTTTAGGCACTAGTATAATAGGAACAACACAAGGACTAAGAGATTCACGTATATAACCTTTATCGAGCAGCTCCTGTACTTGACGCATAATCTCCTACGTCGCCTCTGGATTGGTACGGTATGGTGCACGGTTGGGTAGCGAGGCACCGGGAATAAAGTCAATTTAATGCTCAATCCCTCGAATAGGTGGTAATCCCGATGGTACGTCTTGTGGGAAGACGTCAGCGAACTCCTGCAAAATGTTAGTGACAGCAAGGGGCAAAGAGGAAGGCACGTCCTCGAATGAAAATAATGCCTCTTTGCACACAAAAGCATAGCAAACAGATTTGCTAAAATCTAGCTCATCAATATCAGATTTGGTGGCAAGTAAACATGCACTTTTCAATTTAATTTCAGAAGCAACACTAGATGGTTTATTATTAGGCTTCATTTGTTGCTCAAATTCTTTTGCCACAATATGATTTTCACTCTTATTTTTCTCCTGTTTTGCTTTATTAGCTCTATGAATATCATCTATCAAAATGGAATCAGGAGTCATAGGAAGCAAAGTAATATTCGTATCCTTATGAACAAGAGTATACTGATTGTTTCTACCATGGTGTACAGAATTTTTATCAAATTGCCATGGTCTACCAAGTAATAAGAAACATGCTTGCATAGGTACCACATCACAATCGACATAATCAGCATATGTAGAGATACTAAAATGCACCCGAACAGTACGTGTTACCTTAACCTTGCCGCTGTTGTTGAACCATTGGATGTAGTAAGGATCTGGATGTGGTCTTGTGGTGAGAGATAGCTTCTCCACCATCTCCATGCTAGCCAAGTTGTTGCAGCTCCCTCCATCTATGATGACGCGAACATAACGTTCCTTCACAACTCCCTTTGTATGGAACAAATTATGCCTCTGATTTTGCTCAGCTTGCGTGACCTGCACACTCAAAACATGTTGAGAAACTAAACATTCATACCTGTCAGCATCTTCAGCAGCCATGTATTGTGTCTCATGATCAGAATCATCTCCACCGTGTTCTTCATGTGTAATAAGAGCAAAAGTCTCCTTATCATAGTCACTAGCGGACTCATACCCACGATCCTCAGTAGCAATCATCACACGCTTAGATGGGCATTCTCTAGCATAATGACCTCCACCCTTGCAACGTCGACAAATAATATCATGTGTTTGCCCCGTTGATTCCATGGATGAAGAAGATCTCTTTGCAGGCCCAGGAGGTGTGCGCTTGGCAGATAGTGGTGATTGTGCCTGCTTTATTTTATCATGGTTGGAGGTGGCAGCTGACGGAGGTGCCGATGTAGCGGAACGTGTGGAAGTAGATGATACACGTGGTGTCCATGATGAAGGTCGACCTGCAGAAAAGTTAGTTCGCGCCAATGGCTGTCGATCCTGCACTTCACGTTCAGCTTTACAAGCAAGATGGAATAAACGAGTGATATCATTATAATCCTTATAGTCTAGAATGGTCTGAATCTCTCTATTTAATCCACCCAGAAAACGTGCACGCATAGCTTCACTCTCCTCAACAATACCACATCTAATCAAGCCAGTTTGTAATTCCTGATAATATTCTTCTACCAAATTTTTTCCTTGTCTTAAGCGCTGCAATTTTTGAAGTAATTCACATTGATAATATGGTGGAACCCAACGAGTACGCATAGCAGTTTCAAAGCAGGCCAAGTAGCTGGAACAGGATATAATCTACAATGTTCAGACCACCAAACAGATGCAAAGCTAGTGAAAGCACAAACAGCAGCAGGAACACGTCTCTCCTCGGGATATTGTAAACATGTAAATCGTTGTTCAGTTTCTAACTCCCAAGTAAGATATATATCAAGAACATATCTACCCTCAAATGGTGGAATATTCAATTTCAGTTTAAGGAGAAGGTCATGATCTCGTACCTGAGGGGGAGCCCTAACATTGCCAGTATTTGCAGGTGGACGACCTGGTGGTTGTGGTGCTGGTGGTTGCACGTAGTTCTGATGTTGATCAACCTCATCCTCGTAATCTCCCACATAATCATCCTCCTCCACATCAGCAGCAGGAGCCACAGAAGTATCAACAGCAGCACCAGCAGCTTGGCCAGGCTGAAGTGGGACACGGCTCGCTCGGCGGAGGGCTATATCGTGACTTGGAGGTAGTCGTCGTTGTTGTTGTAGAGGTGCGTTAGGTGCAGCCGGTGGTGGTGGTGGAAGACGCGCGAGCAATTCATTAAACTTGTTATCGAGATTTGTTTCGAACGCCTTCTCAATGCCATCTATCTTCTCCATGGCCTCTTCAAATCTATTTAGCACATCTTCCACCTGTCCACTCATCATTTGCTTAAACTTATCATGTAACTCTTTGTTTGTCATGTTCTCCCAGTCAGTCTCGTCGGCTTGTGATCCTGCCATGGTTAACAGAAATACAAACACACAAGAATATGATTCTACAGACTACTAGGAAGTGGTGGTGGCGGTGTGGTGGACAGTCACAAATCCGTCAAGCAAATCTCAAATTCTTACCAGTTCTTACCGAGCAGCAGGCGGTGATCGGCAACCGTCGTAGTCAAAACTCATAAACCTTGGATAGAGCGATTACCAGGGAGAGTCAAATGCATGACGTAGATGTATGTGGAGCTAGGAAGGCTGTAGCGACCCGACCCAAAATTGGTCAAGTCTTTGTGTAGCTGTACCATCCCAAGATCATGCTGGCACACACAGTACATTGATGCAAAGATTCAAAGTTCAATCACACCTGAATTTATTACACCATTCTCATATCGAGTCTTTATTACAATAGAATAAATTCGGCCGAAGGCCAACTCATGAGAAATAAACTAAATAAAGCTGCGGAAGCGTAGACGAATAGCGAGTCCATCCGACTCCATAGGGCAATCGCCAAGCGTGGATCGTAGCCTCACTCCTGGTCGGAAAACTCCTCTGCAACATAAGACGTTGCAGCCGTGTAGGTCAGCATTTTGAATATGCCGGCAAGTCATGGAGAAAACAACAATAATAATGCTAACACTATATGCAATTTGGCTGTGGGGCTCTAAGTTTTATGTTTTTGCGAAAAAGCCAATTTTTCCCTATGATAAAGGACTTGCTTGCAATTACTACAAAATGTAGGTTGTTATTAAGATGGTTCCGCCAACCAATGTCTCATTCCCAATTATTAAATAACCCATCAATTAATTTATTTTGTTCGGTGTTGAGATTTCTGAAATACTTCAATTTCCAGAGGCTCATTTGTCCGTAACCGGGGACACGGCTAATCGATTAGGTTGTTACTCTGCAGAGTCTTGTGCACTTTACCCGCAAGAATCGTTCCCTCCTTTATGTCCTCGCACTACCTGATGTTTGAAGATGGGATGAACGAAACAGGGTCTTCCGTAGAGTTCCTCTGGGCACTGCCGGTGCCCATCCATGTCCTACCGTTCTCCTACATCTGCTGGCACCGTCCGTCCAGAGTCACGCCTAGGGTCAACCCAGCCAGAGCCCATAATGGCTTGCGGCTGCACAGGTAAGCTTCCGGTCAAGGTGTGTCCATCCGTCTCTTCGTGGCTGGGTGAAGCTTTCCGCAAGATGTCATGGCGCTTCTCCATGCATCCCGGCCATCCGCTGGTTTCTCCAGGGTGCCCGTCAACCGTCCTCCACCCAGTAGTGAATTTGAAGTCCATCTTGAGCTTGAAGTCATGGGGCTGTGTCATCTTGACTCTCACATCTCCCTTAAGAATCTCTCAACCAACCCCATCTACGAGCATAGCAAAATAAACTACATCGTCCCGGACAATGGTAAGGGAAATTGGGTTCATCCTACCTCATGATACTACTCAAGAACATAACTTAAAATTCTCCTACTGCATGCATGGTGGGGAGGCATAATTCTAATGCAACAAAATCATAGGTATTGTAAAACATGATCAAATGACTTGCCTGGTTGACAGTCTTCGAAAGCTAGCGACTCGAGATAGCAAGCTTCGCACTCCGGGAATTCTACCGAGTCAAACAATAGCACAAACAAGTATAGCACAATATAACATAACAGCAAGTTGAAGTAAAACACCTAAGCACTCAAACCAAAACCAAAGAAAAACTCGGAGAAAGCAATCAAGGTTTTCATCATAACAAGCAACAACTAATAAATAGTTTTACATAACTAAAACTTTTCTTAACAGAACCTAAGCATTGGTTTTGCTAACTAACAGAAAGGAAAACATCATACAAACTAGTAGCAAAATAATCACATCAAAAGCTATTATGGAACTCCTATTACGCCTAAAGCAATCCTAGCAAAGAAAAAAAATATTTTTTTTCTACCGTAAATAAAAGTTCATCCTCTGTAGCTACAGAAACTAATCTGAAATAAACTATAACATAACAAAAAATAAAATAATTTACTAACTAGAACAGTAGGAAAACAGTAGCTAGCTAAAATAAACAAGAAAAATTTGATTTCGACTAAACTATTTTTTTCATTAAATCTAAAACACCCAAACAAGTTCCTAATGCTAGGCATGGTCAAAACTAAGCATTAGCAAAAGAATCACTAAAGAAAAATAATCCTAACTCCATTTATGGCAGAAAAACTAATCTGAATAAAACTAATATAAAACAATTTTTAAAAACTAAAACATGGCCGAATATATTTTCTACAGAAACTATAGGAAATTTGCAAACTAGAGCAAAAAGAATCAACTAAAAATATTAAATAACCTAAAAGTTATAGATTTTACAAAACTGGAACTCTTCTGTTAAAAACAGAAACGAAAATTAAACATAAAAAAAATACTAAAGCGCTAACGGGCCGTGGGCTAACTAAAAGACGCTCTGGTCACTATATAACTAAAACGTCTACGGGCTATAAGAAATAAACCGCAACGGCCGGTCAAACTAAACCGCAACTAAATAAACCGATCTAACCGGGAACAAACAGAACAAAAACCGGTCCACTTAAATTAAACCTAACCATTCACTATATCTAATCTACGCCGTTGATTTCAGATCGAACGGTGGAGGGAGTCCGGCGGCTTACAGCGGCGGTCGACGGCGAGGTGGGCTCAGGCGTTGGTGGTGGGGTGCTCCGGTGGTCCGGGGCGGCGGCGGAGTCGTCGGGCGGGTGCGGCAGCTCGAGGGGAGGTCGGGGATGGAGTCAGTGGAGCTCGGGGACGACGGAGGTGATGGAGACGTGCTCGGGTGAGATCCTGCTCCAACGGGCGGCGGCGGAGCTCGAGGGCGAAGGCTTCGGGGTTCCTGGACAGGGAGACGATGTCAACAAGGTGCGCAGGGAACCGGTGGTTCGGGTGGTGTAGTTTGGAAGGGCAGGGGGTGCTCACCGGCGACAGAAGTGGCGGTGAACCGAAGCGGCTGCAGCGAGATCGGGACAGCGAGGGCGTCGGCTCTGGTGGGTTTCGGGCGTAGGGTTTTAGGGGGTCGAGAGAGGAGGGGCTTGGCCTTTTATAGGGCATCAACTTGGAGGAGGGGGCGTCGCGGGATCGTGATCCCGAGAAAATCGCGGCGACGGGCGGCGGCGGTCGCGCTCTGGCGCGAGGAGACGTGGGCGAGGGGTTGGGGATGAGGGCGGGCCCGGGGCGTCGGTGAGAGAGGGAGGGAGGGGAGCGAACGGGCGACCGAGGTGGAGTGGGATCGGCGTGCGGCGCGCTGGGCTGCAGCCTCGGCGCGGGTGGGCTGCGGCCTCGGCGCTGGGCCTACTGGCCTGGCGCCTGACGCACGGTTGAGTGGCGCTCGGCGCTGGCTGGGCCGGTTGGCCTGGCTGGCGCCTGGGGCTTTTTTTTTTGAATTAAGTCAGAGAAAAAAAACTAAAATAAGAGAAACTATAATATTTTTATATAGGACATATATATATCAATAAAATCAGAAAAACAAATCCTACAGCGTGAACATTTTGACAGAGGCAAAATAGAAACTAAATAAAAAACATTTTTGTAGATTCCAAATAAAATCAAATTTGAATTCAAACTTTTTGGCAATATTTTCTTCTGACATTTTTCTTTGGAGTGTCATGTTTACTCCTCTCATACTTTTTCTCAAGTATTTGTCAGGTACTTCTGAAATAAATTTGAATTGCCAAAATCTAATTCAAACTCAAATAAAACTCAAATGCCTCTGAAATTTCCAAATGCCACTCAATTCAAACAAAATGCATAGATGCTTAGCTATAATTGTAAAACATTCCAAATTGAAGATTTAGGATGTTACAAAGGCTTATAATATGGTAGCAAAAAGGGTCAGCAATAATCAATTCAGAGATGCAAAGTTGAATAAACGCTCAACGACGGTACTGTGCTGGTCCTAGGCTAGATCGTACTAGAGACGCGAGCCTAGAACACTAACAAAATCACGGAGCTGCACGTAAACAAGGGAGGAGCACACTCTGAATTTTTTTTCTTTTTTTTACTTATTTTGCACCTTTTTTCCTCTTTTTTTTCCTCCGCAACAATTTTTTTTCCGAAAAAGTCTACAAATGTCCTAAAAACTGCCTAGCCAGAATTTTTTTTAGTTTGGAACTATTTTTCTACTGCGGGTAGCACGAATGTTGTGGAGTCCTCTTCTGTCACGACTCGGAGTATGGCGTGATTTGGAAATCCAAAACAGAGTAACAAAATACTGGACTCGGAATAGGACTGGTGGCGGAGATGAATCTGGTGGAACTCGGACTGGTGGCGGAGATGAATCTGGTGGAACTCGGATTGGTGGCGGATATATGTTGCAGGTGTACTCGTATTGGCGTGATGGCGGCGGATATATGGTGGCGCATATGGACTCGGATTGGCGGTGAATATGTGGTGGTGGTATATGGCAGCGGTGATGATGATGATGCGGTGGTGATATATGGCAGTGGCGACTTGACAACCTGTGAACAGAACTCAAAACTCTAAAGGATTAGACGCTAAGACCAGCAACTTGACACGATGATGCAACCACAAATTCAACAAAGTAAATACAGCAAAGATTATGCAAAGGCTCAGATTGGTTCGGATAAGACGAACTAACCGTATTTTTTTGGCTTTTTCGTGGACTATAGGTATGAAGAACACACTCGATCTATACTACGAAAAACTGTAAATCTCACCGAGCAACCTGGAAATCTGATACCACTTGATAGAGGCAAAGGTGTCCCGTCTTTTGATGAGATGGTGGTTATCGTTATGGAGGAAGTCGACTTTGACGATTCGTTCTTGTTCATCACTTGTAACTCCGTTCTTGTTCCTTGCGCATGCCGACATCTCCATGCTTGAACTTGCTCCAAGGTTCATCTTTCTTGTCCATGGTAGGCCCTTCATTTGTAAGCAAAACAAATGTATCCAATTTAGGCAGCATCATATTCTCATGAACATTGGAATCGTTACCAAGAAACGAAAGTACCTGATAATTCAATTGGCGTGCGCGAGCTCTAGTAATTGGTCCAGTATGTATAGCAGCAAGGGCAGTGGGTGTAACAATGGTATTGATGTCCTCATCAATTTGTTTAGTTAAAAGTTAGCAATTGCAACTTCGTGTACTTTGTTTGTGTCCAACGACCAGATCAAGAACGCTTACGGATCCCCACCATTATCAATACTTCATATATATTTGCAATATTCAGATTGCTTTATCATATTCTTGCTCGTTCTTTGATTGCTTGCAGGATAGACCTTCGTGGTCAGGCTGATCGTGCTTCCGGCATCGTCAGTAACCTCAGGAGATTGGTTTAGCGATTGCTAAGGCACAACGTCGTGCATGTTTGTAGTCGGATCGTCAAAGTCGGCTCCACCAAATCGATAGTTATCATCTCATCGAAAGATTGGGACACCCTCGCCTCTATCAAGTGGTATCAGTTTTCAGCTTGCTCGGTGAGAATATCTAGTTTCCCCTAGATTAGATTTATTTTCTTATATATTGTCCAAGAAAAAACCACAAAAAAGTTAGATCTATTCATCCTTTTGTCCAAGCCAGTATGAGCCATTGCAATTTTCTTTTCATTGTTTGCGTTATTGAATTATCGGTTGCATCATCGTGTCGAGTTGCTGGTCTTAGTGTCTAGTTCGTTTAGAGTTTTGAGTTCTGTTCACATTAGTCACGTCGTCGCTGCATCGTTATCCCTTCCGCTGTCCACCACACCATCCATCAATTTCCACCATGTGCTACCCATAGTTCATTGTCACAATCATAGTTGAGGTCGTTCACATCTTCGCTTGATCCAATCTGCATCTTATCTAGTTTATCTTGGAAAGAGGGAGAGAAAAAATGAAGAGAAAAAATAAGAGAGAAAAAAAAGTAATAAAAGTCAGAAAAAAGAGAGAAAGAAAAACAAAACAAAAGTGTGAGGAAAAAAAGAGAGAAGAAAAAAAACAAAATTCGGATCTATCTAGACTCAATCTCGTACTTGATTTTGGATTGGAATCTGTTTTGCGCACTGTTCAGTAAAACAGGCATAACTTCCTCGTACGAAGTCCATTTTGGCTCCGTGAGTACTCAAATGAAAGCTAGCGACGAGACACATCTAAATAGTTGCAGAAGAAAGTTCAATAATTGTCACCTCAAAATCGGCTTCTAAATAGGTCTTTTTGCCCTCCGAAGTTCGCGGACACAGCTTATTCCAGTTTTTCACGCCAGTTTTAGAATTCTTTGACTCCTCATATCAATTCGGAATTGAGTGATTCTTTTTGTATTGGTGGAGAGAGAGTTGTTGTATATCCTGCTTGGCAGATGTTTTTCATCATTACCTTTACTGCCGTTGTGATCTTCACTTATATGTTGCTGTCCAGAGCTATTTAGTATCCTTCATTGATGCTAGTTTTGCTACGCCGTGACCTCATTAGTGTTCTAGGCTTGCGTCTCTAGTCCGGTTTAGCCTAGGACCAGCACAGTACCTTCGTTTAACGTTTATTCAACATTGCGTCTTTGAATTGATTATTGCTAATCTTTTGGTACCATATATTCAAGCCTTCTAAGCACCACATATATTTCTATACCGTGTATATGTACGTTCCCTTGGCAATCGCTTTACTTAATCTTCGGAGTTATTTGACACCGCTGGTTGCCTGTCACCACCTACTGCTTGGTAAGAACTTGTAAGATATTGATATTTGCTTTACTGTGAGCGCTTTACCATCACATCCTAGTAGTTCATAGGAACATTATCCTTGAATTTTGTTTCTTTTTTCTACTAATCATGACAGGTTCCGAAGATAGAAGTTCTTGGACGACGGATACATCTTTACCATCACAAGAGGTGGGACAACACACACAAGCACATGGTCAGGTTATCTCTTTACCATCATTTGAGGGTAGATTTAATCCTGCTATTTATCTAGCTTGGGAGCTTCAATTAGAACAAGTTTTTAGTCACCATGACTTTTTTGAATTTGAGCGAGTACGAGCTGCCACTAGAGCATTTACTGGTTTTGCTTCTGTTTGGTTGAGTGTGCATTGTAAGAAAAACATTGATAACCAACCCACAACTTGGAAAGATTTGAAAGATGTAATGAGACAACAATTTTTCCCTCCTTACAATCGTCGTGAATTGCTTCGCAAATTTGAACAATTTAAACAAGGCAACAACACTGTTCATGCTTACTACCAAGAGTTCAAATCTTATATGCATCATTGTGACATAGAAGAATCTAAGGATGATATAATGAATAGATTTTTTGGTGGTTTGAACCATGATATTCAGGTACGATTTTAGTATATTCCTTGTTGCATTACTGGTATGTATGTTCGTGCTTGTACCTTTGAGAGACAGTTACAGGAGGACGCATTGGGTGACTACAACAACTACTATTCCAGTTCATGATCACCACCACCGCTTGGTTCCTCCACCATTGCACCTACTAGAGCAGCCACACCTCAGATTGTGAGCGCGACATCATCTCAAGAGTATGGTAAATTGCCATCATCCGTACCTACATCAGCTACATCTTTCCGAGAAGTTAACTGTAAAGATATTGATGATATAACTTCACATGAGAATGATGCATGCCTAGTTAACTTGAATACATCATGTGTTGAGTTACTTGTTGATTTGAGCGCATCACCTATTTTAGAGAATCATGTTACTATCATGAATGCGTCATGTGATCAAACAACTGAAATACCAACAATTTTGAGTGCACCCAATGAATTAACTGTTGATGCAAAAGAACCAATGTTTACTCATTTTGATATGACCTCTAATCTTGGTGATGATTCTATGTCAAATGACTTATTGCGTGTTTGCTTATTTAAGCATGTTGTAGCATGTAAATTTGATGCAATTAAGGTTTATTCACCAATTTTGGGATGGTTTAATGATGAATATTGTCAATCTTTTAATATGAATAAGAGCTTCACTGATATGTGCAAACTGAGTTGCAATACTTTCATGCCTTCTACTTCTTGTGATAATATTTTGGCTTTATATTTTATTAACTACGAAAGTTACTCATGTATACATGTGTCATATGTGCAAAATCCACGGGAAGTAAAAATGGATGACATATACATATACAAAATGTACACCTTGTCTTTTTTGTTAGCCACATTTCAGATTAAGCAACGTCGAGGATGGCTTTGTTTTCAAGAAGGGGAGGATGATGAGGACATGACTACCTTGAATACGACCAAAAATATTGCATACATGCATATTTGTGAGGTGATTTCTAGTACAAACTATTCAATAATATATTTATATTATCTAGAACGAAAATACTTCACAAACTTTTGTGTCATGTCTAATTGCAGGTGTATGGGACATTTGTACAATCCACATATGAAGATAAGGGAAAAAGAGAAGTTTAGGTGATGTTCAAAAAGTCCCCTCACGTCACTTTTGGGCCAAGAGAAGATAGAGTCCAAGTCTCTAACGTTCTGGATTCAGATTCGGACTGCACAGACGTACCTGACTCAAAACGGCAAGAAATTTTTCATACGAACTCCGAATTGGGTGATTCTTTTTTTGTTGGAAAGTAGATTTCGTCCTCTTTCCAACCCAATTGGATTCAGCTTTAAATTCGTCCGGAGCGTTGAGATATGGACAAAACAATCTGACGCTGCAGCAGAATCCGAGTCAAACAACAAGTCCAAAGGTGTTGCATCACCTCCACATGGGCCCATGAGCCTTGTACGACCTAGGGTTGGTTTTAGACTTCCTTGGGACGTCCTCCCACCTCCTTCGCCGCCACCCCTTGCTCCTATATAAGTAGACCCACCTAGTAGCTTTTTCCTTGGGATTTGTTTAGTTAAAAGTTAGCCATTGCAACTTCGTGCTTCATTTGTGTCCAACTACCAGACCAAGACCGCTTACGGATCCCCACCATTATCAATACTTCATATATATTCGCAATATTCAGATTGCTTTATCGTATTGCTGCTCGTTCTTCGATTGCTTGCAGGAATAGACCTTCGTGGTCAGGCTGATCGTGCTTCTGGCATCGTCAGTAACCTCGGGAGATTGGTTTAGCGATTGCTAAGGCGCAACATTGTGCACGTTTGTAGCCGGATCGTCAAAGTCGACTCCACCAAATCGATAGTTATCATCTCATTGAAAGATCGGGACACCCCCGCCTCTATCATTACGCCACACCGAATTGAAGTTGATAAAGCCAAGGTTGAAGCTATTGAGAGTTGGCCGCAACCCAAAACGGTCACACAAGTGAGGAGTTTTCTTGGACTCGCTGGTTTCTATAGGTGTTTTGTGCGAGATTTTAGCACCATTGCTGCACCTCTCAATGAGCTTACAAAAAAGGATGCGCCTTTTGTTTGGGGCACCGCACAGGAAGTAGCCTTCACGATATTGAAAGATAAGTTGACACATGCTCCTTTACTCCAACTTCCTGATTTTAATAAGACTTTTGAGCTTGAATGTGATGCTAGTGGAACTGGATTAGGAGGTGTGTTATTATAGGATGGCAAACCTGTTGCATACTTTTCTGAAAAATTGAGTGAACCTAGTCTGAACTATTCTACTTATGATAAAGAATTATATGCTCTTGTTCGGACCTTAGAAACATGGCAACATTATTTATGGCCCAAAGAATTTGTTATACATTCTGATCATGAATCTTTGAAACACATTAAAAATTAAGCTAAACTGAACCGTAGACATGCTAAATGGGTTGAATTCATTGAGACTTTCCCTTATGTCATTAAACACAAGAAGGGTAAAGAAATTGTTATTGCTGATGCATTGTCTCGCGTTATACTATGCTTTCACTACTTGACTTTAAAATATTTGGTTTGGAGACCATCAAAGATCAATATGTGTATGATGCTGAATTTAAAGATGTATTGCAGAATTGTAAAGAAGGTAGAACATGGAACAAGTTCGTCGTTACCGATGGATTTGCGTTTCTTGCTAACTAGCTATGCATTCCTGCTAGCTCTGTACGTCTGTTGTTGTTGTGGGAGCCGCATGGAGGAGGATTAATGGGACACTTTGGTGCGAAGAAGACGGAGGGCATACTTGCTACACATTTATTTTGGCCAAAGATGAGACGGGGTGTTGAGCATTTTATTGCTCGCTGCACTACATGTCAAAAAGCTAAGTCACGACTCAATCCTCATGGTTTTTATATGCCTTTGCCTGTACCTAGTGTTCCTTGGGAAGATATATCTATGGACTTTGTTTTAGGTTTACCTCGAACAAAGAAGGGGAGGGGTAGCATATTTGTTGTCGTGGATAGATTCTCGAAAATGGCATTGATGCGGAGCATCCCACGATCATCCCCATGGACCTACAACCATCTCATCAAGAGCCAAAAGGACCCATGACACGAGCACGAGCTAGAGCTCTCGAGAACGAGGTGACTTCCTTCCTTAGTGATATCACATATGATCCACTCGAGACATGGCTACTACCTAAGTCCGATATGCTATGCATGATCAAGTGTCTAGAGGACCCCCCCCCCACTCGAGAACAAAGTTTGGTCTATATGAATGGTTAGTCATGCCTATGGGTTTATCGGAAGCACCCGGTACTTTCATGCGTGTTATGCATTACGTCTTTCACCCTTACATTGGTGAATTTGTTGTTGTTTACTTTGATGATATCCTTGTGTTTAGCAAATCTCTCAAAGAGCATGTCACTCACCTTCGCACCTGCTACAAACTCTTTGAAAAGAGCAACTTTATGCTAATATGGAAAAATGCCTATTTGGTGTTGATAAGCTTGTTTTCTTGGGTTTCGTAGTATCGTCTAAGGGTGTTCATGTTGATGAATCTAAGATCAATGCTATTAAAACTTGTCCCCAACCAACCAATTTGCAACAAGTGCGTAGTTTTCTTGGTTTAGCCAGTTTCTACCGTAGATTTGTGAAGGATTTTAGCACCATTGCTTCACCTTTGCATGCTTTGAGTAAGAAAAATGCACTGTTTGTTTGGGGAACATCTCAAGATACTGCTGTCAATGAGCTTAAGAATTTGCTTACTCATGCCCCCGTGCTTGCATTACCCAACTTTGACAAACCTTTCGAAATTCATTGCGATGCTAGTGGTAATGGTATAGGAGGCGTGTTAACGCAAGAGAAGCGCCCCATTGCATACTTTAGTGAGAAACTATCCGGAGCGCAACTCAATTACCCCATCTATGACAAAGAGCTATATGCGTTAGTGCGAGTTTTGCATGAATGGGAACATTACCTTCGTCCACATGAGTTCATCATCCATACCGACCATGAAACACTTAAATACCTTAAGGGTCAAACTAAGTTGAACAAGCATCATGCTAAATGGAGTGAATTTATTGAACCATTTCCTTATGTCATCAAGTACATTAAGGGTAAAGAAAATGTTGTGAAGGATGCGCTTTCCCGTATATGCATGCTTGTCACTACACTTGAGTTGAATGTCATTGGTTTTGAGCATATCAAAGAATTGTACGAACATGATCCTACATTTGCAATACCCTATGCCAAGTGTTTAATGCATACTTCTTGGGATCGATATTACATCAAAGATGGATATCTTATGAGAGCTAACAAACTATGCATCCCCGAGTCCTCGTTGCGTTTGTTGCTTTTGCGGGAATCTCATGGCGGTGGACTCATGGGACACTTCGGACGCGAAAAGACATTTGCTACGCTCCCCAAGAACTACTTTTGGCGCAAGATGCATCGCGACGTCAATCGCTTCACCAACCGGTGTTCTACATATCACAGAGCTAAGTCCAAAGCTCAATCTCATGGCCTCTACATGCCACTTCCTATTCCATATCAACCATGGGAAGATATTAGCATGGACTTTGTGCTTGGTTTGCCTAGAACTCGAAATGGCAAAGATTCCGTTTTTGTTGTTGTGGACCGTTTCTCCAAAATGGCTCATTTCATTCCTTGCAACACGATAGACGATTCTTCACATATTGCAAAATTTGTTTTGTAGGGAAATCTTGCGCCTTCATGGAGTGCCAAAGACGATTATCTCGGACCGCGACATCAAGTTCTTGAGTTACTTTTGGAAGACCTTGTGCGCCAAACTCGGAATCAAGCTCTTGTTCTCTTCGGCATACCACCCACAAACCGACGGCCAAACGGAGGTGACCAGCCGTACGCTCTCCACCCTACTACGCGTGTTGATAAAGAAGAACATCAAGGAGTGGGAAGAATGCCTACCCATCGCCGAGTACGCCTACAACCGAGCAAGACATTCGACTACCGGCAAGTCCCCCTTCGAGGTCGTCTATGGATTCAATCCATTGTCCCCATTAGACATTCTACCTCTACCGCTTCAAGAGCGCACCAACTTGGACGCGAGTGCACGAGCCAACTTCCTCAAGAAGATGCATGAAGATACAAGGAGCACAATCGAGCGCCAAGTACAACGACTCGCGACCAAGCTCAACGTCAACAAGCAACCCATGATGTTCCATGTCGGAGATCTTGTGTGGCTACACCTTCGCAAGGATCGTTTCCCCAATGAACGCAAGTCCAAGCTACAACCCCGAGCGAATGGACCCTCCAAGGTGCTTGCGCGCTACAACGACAACGCATACAAGATCGACATCCCACGCGACAAGTACTCCGTGAGCGACATCTTCAACATCAAAGATCTCTCCCCGTACCATGGTGATGAGGATTTCGATCCGAGGTCGGATCTTTCCCAAGGGAGGGGAGATGATGTGGAGCATCCCACGATCATCCCCATGGACCTACAACCGTCTCATCAAGAGCCAAGAGGACCCATGACACGAGCACGAGCTAGAGCTCTCGAGAACGAGGTGACTTCCTTCCTTAGTGATATCACATATGATCCACTCGAGACATGGCTACTACCTAAGTCCGATATGCTATGCATGATCAGGTGTCGAGAGGACCCCCCCCCCCCCCCCGAAGATGCACGTGAAGACGGACAAGCCGCCAAGTCCACGGATGAAGAGAACCAACGGAAGGAAGCAAAGGAAGCTCCAGGGCCCGGACACCCGGCCCCCAAGCCCGGACATCCGGCTCCTCCGGAACCCTTGGACATCCGGCCCCCCCAGCCGGATATCCAGCATCAACGCCACAGGGCACCCATAGGTTGAGCACTTCAGCTCGGACATCCGGCTTCCAGCCCGGACATCCGGCCTTCCGCGAAGCCCCGGACATCAGGCCCCCCAGCCCGGATTTCCGGACCCCGCTATCCAGAGAGCTCCGAGACCTGCCACGCCAGCCCGGATATCCGGCCCGTGCCCCAGATATCCGGCCCGTGCCCCGGACATCCGGCCTCCCGCGAACGCCCGGACATCCGGCCCCCAGCCCGGACATCAGGCGCCTGTCTACGCACAGTGAACGGGCCAAGGGCCCATGTACCCCTCCAACTCGCCCCAACTTGTACTAGCACTATATATACTCCCCCCTCCTCCTAATTAGGGTTAGCGTTGGTTTAGCTCATATGTGAGATAGAGCTTCGCTCATCCATACCGGATCATCTCTTCGAGAGTGGCCGCGGCCCCTCTACGGAGAAGATCCTCTTGGATTCAAGACCCCCTCTTGGGTGGCCCCATCAAGACCTCCTATACGGAGAAGAACCCGGTTACTTTGTATCGTCCTTTGTTGACCTTGGATCATCGTATATCTTTTGTGTTCATTGATCTAGCACATGTGTGATCCATTTCTTGTTGGTTGAGTATTTCTTTCATGTTTTCTCCCCGTTCTTCCCCGTGTTCGTTGTGTTCTTCGAGGGATCTCGCTCCTTTCGTGAAAGATCGGCCATCTAGGGTTCCACCCCACATCTGGCACACTTTATACCATGTCATAAAAGTGACGATGCTGTTAATGTTGCTGATTTGTTCTTTCATGAAATTATTCGCTTGCATGGTGTGCCAAATACTATTGTTTCAGATCGTGATACTAAATTTCTTAGCCACTTTTGGAGATGTTTATGGGCTAAGTTGGGGACTAAGCTGCTTTTTAGTACTACTTGTCACCCCCAAACGGATGGTCAAACTGAAGTAGTCAATAGAACATTGTCTACTATGCTTAGGGCTGTTTTGAAGAATAATAAGAAAATGTGGGAAGAATGCTTGCCTCATATTGAATTTGCTTATAATCGTTCGTTGCATTCTACTACTAAGATGTGCCCTTTTGAAATTGTGTATGGTTTCCTACCTCGTGCACCCATTGATTTGTTGCCTCTTCCATCTTCGGAGAAGGTTAATTTTGATGCTAAACAACGTGCTGAATTGATATTAAAAATGCATGAGTTCACTAAGGACAACATTGAGCGTATGAATGCTAAATATAAACTTGCTGGAGATAAGGGTAGAAAACATGTTATCTTTGCACCTGAAGATCTTGTTTGGTTACATTTGCGTAAGGATAGGTTTCCTAATTTGCGCAAATCAAAGCTAATGCCACATGCTGATGGTCCTTTTAAGGTGTTAGAGAAAATAAATGATAATGCATATAAACTTGAGCTGCCTGCAGATTTTGGGGTTAGTCCCACTTTTAACATTACAGATTTGAAGCCTTATTTGGGTGAGGAAGATGAGCTTCCGTCGAGGACGACTTCATTTCAAGAAGGGGAGGATGATGAGGACATCAATACCATTGTTACACCCACAACCCCTACTACTACATATACTGGACCAATTACTAGAGCTCGCGCACACCAATCAAATTATCAGGAACTTTCGTTTCTTGGTAATGATTCTATTGTTCATGAGAATATGATGCTGCCTAAATTGGATACATTTGTTTTGCTTACAAATGAAGGGTCTGGCATAAGAGGGATGAACATTGGAGCAAGAACAAGCATGGAGTTGATGGCATGCGCAAGGGGAACAAGAACGAAGTTACAATTGATGATTTCAGGACTTTGAAGCCACCATAATGAGTGCATGAAGCCTTGGACGAAATATACAAGATGCCACTTGACAAACTTCGCCCAGAGGCTATTCTAAGTGCTGTGTCACCTTATTATTGGGCCAGGCCCATGTAATTTCGAAATAAATAAGTATAGGATGTTTTTAGAGTCCGTATGTGTGGGGAAACAAGAGATAGGGTTGGTTTCGGACCCATTCCCCAAGGCCCACGAAATTTCCCCCTATTCCTCCATATATACAGCCCTGAGGGCACCGTTCAGACTTTGGGTTTTGTTTAGATTAAAAGTTCGCCATAGCTGCAACTTTGCGTACTTCGTTTGTGTTCAACGACCAGACCAAGGCGTCACAGAACCCCACCTTGATCAATAAAGCTTTTCTCTTATATTCGCGATATCCAGATTGCAATCTTAGTTTCTTGCTTGTTCTTCGTTTGCCTGCAGGAAACTGATGAGGACATCAACACCATTGTTACACCCACAGCCCCTACTGTTACATATAATGGACCAATTACTAGAGCTCGCGCACTCCAATTAAATTACCATGTACTTTCGTTTCTTGGTAATGATTCTAATGTTCATGAGAATATGATGCTGCCTAAATTGGATACATTTGTTTTGCTTACAAATGAAGGGCCTAGCTTGGAGAAGGATGAACATTGGAGCAAGAACAAGCATGGAGTTGATGGCATGCGCAAGGGGAACAAGAACGGAGTTACGAGTGATGATTTTAGGACTTTGAAGCCACCATAAGGGGTGAATGAAGCCTTGGACGAAATATACAAGATGCCACTTCATAAATTTCGTCCAGAGGCTATTCTAGGTGCTGCGTCACCTTATTATTGGGCCAGGCCCATGTAATTTCAAAATACATAAGTATAGGCTGTTTTAGAGTCTGTATGTGTGGGGAAACAAGAGATAGGGTTGGTTTCGGACCCCTTCCCCAAGGGCCACGAAATTATCCCCTCTTCCTCCATATATACAGCCCTTAGGGCACCGTTTATACTTTGGGATTTGTTTAGTTAAAAGTTAGCCATTGCAACTTCGTGTACTTCGTTTGTGTCCAACGACCAGACCAAGACCACTTACGGATCCCCACCTTTATCTATACTTCATATATACTCGCAATATTCATATTGCTTTTATCATATTCTTGCTTGTTCTTCGATTGCTTGCAGGAATAGACCTTCGTGGTTAGGTTGATTGTGCTCCGGCGTGGTCAATAACCTCTTGAAGTTGGTTTAGCGATTGCTAAGGCGCAACGTCGTGCACGTTTGTAGTCGGATCATCAAAGTCATCTTCACCAAATCGATAGTTATCATCTCATCGAAAGATCGGGACACCCCGCCTCTATGAGAAACAAACCTTCGTGGTTAGGTTGATCATGCTCCGGCGTGGTCAATAACCTCTCAGAGTTGGTTTAGCGATTGCTAAGGCGTGACATCCTTGCACGTTCGTAGTCGGATCGTCAAAGTCGACTTCATCCAAAACGATAACCACCATCTCTTCGAAAGACGGGACACCTTTGCCTCTATCACCTTCCCAGCCTTCGCCATCGCGACAACACGGAGCGCCATGTCCTCCTCCAACCTCTTCCTGATGTACGCCTCCTCCACCTTAGATATGCGCTTGTACATTCTGGTCTCCACCCTGGTGGCTCTTTCGACTAGAGTAGAAGACCAAGCGAGCTCCTCAATGACCGTGGGTAACTTCCAGTCACCCGCAACTCCATGGGCATTGCAATCCGGCATCCACTTCAAGATCTGGTCCCTGGCGGAGTTGATGTTCATTGGGATGATGTTTGCCAACAACTTGAACAACGCAAAGTGGCCAAACAGCTGATCGCACAACCATGCATGGCCATAGACTGAGAGATTATTGGCCAAGCCAGGGAGTAGCCACATCCTATCTGCCGCATTTCCATACTCCCAGGCGAACCTGTCCCTCTTCTGCAGTGGTGAGATGCGATGAAGGAGAAAGTCGGCCCCCACATACTCGATAGTTAGCCAGCCTTCAAACGGTGATCCTGTTTATTGCCGAACGGACCCTGTCATCGGAAAGGCCAAACTCCCTCCAATCATTGCCGCACTCTGATGACCCACAAGTATAGGGGATCTATCATTGTCCTTTCGATAAGTAAGAGCGTCGAACCCAACGAGGAGCAGAAGGAAATGATAAGTGGTTTTCAGCAAGGTATTCTCTGCAAGCATTGAAATTATAGGTAATAGATAGTTTTGTGATAAGATAATTTGTAACGAGCAACAAGTAGCAAAAGTAAATAAAGTGCAGCTAGGTGGCCCAATCCTTTTTGTAGCAAAGGACAAGCCTGGACAAACTCTTATATAGAGAAAAGCGCTCCCGAGGACACATGGGAATTATCGTCAAGCTAGTTTTCATCATGTTCATATGATTCACGTTCGGTACTTTGATAATTTGATATGTGGGTGGACTGGTGCTTGGGTGTTGTCCTTACTTGGACAAGCATCCCACTTATGATTAACCCCTATTGCAAGCATCCACAACTACAAAAGAAGTATTAAGGTAAACCTAACCATATCATGAAACATATGGATCCAAATCAGCCCCTTACGAAGCAACACATAAACTAGGGTTTAAGCTTCTGTCAATCTAGCAACCCATCATCTACTTATTACTTCCCAATGCCTTCCTATAGGCCCAAATAATGGTGAAGTGTCATGTAGTCGACGTTCACGTAACACCACTAGAGGAGAGACAACATACATCTCATCAAAATATCGAACGAATACCAAATTCACATGACTAATAATAGCAAGACTTCTCCCATGTCCTCAGGAACAAACGTAACTACTCACGGAGCATATTCATGTTCATAATCAGAGGGGTATTAATATGCATAATGGATCTAAACATATGATTTTCCACCAAATAAACCAACTAGCATCAACTACAAGGAGTAATCAACACTACTAGTAACCTACAGGTACCAATCCCAGACTTAGAGACAATAATTGGATACAAGAGATGAACTAGGGTTTGAGAGGAGATGGTGCTGGTGAAGATGTTGGTGGAGATTAGCCCTCTCCCGACGAGAGGAGCGTTGGTGATGACGATGGCGATGATTTCCCCCTCCCAGAGGGAAGTGTCCCCGGCAGAACAGCTCCGCCAGTGCCCTAGATTGGTTCCGCCAAGGTTCCGCCTCGTGGCAGCGGAGTCTCATCCCGAAAGCTTGCTTATGATTTTTCTTCGGACGAAAGACTTCATATAGCAGAATATGGGCACCGGAGGGCCAACAGGGGGCCCACGAGGCAGGGGGCGCACCCTGGGGGGTAGGGCGCGCCCCCACCCTCGTGGCCAGGGTGTGGGCCCCCTCTGGTATTTCTTCCACTCAGTATTTTTTATTATTTCCAAAAATAACTTCCGTGGAGTTTCAGGACTTTTGGAGTTGTGCAGAATAGGTCTCTAATACTTGCTCCTTTTCCAGCCCAGAATTCCAGCTGCTGGCATTCTCCCTCCTTATGTAAACCTTGTAAAATAAGAGAGAATAGGCATAAGTATTGTGACATAATGTGTAATAACAGCCCATAATGCAATAAATATCGATATAAAAGCATGATGCAAAATGGACGTAATCACACTCGACGCACTCTGTCTGCGCTTGGCAAAAATTCAAAGCCTTCTCATCTTGAATCCAGCACCAATCAGCTCTCCATTCCTCCCATCTGTCGTGCTGCTGACCAGAGAGGTAGCCCCAGGTTCCCCTCAGCACCCGCGGCATCTAGCTTAAGTTCCCGAAACGGTGGGCTTTGTTCTCCCCCCTCGAACAAAATAGTGCCTGAACAAATCAACATTGGGGGCAACTCCAACAAAATTCTCGTACAAATGGGCAAAAATCGCCATGCACGCCATTGCATTTTGCGTGAAATCTAGAAGATGAAATCCATATATCACCGTCATCGCCTCAAGGAAATCCGAGAAGGGAGGGCAGAGACCATAGATGAAGTACGCACAGAAGAATCGGTATGAATCCCTCTGCCATAACCATGGGTGCGCCATGCCCTTCCGGGACTTCCCTCTCGCACAGGTATGCGTACCTTGCTTGCAGGACATCACCGTTCCGGTTCGACGGGAAGAAGACGATGTCTCCCCTCCGCCTCCTGTTCATCTCCGTTGCTCTCCTGCTCCCCTCAGCAGTCGCCTCCTTCGCGGTGGTCGTCCGCTTCCCCTTAGCAGCAACTTTCTTCCCCATTCCTTCAAGCTCCGACGCAGATGGGGGAGGAAGTTGGATAGGGGGACAGCGATGAGTGCAGGCAAGTAGGAAGAACGGTTGTTTGGCTTGTGGAAGAAGAGCAGTACCCTTCTGCGTTTCCCTTTCTAAAGGAAAGGATGTGGGGGAGGGCGCGACTCGTCAGAAAGTTACAGTTTCCCATTAACTGTTGCAGTCCCACTACCCCTCGACCCGCGGTAATTACGCGAAGTGGACGTTGGATTGACTGGTTATCATAACAAATCGCTGCACGCACAACATCCCATCGCCACGTGTATGTGCACTCTTTAGGGCCTAACCCAACGTGGCCAGCGACACGTATGGCTCAGACCCGGGGGCTTATGTTAGGGTACACGAACAAGGGTGTGTGTTCCCCCTGACTTGTGCACAAATAGCAAACCACAGGCCTAAGATCAAGATTGCAACATCCAAGACCAGACCAAGCAAGAGAAATCAGCTCTTTGAGGAATCAGAGTACAGAACAAGAAGACCAAGTCGAGCCCAAGGAAGCAAGATATCACTAAGGGAAAACCTCCCTTGCCGGGCAGGCGAGCCTGGCGAGGTCAAGGTTACCCCGGAGGCAAACCAGAAGATCGTCTCGGCAGGCCTGTCGAGCTTTACGAAGGCTAACCACCCCGCCAAGGCTTGACCGCTCCACCTCACAGCAATGCAAGTCATCGATCGGTGCGGTGTCAAGCCCCCAAGTGACTAGGTGGCTGCTTCTTGCCACATGGCAGCCATTTCCTATGGAAATCACCTCCAAATGACACCTGATAGAGGCAAAGGTGTCCCATCTTTCGATGAGATGGTGGCTATTGTTTTGGAGGAAGTCGACTTTGACGATCTGACTACGAACGTGCGAGGACGTCGCGCCTTAGCAATCGCTAAACCAACTCCGAAATGTTATTGACCACGCCGGAGCACGATCAACCTGACCACGAAGGTCTGTTTCCTGCAGGCAAACGAAGAACAAGCAAGAAACTAAGATTGCAATCTGGATATTGTGAATATAAGAGGAAAGCTTTATTGATCAAGGTGGGGTTCTGTGACGCCTTTGTCTGGTCGTTGAACACAAACGAAGTACGCGAAGTTGCAGCTATGGCGAAATTTTGATCTAAACAAAACGCAAAGTCTAAACGGTGCCCTAAGGGCTGTATATATGGAGGAAGAGGGGGGGGATTTCGTAGCCCTTGGGGAAGGGGTCCGTAACCAACCCTATCTCTTGTTTCCCCACACATACGGACTCTAAAAACAGCCTATACTTATGTATTTCGAAATTACATGAGCCTGACCCAATAATAAGGTGACGCGGCACCTAGAATAGCCTCTGGACGAAATTTATGAAGTGGCATCTTGTATATTTCGTCCAAGGCTTCATGCACTCCTTATGGTGGCTTCAAAGTCCTGAAATCATCACTTGTAACTCTGTTTTTGTTCCCCTTCTGCATGCCATCATCTCCATGCTTGTTCTTGCTCCAAGGTTCATCTTTCTTGTCCAAGCTAGGCCCATTCCCTGCTTGTAAGCAAAACAAATGTATCCAATTTAGGCAGCATCATATTCTCATGAACATTAGAATCATTACCAAGAAACGAAAGTACCTGATTATTTAATTGGCATGCGCGAGCTCTAGTAATTGGTCCAGTATATGTAGTAGTAGGGGCTGTGGGTGTAACAATGGTATTGATGTCCTCATCACAGGGGCTATGGGTGTAACAATGGTATAGATGTCCTCTTCAACACCCATCCAGAGATGTGTCAAGCAGGCAGGTGAGAAGCTGGCCGAACTGCCCGGCAAGGCTTGCCGGGCACACCATGATGTGACACTAAGCGACGCATTTAATGCGCTCTGCCCTGCCTGCAGAGTTAGGTATGATAGCACTGTTTGCTGTCCAATCAGTGCACAATGACTGATTTGCCACTGTGGTGACCCCTTGATCTATAAAAGGAGGCCCATGGCAACCATAGAAAGGATCCGAACCCTTGTACACTTGTACGCGCGTAGCTGCTCTCGCTTCAAGGCAACCCTGTTGGGCAAGAACGATGTGTTTCCACCAAAATCCACCATCAATCCACCAAAGCATGAGTAGCGTTTTACGCCTCGCGGCGACCTGAACCTGGGTAAATCGCCTTTGTGATCCCTGCCGTGCTGCGCTACGATTTTCCGCTCTTTGTGCAACACGCTCATCCCCCTGCCGAACCACAAGGGGCTCATGGCCCCATAGGTGCCCGTGGTTTCCCACGACATAAATCTTCCTCAGTGTGAATTTGATAAGGAACGAGAACATATGCTGCACTACTGGGAAGTATCTGAAGCACAACTTCATTTGCTGATGGACCCAAAACAGGTTGGAGATGAATGCATTGAAATAGATCCTAATAAATTGCCCTATGATAAGAAGTGATGTTTAATGTCCTATGCAATTCTCTCACGCCAACAAACAAACCAGATACCATCAATGGCATCATGGGAAATGCTCTTTTAGCCATTTCTCAAGGGATTCGCTTTGATGTCGCAGATCTATTCATTCGCAACTTGGCTTGTGATGCTGATAGCCCCCAATCATTGAAGCTAATTCCCCTTGGATCATGTTTGCAATCGAGCAACTCATTGATGAAAAATTCTTCTGCCCTCATGTTCTAAAAGTTTTTATGCCACCAGTTCATGACACTCTCCGTATGGTGAAGGATTTTGGCAAAGGAAAGGCACATGTTGATATTGCTGGCGCTGCTTCTGCTTCTGAGACTGCACCAAAAGTTAAGAAAGCCAAGGTTGAAATCCCTCATGAAGAAAATCCAACTCTGTATGAGATTTGCATTCGCACATAACAAGCTCTCGAAAGTCACATCAAGCTCGATCGAAAAGAAAAGCTGGAATTGATGTCTGAACTAAATTCGCTTCATAATTATGCTCACCAAATGCTTCTGCATGAGAAGGAGCAAAAGAAGCGCTCCTGGACCATTCTGAGGCAGCATTATTCTCGCAAGCAGCTAGGTGCCAAGGGCATCAAGAAAGAATATGACTACTTGGAATTATTTGCTGTTCCTCGCATCCGAAGGCAAACCCCTATGCTCCCTCAACGTTCTGCATCAACTGACCTGCCGTTTGTCGAACTTGATGATGAAATCGAAAAGACAGCTGGAACAATCATCTACAAGCCAGATGCACCTCGCACCACTTCTTCCGTAGGTTTTCCCGAAGCCCATGCTGCAACACCTGCTTCGGCCTCAACTATTCCTTGCTCTGTGAATTCTGATTCGTCAAGCAGTGCGAATTCTGATTCTGAGGACACTACGGACAAGTAGTTCCTCGTATGTTTTCTATTTACTTTTTTGCACATGTTGACAAAAAGGGGAGAAGATCATGGAGTGATAGATGAACGGGGTATTTGCAGGGTGTTTTCATTTTTCATTTGCTTTTCGTAGTCGAATATTTTGGTTTTCCTCAAACAATTTGCTTGTTGAACTTAACGCACCATCTCTTGTGTTGAAATACTCGGTCGACATGTACTATTAATAACCCCCGTACAATACTATTTGCTTCCAACTATTTGTTTGCAGGTGCTATCAATTTTTTTCTCGTTTATAATGATTATCTTCGATAATTAACTTTCGTGCAGCGAAAGTAAAAGTTCTACAAGGAGGACAGGAAATCATGCTTATCGAATTAGAGACATTTTTACTCCTTAAAACTATGTGTCTTATGGTTGGATATGCTATGAATATTTTCCTTCGTTATCTGACCTTGCAGGAAAAGAAAGTCAGCCTCAGTTTAAATCTCTTAAGTTTCGTAATCTATCTATATGACAGGCAAAGTGTTTTTCCTCGCATACGTCCTTCGTATCGTGTTTATTGCGGGGAAAGCATATCTGAAGCATAAGCACTCCGGGCAATATACTCATGTTTACCTTGCTCTAGTTATACTCGAATATCTAACATGTAGAAAACTTATATCTCGTGTGGATTCAAATTGTGTTCTGAAAAAACCTTCATGTCATATACTTCGTTACAAATATTTTCAAAGTATGCACTATGTAATTCATTTCAAAAATTGTGTGATAGGAATTACCTCAAACACTGTCGAGCGCATTGAAAGAAATCAAGGATGAGATCATATGTCAATGACACTCAAACGAAGATTCACCTTGCTTCCTTCTGATTTAACTACGCACTCAAATGATGCATATCTTTAGGGGGAGTGTGCTTTATCTTCGTAATTATCTCTCGTCTTTCATTATCCTTCGCATTACATTCCATTAATTATCTATCCTTTGATGTGATCTATTTTTTTCAATAATCGTCCAAAAAGGGGGAGATTGTTGGTGCAATATCTGCCTTCCTGTGTTTTGAAGATTGTTGACAGAAACAGGTATGGACTGATTTGATTGCTAGTGCATACATAGAGAAATAGTCCATACAGAACCGAAGAGAATGCTGTCTCTAGTGCCAAGTTCGAGGAACTTCACAGAAGTATATCCATGTTGTAGAGAAGAACGAGCTACATCTGATAAAGACATGCATACGAGAATATTGATGTGAAGGATTATCCCCACGAAATTTCACTGCTGAAGCAAAGCATTTGGTTCGGTATTGTTGTCCGAACAAATTAACTGCAGCGCATGCAAGTCGAAGACAAAGTGAAGACTTAGTATTCTTTTTGTTGTTCTTCTTTCGTTCATATGAGTCATCAGACCTCCGTACTATTAAGAGGGGTATTGGTTCTCGAAGCTTAGATCTGCTGTGATGCTTAGCCCAAAACCTATGAAAGATGCGAGAGAAATCTCTTTATGCTCCGAATGATTACCTGGAAGTAGTAGATGTTGTTCTTCATGTTGTAGGCGATATCTTTCGAACTGAGGAGTTACCATTACTTGCTCCACAAGTAATGTTACCATTGTGCTCAATTTCGGACCGTTGGACTGTTGGGGAACGTAGTAATTTCAAAAAAATTCCTACGCACACGCAAGATCATGGTGATGCATAGCAACGAGAGGGGAGAGTGTTGTCTACGTACCCTCGTAGACCGAAGCGGAAGCGTTGACACAACGTAGAGGAAGTAGTCGTACGTTCTCCTCGCGATCCAACCGATCACAGCACCGTTACTCCGGCACCTCTGAGTTCTTGGCACACGTTCAGCTCGATGACGATCCCCGGGCTCCGATCCAGCAAAGCGTCGGGGAAGAGTTCCGTCAGCACGACGGCGTGGTGACGATCTTGATGTGTTACCGGCGCAGGGCTTCGCCTAAGCACTGCAACGATATGACCGAGGTGGAATTTGGTGGAAGGGGGCACCGCACACGGCTAAGGAAAGATCTCAATGATCAATTGTGTGTCTATGGGGTGCCCCCTGCCCCTGTATATAAAGGATGGAGGAGGAGGAGGCCGGCCAAGGCTTGGCGCGCCAGGGTGTGGAGTCCTACTAGGTCTCCAAGTCCTAGTAGGAGTCCACCAAGAGGGGAGGAAGGGAGAACGAATAGGAGGAGAAGGAAAGGTGGCCGGCCCCCTTTTCCCTAGTCCAATTCGGACCAAAGGGGAGGGGGGGCGCAGCAGCCTTTTCCTCTTCCCACTAAAGCCCATCAAGGCCCATTACTTCTCCCGTAATCCCGTAACTCCCCGATACTCCCGAAAATACCCGGATCACTCAGAACCTTTCCGATGTCCGAATATAGTCGTTCAATATATCGATCTTTACGTCTCGACCATTTCGAGACTCCTCGTCATGTCCCCAATCTCATCCGGGACTCCGAACTCCTTCGGTACATCAAAACTCATAAACTCATAATATAACTGTCATTGAAACCTTAAGCGTGCGGACCCTACGGTTCGAGAACAATGTAGACATGACCGAGACACGTCTCCGGTAAATAACCAATAGTGGGACCTGGATGCCCATATTGGCTCCTACATATTCTGCGAAGATGTTTATCGGTCAGACCGCATAACAACATACGTTGTTCTCTTTGTCCATCGGTATGTTACTTGCCCGAGATTCGACCGTCGGTATCCAATACCTAGTTCAATCTCGTTACCGGCAAGTCTCTTTACTCGTTCCGTAATACATCATCCCGCAACTAACTCATTAGTTGCAATGCTTGCAAGGCTTATGTGATGTGCATTACCGAGAAGGCCCTGAGATACCTCCCCGACAATCGGAGTGACAAATCCTAATCTCGAAATACGCCAACCCAATATGTACCTTTGGAGACACCTGTAGAGCACCTTTATAATCACCCAGTTACGTTGTGACGTTTGGTAGCACACAAAGTGTTCCTACGGTAAACGGGGGTTGCATAATCTCATAGTTAAAGGAACATGTATAAGTCATGGATAAAAAGCAATAGCAACATACTAAACGATCGAGTGCTATGCTAATGGAATGGGTCATGTCAATCAGATCATTCAACTAATGATGTGATCTCGTTAATCAAATAACAACTCTTTGTTCATGGTTAGGAAACATAACCATCTTTGATTAATGAGCTAGTCAAGTAGAGGCATACTAGTGACACTCTGTTTGTCTATGTATTCACACATGTATTATGTTTCCATTTAATACAATTCTAGCATGAATAATAAACATTTATCATGATATAAGGAAATAAATAATAACTTTATTATTGCCTCTAGGGCATAGTTCCTTCAGTCTCCCACTTGCACTAGAGTCAATAATCTAGTTCACATCGCCATGTGATTTAATAGCAATAGTTCACATCACCATGTGATTAACACCCATAGTTCACATCGATATGTGACCAACACCCAAAGGGTACTAAGGTGTGATCATGTTTTGCTTGTGAGATAATTTTAGTCCACGGGTCTGTCACATTCAGATCCGTAAGTATTTTGCAAATTTCTATGTCAACAATACTCTGCACGGAGCTACTTTAGCTAATTGCTCCCACTTTCAATATGTATCTAGATTGAGACTTAGAGTCATCTAGATTAGTGTCAAAACTTGCATCGACGTAATCTTTTACGACGAACCTTTTGTCACCTCCATAATCGAGAAACATATCCTTATTCCATTAAGGATAATTTTGACCGCTGTCCAGTGATCTACTCCTAGATCACTATTGTACTCCCTTGCCAAACTCAGTGGTAGGGTATGCAATAGATCTGGTACACAGCATGGCATACTTCATAGAGCCTATGGCTGAGGCATAGGGAATGACTTTCATTCTCTTTCTATCTTCTGTCGTGGTTGGGCTTTGAGTCTTACTCAATTTCACACCTTGTAATACAGGCAAGAACTCTTTCTTTGACTGTTCCATTTTGAACTACTTCAAAATCTTTTCAAGGTATGTACTTATTGAAAAACTTATCAAGCGTCTTGATCTATCTCTATAGATCTTGATGCTCAATATGTAAGCAGCTTCACCGAGGTCCTTCTTCGAAAAACTCCTTTCAAATACTCCTTTATGCTTTACAGAATAATTCTACATTATCTCCGATCAATAATATGTCATTTACATATACTTATCAGAAATGCTGTAGTGCTCCCACTCACTTTCTTGTAAATACAGGCTTCACCGCAAGTCTGTATAAAACTATATGCTTTGATCAACTTATCAAAGCGTATATTCCAACTCCGAGATGCTTGCACCAGTCCATAGATGGATCGCTGGAGCTTGCATATTTTGTTAACACCTTCAGGATCGACAAAACCTTCTAGTTGCATCGTATACAACTCTTCTTTAATAAATCCATTAAGGAATGTAGTTTTGTTTATCCATTTGCCGGATTTCATAAAATGCGGCAATTGCTAACATGATTCGGACAGACTTAAGCATAGATACGAGTGAGAAACTCTCATCGTAGTCAACACCTTGAACTTGTCGAAAACCTTTTGCGACAATTCTAGCTTTGTAGATAGTAACACTACTATCAGTGTCCGTCTTCCTCTTCAAGATCCATTTATTTTATTTGGCTTGCCGATCATTGGGCAAATCCATCAAAGTCCATACTTTGTTCTCATACATGGATCATATCTCAGATTTCATGGCCTCTAACCATTTTGCGGAATCTGGGCTCATCATCGCTTCCTCATAGTTCGCAAGTTCGTCATGGTCTAGTAACATGACTTCCAGAACAGGATTACCGTACCACTCTGGTGCGGATCTCACTCTAGTTTACTTACGAGATTCGGTAGTAACTTGATCTTGAAGTTACATGATCATCATCATTAGCTTCCTTACTCATTGGTGTAGTAGTCACAAGAACAGATTTCTGTGATGAACTACTTTCCAATAAGGGAGAAGGTACAATTACCTTATCAAGTTTTTACTTTCCTCCCACTCACTTCTTTCGAGAGAATCTCCTTCTCTAGAAAGGATCCATTCTCAGCAACAAATGTCTTGCCTTTGGATCTGTGATAGAAGGTGTACCCAACAATTTCCTTTGGGTATCCTATGAAGACATATTTCTCCGATTTGGGTTTGAGCTTATCAGGATGAAACTTTTCCATATAAGCATCACAACCCCAAACTTTAAGAAACGACAACTTTGGTTTCTTGCTAAACCACAGTTCATATTGTGTCGTCTCAACGGACTTAGATGGTGCCCCTTTTAACGTGAATGCAGCTGTCTCTAATGCATGATCCCAAAACGATATTGGTAAATCGGTAAGAAACATCATAGATTGTAGTATATCCAATAAAGTACGGTTATGACGTTCGGACACACCATTATGCTGTGGTGTTCCAGGTAGCATGAATTTGTGAAACTATTCCACACGGTTTTAACTGAAGGCCAAAACTCGTAACTCAAATATTTTACCTCTGCGATCATATCGTAGAAATTTTTATTTTCTTGTTACGATGATTATCCACTTCACTCTGAAATTCTTTGAACTTTTCAAACGTTTCAGACTTATTTTTCATTAAGTAGATATACCCATATCTGCTTAAATCATCTGTGAAGTTCTGAAAATAATGATACTTGTCGCGAGCCTTAATATTCATCGGACCACATACATCAGTATGTATGATTTCCAACAAATCTGTTGCTTGCTCCATTGTTCTGGAGAACGGCGTTTTAGTCATCTTGCCCAAGAGGCATGGTTCGCAAGCATCAAGTGATTCATAATCAAGTGATTCCAAAATCCCATCAGCATGGAGTTTCTTCATGCGCTTTACACCAATATGACCTAAACGGCAGTGCCACAAATAGGTTGCACTATCATCATTAACTTCGCATCTTTTGGTTTCAATATTATGAATATGTGTATCACTGCGATCGAGATCCAATGAACTATTTTCATTGGTGTGTATGACCATAGAAGGTTTTATTCATGTAAACAGAACAACAATTTATTCTCTTACTTAAATGAATAACCGTATTGCAATTAACATGATCAAATCATATTCATGCTCAACGCAAACACCAAATAACACTTATTTAGTTTCAACACTAATCCCGAAAGTATAGGGAGTGTGTGATGATGATCATATCAATCTTGGAACCACTTCCAACACACATCGTCACCTTGCCCTTTAACTAGTTTTTGTTCATTCTGCAACTCCCGTTTCGAGTTACTAATCTTAGCAACTTGAACTAGTACCAAATAGTGAGGGGTTGCTATGAACACTAGTAAAGTACACATCAATAACATGTATATCAAATATACTTATGTTCACTTTGCCATCCTTCTTATCCGCCAATCACTTGGGGTAGTTCCACTTCCAGTGACCAGTCCCTTTGCAGTAGAAGCACTTAGTCTCAGGCTTAGGACCAGACTTGGGCTTTTTCACTTGAGCAGCAACTTGCTTGCCGTTCTTCTTGAAGTTCCCCTTCTTTCCTTTTGCCCTTTTCTTGAAACTAGTGATCTTGTCAATCATCAACACTTGATGTTTTTCTTTGATTTCTACCTTCGCTGATTTTAGCATCGCGAAGAGCTTGGGAATATTTTCCGTTATCCCTTGCATATTATAGTTCATCACGAAGTTCTACTAACTTGGTGATGGTGACTAGAGAATTCTGTCAATCACTATCTTATCTGGAAGATTAACTCCCACTTGATTCAAGCGATTGTAGTACCCAGACAATCTGAGCACATGCTCACTAGTTGAGCGATTCTCCTCCATCTTTTAGCTATAGAACTTGTTGGAGACTTCATATCTCTCAACTCGGGTATTTGCTTGAAATATTAACTTCAACTCCTAGAACATCTCATATGCTCCATGACGTTCAAAACGTCTTTGAAGTCCCGATTCTAAGCAGTTAAGCATGGTGCACTAAACTATTAAGTAGTCATCATATTGAGCTAGCAAAACATTCATAATGTCTGCATCTGCTCCTGCAATAGGTCCGTCACCTAGCGGTGCATCAAGGACATAATTCTTCTGTGCAGCAATGAGGATAAACATCAGATCACGGATCCAATCCGCATCATTGCTACTAACATTTTTCAACACAATTTTCTCTAGGAACATATCAAAATAAACACAGGGAAGCAACAACGCGAGCTATTGATCTACAACATAGATATGCTAATACTACCAGGACTAAGTTCATGATAAATTTAAGTTCAATTAATCATATTACTTAAGAACTCCCACTTAGATAGACATCCCTCTAATCCTCTAAGTGATCACGTGATCCAAATCAACTAAACCATGTCCGATCATCACGTGAGATGGAGTAGTTTCAATGGTGAACATCTTATGTTGATCATATCTACTATATGATTCACGCTTGACCTTTCGGTCTCTGTGTTCTGAGGCCATATCTGTTATATGCTAGGCTCGTCAAGTTAAACCTGAGTATTCCGCGTGTGCAACTGTTTTGCACCCGTTGTATTTGAACGTAGAGCCTATCACACCCGATCATCACGTGGTGTCTCAGCACGAAGAACTTTTGCAACGGTGCATACTCAGGGACAACACTTCTTGATAATTTAGTGAGAGATCATCTTATAATGCTACCGTCAATCAAAGCAAGATAAGATGCATAAAAAGATAAACATCACATGCAATCAATATAAGTGATATGATATGGCCATCATCATGTTGTGCTTGTGATCTCCATCTCCGCAGCACCGTCATGATCACCATCGTCACCGGCGTGACACCTTGATCTCCATCGTAGCATCGTTGTCGTCTCGCCAATCTTATGCTTCCATGACTATCACTACCGCTTAGTAATAAAGTAAAGCATTACATCGCGATTGCATTGCATACAATAAAGCGACAACCATATGGCTCCTGCCAGTTGCCGATAACTCGGTTACAAAACATGATCATCTCATACAATAAAATTTAGCATCATGTCTTGACCATATCACATCACAACATGCCCTGCAAAAACAAGTTAGACGTCCTCTACTTTGTTGTTGCAATTTTTACGTGGCTGCTACGGGCTTAAGCAAGAACTCATCTTACCTACGCAACAAAACCACAACGATAGTTTGTCAAATAGACTCCGTTTTAACCTTCTCAAGGACCGGGCGTAGCCACACTCGGTTCAACTAAAGTTGGAGAGACAGTCTTCCGCAAGCCATCTATGTGCAAAGCACTTCGAGGGAACCGGTCTCGCGTAAGAGTACGCGTAAGGTTGGTCCGGATCGTCTCGTCCAACAATACCGCTGAACCAAAGTATGACATGCTGGTAGGCAGTATGACTTGTATCGTCCACAACTCACTTGTGTTCTACTCGTGCAAATAACATCAAACCATAAAAACCTAGGCTCGGATGCCACTGTTGGGGAACGTAGTAATTTCAAAAAAATTCCTACGCACACGCAAGATCATGGTGATGCATAGCAACGAGAGGGGAGAGTGTTGTCTACGTACCCTCGTAGACCGAAGCGGAAGCGTTGACACAACGTAGAGGAAGTAGTCGTACGTTCTCCTCGCGATCCAACCGATCACAGCACCGTTACTCCGGCACCTCCGAGTTCTTGGCACACGTTCAGCTCGATGACGATCCCCGGGCTCCGATCCAGCAAAGCGTCGGGGAAGAGTTCCGTCAGCACGACGGCGTGGTGACGATCTTGATGTGTTACCGGCGCAGGGCTTCGCCTAAGCACTGCAACGATATGACCGAGGTGGAATTTGGTGGAAGGGGGCACCGCACACGGCTAAGGAAAGATCTCAATGATCAATTGTGTGTCTATGGGGTGCCCCCTGCCCCTGTATATAAAGGATGGAGGAGGAGGAGGCCGGCCAAGGCTTGGCACGCCAGGGTGTGGAGTCCTACTAGGTCTCCAAGTCCTAGTAGGAGTCCACCAAGAGGGGAGGAAGGGAGAACGAATAGGAGGAGAAGGAAAGGTGGCCGGCCCCCTTTTCCCTAGTCCAATTCGGACCAAAGGGGAGGGGGGCGCAGCAGCCTTTTCCTCTTCCCACTAAAGCCCATAAAGGCCCATTACTTCTCCCGTAATCCCGTAACTCTCCGATACTCCCGAAAATACCCGGATCACTCAGAACCTTTCCGATGTCCGAATATAGTCGTCCAATATATCGATCTTTACGTCTCGACCATTTCGAGACTCCTCGTCATGTCCCCAATCTCATCCGGGACTCCGAACTCCTTCGGTACATCAAAACTCATAAACTCATAATATAACTGTG